>OX375801.1:7370640-8023854 GCA_947359425.1 Lagria hirta | reverse complement strand
GGATATTCTAGATCTACTTCAAGAACATACCCATCTTCTGAAGTATGTGATATGTCAGAAAGATTAAAAGTATTTATTTCGTTTTTATCTAACCATCTAAACTTTCCAGTTGGTAAATACTGTTTCATTGCCCATCCGTATAAATTTGTAGCATCTAAATATACAATATAAGATAAAGGGTCGTTAATATTATAATTGTCTAGCATTGGATTGTTTGCTTTAGACATTCGCTTCACACATGTACTAACTCCACCTCGAATGCCTTTTTTAAAAAAATGTAACATGTCTATATCGGTTAAAAGTTCTAATTCAACCTGCGTATATTTTAGCATAGCATCCCAACTAAGCGATGGTATGGTAAGATAATGTGCAGGATCTAACCCATATGCGTTCATAGAAGAGTTACGAAAGTTTTCAAAAACATCACAAAGCAATAAAACATCAGATTTTAAGTAAATGTCCGAATAATCACCTAACGTTTTACAGTCAAAAGTTGACCACACTAATTGAGCACGTTGATATGCTTCATCTGAAATATTTTCATTTTTTAGTTTGTCAAAGAAATCAGTTTTATTTGGTAATTGTTGTAGATCTAGCTTATTCCAATCGTTTACAAACGAATAAGGAAATACGCCTTTTTGCCTAATTAGACAAAATTGTTCATCAAGTGGAAAATATTTATTGATTTCATTACATTGATGCGATTCTAAGGTTGAAGCTAATGTTTCTAAAGAAGATGCCAAAAAACGAAATGAATCTACAAACCGTAATTTAAGCTGTTTTTTTATACTATGTCCTTTTTTATTTGTAAAACTACCAACATTAAGAGTTTTGGTTAATGAAATATATTTTTCTTTGGTTTTTCCAATAACTGAGATTTGTTCTTGCTGTAATGCTAATTGCTTTACAAATAAGTGCATGTCGTAATTACTCAAATTGTGAAAAAAAACTGGAATAAAATTTGGAACTTTAAAATTTAAATTGCATGAACTATGGCTCGGGCCTCTAAACCGCCCACTAGTGTGCGAATGATCACGTACTTTAATATCCGTTTCACTAAAGTTTTTTTCACAAATGTGACAAATTTTAGCATGTTTAAACGCAAATTCTTCTTCAGGTGATAAAGGTATCATTGGCTTTATTGGCTCTAAATATTTATAATATAACTCTAACACATTAGTTTCTAAAGACGTTAGAAACTCTTCTACACAGTTTTTCCCTCTAAAAAGTTTGAAAAATGATAACGTATCATCAAAATCACATTTTATATAGTACGCACATGAATAAGGTTGATGTAAATGTGTTCTTACATGAAAACTTTCTGTATTTGATTTAGAATTTGGTTTGCAAGTAGCTAAAGGCGTGAGTAAACACTCAAAATCTGCATAAACTACAAATGGAACTTTGTATTTTTTTTGATAATTTTCAAATTGTAAAATGTTGGATGGAATTGTTTTCCCAAATTTTGTATTTCTAAGTGCTGTGTTTGGAATTTTGGTATAAACTAATGCACAATCATGTTCAGAATGTCGCTCTAATGAAACTTTAGTTGAAAAATTTTGCAAACAACCATGACAAAAATATTTTCTACTGCGATGATTTGAAATTTGAGCCGAAACTAATCGTGAAAAATCAGTAATAACACAATAATGTTGATTACCATTATCTTCGATTAATAATAAATTTATATGAACGTCTTGTTTGACTTTTGACAAATATAAAGGACCTACTATTTCATAACGTTTTTTGTTGTTATATGGAATAAGTTCTAAACCGTATACATTAATTGAAATACTATTATTTTTTTCAAAAGTTGAAATATGTTCTAATTTAACCGGAAACTCTATATTAGAAAAATTACATACGTGTGAAAAATGTGGATAAGATGTTGGATTCCATTTGGGACCATTTGGCTTAATTAAAGCTGCAACAATACTCCAACCAAAACACTTGTTGTCACTATTTTGGATGTTTATAACAGCATTCCTTTTTTTAATGCACACTGGAAGGTCTATGAATGAAGAAGCTCGCAATGGATTGTACTTATTTATATTTATTTCTAAATATAATATTTGCGCTAACGCCCACCCTAAAAAAAACATTCTCTAGTGTACTTTTTTTAATACAATGTTTATGTCTACAAACCTGAATCTTTCTCTGCAAAAATTTCCATTTTATGATAAATTTCATCTCTAAATTCTATCAGAATATCCTCTAGAATGGTTCCTCGTGTGACTATTTTATTTTCTGTACAAAACGCTTTAATATCCGACAAGTTTTTAGCTTCAATAGTATATAATCCATATAATTCTAAATTGATTTTTAGTGTAATCATTTCATCTAACTGCTTTTGTAGTAAATCACATATTTTTGGACCTTCGCTTTCAAAAAAGTCTCTAATGTTTACATAATCTTCTTCTGGAATTAAACGATAAGTAGCAACTCGTTTTTGAAATGCTGTTGCAACATTAAAGACGTTTGCTGCTAAAGATGTTACACAAAAGTTTTTGTGATGACGACTTCTTAGGTGATTGCTTAAATGTTGCGGATTAATAAAACTTTGACACGAGTTACATTGCACTGCATCTGTAAAAATATTTTTGAATAATACTAAATTTAATATGCTAGAAGTTTATGACTTACTGTGAGAATTTTCAATTTTTCGTTTTTTCGATGGATTACACGTGTTGGCCATATGTCGGTTCTTATTATAAGAGGTTGAAAAAGTTTCGCCACACCAACCACAAATATGTTTATTCTTAAATTTAATAACATTATACTTAAATTCAATACTTAAAATTTGACTGTCTTCAGTTACTACACACAATAAATGATTGGTTTTACATTAAAATCTAAAACCAATCATTTGTTACATGCAGATATCCAGCAAGACCAACGAGGAGGAACAGTCTGCTTGCCATTGTTGTTGTCGCGAACAACATAACAAATGCAGTAATAAACTCGAAAATAAAAATACCAAAAACTCTTACTTACAAATTGAACAAACTTATTATGAAAAGTACTCAAACCAACGTTAACATTATCACCCCAATACATTTTTAATTTTTTTTTTCAATGTTTGAGTGTCAATCGTTCGGTATTTGCCAGCAAGCAAGAAACTCATCATCATCGTCATTGAAAACTGAAGATTTCTGATCTTGTGTTGCTGGAATTACGTCATCACAATCAATACTCACACATTGTTGAGGTGGAACAAGTGGTTGTGATTCTCCCAAGCTTGGTCTTGATGCTTGCGAGATTGGTGTTGGTTGCCTTACAACCTTTGACGCCACTTTACGTTTTTTAATAATGCGCCTTGTCGGTTTGGTCACCCAACATTCATTTGTGTGGACGTGGTGGTGTTGATAAATATTATTATCCGAGACATTCGTAAAAGTCTCGGATTTTTCAGATGTTGTGTAATATGGATGGTAGTGATGATAGTGGTAATAGTGATGCACATGCACAATTTTAACAGTATCATCACTACCATCATCGTCTTCATGATCAACAATCGATTCTTCATCAGAAATTACTTCCTCATCAGGAATCGATTGCTGACTAGATTGAGCCTTTTTGGGGAACACGCTGCTGCGTCGCCCAGTGGACTCTTGTCTATGTTGCACATTAGGTGACACAATGTTTGTGGCATTGGTCACCTGTGCATTTTGTTGGGAGTCCACGAGCTCTTCATCCCCTTGGTCAGCAGTGCTGACCTCACCACGTTCCACATTCGAACAAGGCACATTATTAAAAACGGTTCCACTATTAGGAGTAAGGGGTGACAATGGTAACGCGCTATTTACACTTGAAGGCCTCGCTACTGCATTTATTGAAGCAACAGCTTCCCCTGTACTAGCTTCTTGCCTTAAACGTTCATTGAAGCTCTTGGAAAATGCGTTCAGACTACCTACACTCAAACTACTAGTGACAAACGTGTCCATTTCTTTAAAGTAGGCATTTTGCACATTATCTGGGCAATTACCAAGAGCTTCATTGAATAATCGCTCATTTTCAATTGGATTGGCATTAGACGCTTTTTCAAGTTCTACTGCCAATTGCTGCGTTAGAGTTAAGCAATCCGGTTGTCTAATTACAATATTTTCTAAGACATGAATTCTGCGATTTGCAGCAACAAAATTGTACGGATCTTGAGGATTTCGTACATATGGGTTAACTGGATTGCGTAATCTTAAGTAAGCTAGTAAAAGGGGCATTGTTTGACTTACATTTTGGTTTGACATTTTGAACAGATCACAAACAGATCACAAACAAAAACTAACACAAAACAATTAACGACGCACGGGAATAGGTTTAACAATTCGTCAGACCGGTACAACAACAATTGGCATAACATCAGCTTACTATCCCCTTTATACCCTCTCCCACTCCATTAACCACCAAGAAAGTAGGGATCAAGGTTAAAGGCTCAAGGTTTTTGCTGATTTTGCAGTCTAGGTTGCAGAAGGTTTGTAAGATTGCACTCTTTGAAGGTCAACGTCAGCAGAAAAAACGCTTACTGCTATCAAGTTTTGCGCCTGCAGCATAACCTTCAATCTGTGTGAACTACTGCGTAATATTATTCTTGTGAGAAGGTCAATGAGGGGTTTTTTCTAGGTATAACATAATGTTGCTTACATTTTTTAAATTTTTAGTTAAGTGCGTTGTTCTGTAAGCTTAAGCTTCTCGCAAAATTAATATTACACTGTAGTTCACAGAGATATAAGGTTACATTTTGCCACACGTGTGTTTTATACTTATCTTATTGTATTTTACATTAAAAAAACAAGAAAAATATAATTTAATAAAAGACACCCTTTAAAATAGGGGTTGTTTTCTAAAGTCAACTGCAAAACATTAGATTAGTGCGCTTTACCACACTACCGCACTATATATATTTTTTTTTTTTTTTATTTTTTTTAAAAAAAAAAAAAAAAAAAAAAAAAAAAAAAAAGAGTCCCACAAATTGGCTTTGGTTGTTAAAACTTACATATTTGAGTTTTACTCTAAAAACTACATATTATACTAAAATTTGAAAGGGTTGCAACCCCTTTTTTTTACCCCTTTTAAAAGAAATAAAGTTTAGCGAAACAATTTTGCATTTTGTATTAAGATACAGAAAAATATTAGTAGCACATATCACAAATTACTTTAACGCTACTTCTGTTTTTTAGGAGGGTACATGTTAAAAAAACCACTTTGCTCTTGCCAAAATTTAGCAATTTGCTTATATACTTACTTTTAACAATCAATTATATACATTTACAAAATTTAAATTTTTTCTGATAAAATTTTTTTTAAGGGTTGTTTTCAAAATTTTATCGGAACATAGTCGACTTTGACCTCAAATACCTTGTATTTACTTAAGGATTATAAAAATATAAAAATTGTTAGGTAAAAAATGTTTGGTTAAAGAAATAACAATTTTACCAACCCCTATTTACAAAACATGCATTTTAAATAATTTGTATTTGCAAAATGCTTCTTTTTTCATAAGAGTCAAAATTTGATCCAAAGTACGGTATTTGAGATTTTTGCGATAGAATGAAGTGATTAATATATAGTTTGTTTAAAAGAGATACTTTGCGAAAGAGATTTTTTATTAGAATAATTTATACACAATGTTATTGATTTTTATATAAAAAACAAAATAAACGTTCTAATTTAATTTTTTGCTATATTTTATAAATGCTTTCCAAAAATCGTACGGTTTTTAAACTACAACGACAACGCTCTGAAGAATGAAATAAACAGCTAGGTGTACTCAATTTTAATGATGGAGTTTCAGGTAGTTCAACAATATTTTTATCCAAAACTTCTCTTAAATAACCAGCCTTTTCTTTTCCTTTAACATAAATGGTATCAGCATTAGATGTCCACTTTTGTAATATCTTTTTACACTGTTCAAATTCCATTTCTCCTTCATTCCACTTTATACAGTGATGATTTCGCATTAACCATTTTGCTTGTTTCTTATATTTGAGAGATAGCTCCTCAAAGGGAAAAGGTGGTTTAAATACACAATGTGCAACTTTTTTATTTTTGATTACCGCTAACTCTTTAATGATAAATTGTTGATCATCTACTTTAAATAATTGCATATCTACAATTGCATTCATTTTTACATTTGTTTTACAGCTTGTGTTTGAAGATTATAGGTGAAAATACGGTCGCTAATTATAACAGCATGTGCGGTTGTATTATTTGGAATTATCGAATTTGTATCAAACTCGATTCTTAATACTACTGCTTGCGTTTGAAACCCGAGTTTTTGATAAGAACAGTCGACGATTATCAAAGGAAAGTTAGATTTAAACTGAGCTGGTGTTATTGAACACTCAGTTTTATCTTGATAATAATAAGTTTTTCGAAACTGTGTAAACATTTCATATAACGTGGCAAATTGATTATTATTGAAAGAGATATTCAAGTTTTCATATGGATAGCGTTCATTATTTAAGAATATGCGAATATTAGCAAAATCACAATGATCAAACTCACTCATATCTTTTTTTAAGTCTCCTTCTCGATTAGTTTGGAATCCAAGTATTATATAACGTGGTGACTCAAGTTTTGTGGAACTTTTTACAGACCATATTTGTTTTGTGGTAGTTGGTAACGACGGATAACTATGTAACTGCCAACTACGAAAGGATAAAATAACATCTTTACCCTTCTCAATTTTTTTTGTAAGTGCTACTTCTTCTCGTAAACCGGGGGAAATATGAGGTACTTTCCAAACAATTCTATCGAGAATGACTTTTGGTTTGTCATTCTCATTCAATGTAATTAAAGCATTATTATCCGAATTACTTCGAATTAATATTAATTCTTGTGCAATATTAACCATAACTTCTGTATAATCTTCAGCAAAACCCAATAACATTTTAAGTGGAATACAAACGTTAAATTTTCCATTCACCACTATACTACTTTTTTGACTCCAGAACCAGCCAGCATTTTGATAACGTATACTTTCACTCTGATTGAATGACGCTAATGCTTTCATTGTACTTGTTATTCCTGGTTTTGTATTAATATCTATTGTTTGTCCATTTACTTCATATCTTATTTCACTAAATAAAAACACCACACCGTTATTAACAAACTGTGTTTGGGTATCCGGTATGTTATCGTCTTTAACAATTCGACCTTGTATAAACAAATGACTATCACTGGGTCTAGTACATAAATCTTCAGGTAATCGAATTCTTATTTCATCATTATTTTCATATCGCAATGTATAAGCTTCATGACTATAAAATCTATAGCTAACAATAGATTCATCTACAGATGGCTTTTCAACAAGATCAAACATTTTTATATAATTTAAACCCTAATGACTCAAGAAACTTTTTATTTTCAACAGTTATCAGCTTGACGCTTTTCTTCTTACTAACTCGATCTACACACACTTTAATGCATTTATTTCTTTTTTGATTAAAGTTAATTCCCATCTCTCAATTCTTTCCTCACATGTAAACCTACAGTGACTGTCTCGTTTTGGAAATTGATTAAGTTTCCGTTTTGATCAACTATTTTAAGGGTTATGTTTCGTATACTATCTACACTAATAGGCAAATAAATTAAATGATCGGGAGCTTCTACAATTTTAAATCCAGGAGGTACATTTGGAAAAAATTGATGAATGATGTGAGCGGGTCTATCATTTCTAAAACTATTAACAGCAATATTACATTCGATACAAATTGAATTTATTTTCATTATATTGACAATCCAATCTGATTTGTGAACAACATTTTTTTTTAAAAGTTTTTTACCAAATCCCAGTATTGATCCAATTGTATTTGGTTTTTCAAAATTAATGTCTTGTGTTGCTTTAATATGAGTATGGGAAGTGTTTCTATTTGAGCTGATATTTATATAATCTCGATTAAAGTATTTTTGTACCTCTTTCTGTAAATATGCATTGATATCTACTAATTGGTAACACCCGGTAGGTATCGTAAATTCTTTGTTACCAAAGTAGAATTTATTACAACCTTCTTCTATATTTGGTATTGAGTTATATACTTCAAAACTAGTCAAACCTATCACATATTTTCCATTGCTTGTGTCAATAGGTGGATTATATTCACTAGTAAGCACTGACGAATTGCCGGTTAAAACGAACAACATTTTGCTTTTAAAGCATGTTTTACACTGTTGTTATTTTTTAATTGTATACATATAAAAACTTTAAGCACAGATGACCACAATTAAATGTGTCAAATTTTTGAAACCTTTCAATGTTATATTGAATGTTGTTTTTTAAACTATCACTTTTAAAATATCTTATTAACTCCAGTGGAGGTTTTAAGTGTCCCATGCTATCAAAATACATAATACTATTTTTTTTTTTACTATAAGCGGTCCAATGTGTGCCAGGTCCAGCTTTATCATCTAAATTTATTATACCGCTTTCATTTTTACAGATTTTTTTTGGTAAATTATTTCTCATGTAAACACCACGAAAGTTTTGTATTTTTAATTTCTGAACATATTTAATTAAATCTATGTTAGATAAAGCCCGTTTAGGCAGTTTTATTGGTAGTTTTTTTGATACCATTGACTTGGTCCAACAAATAACCCTTTGCCTTTTCTTTTCTTTCGTCTAGACCGTTTTTTTCGAAACCCTTTTCCTTTAGCGGAAAGTTCCATCGCTTTGTTATGTCGTTGCGTCTCTTCTAATAATTTCTTATCTGCTTGCGCTTTATTTACAGCCGTTGCAATTCCAGCTGCACCTCCACCTAAACCTCCTAACATCCCTAATAATGGAAGAAGAAATGGTAAAAAGCCTCCACGTTTTGGAGCTTTTAGAATTCGTTTTTTTCTGTGTTTTTTTTTTAAAGAACCCATTCCTAATTTTCTTTTTGCTTTCATTAATATTGTGACTGCTAATGCTGCAGCTTTTTCTCCAAAAGATGCACTTTTTGCTTTTAAACGTTCAATTGCTTTTTCTATCAATATTTTGTCTGCTTTGTGACGTTTGTCTAACTCTTTCTCTTTTGAATATGCTATGTCGTGCTCTCTACAGGCAGAGTCTAACGGATTTATTCCGCTATCTCCTCGTTCTAATCTTTTTTCTAACTTTGTACCAGGACCGCAAAATTGATACCCAGGCAAATGCAATTCTAAAGGGAGTTTATTAATTAAAGTATTTATTAAACCAGTACCTTTCTTACAAGTATTTTGTTTACTATTAAACTTTGTCTTTTTATTTTTACATTTATATATTTTCATCTCCATATACAAACAACTTTAAGCCAACTAAATTAGTATTAAACATACAATACTATTTATACTATTTCTAAGTGATCCTCTACAGTTACACCTCTATTCCACTATCGCCATCATCTTCAAACAAAGCCTCGTCCTCACTATCGCTGAATTCGAGCATTCTAAGCAAACTCCGATATTTTAAGATCGAAACACCTGGTGGTCCATTACATCTCCTCATGTCTCGATGCATAACTGGCCCTTCACAGCGATTGCACCATAACAATATTGGACCTGGTGTATGATCGTGCTGTAGATACATTCTTCCTCCTTCTTCTCTAGCACAAAAGCGACACAACCTCAATGTAGATAAACTAGATAACGGTCCCGTGTAAAATACTTTGTAGCAATATCGATTTCTTCGTCCTACTACATTAAATACTATATTTATAACAAAAAAACTTTAAGCATTTTTACACTTACCATATATAGGGCAAACTCTTCTTCTTATTCCTGGAGGTTGACACATAATGCTCACTATAGGCAACACATTAACTATAGTGAAACACTACTTTTTTATATTAACACACAAACGTCTAGAACGTTCTTTTATACAACTCAGTTTGTATTAGACGACGTGCTAAAAATTTTAAGAGAGGGGCAAGGTAACCCCTACTTTTTATTCATGATTGCGTTACAGTAGAGAAACTTAACAAGGCTAAGTGACGTAGTGACCTTAGCTCTCTAAGGCTAAGTGACGTAGTCAACCTTGACCTTGGACTGTCAAAGCAAAGTGGCTCATTCGACCTTGACCTTGGACTGCCAAAACCAAGTGACGTAGCCGACTTTGACCTTGGACTGTCTAGACCAAGTGGTGCATTCGACCTTGACCTTGGGCTGCCAAAGCCAAGTGACGCATTCGGCCTTGACCTTGAAACTCAAGGTCAAGGTCTCGTGACGTAAAGTGGTGGGGGGAGCATTTGCTCCCCCACTTGTCAACTACTTTCTTCGTAACTTTTCAAATTCTACAATAATAAGTAAACCCATCTGTCAGACTGTCACCATCGTCGAACCTAACCTTAAACCGATTTTTAACATTAAAAAATTAATAAGAGTGTCAAAAAGTTTGACATGTGTCTTACGATGTCAATTGTCAATTATTATTGTCAATTAAAAAATACAAAGTGATCATTTAATATTAATGTTTTATATTTTATAAATAACATGAAATATGAAACGTTTTTCTGTTAATTTTAATGTAGAATTTTATATAGAGTGTTTGTTTTTTTTCAATTTGATATATAATATATAACTAAAATATAAATAACTTTTATTGATTTCTTCATTAGATTATTATAATATGGTAATATAACACGAATGGCTAAAAGAACCTTTTTGATTATATTATAATATAAGATATAGAACTGTGGTTGTAGGAAAATTTATAATTGTTTATATGAAAAGTGAGGTTAAGTTGTGTTTGAGACCCATTGATGAAAGAAGATTGATATAAATGAATTAAAATAAAATGGGAATGGAAAATTTTATTGGAAAAATATCTATACAGACTATATATTTTTTTCTCAATCGTACGTACTTATTTTTATATTTTTAAATAAACAATTAAATATTTAAAAAAAAATACGATATCAATTGTCAATTATTATTGTTGACATAATAATCAATTAAAAAATACAAAGTGGTCACTTAATATTAATGCTTTATATTTTATAACTAACATGAAATATGAAACGTTTTTTTGTCAATTTTGATATACAAATTTCTATAGAGTGGTTGTTTTTTTGAATTTGAAATATAAGTAAAATAAAAAAAAATTTATAGATTTTTTTTTTAAATTATGTATGATTGTAATTGAATGATTACATATTGTGGGAAAAATGAATAGAAAATAGAAAAAAATTAATGTGAAAGTATTGTATACTCTAAACAGTATACTCTAAAAAGTATTGCCAATTAAAAAATCATTATTAAGCACGTTTAGTAGTGTTTGGGTTGGCAATCTTAAATTTCATAATAAAAGTGCACAATGGCAGCAACTTAATATTGATTATGTGTGACATATCTTTAACATTGACAATATTATTGAAAGATGTCAATGTGTTCGCTACGTAATTACCTAATTTTTTTTTATGAAAGATACGTCAAATATTTGTCAAGAAACAAACGTTTTCGGTTACATTGTTGCAACTTGGCAATTAAAAAATTTTTTTTTTAAAGTGTTGCCAAATTAAATATTTATTAAAAAAAAATTTTTTTTTGATTGTATTAATTTTAAACAAATGTTTCTAATTAATAACTATACAAGAAAAATTTGAAAATTTTGATATTTAATTTCCGACAATCAAATGTGCGGAAAAAAAAGTTTGCAAAAAATTAAAAAATTAAAAATGTTAATTTAAAAGATATGCGATGATTTAAGTAAAAAAAGCATCAAGAAAAACTAAAAGAAATTATAAATTTGTTGATAATAAAAAAGAAAAGATAATTTAAGTAGTATAGAAAAACAAAATTATGGTTGTTGTTGTAGAAAAATAAAACTTGATAAAATTAAGTAAAGAATAAAAAAAATCGAAAAAAGAATTTATAGAAAAAAAAATTTTTAGATTAGAAAACTATGTTATAAATATGGAAAAAAAAATGTTAAAATATCAGGAGTGTATAGATGGATAATACAATATTAAAAAAAGAGTAGTATAAAAAAAATTAGAATACACAAAAAAAGAAAATGTAAGAGAGAAATAAGACGCAAATAAAAAAAAATTTAAAAAAAATGAAAATTAAGTAAATACATTATAAAAATAGGAACAAATAGAATCAAAAAGAAGAAAGTAAAGAGAAATGAAAAAACGAGTTCGAAAAAAAAAGTTAAAGAGATAAAAAAGTAGAAAAAATAAAAAGAAAGAGAAAATAAAAGTTTAAATGTACGAATTTCTATAGAGTAGTTGTTTTTTTGAATTTGATATATGATATATAACTAAAATATAAATAATTTTTATTGATTTTTTTTTAGATTATGTATGATTGTAATTGAATGAATACATATTTTAAAAAAATTAAATAGAAAATAGGGAAATAAATTAGAAAAGGAAAACAAATAGAAAAAAAAAAGAAAGAATATAGTATATAATTAATAAAATGTAATACGAACCTTTTTAATAAAAATAAAATATGGTTGTTTTATGGTTGCCGAAGGCAACCTTAATGTAAGAGAGTAAGGTAAGAAAAAGGGAGAATAAATAAAAAAATATAATAATAGAAACAAAAAAAAGATATAAAATAACAATTTTAATTTTGAAAAAAAATAATAAAAAACTCGCTTTAGAAGAGAATAAGAAAAAATTCATATAAATTATTATAATATACTATAGTTTTTATTCTTCTAATTTTAATAACAATTATTATTAAAGTAATAAAATTAATATAAAAATAAAAAAAATTAAAACGAAGAAAAAAAAATACAAATAAAAGAAAGAAAAAAATTTGAAAAGAAAAGAAGAATAAAAATCAAGTAAATTAAATAAAATGTAATGCAAAATTATTTTATAAAAAAAAATTGTTGTGTTATTGTTGTCGAAGGCAACCTTTTACATATAAGAGAGTATAGTAAGAACAAGAAGGAATAAAAAAAATATATATATAATTTAAATAATATAAAATAATGATAGATAGTAATACTATTTTTAAATATTAAAATGAAAACGTTATGTCAAAATATAATCTCAAATGTTATAACAAGAATTTTTATAACAAAAAATGACTGTCCGCCACCTAAATAATGAGAAAAAAATAAAAAAATTATAATAATAATGAATAGTAAAAGTATTTTCAAAAATAAATAATAATAGATTTATATATGTTGCCGCAGGCAACATTCAATACGAGTGAGTAGAATAAGTACAAAAAAAAATAAAAAAAAAATTTTAGTAGATGGTAATATGCTTGCTTTATTATAAAAAAAAATGTGAAAGATAAAGGAAAAAGAAAAAAGTATAATTAATAAAATCAAATTAAATTTTTCTAAATAAATAATAATAAATTTCAAGATAAATAATAATAGGCTAGGTTTATATAAATGTTGTCAAAGGCAAACCATGATATGAAAAAGTAGAAAAAGTACAAAAAAGAATAAATAAAACCATATTACAATAAAAACAATTAATAATCAATAATCTAATAATTTAAGTAGTATAGAAAAACAAAATTATGGTTGTTGTAGAAAAATAAAAATTGATAAAATTAAGTAAAAAATAAAAAAAAATTGAAAAAAAAATTTATAGAAAAGAAAATGTTTAGATTGGAAAACTATGTTATAAATACGGAAAAAAAATGTTAAAATATCAAAAGTTTATAGATGGATAATACAATATTAAAAAAAGAATGGAAAAAAAAAATTAGAATACACAAAAAAAGAAAATGTAAGAGAGAAATAAGACGAAAATAAAAAAAATTGAAAAAAAAATTAAAATTAAGTAAATACATTGTAAAAATAGGATCAAATAGAATCAAAAAGAAGAAAGTGAAGAGAAATAAAAAAACGAGTTCAAAAAAAAAAGTTGAAGAGATAAAAAAGAAAAAAAAATAAAAAGAAAGAGAAAATAAAAGTTTCAATGTACGAATTTCTATAGAGTAGTTGTTTTTTTGAATTTGATATATGATATATAACTAAAATATAAATAATTTTTATTGATTTTTTCACTAGATTATGTATGATTGTAATTGAATGATTACGTATTTTAAAAAAATTAAATAGAAAATAGGGAAATAAATTAGAAAAGGAAAACAAATAGAAAAAAAAAAGAAAGAATATAGTATATAATTAATAAAAGGTAATACGAACCTTTTAAATAAAAATAAAATATGGTTGTTTTATGGTTGCCGAAGGCAACCTTAATGTAAGAGAGTAAGGTAAGAAAAAGGGAGAATAAATAAAAAAATATAATAATAGAAACAAAAAAAATATATAAAATAACAATTTTAATTTTGAAAAAAAATAATAAAAAACTCGCTTTAGAAGAGAATAAGAAAAAATTCATATAAATTATTATAATATACTATAGTTTTTATTCTAATTTTAATAACAATTATTATTAAAGTAATAAAATTAATATGAAAAAAAAAAAATTAAAACGAAGAAAAAAAAATACAAATAAAAGAAAGAAACAAATTTGAAAAAAAAAGAAGAATAAAAATCAAGTATATTAAATAAAATGTAATGCAAAATTATTTTATAAAAAAAAATTGTTGTGTTATTGTTGCCGAAGGCAACCTTTTACATATAAGAGAGTATAGTAAGAACAAGAAGGAATAAAAAATATATATATAATATAAATAATATAAAATAATGATAGATAGTAATACTATTTTTAAATATTAAAGTAATATTAAAATGAAAACGTTATGTCAAAATCTGATCTCAAATGTTATAACGAGAATTTTTATAACAAAAAATGACTGTCCGCCACCTTAATAATGAGAAAAAAATAAAAAAATTATAATAATAATGAATAGTAAAAGTATTATTTTAAAAAATAAATAATAGATTTATATATGTTGCCGCAGGCAACATTCAATACGAGTGAGTAGAACAAGTACAAAAAAAAATTAAAAAAAAAATTTTAGTAGATGGTAATATGCTTGCTTTATTATAAAAAAAAAATGTGAAAGATAAAAGAAAAAGAAAAAAGTATAATTAATAAAATCAAATTAAATTTTTTTAAATAAATAATAATAATATATTTCAAGATAAATATTAATGGGCTTGGTTTATATAAATGTTGTCAAAGGCAAACGTTGATATGAAAAAGTAGAAAAAGTACAAAAAAGAATAAATAAAAATATATTACAATAAAAAAATAAATTTTCAATAATCTAATAAAAAAAAAAAAAAAAAAAAAAGTGCGATTATACTACCGGTTGCCGAAGGCAACCCCTTTAGGTTTATACACGTTGCCGTAGGCAACCCTCTACTCAAGAGAGTAGGGTAAGGACCCGGAGGGTGCGAAACCATACTCTCGTTACACCTATAATAAAACACGTTAGTCGCGTTTTTGTCTAACAAATTTTAGATTTTTTAAATTTTCTTCGAGAAGGTCGTGTTTAAATTAACGAAATTTTCGCTATTATGACAATTATTTGTGTTTCGTTTTGCGTGGTAAAGTTTTTTTTTTCATTTGTAAGCCCCCTTGGCTGTATGTTGTACCACAAATAAACTTTAAGAAAGGGATAGAATGATCAAAATTTGATGAGAATGACGGACAAACGTACATAGATAATTATAATGTGCATCATCCTCGATTATTGATTGTCATTTTAATGACGTTTCGTCAAAACAATGTCATATGCCATTCAACGGTGACAGTTTTACATTAGGTTATGTTTCTCAGTGTCTAACCTGTCAGTGTAATTTTGGCGAAAATCTACCAAAATACAGCTTAAATCTATTAAATAAACATGTGGGTTTTATTTATAAACATATCCCATCAAGAAATTTAATGTAATTTCATCAAGAAAGAAGATTTTTACAAAATTTGTAGCTCAGCCCTAAATTGTCAAAAGAGTGGAAGTGAGAATAGACCGAATTTCAATGAATATTTAAGTGAAAACATTGTTTAAAAACTATTTTGAAGCGACCGATTAAGATTTGAATAATTTTTTTCAAAGATTTTATGGTATTTTGTAGAGGAATAATAAGTGGCTCCCGAAGTGTCAAGAGACTTTTCTGAGATGGAAATCGATTTTTCAAACATCCCAATGCTACTCAGATAAATGGAAAAGTGTTTTGATGGTTTATTTAGAAAGTTTTTCTAGAAAAATTGACCTTCCAGAATAGGTTAGGTTATGTTCAGAAAATATTTATAATTGTGAAAAATAATGAAACGAAAGCTTTTAATGTGGCTAAAATGTTGATGGGATATGATGGAGTAGTGATTTGTTTAGTTTTCTTTATGGGAAAGTGCATCGTATTGTCGACAAATTTTTTTCGGATGGGGCTCTTTCACGAGCTATGACTAAATAAAGCTGCAATATAATAAATGGAACTTATGAGATGGAAATCGATTTTTCAAACATCCCAATGCTACTCAGATAAATGGAAAAGTGTTTTGATGGTTTATTTAGAAAGTTTTTCTAGAAAAATTGACCTTCCAGAATAGGTTAGGTTATGTCCAGAAAATATTTATAATTGTGAAAAATAATGAAAATAAAGCTTTTAATGTGGCTAAAATGTCGATGGGATATGATGGAGTAGTGATTTGTTTTGTTTTCTTGATGAAAAAGTGCATCGTATGGTCGACAAAATTTTTTCGATGGGGCCCTTTCACGAGCTATGACTAAATAAAGCTGCAATATAATAAATGGAACTTATGAGATGGAAATCGATTTTTCAAACATCCCAATGCTACTCAGATAAATGGAAAAGTGTTTTGATGGTTTATTTAAAAAGTTTTTCTAGAAAAATTGACCTTCCAGAATTTTACAAATCTTTACAAGATTGGAAAGGATATGTACATTTTTTTAAATGGTTTTTCAATGAAAATGATTATGAAATGCTATGCGAGATATTGTATAATAAAATAAAGACGAAAGCCCTTTCAATTTTAATGAAAAATAAAAGTGTGGTTAAAATTTTTCAACAGCGATTAAGAATCTAAAGTAGAGGCTTTTTTGGAAGAGATATGTAGGTATATAGATTATTATTATAATCTATATTATTTTTACTTTAAATATAAATGATTTGTAAAACTAAACGCTTAATCTTTTTAAGTCAATGGCTTGAATGTGATCAGTGTACATTTGAAAGGAAAATATTGGTCGTTGAAATCGATGCAATCAGAAGAGCACTTATGGTGTCCCGAAGGAAGCGAATTCGTAATGACACTCTAAAAGAAGAAATGGAGATGGACTCGGATATACCCCAGGAAATCACATCAAGACAGCTAATATGGTACGGACACGTACAACGTATGCAGGAAGATATTTTTTATCAAAATAACAATGAGATATAATATAATAAATATTTTGTTTTAGGCTTTGTAAAATAGAATAACGGATACATGAAAGAAAAAAGTTTAAAGATTATGGATGCTATTTAATTTATTTTTTTGAGTATAAGCAAGCAGATGCTCTCATTTATTAACTAAAAATTCAAGATTTTCCTTATTCTAAAGAAAATGAAGTGAAGAAGACATAATTACAGGTTTTTCTAGAAGAAATTATAATGTAATATAGATTTGAAGTATTAAGGTCAATGACTTTTTGACCTAATTATTGAAAAAAGAGGCTAATAATATAGAGTCTCAGATTATGTATTAAAATGAAGATAAAAGTTTTTAATTTTAATAATATTTACAGTATCTAACTGCTTATCTAAACTATAGACTTCTTTTGAAAATAGAAACTGTCGTATGGATAAATTGAATCGATTTGTTTGGAGATTTGAATTTATTGATTGGGCGTTAAATCTTAAATGTTTGAAATACGATGAAGTAAAGAAGACGATGAGAAACCTTTTTTTAAAAGACATAAAGAGATATACAAATTATTATTAGAAATGATTAGATTTTAAATGAATGCTTGCTATCATTCGTACTAAGCATTTTGATACCGTTTGACATTTTGTTTTTGGAAAGCGGCTTGAATGAGAATAATGTACATCTTTTAATAATTAATTCGAGAATTATATTCGAAAAGTATCTAATACAGAATATATATTTTTTTCTCAATCGTACGTACTTATTTTCATATTTTTAAATAAACAATTAAATATTTAAAAAAAAAATACGATATCAATTGTCAAATATTATTGTTGACATAATAATCAATTAAAAAATACAAAGCGATTACTTAATATTAATGCTTTATATTTTATAAATAACATGAAATATGAAACGTTTTTTTGTCAATTTTAATGTAGAATTTTAAATAGAGTGTTTGTTTTTTTTCAATTTGATATATAATATATAACTAAAATATAAATAACTTTTATTGATTTTTTTTTTAGATTATGTATGATTGTAATTGAATGATTACATATTTTGGGAAAATTAAATAGAAAATAGAAAAAAGTGAATGTGAAAGTATTGTATACTCTAAACAGTATACTCTAAAAAGTATTGCCAATTAAAAAATCATTATTAAGCACGTTTAGTAGTGTTTGGGTTGGCAATCTTAAATTTCATAATAAAAGTGCACAATGGCAGCAACTTAATATTGATTATGTGTGACATATCTTTAACATTGACAATATTATTGAAAGATGTCAATGTGTTCGCTACGATATAACCTAATTTTTTTTTATGAAAGATATTTGTCAAGAAACAAACGTTTTCAGTTACATTGTTGCAACTTGGCAATTAAAAAATTTTTTTTTAAAAGTGTTGCCAAATTAAATATTTATTAAAAAAAATTTTTTTTTTGATTGTATTAATTTTAAACAAATGTTTCTAATTCTAAACAAATGTTTCTAATTAATAATTATACAAGAAAAATTTGAAAATTTTGATATTTAATTTCCGACAATCAAAGGTGCGGAAAAAAAAATTTGCAAAAAATTAAAAATTAAAAAATGTTAATTTAAAAGATATGCTATGATTTAAGTAAAAAAAGCATCAAGAAAAACTAAAAGAAATTATAAATTTGTTGATAATAAAAAAGAAAAGATAATTTAAGTAGTATAGAAAAACAAAATTATGGTTGCTGTAGAAAAATAAAACTTGATAAAATTAAGTAAAGAATAAAAAAAATCGAAAAAAAAATTTATAGAAAAAAAAATGATTAGATTGGAAAACTATGTTATAAATACGGAAAAAAAAATGTTAAAATATCAGGAGTGTATAGATGGATAATACAATATTAAAAAAAGAATAGTATAAAAAAAATTAGAATACACAAAAAAGAAAATGTAACAGAGAAATAAGACGAAAATAAAAAAAAATGAAAAAAAAATTAAAATTAAGTAAATACATTATAAAAATAGGAACAAATAGAATCAAAAAGAAGAAAGTGAAGAGAAATGAAAAAACGAATTCGAAAAAAAAAGTTGAAGAGATAAAAAAGAAAAAGAATAAAAAGAAAGAGAAAATAAAAGTTTCAATGTACGAATTTCTATAAAGTAGTTGTTTTTTTGAATTTGATATATGATATTTAACTAAAATATAAATAATATTTATTGATTTTTTCTTTAGATTATGTATGATTGTAATTGAATGATTCCATATTTTAAAAAAATTGAATAGAAAATAAGAAAAAAAAATAGAAAAGGAAAACAAATAGAAAAAAAAAGAAAGAATATAGTATATAATTAATAAAATGTAATACAAACCTTTTTGATAAAAATAAAATATGGTTGTTTTATGGTTGCCGAAGGCAACCTTAATGTAAGAGAGTAAGGTAAGAAAAAGGGAAAACAAATAAAAAAATATAATAATAGAAACAAAAAAAATAAATAAAATAACAATTTTAATTTTGAAAAAAAATTATAAAAAACTCGCTTTAGAAGAGAATAAGCAAAAATTCATATAAATTATTATAATATATTATAGTTTTTATTCTAATTTTAATAACAATTATTATTAAAGTAATAAAATTAATATGAAAATAAAAACAATTAAAACGAAGAAAAAAAATACAAATAAAAGAAAGAAAAAAATTTGAAAAAAAAAGAAAAATAAAAATCAAGTATATTAAATAAAATGTAATGCAAAATTATTTTAGGTATAAAAAAAAATTGTTGTGTTATTGTTGCCGAAGGCAACCTTTTACATATAAGAGAGTATAGTAAGAACAAGAAGGAATAAAAAATATATATATAATATAAATAATATAAAATAATGATAGATAGTAATACTATTTTTAAATATTAAAGTAATATTAAAATGAAAACGTTATGTCAAAATATGATCTCAAATGTTATAACGAGAATTTTTATAACAAAAAATGACTGTCCGCCACCTAAATAATGAGAAAAAAATAAAAAAATTATAATAATGAATAGTAAAAGTATTTTCAAAAATAAATAATAATAGATTTATATATGTTGCCGCAGGCAACATTCAATACGAGTGAGTAGAATAAGTACAAAAAAAAATAAAAAAAAAATTTTAGTAGATGGTAATATGCTTGCTTTATTATAAAAAAAAAATGTGAAAGATAAAAGAAAAAGAAAAAAGTATAATTAATAAAATCAAATTAAATTTTTTTAAATAAATAATAATAAATTTCAAGATAAATAATAATAGGCTAGGTTTATATAAATGTTGTCAAAGGCAAACCATGATATGAGAAAGTAGAAAAAGTACAAAAAAGAATAAATAAAACCATTATTACAATAAAAACAATTATTAGTCAATAATCTAATAATTTAAGTAGTATAGAAAAACAAAATTATGGTTGTTGTAGAAAAACAAAAATTGATAAAATTAAGTAAAAAATAAAAAAAATTGAAAAAAAAATTTATAGAAAAGAAAATGTTTAGATTGGAAGACTATGTTATAAATACGGAAAAAAAAAATGTTAAAATATCAGAAGTTTATAGATGGATAATACAATATTAAAAAAAAAATAGTATAAAAAAAATTAGAATACACAAAAAAGAAAATGTAAGAGAAAAATAAGATGAAAATAAAAAAAATTGAAAAAAAAATTAAAATTAAGTAAATACATTGTAAAAATAGGAACAAATAGAATCAAAAAGAAGAAAGTGAAGAGAAATAAAAAAACGAGTTCGAAAAAAAAAGTTGAAGAGATAAAAAAGAAAAAAAATAAAAAGAAAGAGAAAATAAAAGTTTCAATGTACGAATTTCTATAGAGTAGTTGTTTTTTTGAATTTGATATATGATATATAACTAAAATATAAATAATTTTTATTGATTTTTTCATTAGATTATGTATGATTGTAATTGAATGATTACATATTTTAAAAAAATTAAATAGAAAATAGGGAAATAAATTAGAAAAGGAAAACAAATAGAAAAAAAAAGAAAGAATATAGTATATAATTAATAAAAGGTAATACGAACCTTTTAAATAAAAATAAAATATGGTTGTTTTATGGTTGCCGAAGGCAACCTTAATGTAAGAGAGTAAGGTAAGAAAAAGGGAGAATAAATAAAAAAATATAATAATAGAAACAAAAAAAATATATAAAATAACAATTTTAATTTTGAAAAAAAAATAATAAAAAACTCGCTTTAGAAGAGAATAAGAAAAAATTCATATAAATTATTATAATATACTATAGTTTTTATTCTAATTTAAATAACAATTTATATTAAAGTAATAAAATTAATATTAAAAAAAAAAATTAAAACGAAGAAAAAAAATTACAAATAAAAGAAAGAAAAAAATTTGAAAAAAAAAGATGAATAAAAATCAAGTATATTAAATAAAATGTAATGCAAAATTATTTTAGGTATAAAAAAAAATTGTTGTGTTATTGTTGCCGAAGGCAACCTTTTACATATAAGAGAGTATAGTAAGAACAAGAAGGAATAAAAAAAATATATATAATATAAATAATATAAAAAATGATAGATAGTAATACTATTTTTAAATATTAAAGTAATATTAAAATGAAAACGCTATGTCAAAATCTGATCTCAAATGTTATAACGAGAATTTTTATAACAAAAAATGACTGTCCGCCACCTTAATAATGAGAAAAAAATAAAAAAATTATAATAATAATGAATAGTAAAAATATTTTCAAAAAATAAAAAATAATAGATTTATATATGTTGCCGCAGGCAACATTCAATACGAGTGAGTAGAACAAGTACAAAAAAAAATAAAAAAACAAAAATTTTAGTAAATGCTAATATGCTTCCTTTATTATAAAAAAAAGATGAGAAAGATAAAAGAAAAAGAAATAAGTATATTTAATAAAATCTAATTAAAATTTTTTAAATAAATAATAATAATATATTTCAAGATAAATATTAATGGGCTTGGTTTATATAAATGTTGTCAAAGGCAAACGTTGATATGAGAAAGTAGAAAAAGTACAAAAAAGAATAAATAAAAATATATTACAATAAAAAAATAAATTTTCAATAATCTAATAAAAAAAAAAAAAAAAAAAAAAGTGCGATTATACTACCGGTTGCCGAAGGCAACCCCTCTAGGTTTATACACGTTGCTGTAGGCAACCCTCTACTCAAGAGAGTAGGGTAAGCACCCGGAGGGTGCGAAACCATACTCTCGTTTAACTATAATAATAGCTGATGTAGTATCTCTTTCTGACAAATTTTAGATTTTTTAAATTTTTGCATTAAAGCGATTGTTTAAATTAACGAAATTTTCGCTATTATGACAATTATTTGTGTTTCGTTTTGTGTGGTAAAGTTTTTTTTTTCATTTGTAAGCCCCCTTGGTTGTATGTTGTACCGCCAGTAAACTTTAAGAAAGAGATAGAATGATCGAAATGCGGCTATGAATGACGGAAAAACGTACTATAGATAGAAAACTTTGAAAGCTGGGCTTTTTAACTGACACAAGGTCAAAACAGTGTCATATGCCATTCAACGGTGACAGTTTTACATTAGGTTATGTTTCTCAGTGTCTAACCTGTCAGTGTAATTTTGGCGAAATTCTACCAAAATACAGCTTAAATCTATTAAATAAACATGTGGGTTTTATTTATAAACATATCCCATCAAGAAATTTAGTGTAATTTCATCAAGAAAGAAGATTTTTACAAAATTTGAAGCTCAGCCCTAAATTGTCAAAAGAGTGGAAGTGAGAATAGACCGAATTTCAATGAATATTTAAGTGAAAACATTGTTTAAAAACTATTTTGAAGCGACCGATTAAGATTTGAATAATTTTTTTCAAAGATTTTAAGGTATTTTGTAGAGGCATAATAAGTGGCTCCCGAAGTGTCAACAGAGTCAGAATTCGATGAAAAATCTACGTAAATACAGCTTAAAACAATGAAAATATAAGTTAAATAAACAAGTGGCATTCACCCAAAAGTTAGAAGCAAAGATCGGAAAGTCGGAAAGGGTCTTTTTTTTGGTTTCGGTCAAAATATCAAAAGCTCACAAAAAAAATGTCAAATTGACAGTTTTACTTTATTATAAATTTGTTATGGTTGAAAGAAAAGATTTTGTGTTAATAGTTCTTCTAAAATTGAGCCCCAAATTAATTGAAATGCTTTTTTATATTGGAAAAGATAGAAGAAATATAAGAAAACATAACCTTAAAAGTTAGATGTAAAGATTAAAAAGTCGAGAAAGTTATTATGGCTGAAAAGAAAAGCTCTTTGGGTAATAGATCTTCTAACATTGAGCCCCAAATTAATTAAAATGCTTTTTTATATTGGAAAAGAGAGAGGAAATAATAGAAAGAAGAGTTCTGGGTATGTTTGTTGAGTTTTTTTTATTAAATACTAAAATCTTATATTGATAGAGCATGCCCCCGGAAATGTCGAAGGGATGAAGCTATTCTAGAAATTACAATGAATATTTGAATAAAAAGAAAAGCTTTGGGTTAATGGGTCTTTCAAAATTGAGCCCCAAATTAATTGAAATGCTTTTTTATATTGGAAAAGATAGAAGAAATATAAGAAAATATAACCTTAAAAGTTATATGGAAAGATTAAAAAGTCGAGAAGGTTATTATGGCTGAAAGAAAAGCTTTGGGTAATAGGTCTTCTAACATTGAGCCTTAAATTAATTAAAATGCTTTTTTATATAGAAAAAGAGAGAGGAATCTGACGACTAATTATAGATAACATAGTGATTGTTTGCCTATTATTTTATCCAGAAAATCTCTTTTATTTTTGTTATGTAGATAGTTACGTTAGCGTTTTATAAATAAAAAAATATATATATGTCAATTTTTATTTTATTTTTTTACATTAAATCTGCGGCAATACGATCCCTTTTAATTACCCCTAAATTCATCTCTAATCTAGGATTATACTGTTCTTCCTCTAATTGGTTATAATCAAAAAATGCACCTTTCCATAAATCATTATTTAAATAACAAAAATTGTGGAACACACATGCAGCAGTGACGACTTCAATAGCTCTTGATATGGAGTAGGAGTGTTTATAAACTGAAGTCGTTTCCATCTTCCCAATAAAATGCCAAAAGTTTAATGTTCAATACAAACTCTGTCTGCACTTAATATATAATTGTGGTGTCTTTGAATGCATGTCCTTGCATCTCTGTATGGTTTCATTAGCCAACTTGATAATGGAAAAGCACTCTCTCCTATCACATAGTAATCATCGTTGGGAAAATATCTATGTTTTCCAAATCGTTCAATATTCCTTACAAAGATTAAATTGGCAAACACCTAAAACATAAGATAAGTGCCATAAGTAATTTTTAATGTAAAATTATTTTTATTCTCGCATCATGAGCTGAACCTGGAAAACCGATGAAAACATAAGTGAAAATTTTCTTAGAGTTACAAATTCTCATTAGATTTATAGAATGTGACATGTTGATCTATTAGCACTTTAATGTTGATATGACACCCATCAACAGGCCCCTATTACACCTGAAAATCCAGTGTTACTTCATTATTTATCACAATTAAAAGTCATACATCTGCTCTTACCAGGATAATGAATAAAACTTCTTCGTAACTTTTCAAATTCTACAATAATAAGTAAACCCATCTGTCAGACTGTCACCATCGTCGAACCTAACCTTAAACCGATTTTTAACATTAAAAAATCAATAAGAGTGTCAAAAAGTTTGACATGTGTCATACGATGTCAATTCTCAATTATTATTGTCAATTAAAAAATACAAAGTGATCATTTAATATTAATGTTTTATATTTTATAAATAACATGAAATATGAAACGTTTTTCTGTTAATTTTAATGTAGAATTTTATATAGAGTGTTTGTTTTTTTTCAATTTAATATATAATATATAACTAAAATATAAATAACTTTTATTGATTTCTTCATTAGATTATTATAATATGGTAATATAACACGAATGGCTAAAAGAACCTTTTTGATTATATTATAATATAAGATATAGAACTGTGGTTGTAGGAAAATTTATAATTGTTTATATGAAAAGTGAGGTTAAGTTGTGTTTGAGACCCATTGATGAAAGAAGATTGATATAAATGAATTAAAATAAAATGGGAATGGAAAATTTTATTGGAAAAATATCTATACAGACTATATATTTTTTTCTCAATCGTACGAACTTATTTTTATATTTTTAAATAAACAATTAAATATTTAAAAAAAAATACGATATCAATTGTCAATTATTATTGTTGACATAATAATCAATTAAAAAATACAAAGTGGTCACTTAATATTAATGCTTTATATTTTATAACTAACATGAAATATGAAACGTTTTTTTGTCAATTTTGATATACAAATTTCTATAGAGTGGTTGTTTTTTTGAATTTGAAATATAAGTAAAATAAAAAAAAATTTATAGATTTTTTTTTTAAATTATGTATGATTGTAATTGAATGATTACATATTGTGGGAAAAATGAATAGAAAATAGAAAAAAATTAATGTGAAAGTATTGTATACTCTAAACAGTATACTCTAAAAAGTATTGCCAATTAAAAAATCATTATTAAGCACGTTTGGTAGTGTTTGGGTTGGCAATCTTAAATTTCATAATAAAATTGCACAATGGCAGCAACTTAATATTGATTATGTGTGACATATCTTTAACATTGACAATATTATTGAAAGATGTCAATGTGTTCGCTACGTAATTACCTAATTTTTTTTTATGAAAGATACGTCAAATATTTGTCAAGAAACAAACGTTTTCGGTTACATTGTTGCAACTTGGCAATTAAAAAATTTTTTTTTTAAAGTGTTGCCAAATTAAATATTTATTAAAAAAAAATTTTTTTTTGATTGTATAAATTTTAAACAAATGTTTCTAATTAATAATTATACAAGAAAAATTTGAAAATTTTGATATTTAATTTCCGACAATCAAATGTGCGGAAAAAAAAGTTTGCAAAAAATTAAAAAATTAAAAATGTTAATTTAAAAGATATGCGATGATTTAAGTAAAAAAAGCATCAAGAAAAACTAAAAGAAATTATAAATTTGTTGATAATAAAAAAGAAAAGATAATTTAAGTAGTATAGAAAAACAAAATTATGGTTGTTGTTGTAGAAAAATAAAACTTGATAAAATTAAGTAAAGAATAAAAAAAATCGAAAAAAGAATTTATAGAAAAAAAAATTTTTAGATTAGAAAACTATGTTATAAATATGGAAAAAAAAATGTTAAAATATCAGGAGTGTATAGATGGATAATACAATATTAAAAAAAGAGTAGTATAAAAAAAATTAGAATACACAAAAAAAGAAAATGTAAGAGAGAAATAAGACGCAAATAAAAAAAAATTTAAAAAAAATGAAAATTAAGTAAATACATTATAAAAATAGGAACAAATAGAATCAAAAAGAAGAAAGTAAAGAGAAATGAAAAAACGAGTTCGAAAAAAAAAGTTAAAGAGATAAAAAAGTAGAAAAAATAAAAAGAAAGAGAAAATAAAAGTTTAAATGTACGAATTTCTATAGAGTAGTTGTTTTTTTGAATTTGATATATGATATATAACTAAAATATAAATAATTTTTATTGATTTTTTTTTAGATTATGTATGATTGTAATTGAATGAATACATATTTTAAAAAAATTAAATAGAAAATAGGGAAATAAATTAGAAAAGGAAAACAAATAGAAAAAAAAAAGAAAGAATATAGTATATAATTAATAAAATGTAATACGAACCTTTTTAATAAAAATAAAATATGGTTGTTTTATGGTTGCCGAAGGCAACCTTAATGTAAGAGAGTAAGGTAAGAAAAAGGGAGAATAAATAAAAAAATATAATAATAGAAACAAAAAAAAGATATAAAATAACAATTTTAATTTTGAAAAAAAATAATAAAAAACTCGCTTTAGAAGAGAATACGAAAAAATTCATATAAATTATTATAATATACTATAGTTTTTATTCTTCTAATTTTAATAACAATTATTATTAAAGTAATAAAATTAATATAAAAATAAAAAAAATTAAAACGAAGAAAAAAAAATACAAATAAAAGAAAGAAAAAAATTTGAAAAGAAAAGAAGAATAAAAATCAAGTAAATTAAATAAAATGTAATGCAAAATTATTTTATAAAAAAAAATTGTTGTGTTATTGTTGTCGAAGGCAACCTTTTACATATAAGAGAGTATAGTAAGAACAAGAAGGAATAAAAAAAATATATTAATAATTTAAATAATATAAAATAATGATAGATAGTAATACTATTTTTAAATATTAAAATGAAAACGTTATGTCAAAATATAATCTCAAATGTTATAACAAGAATTTTTATAACAAAAAATGACTGTCCGCCACCTAAATAATGAGAAAAAAATAAAAAAATTATAATAATAATGAATAGTAAAAGTATTTTCAAAAATAAATAATAATAGATTTATATATGTTGCCGCAGACAACATTCAATACGAGTGAGTAGAATAAGTACAAAAAAAAATAAAAAAAAAATTTTAGTAGATGGTAATATGCTTGCTTTATTATAAAAAAAAAATGTGAAAGATAAAGGAAAAAGAAAAAAGTATAATTAATAAAATCAAATTAAATTTTTCTAAATAAATGTGAGAGTTTTTGATTTTATAATAATTTATAATTATTTTTTTAAGTAAAATTAAGCCAATAAGGCGCTAAACCGCTTGTATAATTAAATGATCTCGATGAGAACCATATGGCATCTTAAGTAAAGAGGGAGAACATGGGCTTAGCATCCCTGGAAGGGTGGAGGCCAGTCAGTAAAAACTGAGCCGGGCGTCAGAGCAGTCGGACGGGCAGTATTATGGATATTTAAACTGTTAATTGTTTATTGAAAGAGAAAGATAGATAACCTGTTGATCTTGTTGATCATGTGTTGTTTTGTGGTATAATTGTGAATTCAGTGCTGTCTCCCTGAATTCGGAGGAATAATGAGTAAAGTTATATTGATAAACATCAATATGTTAATATGAAATATCCACGGCAGAAACTATAGTTTAATACCTGGGGTACGGTCTATGTGTTAATTCATTTCAGACTGAGGTGGTACTCCCATGACGTCTGTAGACATTTACAGATTGCTATCCTGGTTCTCTACTTCCTCGAACAGTGGCGAAGAGGTAGAGGGGTGGGCTGGAGCCTGTTAACCGCTATGGTTATGTTCCTATCAGTGTATAGAAAGGTTGTGGATTTCCCTTTTGCTGGTATGACGGGGTAATGCGTAATGTCCTTAGGTTCTTCACTCATTAATCTTTATTTTATACCTTTTCCTATTACGTATTATTCTTGGCCAGTCTATTTCGCGTAATGTGATTGAGGCCTAGCGACACCGTCCACGTTGCTCCCGAACCAGGTACCGAAACAGTGAAGACATCATTGAGAACACGATGCTAAAGAAAAGGGGTGAAGATTGAGTCAATCGAGTCCATAGAGTGGTGGTTCAAGTCCAATGAGCCTGGTGATGTCGTCCACTATCAGTTCGAGAGGAAGAGAATCCTGCGAGGGGGAGAAAAGCCCCCGGTGAGTTACTTTACAGGTATTATTGACAGGTACATTATGTGTGAATATGTTTCATGTGTCGCCCAATCGATCCGTCTGACTGCTCAAGCGTTTCTCTAACAATGAATATAGAGGGGTGAGTTGAAGTAGATTGTTGATGATAATGTAGCTGGCTGTTGCTATTCTGTACACTGTTTTCGAGTGAATAATTAAAGCTAATAATTGTAGAACATAGACATCTTGACAAATTTATTATGGAGAAAGAGTTAACTGTTATTTAATTCAATTTAATTGTTAAAATTTGGCAAAACGTAAGATTAGAATAAAAAGAGTCTTACATAAATAATAATAAATTTCAAGATAAATAATAATAGGCTAGGTTTATATAAATGTTGTCAAAGGCAAACCATGATATGAAAAAGTAGAAAAAGTACAAAAAAGAATAAATAAAACCATATTACAATAAAAACAATTAATAATCAATAATCTAATAATTTAAGTAGTATAGAAAAACAAAATTATGGTTGTTGTAGAAAAATAAAAATTGATAAAATTAAGTAAAAAATAAAAAAAAATTGAAAAAAAAATTTATAGAAAAGAAAATGTTTAGATTGGAAAACTATGTTATAAATACGGAAAAAAAATGTTAAAATATCAAAAGTTTATAGATGGATAATACAATATTAAAAAAAGAATAGTATAAAAAAAATTAGAATACACAAAAAAAGAAAATGTAAGAGAGAAATAAGACGAAAATAAAAAAAATTGAAAAAAAAATTAAAATTAAGTAAATACATTGTAAAAATAGGATCAAATAGAATCAAAAAAAAGAAAGTGAAGAGAAATAAAAAAACGAGTTCAAAAAAAAAAGTTGAAGAGATAAAAAAGAAAAAAAAATAAAAAGAAAGAGAAAATAAAAGTTTCAATGTACGAATTTCTATAGAGTAGTTGTTTTTTTGAATTTGATATATGATATATAACTAAAATATAAATAATTTTTATTGATTTTTTCACTAGATTATGTATGATTGTAATTGAATGATTACGTATTTTAAAAAAATTAAATAGAAAATAGGGAAATAAATTAGAAAAGGAAAACAAATAGAAAAAATAAAGAAAGAATATTGTATATAATTAATAAAAGATAATACGAACCTTTTAAATAAAAATAAAATATGGTTGTTTTATGGTTGCTGAAGGCAACCTTAATGTAAGAGAGTAAGGTAAGAAAAAGGGAGAATAAATAAAAAAATATAATAATAGAAACAAAAAAAATATATAAAATAACAATTTTAATTTTGAAAAAAAATAATAAAAAACTCGCTTTAGAAGAGAATAAGAAAAAATTCATATAAATTATTATAATATACTATAGTTTTTATTCTAATTTTAATAACAATTATTATTAAAGTAATAAAATTAATATGAAAAAAAAAAAAATTAAAACGAAGAAAAAAAAATACAAATAAAAGAAAGAAACAAATTTGAAAAAAAAAGAAGAATAAAAATCAAGTATATTAAATAAAATGTAATGCAAAATTATTTTATAAAAAAAAATTGTTGTGTTATTGTTGCCGAAGGCAACCTTTTACATATAAGAGAGTATAGTAAGAACAAGAAGGAATAAAAAATATATATATAATATAAATAATATAAAATAATGATAGATAGTAATACTATTTTTAAATATTAAAGTAATATTAAAATGAAAACGTTATGTCAAAATCTGATCTCAAATGTTATAACGAGAATTTTTATAACAAAAAATGACTGTCCGCCACCTTAATAATGAGAAAAAAATAAAAAAATTATAATAATAATGAATAGTAAAAGTATTATTTTAAAAAATAAATAATAGATTTATATATGTTGCCGCAGGCAACATTCAATACGAGTGAGTAGAACAAGTACAAAAAAAAATTAAAAAAAAAAATTTAGTAGATGGTAATATGCTTGCTTTATTATAAAAAAAAAATGTGAAAAATAAAAGAAAAAGAAAAAAGTATAATTAATAAAATCAAATTAAATTTTTTTAAATAAATAATAATAATATATTTCAAGATAAATATTAATGGGCTTGGTTTATATAAATGTTGTCAAAGGCAAACGTTGATATGAGAAAGTAGAAAAAGTACAAAAAAGAATAAATAAAAATAAATTACAATAAAAAAATAAATTTTCAATAATCTAATAAAAAAAAAAAAAAAAAAAAGTGCGATTATACTACCGGTTGCCGAAGGCAACCCCTCTAGGTTTATACACGTTGCCGTAGGCAACCCTCTACTCAAGAGAGTAGGGTAAGCACCCGGAGGGTGCGAAACCATACTCTCGTTAATATATAATAAAACCCGATGTAGTTGCTCTGTCTAACAAATTTTAGATTTTTTAAAAATTTTTTTCCTTTTAAATGAGTTTTTGTATGAAAAAGTAGCTATCTTTGAAATTACAATGTTTTTTTAATAATTTCTAAAAATTTTTTTCAAATTTGATAACCCCCTTGAACGTAGGATGTACCACAAACAGAGTTTGAGAAAGAGATAGAATGTGCCAAAATCGCGATAATAACGTCTAAACTTACTATGGCTAGATTCTATATCACTAAGGATTTTTTCAACAAATGTCATTTGTCAGTGTCTAACCTGTCAGTCGTATTGTAATTTTACGAAAATCTACCAAAATACAGCTTAAATCTATAAAATATCTATTAAATAAACATGGGGGTTTTATTTATAAATATTTCCCATCAAGAGATTTAATGTAATTTCGTCAAGAAAGAAGGTTTTATAAATTGTAGCCCCCCAATTTGTCAACGGACTGAAGGGTGAATTTAATGGGAGAACAATTCAATAAATATTTTATTGATGATGAAAACATCGTTTAAAAACTATTTTGAAGCGACTGATAAAGGTTTGATTAATTTTTTAAAAGATTTCAAGGCATTTTGTAGAGAAATATTAGTGCTCCAAACTGTCAAATTAGTGAAGGAAATATAATCGAAATTACAATGAATTTTCAAATGAAAACAACGTTTAAAGGCTATTTTGGAAAGACCGAAGACCGATAAAGGTTTGTAAAGGTTGTATTCAGTTTTTAATAGATTTTAAGGCATTTTGTAGAGAAAAATCAACAAATGTCAGTGTCTAACCTGTCAGTGTCTAACCTGTCAGTCGTATCGTAATTTTGGCGAAAATCTACCAAAATACAGCTAAAATCTATAAAATATCTATTAAATAAACAAGGTTTCCCATCAAGAGATTTAATGTAATTTTGTCAAGAAAGAAAGTTTTACAATTTGTCGCCCCCCAAACTGTCAACAGACTGAAGTGTGAATATAATGGGAGAACAATTCAATAAATATTTAAATGAAAACATTGTTTAAAAACTATTTTGAAGCGACCGATAAAAATTTGCATAGGCTTGGTTTTTTATATTGGAAAAGATAGAAGAAATAATAGAAAGAAAAGCTCTGGGTAGGTTTTTTACTTTTTTTTTATTAAATACTAAAATCTTATATTGATATGGTTTACTTATAATGTAAAATTTTAATATAAGAGAAAAGCTTAATTTGTATATGTTTTCGATGTGTTGAAGAAAACAATTTTTTTTTATTAATAATAAAAGATAGATTGATTTAAACAAATTTTTAATTAAAATGTATATTTGCAAATTTAATGTTATAAATATAAGTTTTGTTATTGTCTTCTTTTTTTTTATTATTTGTTTTTTTTTTAAATTTTTATATTTTTGGTTTGGCTTTTTATATATTTTTTTGTTGTTTTCTTTTTTCTTATTATTTTCTTCTTTTTCTGGAACGTCCTCTCCCCGATCCATATCGACATCATTCTATTTAAATTTAAAAATAAAAATTAGTAGAAATATTAAATTTTTTATTTAAAAAAAAAAGATGGAGCCCATTTTAATAGGAATTAAATGCATTTTTTGGAGTGTGATGACAGTATATGATATTTATATAGATATCATCATCATCATAATGATAAAATGCAACAAATGGGGTTTTTAACGCTTTCTAGCGGTACACAAGAACTCTTTCATTTAATTTTATTGGATTCGATTAAATTTAAGATGTTTTAAAATTTTGATAACTAATAAAATTATATTGAAAGAGTACCTATATAATAATGAAAATTGAATTTTTTTTTATTTAATTTTAAAAGAATAATTAGTAAAACTTACTGAATCTTTGCTCTCTGCCATCTTCTTCTTCTTTATATTTTTCTAAAATAAAAAAAATTTTTTTTGTTGCTATAAACAAATTTGTTTATAGCAACCAATAATTACAACATTTTTTTTTTAAATTGACATATATATTTATTTGTTTTTTAGTAACACAAACAAAATAATTATTTATAATTTTTTTCATAAAAATAGTTGTGAAAACGTTATTTATAAGAAAATTTTTGCAATTGAATGAAATTATTATTATATGCTGTCTCAGATGCATTAGATTTACAGTAAATGGTTATCTAGACTGTTTATATACAAGGTACATTGTAATTATTTTTGATTGATTATACAATGAAATTATTTTGAGAGAATGCTATAAATCTGGATCTTAATAGTAATAAAATAAATGGAATCAAAGAGGACTGTTGGAGATAGTTGGTAATTCCTATATTTCATTTTAAAATGGTAAAAAACTTTATTTAGTAATAATTTTGATTTTTGATTGCTATGAAAAATTTTAAATTTACCACTCTAATATTTTTGACATGACATCGTTGCTGTTAGCAACAAAAAAAAAGATAATAATAAATTAATTATTTTTAGAATTTTAATAAAGTATTTACATATTTTACAAAATTAAGTGTAAAAGTGTTGATTTTTTGCAAAATATAAGTGAAAAGCTTAAAATAAAGTAGGTTTAATAATTATTTAATCTCATTGTCTATAATTCTTCTGTTTAGATAAGATTTGATAAAAATTTTTGAGAAGGCATCTAATTTTTTGGTCTGTTTTACCTTTTTTCCTTTATTATAATATGGGAATATAATACGAATGGCTAGAAGAGCTTTTTTGATTATATTATATAAGATATAGAACTGTGGTTGTAGGAAAATTTATAATTATGTATACGAAAAGTGAGAATAAGTTGTATTTGAGACCAATCGATGAAAGAAGATTTATATATCATATATTGAGTCGCCGTACGAAATAGACGTGTTTATGAGTGCTCGCGATTAATTACTAACTATTCTTGTTATTTCTACCAGAAGTTTGTGATTCACATCTTGTTTGCCTAACTACTCGATTAATAACCAGATTTTAAAATTTGGTCCATTCCAGGTGAGTACAAGTCCAATAATATCTTATTCTATTAATTTGCGGATTGTATCGCACCGGATACCTGCTTCTAATTATATTCAAGTTAATACTGAGCATATGCAATTTCTTTTCTTTTTTTTCTCTCCTAACAATAGATCATAAATTTTCTTTGTCTAAAATTTAGTCTTTTACATCAATAATCAAACTAAAATTAATAATTTCATACTTTAGTTAACAATAACTAAACCTTATCAAATAAAACGTGTGTTTTTCTTTTTCTTTTGCCTCTAATCGAACAGGTTTTTTGCGGATTTGTTTATCGGTTCCTATCACCTGTCCACAACTTGATCGTCATATTTTGTTAATTTCACTTATCTATATTAGGAATCATTCACCTATCTCACTATGAACAAAAAATGCTGTCATTGTTTTGAAAATATCTTGTTACCCGATACAGCTTCAAAATGTCATGGTTGCAAATTTAATATTCATCTTGAGTGCCTTGATCTGACCAAAGACGAGAAACGACTGATTCCACGAATGCAGTCTAGTAATTTAAAATTATTTTGTAATCGCTGCAATGTTGCAGTTACTGCCGCCAGTGAGGTTAAACAATTAGTAAATGAACTTAAAACTAATATCGATTCACGCTTTCAGCAATTAGAAAATTTAATTCAAAACACCGTTTCTCAATCCTATACGGATAAAGAAAACACCATCAACGAATCGGTCGAACGCTCTCTTCGTGCCTCAAATATTATACTCTATAACGTTCCGGTAACTGCAGGAGTAAATGACTGCGACTTGGTAAACGATATCCTGGAGGTCATTGACTCTTCTTTAGTTGCATCTCCTGACGACGTTTTACAAATTGGCTCTTCAAATAATGGAAAACCTCGGCTTCTTAAAGTACGATTTAGAAACTTTCAGATGGCTAGACTCTGTCTCAAAAAAAAATCAGCGTTGTTGGCACATGGTCAATACTCAAAAGTAGTTATATCCGACGACAAAACTAAACAGCAGCAAAACATCTTAAGATCTCTCAGAGATGAACTGAAAACTCGCGTTGACAATGGTGAATCTAACTTGACTATCAAATACATTAACAAAACTCCCCAAATTGTCACCCAAAAAAACTAGTTCTAGGCAAGCCATTTTGTTGTTCCTTACTTTATACCAATATTGCTTCTCTCTTGGCAAAATTTAATGATTTGGTTGCCGAAATTATTTTGACTCAGCCAGCCATTATAGCACTTACTGAAACATGGCTCACCTCAGCGGTAAATGACACTACAATCCAAATCGACAACTATACAATATTCAGAAAAGACCGCGTCCACGGTAGGGGAGGTGGCGTTTGTATGTACGTCTCTAACTCTTTGATAAACCACAATTATTCTGTAACTATTTTGGACGTAGATACTGAGCCATACAACTCGCTCTGGCTAAAATTCTCAAACAACCTGTTTTCATTTGTGATGTGCTGTTTATATAGACCTCCTAGCGGAACCAACTACAATTCAACAGAAAACGACAAACTACTTGTGAAAACAATCGCAGATCAATTTCAGCTGCACTCCAATTTAATTCTTGTTGGAGACTTCAATTACCCCAACATTGGCTGGAGCAAAAACCAATACATAAGCAAGAATTCTGCTGAATTGCTCTTTGTCAATATGCTGCATGAGCATGGTATTTTTCAATTGATATCTGAGCCCACCCGTTTTCGTTCTAACCAACAATCTTCTTTGTTGGACCTGGTACTATTACAAGATAGAGATCTTATTTCAAATGTTAAATTATCTGATCCTGTTGGCTCATCAGACCATATTACTATATATCTGACCATACAAGTTCTTTTATACTCCAGTCCCAACATTGAAACGTTTGTAAATAAACGACTGTGTTACTCTTCTCTTAAACAGAATCTGGAGAATATTGACTGGAATTATTTATATAAGACAACTGTGATTGAAGATCAATGGAAGTTTTTTGTTAACACTATCACTAGTCTAATAAATAAAAGCACAAGTTACTACACTTCCAAGCGTATACACAAAAAACCGTGGATAAATAAACACATGATAAACAAAATAAAACATAAGAAAAAATTGTGGAAACAATTCAAGCGTTCTGATAGCAACTTGGACTATGTCACACATCGTAACTTTTCAAATCTGTTAAAAACAGAAATTCAAGCAGCTAAATATAAATTTGAAAACAGTTTACTACAAACACCAAAAGCTTTTTACTCCTATGTTCGCAAACATATAGCGTCAAAAGTTTCTAATCCGATGATTTGCGATAGCAACAGAGTTTTGTGTTCAGATGACACTGCTGCAGCAAATGTGTTTGCCGATTTCTTTGCTTCTGTCTACCTTAATGATCCCATCACATATTTTCCCAACATCAACAACCACATGTGTAAAACAAAATTGAGTAATATTCACATTGATCAATGTGTGGTTAATAACTACCTATCCAAACTTTCCGAAACCACTGCTCCGGGTCCAGACACTATTTCTTCAAAAATTCTAAAGATATGTGCCGATTATCTTGTCGAACCAATAACAGAAATTATTAAAACTTCGTTCTCTACCGGTTCGTTACCCAATCAATGGCGCCAAGCCAGCGTTACTCCGATTTTTAAGAAAGGTGACAAACTGGACGCTAAAAACTACCGACCCATTAGCCTTACAAGCACAGTATGCAAACTGATGGAAAAATTAATAGCAAACCATTTGCTGCAACACTTTTTTGCAAACAATATTATTCCACAACAGCAACATGGTTTTTTGCCTAATCGTTCGGTGCTAACCAACCTAATTTCATCAGTAAATCAATGGACCAAAATTTTGGATCAATATGGCTCTCTTGATGTAATTTTTTTAGACTTTAGTAAAGCTTTTGACACGGTTTCGCATGACTTGTTGCTGCATAAACTTAAACTTCTCGGAGTTGAGGGCATGTGTCTTCGGTGGATTAGGTCTTTCTTGATATCTCGGACATTTTCGGTTCGTGTAGGTAGTTGTACATCCTCTTATAGACCCGTTACTAGCGGTGTTCCTCAAGGTTCTGTTTTGGGTCCAATACTATTTATCGCATATACCAGCGACTTGTTACTGTCATTACAAACTGGGTACTCTGCATATGCAGATGATTTAAAATTATTTGGATTCTCAAACATTGAGCTACAACACAAACTAAACCTCGTTGCAGAGTGGTGTAGAAAGTGGAAGCTCTCACTAAACACGCAAAAATGTACTGTTATGTATTTTGGTTTCCACAACTCGAAAACCAAGTATTTGATACATAATAATGTGCTGCCTAAAGTTGACTCTCAAAATGACCTAGGGGTTACAGTAACACCGGACCTTTCATGGTCCGAACAAACCGCTAAGGCCGCACTTCGAGCAACAAAGTCATTTCATATGTTAAAAAAAGTGTTTCCACATCCCTCTCCATCCACAGTTAAAAAATTGTACACTACCTACATACGACCGCATATCGAATTTGCAGTGCCTGTATGGCGACCTCTTTATGCAAAAGACCAAAATTTACTTGACAAGGTACAACATGCAGTAACAAGATGGTCGTCAAGTTTGGCGATAAAACCATATTGCGAACGCCTAGCCCAACTAGATATTGCAAGTCTAAAAGACAGGCAAGACAGAGCCGACTTGATTCAAATCTTCAGATTAACTCATGCGCTTTTTCCGGAACCTTGTGACAATTTTGTCACTATGGGAGACAATCAACGTTTACGAGGACACTCTTTTAAACTTGTTAAAGAACCATTTAAAACAACGATTAGGCAACACTTTCTGACTAATAGAGCTTTCGATAAATGGAACGGCTTGTCAAACCGCGTTGTTGGCGCAACTTCGGTATATCAGTTCAAAAAACGTTTTGATGAACTGTAGTAAAAGCTTCAAGTTTACAATAACTACTTATCAAGATATTAAATAAATAAGAGCCTGCATTCAAAGCGACTAGTAACCAAATTCTTTCAATAAATTGCAAAATAGGTTTGCCTCTGCAATTTTTCAAAGTTTAATAATAATAATAATAATATAAATGAATTAAAATCAGATAGAAGTGGAAAATTATTTTTGAAAAGTATCTATACAGAATATATATTTTTTTCTCAATCGTACGTACTTATTTTTATATTTTTAAATAAGCAATTAAATATTTAAAAAAAAAATACGATGTCAATTGTCAATTATTATTACAACATAATTAATTAAAAAATACAAAGTGATCACTTAATATTAATGATTTATATTTTATAACTAACATGAAATATGAAACGTTTTTCTGTCAATTTTAATGTACAAATTTCTATAGAGTGGTCGTTTTTTTAAATTTGATATATAATATATAACTAAAATATAAATAATTTTTTTTGATTTTTTTTTAGATTATGTATGATTGTAATTGAATAATTTTAGAAAAATTAAATAGAAAATAGGAAAAAATTAAGAAAATTAGAAAAAGAAAACAAATAGAAAAAAAAAGAAAGGAAGAATAAAGTATATAATTAATAAAATGTAATACAAACTTTTTTAATAAAAACAAAATATGGTTGTTTTATTGTTGCCTAAGGCAACCTTATAATATATAAAAAATATATAAAATAACAATTTTTATTTCGAAAAAAAAATTAAAATAGACTTGCTTTAAAAGAGATTAAAAAGAAGAGAAAGAAAGAAAAAAATTGGAAAAAAAAGAAGAATAAAAATTAAGTATATTAAATAAAATATAATGCAATTTTTTTTAATAAAAAAGAAAAATTGTTGTTTTAATTTTTTTAACTAAATCCAACTAAGGTTGCCGAAGGCAACCGTTTACGTATAAGATAGTAGGGTAAATACAAAGAGAAATAAATAAAAAAATATATTAAAAAAAATATATATATATAAAATAATAATGAATAGTAAAAGTATTTTTAAATATAAATGATATATGATTTATATATGTTGCCGTAGGAAACTATTACAATAACAAAAAATAAAAAAAAAATTAATCGTAATTAATAATATGATTGCTTTATTACAACAAAAAAAAGATGGGAAAGATAGAAAAATAATAAAAAAGGAATAAGTATAATTTATAAAATATAATAAAAGATTTTTAATACATACAAAATATGGTTGTTTTATGTTTGCTTTACATGTAAGAGAGTAGGGTAAGCATAAGAAAGATTGAATAAAAATATATTAATATAAAACACAAAATAAAAAAAAATCATATAATATATAATAATAAATAATATTCATTTTAAAGGTAAATAATACCAAATGTTTGCCGCAGGTAATAATCTAAATGAGAAAGTAGAATAAGTACAAAAAGAAATAAATAAAAATATATTACAATAAGAAAATAAATAAACAATAATCTAATAAAAAAAAAAAAGTGCGTCTATTTTACGGTTGCCGAAGGCAACCCCTCTAGGTTCATACACGTTGCCGTAGGCAACCCTCTACTCAAGAGAGTAGGTAAGCACCCGGAGGGTGCGAAACCATACTCTCGTAAAGTGTAATATTATATGTAAAATAGTAGGTTAGAAAATTGTTTACAAACAAAGTTTGACATATGACATATTATTTAGGTTGTTTTAAAATGACAGATAAAACATTAAAATATTTGGTTTGTTTTGTATAAAGAAACAAAAAGAGTGTTAATTTGTAAATTTTAATTATTAAGTTAACATGTAGAAGCTACCCTACATGTTTGTCTGACAAGGAGCTGGAACTATCAAAATGTCTGGCTAAAGAGGAAACATCATGTGATTATGTTATCGGGGGTTAATTAATAGTTTAATTAACGATATTTTTATTACTTAAAATAACCGATAGTAAAGCCAAAATGAATCGCGATAATCTCTCCAAATTAACACTAAATATGCTACGCATAGTTAAGGCAGAGAGAGGACGTTTGACTACATTTCCAGAGAATACGGCGAAGCTTTAGATGAAGTTAGTATAATTATAATTAGCATAATATTTATTGTTTAATTAAAAATAATATCGCTTCTTTTGGTAAATGCTCTAAATTCCAACAATCTGCCTCGCTCTCATTGGTCGGTTCAGATGCGAACGCTCGACCAATGGACAGCTTTGAAAACCGAACATTCTTGTGAAGAAAATCAATTTTTCAATTACAATGATCACATTGAATCGAGTCATATATCAAAAGAAGCGCTATTTTTTATAGATTAATTAGGTATAAGACACATGTAGGTAAGATTAGATTTAAGACTAGAAATTAAGGTTTTTATAAAAAAGAAAGCAGACCGCCCGGGGTGACCCTTTTGTGCGTTTTTTAACCATTGTTAAAAAACGGATAAAAAGGGCGCACTGGAGCGAAGAATTCAGTATCCTTCGGGAATCTTGACCTGCGATTTTTAGAGAAAATAAACGTGCTTCTTCCCAGTTGTGAAAATTTAAATAGTGTTTTTTATTTATTACAATAATTGCTAATTCCTCAGTAGCTACACTGATCACAGTGTGCCACTTATCCAAACTTGCAATTTTCATTGCAGATCCTAAGCAAGGACCGATTTATTTACAAGCCCTCGAGCTTACAATAAACAAATTAAATTATTTAAACAAGTGCCGAGTCGAACCACAATCCGTATAGTTCTGGGAGTACCCAGTCGGTCGTGATCGAACGGATATTAAAATACAGGCAGGCGTATTGATTAATTAATACGAGGCTAATAAAATTAATCGGATTAATTAATTAGCGATTAATCAATACGAATTAAACCTGTCCGACATCAATTATTACCCAAGTATTATATAAATAAAATTAGCCTTTATACTGTAAAGTAAGTAGTATTCCAATTTTATGAATATTAAAAGTATCTGCCAAAAGGTTTCTTCAAAATGTGGCCATGAATAACGTTATTTTTAATAGTATTCTGGAAGTAGGATCAAAAAATTACACTTTATAATTTTAGATTGGTATTTTACACACCTTTAGTACCGTTTACCTGCCAAAGCCACGATAACCTAAAAAATATTATAATGATCCATCGTGTGAGAGTTTTTGATTTTATAATAATTTATAGTTATTTTTTTAAGTAAAATTAAGCCAATAAGGCACTAAATCGCTTGTATAATTAAATGATCTCGATGAGAACCATATGGCATCTTAAGTTAAAGAGGGAGAACATGGGCTTAGCATCCCTGGAAGGGTGGAGTCCAGTCAGTAAAAACTGAGCCGGGCGTCAGAGCAGTCGGACGGGCAGTATTATGAATATTTACAGTTAACAATTGTTAATTGTTTATTGAAAGAGAAAGATAGTTAACGTGTTGATCATATGTGTTTTGTGGTATAATGTGAATTCAGTGCTGACTCCCTGAATTCGGTGGAATAATGTGATTCAGTTGTGACTCCCTGAATCCGGTGGAATAATGTGGATTCAGTTGTGACTCCCTGAATCCGGTGGAATAATGTGGATTCAGTTGTGACTCCCTGAATCCGGTGGAATAATGTGGATTCAGTTGTGACTCCCTGAATCCGGTGGAATAATGTGGATTCAGTTGTGACTCCCTGAATCCGGTGGAATAATGTGGATTCAGTTGTGACTCCCTGAATCCGGTGGAATAATGTGGATTCAGTTGTGACTCCCTGAATCCGGTGGAATAATGTGGATTCAGTTGTGACTCCCTGAATCCGGTGGAATAATGTGGATTCAGTTGTGACTCCCTGAATCCGGTGGAATAATGTGGATTCAGTTGTGACTCCCTGAATCCGGTGGAATAATCTGGATTCAGTTGTGACTCCCTGAATCCGGTGGAATAATGTGGATTCAGTTGTGACTCCCTGAATTCGGTGGAATAATGTGAATATTGTGAAATCAGTGCTGTGCATTCGAAAGAATAATGAGGTACTGAAACAAGGAGGACATCATTGAGAACACGACGTTAAAGAAAAGGGGGTGAAGATTGAGTCAATCGAGTCCATGGAGTGGTTGTCAAAGTCCAATGAGCCTGGTGATGTCTTCCACAATCAGTTCGAGAGGAAGAGAATCCTGCTAGGGGGAGAAAAGCCCCCGGTGAGTTACTTTACACGTATTATTGACAGGTACGTTATATGTAAATATGTTTCATGTGTCGCCCAATCGATCCGTCTGACTGCTCAAGCGTTTCTCTAACAATGAATATAGAGGGGTGAGTTGAAGTAGATTGTTGATGATAATGTAGCTAGTTGTTGCTATTCTGTACACTGTTTTTGAGTTAATAATTAAGGCTAATAATCGTAGAACATAGACATCCTGACAAATTTATTATGGAGAAAGAGTTAACTGTTATTTAATTCAAGTTAATTGTTAAAATTTGGCAAAACGTAAGATTAGAATAAAAGAGTCTTACAAATTTCAGAAGTGGGATAAGAATTTGCGTTAAACCTCAGTAATTAATTAGCTAAATAGTGCATATTTAATAATTAAAACAATAGCATCTAATGACAATCGAAATGTCCAGTTTGAGTAACTTTTTGGAATTAAAATCGTAAAAATAAACAGCAGCTACATTATTGAGACTTTCTGCAACAACAACCTTGTACAAATTATTGTTTATAATTGGCATTTATAAAATAGTTGAAATTTTATACATAAATAACAGTTTGCTAGCATATTCATCTTGAGTATATTGAGACATAATAATGTCTGAATGTAAAATTTTGTTTAAAGGAGTTCCTTTAAACAAAACTGAATATGAATTAATTTATTTAAGCTTACCTGATGATTAAAGTGTTCAATTGAAGTGATTTTATGTGTTTATACGAAAACATTTTTGTAAAATGAATTTAAAGTTTTATTAGAGTTCTATTCTAGTTTTTGCGACAAACAATATTGCAAACTTAATTTATTGACAACAAAAAAAAACAAATTGCATTAAATTTTTAATTTAATCAAAGAAAAGCAGTTGTATAGTACAGTTTTTAGATTTCTGTATAGATATAGTCTGAGTCTGGAGTTTAAAGGGTTAAAACGTAGTTTATATTAATTATTTAAAATGTCACATAGATTTAATTATTATTTATTCCTGCGTTATAAATTATGACAATCAAATGAACAATCAAAGTGTCCACTTTTAGGAAAGATTTTCAAATAAAAACCAAAAACAAAAAGGGGTTAAAGTCAAATTTGCAAAGTTAGCTATAAAGTATTAAATGTAATTGTTGTGGTGTAATCACTTTAGATAATTAGAAGATATTTTAAAGGTGACTGAAAAACCAATCGCCTTAAAATAATGTAAATATTTGATTTATTAAAAAGCTTGCTTAAACATTTAAAGCTGAATTCTTTAATATTATTCTTGCAATTTAAGAAAAACTTTAATTATTTAAATTATGGCTATCTTTTTGGCGACACTAAGGCGACGGTTTTGTTTAAATTCGAACCATATGTTGAAAACCATGTACAGGTCTATTATAGATAAAATTGATGAATCTCAAATGTTAGAGTGTATGGAACCAACCCTTAATAGCTTTGACAGATTGATGTTTTTAGTTACATCTTTGGTTTTTGAAAATGTTAGTTGAATAGATTTCAAGTATGTATTTATGACAAACACATTGCCACATGTAAAGTAAAATTAGGGTGGGTATCACTTTCGACGTATTAACGTATTTTGTCCTATTTCATCTCGACATATTTATGGGGGTTTTATGTGTTCGACGGGAAACAAACTGACTTATTTAAAATCTTAGAATTTGTGTGAAAACACTTTAAGGGTGTTTAAATAATTGCTTACAAAACGTATTGTATGAAAGGGGACATGAACAAAAATTAGTAACAAGATTATGTAAATTTCATGAAGTATAGAGTAATCACCAATTTTAAAGAGAAAGCTTTAGTTAATATTTTGTTCTAGTTGATACTGGGTCACTATTAATTCGATAAATGTTGAATTAAGATTTAAAATTAATAAAATCATTGAAAGTAAAGGATTAAAATGTTGAAAATTGATTGGTGTAAGTAGATTATTGCGATTTAAAAAAAAAAATATTTATATTTTTAAAAGTATTTTTATGAAATTATATCTTGTCGACTCAATCCATATGGTAAAGATAATTCTTTTTTGACAGCTAACTGAAAAACGAGAATGTTTAAGAAAGCTAGCTTTTTGCATCAAATGGACTATAAACTTCCAAATTTTCTCAGTCGTTCAGTAATGATTTGTTAACATTTATTCAAACTTTTTGGGGAATTAATTTAAGTAGGAAAATTAAATTTGTGCCTAAACGGGACTATTTATTAATTGTATTGACACATCTATAGCTTTTTGAGATACATGTTCTGGTTTAAAATATTGAATCAAAAATCTTCTATGAACATTAATAGATTGCATTGTTTACAAAACACTTCTTGGAACTTTTAATGTTGTGGTAACATCTACTAAGGCATTGTCTTTCAATATTAATAGCAAAGCGAATTGTTCTATGATAACAACAAATAATTGTCAAAAACCTAATTCAAAATAGCATAAAACCAAAACTTTGTTTATTTAGATTTTCAGCAAAATAGTGAAATAATTAGACGAAAATTGAAATCTGAAGAAAAGGTTTTTCAAAAATAATAGATCAAGGTATTCTTTAGAAGGCTTTCTAAAAAGGGCTTTTAGCAAAACTAATCGGTAAAGTGTCAACAGCTGCAACACAACTAAAAAAAAAAGGGGTCATAAATTATTATTGTCAAGGGTGAAGGCAGGTTAAGATACTTACTCAATTGTTAAATAAAGTTTTGAGAAGTAATAAGTTGCAAATACAATTTTCTAAATTGTATTGATAATAAAATGACTAATTTGAGTAAACTAAAAAAAAATACTTTGATATTTTAGTAACAAAACATTTTTGTAAATTGATCTTAAAGTTTTAAAGTTAATTTGGTTTCAATAATACAAAAAAAAAATATATATATATCAAAATGACAAAACTACCACTTAAGGATTAATATTTTTATAAACAAAATTTTCGTACAGCAATTAATCTCATCTGGCAAAATTATACTTTTATAAGTCTGATTAATAAAGTTATGTTACTATTTAAAAATTAGTAGAGCTAATTAAATAATAATTATAGTTTCTTAAATTCATAATTAATTGCGTGTATTGGTACTTGCAATAAAATCCAGTATAAATTTTATAATCATTAATTGATAGTTAGCTGAGTATTCTAAAGCCGTAAAGTTCACAATTTAAATTCGATAAAAAAAAAAAAAAGACATTTGGTTAAATAGTTAGTTTATTAGTTTAGAGTTTCTTAAAATAAGATTAGGTAAAAATTACTGAAGGATATTATCTGCTTTTTATATGTCTACCTGTCATTAAGTAATTTTGTCAAACTAACTTTAAGTACAATTAAATTACAAAAACCAACATTAAATATTCTAATTCATTAAATAAAAGTTGGTAGATTCTCTCACTAATACTTATGAGTTGCACCTAATTTTTTTGAAAATAGTCATTCAAGGCATTTTATATCATCATTTGTCATACATAAATTTATTAGTTTATTGTGAAGGGGTGAAACTAAACAAAAAAAATAAATAAAAAGAATCTGGAGCTGCCCCACTTGTTGACCACATGTTGTTATATATTGTCGCAGGCAAGCAGGTAGTCTTGACCGTTTTGGGTTTAAAGTGAATGCAGTTTATTCCATCTTTAAGGGTTATTTTGTGTCATGTCTTAGTTTTAAATTAAAGAAATAATATTAATATTAGTGGAACCTATTTTAATTCATGATACATAATTTATTTGTTTTACAATCAGTTTTGATTTGAATTCATAATTACAAAGAATCAAATTGAGAAATTAAGAGAATTGAATATTTAAATTAAAATTAAACCATTTAGAAATACATTTGCAAAAAAAAAATAATAATAATTGCTGACACACCAAAGTTAAAACAAAATAAAAATTTAATAGAAGTTAGTTTTGAGTATTTAAAATTTCTTAAATTAATGTTTGACACTCGAAGATAATTATCAGCGATGAATGAAACTATAGCAATGATTGTTAGTTTAAAAGTCTTATTTTCAATTAGTTTTCTTCAAACAATAGTAGACAATAAATAGGCAACTTGTTCTTTAAAAGCAATTATTATTTTTAAATTATATTACAAAGTGTAGAAGAAAAAAAAAACAAATAAAACTAAATTGATGTGATTGGTTAACATGCTAAAGCTTAATTTTTGATTTAGTCAGGCGCCGTTTGTTTTAATTGAAAGTTAATTAAAAAAAAAAAGTGGTAAAGTATGTAGTTAGAAACGTTTAAATGTCAGTCCTGTATCAGTCAAACTATTTGAACTTGTAAAATACACTGCTCCTACTCTCTTTACAAAAATAAAATAAATAAAAACATTTTTAATTTTGAAAACCGAAGTTTTAATAAATGTCTTGTTAATTGGCTAGATAAGAGACCAAAATGTTTCAATTTTAGATAGTGAACACGTAAGTGCTGACTTAATTAGTAAATTAAAATTTGACAAATTAAAAAAAAATAATTAACGAAAACAAATAAATAAAACAATTCAAAAATAAAATTAAAGTTTGATTTTTTTAATCTAAACGGTTTCAAACAAGAACTTAATTATATTAAAGCAACAATGTTTATCTCAAATATCTTATAAGTATTTCATTTTAATAGTTGGGTGACTTGACTTGAAATTACATCGGTTAAGTAATAATTAACAACTTAAAAAGTAAATATCCGTTAGAAACAACTAAGGGTATTCATGACTTATAACTTTGACTATTGACTAGAAGAAAATAAAAACAACAAAAGAAGAAAGAAAGAAGATAAACATGAGAAATAATTGGATGAAGTTAGCAACTGATAACGTGTGCACACAAATCAAGAAAAACTATAAGAAACCAAAGCAATTGCTAAATTACATCAAAGATTATAAATAACAAGAAAAGGTATACCTTATCAACGATTATATGAGATCTCACAAACTAAGAAACAGCACAAAAATAAAACGAAGAAAGAAAAAAAAAAGAAACCAAAGCATCTGTACATAATTATATAAGGATTGGTGACAGATTGAACTTAGAACAATTAAAATTTGAAGAAGAGACAGTTGACTGTTGACGTAGACAAACTCAAATGGGGTTAATTTTTATCTGCTTTTGATATACAGTATTGCTATTTATTTAGGGGGCAACAAGTATTATTATAGTTGTAATTAAACAGTAAAAAAAAAAAAATTATTAAAGATTGTCACTCTTCTATTTGATAAATAAATATTAAACACATTTTTAAGGTTTAAGCTAATGTGAATACAATTGGGTTAAAGTAAAATAATTATTGATAACTTTTAGATTAAAGCTTGAGAATAAAGCGTAAAATCATTATTAAAATAATAAGTAGAAAATCTTGGGGACAAGATTGAAGTCAGGATGGCCGAATGTGAGAGTTTTTGATTTTATAATAATTTATAGTTATTTTTTTAAGTAAAATTAAGCCAATAAGGCACTAAATCGCTTGTATAATTAAATGATCTCGATGAGAACCATATGGCATCTTAAGTTAAAGAGGGAGAACATGGGCTTAGCATCCCTGGAAGGGTGGAGTCCAGTCAGTAAAAACTGAGCCGGGCGTCAGAGCAGTCGGACGGGCAGTATTATGAATATTTACAGTTAACAATTGTTAATTGTTTATTGAAAGAGAAAGATAGTTAACGTGTTGATCATATGTGTTTTGTGGTATAATGTGAATTCAGTGCTGACTCCCTGAATTCGGTGGAATAATGTGATTCAGTTGTGACTCCCTGAATCCGGTGGAATAATGTGGATTCAGTTGTGACTCCCTGAATCCGGTGGAATAATGTGGATTCAGTTGTGACTCCCTGAATCCGGTGGAATAATGTGGATTCAGTTGTGACTCCCTGAATCCGGTGGAATAATGTGGATTCAGTTGTGACTCCCTGAATCCGGTGGAATAATGTGGATTCAGTTGTGACTCCCTGAATCCGGTGGAATAATGTGGATTCAGTTGTGACTCCCTGAATCCGGTGGAATAATGTGGATTCAGTTGTGACTCCCTGAATACGGTGGAATAATGTGGATTCAGTTGTGACTCCCTGAATCCGGTGGAATAATGTGGATTCAGTTGTGACTCCCTGAATCCGGTGGAATAATGTGGATTCAGTTGTGACTCCCTGAATCCGGTGGAATAATGTGGATTCAGTTGTTACTCCCTGAATTCGGTGGAATAATGTGAATATTGTGAAATCAGTGCTGTGCATTCGAAAGAATAATGAGGTACTGAAACAAGGAGGACATCATTGAGAACACGACGTTAAAGAAAAGGGGGTGAAGATTGAGTCAATCGAGTCTATGGAGTGGTTGTCAAAGTCCAATGAGCCTGGTGATGTCTTCCACAATCAGTTCGAGAGGAAGAGAATCTTGCTAGGGGGAGAAAAGCCCCCGGTGAGTTACTTTACACGTATTATTGACAGGTACGTTATATGTAAATATGTTTCATGTGTCGCCCAATCGATCCGTCTGACTGCTCAAGCGTTTCTCTAACAATGAATATAGAGGGGTGAGTTGAAGTAGATTGTTGATGATAATGTAGCTAGTTGTTGCTACTCTGTACACTGTTTTTGAGTTAATAATTAAGGCTAATAATCGTAGAACATAGACATCCTGACAAATTTATTATGGAGAAAGAGTTAACTGTTATTTAATTCAAGTTAATTGTTAAAATTTGGCAAAACGTAAGATTAGAATAAAAGAGTCTTACAATCGTTCTTACTTATGTTGGAAACATGAGCTGACCAACTTGCAGCTTTTATAAAATAACGAAAGTCTGAGGCTAACGGGCTCTTGCTCTATTACTTTTTAAGCATGTTATTTATACTTTTTTAATAAAATGTTTTTTTTTCCGTACAGAATTTAAAGATTCTATTGTGAGCAATCAACAATTATGTGCCTTCATGTTTTAAAATTTAAAATAGCACAATAAATTATTTGAAAGTTGTTTTGTTGATAATCACTTATAGAATTTATTGTGTCTTCTAGTAATAAATTTTATTTATTTAGCGTCACATTAGTTAAGAAATGTTGACAATTGTTTATTTTAAATTTTTTCTTTATTCTCTTATCTACGTATGACTCAGTATTGTTGAAAAGTTGATTAAAGTTAATTCTTTTTAACTGAATGAAGTTGTCTTCATTCTGTCTCTGAAATATGTATAAGACGTACTTAATCTTTATTCATCAATCTTTTCAATCTCGGCCGACAAACAGCAAAAGAAAGATTGAAAAACGATCTAAATTATGTTATATATATATTTTTGGGCACATCTCAAAGAATAAATGAAACATTATTTTTTAAATAAATAGAACGTTTAATGCTGGTATTCATAGTCGTAGCTTGGTTGAGTCGGACTCAAGCACAGTCTCCGGTAATCTTCGGAAAAGCGTTGGTATGCGTTTGGAAATCGATTTATCGCTGATTCCGTCTCTTCGGCAATGCTCGTGTGAAATATGATATTCAAATCTTGAGACTGAGATCGGTCTTGAGCCCGACGCATTTCATAGACAAATCTCGAGATTTAAATATCAAATTACGGTGTTAATAAGGGCGAGTTTTGGTTTATGAGCACGCGCAGTGGGTCCGTCTCAAGTCGGACTCAAGCAAAGGGCCGACTTGTCTTGGGACGCCATTTGTAGGTTATATCGTTATATGTCATTGTTTGACGTTTGAAAATACTGAAAATAAGGTTATGTGTCATATGTCACAACAATGAATATTGACATGGTGGACGAGTTTGTGCAAAGCTATCATGCCAGAAGTCTCACACTATTTTTCATTAGGTAATCTTATCTAGGGTGTACGTAACGTATTTTCCACTCCTCAATTACAAAAAAAAAATTTTCTTTTGACATATTTTTGTATTGTTTGTCTTATGCTTATATTTTTCTACTTTTTCTCGACCTGTTGTCAAATCTGTTGCACCTTGATTTGGGGAAAAAGATTAGGCAGTTGCTGCATGGAGTGCTATAGATACATTTCAATCGTTGTTGGTTTTACAATATCAATTGAATCGACTTAAAACTTTAATATCTACTGAGTGGACTTAAAGCTTGTTTTGAAAAGTAGCAAAGATTTTCAAGTCTTTAAATTAAATTTTAGGATAAGACTAATGCTGTTTATTTGTTTAACATACAAATGCGTTTCTAAATAAAACTTTTAAAACAAATTATTCACTGTATAATTTACAGTAAAATACACACTTTCTGTTTTGCAGCATGCTCTTAAATCTACCAAAATCCTCATATTAACTAAATTTCTCACAGTATGCGTTCTTTGGCAAACTATAAATTTGTCACTTTCTAGCTAATCTAAGAACACCGACACTATTAAAAACCGAAAAAGTACCTATTGACCCTGTACTATTGTTCCAACGCATAAGTATTACTGCAGCATTTCAAAATGAAATTGAAAAATATTTTGAATATGTATTAGCTCCCTACCCTTTATCGTTATTTGATGACATCGGGATGCGTAAAACACAAAAATCTACCATTTACGATTGTTTTGAAAAAGTAAATATTGATATTAACAACACTAATGCGACATACATCATTGACGGAGGATACTTACTACACCGCGTTGTGAGGGATAGCGAAGAAACATTCAACGTTATCTCAGATAAATACGTTCAATATGTACGTAGACATTTTGGTTCCAGAGATACTGTCGTATTTGATGGCTATGATGATTGCACGAGAAATATCAAAGCTGCACAACAACGTCGTCGAACTTTAGCAACATCTTCATCTTCTGATATTTTATTTGATGAACTTATGACAGCTCCAACCAGTCAACAGAAATTTCTTACAAATACCCACAACAAGTCTCGGTTCATTTCAATGTTGAAAGAAAAGTTTACGGCGGAAAATATATTGCTAAACAAGCTAATAATGATGCTGATGTATTGATTATTGAAACAGCATTAGAGCAATTCAATTTGACAAATTGAACTATTGTTGTTGGTGAAGATGTTGACTTACTTGTATTACTCACTGCTCGAACGCCAACTGAAAAAACTATTTTTTTCTTAAAACCAGGAAAAGCTCAGCATCAATCAGATATATGTTCATCAAAAAGTTTATTTACATTAGTAAAGTGTAAAGATCATGTACTATTTTTACAAGCAATAACTGGCTGTGATGCGACATCTGCATTTTACAGGAGGGGTAAAACAGCAGTTTTCAAAATGTTTGACAAACAAGATTTAATTTAATGTGCTAAAGTTTTTAAAAAGAGTAATTCAACCCAACAAGAAGTTATTACCAACGGCATCCGCTTTCTTCTTTCTATGTACGAAGCTCCTAAAAAAACTACCTTTTTAGATAAGCATCGATATGCATGTTTCGTTAAAAATACTAAAAATAAAAAAACAAGTTCAATTAGCTTGTCTTCCTCGAACCTCAGTTGCTGCTCACCAACATCTTTTTCGAGTATATTACCAAGTTCAAGTGTGGCTTGGTTATCAGCTAAACCCTACAGACTGGGGTTGGAAGTTGGTCAACAATATATTAGAGCCAGTTCAAACTTTACTTCCACCTGCGCCGGAAAAACTGCTGAACACTATTTTTAGCAACTGCAAAAAGGGATGCAGTGCTAAATGTGGTTGCAAAAAAGTCGGACTGTCTTGTTCTTTGGCATGCACAAATTGTCAAGGCCGGTCGTGCTCTAATATTGAATCACAAACAATGGAGGATTCGTTTGACTCCGACGAAGTATCATGCGATACATCGCTATTGACGCAATTTACTTGCATCCAAAATGAAGATGAAGAAGAAGCAGGAGAAGAAGAACAAGAAGAAGATCAAGAAGAAGAACAAGAATTTGAAACTTACGAATAAGACGAATAAACTTTAACACTTTTTTTCATTTACATCGCTTTTATTTTTCCCAATCTTTGAAAATTTCCGTTATTTTGTAATAGTTTAACATTAAACAGGATCACATCTGACCCGTGGAGTAGGCCTACTGGGGAAACCACGTTAAAAAAAACGCGTTAAGTACACTACCTCATAGGTGGCGTGGAAACGTGTGCATATTATGACGATAACAACTTTTAGAACTTTTTGAATCGTTATATCTCAGAAACGGTGACTTGTAAGAAAAAAAGTTTTGTTTCGTTTTTTATAGATAATTTTATGATTTACAATTTTTGTCTGAGGTACTTTTATGATAAAACTTACCGTTTTGCTGAAAATCGCAAAAAACTTATTTTTTTTATCTTTGACCTTGAATTAATTCTTTTCTTTACAGGGGAATGATGGGGAACTTTTAGACATTGTTTATAATTATGTTATGAACAACTTTACAAAAATTCAGCTTGTTGGGTCTTTACGTAACTTCGAATGTCTAAATTGACCGGACTATATACGGACTAAAAAGGATGTCAAAATTAGGTACAAAAATTAAGCCCACGATGATCTCAAGGAAATTTCAGCACATTATAACTGAGTATGTAAAGATGACAAAAAACAATTCTTAAATTTATTTTCTTTACACAATCTGTTTCTTCCAAATCCGATTAGGTTTATATTCTATCATATTAGTCATGACGGCATTGCTTTTTAGTTATGTCCTAAGAAAATGTAATCATGACTTAATTTGAAAATTGTAAAAGGTTAAATATGTAGTGTTCAAACGTGTCAGAATTTCATTTTTTTTTCTTAAATACTCAGTACTTCAAATTCTTGAGACAAAAGAGGTTTTTCCAAAAACTAGACAATCACAAAGTCAAATTGATATTTCAGCCTCCCACAGACTGAAATTGTCACAATATTTGCAATAATTTTATTTTCATTTAAAATTTAAAAAAGTGCTCAACATTGTGACATAAAGATAATAATGCAGTTTTTAGTATTTCTGTGAAGATTTTTAAACCTAAATATAAAATTTTAAGATTGTTTCTTAGTGATATGGGTACAACATCTAAGTAAAGGTAACGTTTTCACCATGTTTTTATACTAAAAGGTTCACATTTTGCTATTTTTGTATGAAAAATATGAACATTCCTATAAGATCTTCTAGAAGCATAAATAAAACAAAAAACGCAATCTTTCTTTTTTAAGTACTATTGCAATAGCCGGTCTATTAGTTTCAAAACTGATTGATTTGTAACACAAGTATTACAAGTTATTTACAATTGATATTAAGAGCACTATAATGATAAGATAAAATCAATTATAAATATAAAAATATTATATTGGCATTTGTTTATGATAAGCGGTCTCAAAGATGAATATAAAAATAGCATTTTATTTACCATTATTTTTTTTTAATGTTTATGCTTCTAGTGTAAGATAATTACACTAGTAAATAATAAAAAAATAATAGTTTGTGTTTGTAGATTACCAGTCGCATAATTGGTGGCATTCCTGCATTTGCTGGACAATTTCCATACATCACTGCTATCACAAAAACAACTAACGATGGAAATTACTTTTGCGGTGGTGCTTTACTGAGCAACCTATGGGTTTTGACATCTGGTCACTGTGTCGTTGAGTACGTAAATATATAACACCTTCCATCAGAACATTTTCACATTTTGTACATTTTTAGTTCAATTGTAATCACAGTTCGTGTGGGACTTATAAAAATTAAAGATGATCCAAATGAATTGAAATTAGCCACTGAAGATTATGTTGTACATCCAGATTTTAATCCAAACACGTTAGAGCATGACGTAGGGCTTATAAAATTTCGTTTGCCTATTACATTAACAGGTATATAATATTAAATTTAACAACAAACCTATTATTAATTTAAATAAAGTACTACCAAGAATTTTACAAAACATAAAAAAATACATAAAATAAAAATATTCATTGAAAGTAAAATATTAACAGGTATATAATATTAAATTTAACAACAAACCTATTATTAATTTAAATAAAGCACTACCAAGAATTTTACAAAACATAAAAGAATACTTAAAATAAAAATATTTATTGAAAGTAAAATATCGTATATAGCAGAGGTGGGCAACTCGGCTCAAAGCCCCAACCCGGCCAAGTTCGAGCCAGGCTCAGGCTGAGCCACTTGAAAATTGAATAAGTTCTGACGAGGCCGAACTGAAATCGAACTAGTTTGGACTGGCCTTGTTATGTTGGGGATTTATTAACTAGCTTTCAAAAGACTATATAGAATAATATATAACTTTATTTACAACATATACAACAAAGAAAAGTGAGATAAGTAAGCTTCTTCATTTGAGGTACTTTTTCTGTTACTCTTAGTCTAGTATTTTCACAGTCACACTTAACACTAACATAGGATGCCTACTAAGTACAAAGTAGGAGGCATGCTAAAGCGCATGTCGTAACAGGCCTGTTTAAATAAATTTCTAAAACTTAATTCTCAAATTATATATAATAGCTATTTATTATACAAGTGTCTTATAAGACAATAATGAGTCACGAAAAAAATGTTTAGCCACGTGAGCTGGCTTGAGTGGTCTAATTTTTTTTAAGTGTCTTATTTGCTATTAAGACACTAGTACAATACATATTTTTATTTAACACCTCTCTTTGTAAGAGTTCTTAAAAAATCATCAAAACCTAAAAATTTTATATCTGCAAAGATTAGTAGCAATCTATGATTTGGTTGCCATATTGTTCTTGACATCAATTTTATTGTTTATATAAAATTTTGCAAACAAACTGATTTGGAGCTTGTAACATTGTTGAAAATGAAAAAAAATAGATATCTTCTTAAAAAAAATGCGAAAAATGTTAAAAAAGTCACATCGAGTTTGCTACTCAAGAAACCCAGGAACGCTTATTAGAAAGAATTGAGTGAGTTTAATAACTGGAAACAGAGAAACAATGTTTGTGGGGTATGCAAAGAGCTGTTGGGTTACTTCTTCAAAGCTAAAAAGAAATTCGCGGTTTCCTCAATGTGAACGAAAAACACCATGTTAAGATCGACATTAACTTCACAAAAATACAGATATTTTACAATATGGCAAGTTATTCAATTGCTTTTAAAGAAAAACGAATTAGAAAGTTACAAGTGCAAGAAATCAAAAGTTTTTAAAAGAGAGCATATTCAATAGTTTCTAGCAGAAGCACTCAATAAAAAATATTTGATGTTGAAGGTAAGGCGATTTTGTTATTAGAGAATGCAATCTAATTTTTTACTTCACAGGTTGCACTAATTTTTGGGATGTCCGGTGAGTATTGATGTTGTGAATTATTAAACATGTTAATCGGTAACGTAGAAGATTCTATAAGTTGGTATCTGTACCATACAAAAACATATGTTACACGTAGCTTTACGATTATAGAAATGGATTTGCAGTTGATGTGCTGGAATATATGTCTCGCCGACCTCAGAATATTTTTCATAACAGAATGTTTTTGTGCTATAAAAATAAGAAATGCACAGCACAGCTAGTGGGGATAAATAGTCTATTCAAAATACCATCAGTAGTAGCTGATTTTTTAAAATTACCAGAATTAGAGTCTTGCGCAGGACACAGTATGAGACGCACATAATTTATTGTTCAACGTTGGAGCCAATTTTGGTAAGGTCCATCGTCATGACCGATGGAAATCGACAACTGTAGCACAAGCGTATGTCGAAGAGTCAAATTGGAGCAAAATAGACATTGCTAAGAAGATACTGAGTGAAAATTCGGAAACAGAATGTAATGTTATTTTGAATACTAAGAGGCAAAGTCGAATGAATGTAGAAACCACATTGAAAAAATTACTTTTTACGGTTAGAAAAATATCTTGGTCATTCTTTTTCACATTTGAAAACACAAAAAAAGAATTATTTTTAAATCATACAAAGTTTATCATTAAAGAATCAAAAAACAATTGTATTATTGATTCATAAAACCACTTGTGTTTTATAGACCCCATAATTCAATCAAAAACATCATTTTTATAACGTAATAATAAAGAGGCGTTAGATAAAACTATTAAAAAGAATATTATCAGCTATATTTTTATCATAAATGTTTTATAGCTACTTAAAATTATGATAAATGTATTATAACTTTATTTGTTTAAATATTAGTGAGGTTGCGGCGAGTAATTTTCCGTTAACAACGTGTACAACTGATTACATATTAATATATGGCTCCGTAACTTTTCACCCAAAGACAAAGCAATCACGACAAAATAACCGCGACAAAATAACCGAAGACAAAATAACCAAACGACAATTCATCCCCACGACAATTCGTCCATGAAAATATTGAACCTATATTGGACCTGACGGTATTCTTGGACCTGACCTGACCTGACCTGACCGAATTATCGCTCGCGAATCAGATGTCGCGGATCAATCGTCGCGGATCAATTGTCTGCGGTTATTATGTCGTTTGGTTATTTTGTCGTCGGGTATTTGGTCGCGGTTATTTTGTCGCGGTTATTTTGTCCGTGGTTATTAAGGCGTGTCACCTTAATATATACCCATATTTGATTAATGACAAAATTGTAAATAACATACGTCACTTCAAAATCGGAGTCAAGGACAAAAAACATGATTATCAACTTCTTGAGTGCTTCTTTTGGCTTCCCAGTGTGTCTGTGTATTGGTCACATAAAATTCCAACCCCATCACCTTCTACATCTTTGAATTTTTATGTAAATACTAATTAAGCTGCTCATCTTATCCGCTCTGATAGGGAACCCATTTCTTTAAGTAAAACTAACAACTTGTCAAAAGGCAACAGCTTTATTATCGATCCCTTGATGCCGCTTCGTGTTAACTTCGGAAGCGACTGACGGGCGACACCTTCTGCTACGACTTAGGGAACCTATTATTAGAGAAACACTGACACTATATCTAGCATATTTCCATGACCAACAACCTACTTTATGCTATGAGGGATCAACTGATACTAGTGCAAAAGTGCAAAAGTTACTTGCTTCGGAAGGTCTACCATCTGGAATCTTTTAACAAAATTTACTACGGTTTTCATGATGCTTATGGATCTTTTCGTGTCTATTTAACTTCCAAGAGACTGATCTACCTGCAGTCTGCGCAACAGTGTCAACATAATTACTCACATTTACCACAAAAAAATTGTTTAAATTGTCGAAATGTTTGGAGGAGCTAGATTCTTCTTCCCACATTGTACAAGACGACAGTAAACTTAGCTTGCTTGTTTTAAATATTCAATCTTTAAGGAACAAAATTGATGGTTTTTTATTGCAATTATTTGGTTTTCCTCAAATAGTTGCTGTGACAGAGCACTGGCTAAGCACTGATGATGAGGAACTTTACTCTTGTCCAATAGAAATGGTCTTCTATTAGAAAATTCGACCATTTGCTTTCAGACAAAATTTTCGAATTTTTTGTTGCTCACAGTAATACACTGAATTTATTTATTATTTGTTTTTACAGATCCCCACAATCAGATGAAATGTTATTTATTTGCAAGTTGCTTACTGGAACTATTGCCTTGTAAAGGCAATATTAATTGTAAAATTATGCTTTGCGGCGACTTTAACATAGACTATGCTAGTATGTGCACTACCCAAAAAATGCTATTATCTATATTTGAGTCATTTAATCTGAAGATGCATAGTTGACGTTACTTGTATGTTACTGAAGTTACTACATTTACCAGAATTGCTAAAACCTCATTTTCAATCATTGACTATGTAGTTTCCAATTTTGTTGCTTCAGATGTAAATACTACAGTTGCTAATTCAGGTATCTCTGATCACGAACTTCTTTTCTACTTTTGAATTACACATAAACATCTGAAACCATCTCCAAAATTGAATAGAATATTTTCTCTTAAAAATTTTAGAGATTTTACTACATTGTGCAATTTGGCGAACTGGGATTTGGTAGAAGCTGATCTTAAATGTAGCTTTCTTAACTTTATTAATACTATTAATCGTGCATTTCACACTGCTTTTTCACCTAAAAAAATAAAGAATAAACATGCTAAATCTTGGATCTATAATGGCTTAAAAGCGTCTGCTAAAAATCTGCGTTCACTGTTGTACATACATCAAAAAATTTACAGAAAACAACTATGTCCTTAATTATATTGCTACCTACAGAAAAATGTATCTAAAACTTATTAAATTTGATAAAACAACCTACTATGGAAAACGCATTGAATCGGCTAAAAATAAATTTAAAGAGACTTAGTCTATAGTTAGCGAATTAATGGGTACCTCTTCCTTCCAAGTGGGTCCAAGTGCAACTTACTTAAATAATCACTTTGTTAACATAGCAAAAAATCTAATAGACAAAATTAATCCGTCTGAAGACTCACTTAAATATTGCGGTTCCTCTAAAAGAAATGATGGTAGTTTTTTTCTTATGCCTGTCAACAAAATAGAATTGCACCGAGTTATAAAATCTATTAGAAAAAGTTCACTGACGGATTATCAATAAAACTAAGTATATTTAAACCTTCCTGACAAGGCAGTTGAAACTCTCATTTCCCTTATTAAGAACTCGTTTGAACAAGGTATCGGAACAAGGAATTTTTCACATTGTCTAAAAACCGTAATAATTATTCCCATACACAAAGGTGGCGACAAAAATAATGTTGTTAACTATAGACCTATTGCTCTCTTGCCCGTGAGAAATTAGCAAAATTCTGTCAAATGACATATTTTTCCGATTTCGGTGTGTTATCTCTACGACAGTTTGGTTTCTTAGCAAACAGAAACACAAATGATGTCATTTTTTCGGTGTTAAGCCAGATTTATACAGCGATGAACGACAACTTATGTACGGCTACAGTCTTTTGCGACTTTGCAAAAGCTTTTGGCTGCGTTAGCCATAGCATTCTACTCAAAAAACTACAAATTTATGGTATAGGCGGTATTCTCTTAAATTGAGTTGAATCTTTTTTATCCTCCAGACATCAAGCTGCAAAAGTAAATGATACTGTTTCCAACTATGAGAAAGTAGAGTTTGGGTACTTTAAGGTTCGGCTCTTGGTCCCGTGCTTTTTATGGTCTTTATTAATGATAGTACAAATTTGAATATCAATGGTAAGTTTTATTTGTTTGCTGACGACACAACCAGCACTTGGAGTCACTCAGACATTGGATCTCTTCATCAGGCTATTGCTGCTGACCTTGCATTAATAAAAACATGGTGCGACTCTAACCTGCTCAGTTTTAATACGCAAAAAGAGTTTCTCTTTCTTTTAGAGGTAATCTAGAATCAATATTTTTACATAACAATGAAATTAAGGCGATGAAATTGGTTAAATTTTTGGGTTTATGTTATATAGTCAACATAGACTTATGTAAGACTGGTTGTCTATACAACACACGTTCACATTTTTGTACAGAACGTTAAATAAAGCTAGTTTATACTCAACCTTGTTACTGCATTAACCACTAACCTACACAGCTCTCAAAAAGATAAAACATGGCGCAGTCGAAAAAGATGCAATAAAATATTAGTGGAAATTAATAAATTAATTAAATAAATAGTGAAGATAAATAAGTTAATTAAATAAATAGTGTCGAAAATGGAGAGGTCCATTCAGCCAATGAATTTCGAAGGAAATTTATCCGAAAATTGGAGAACATGGCGGAAAAGGTTTGAAATTTATTCAGTCGCCTCTAAATTAATAGAAAAACCAGAAAATATTCAGTGTGCCAGGCTACTACACCTAATGGGAGACCAAGGTATAAATATATCAAAAACATTCTTATATGGAGATGATGAGGAAAACAAAATCGAAATATTGAAGCAAAAATTTCAAGATTATTTTGTCCCAAGAAAAAACCTGCTCTACGAAAGGCATAAATTTTTTACATATCGCCAAACTGTCGAAACGACAGAGCAGTTCGCTACAGAATTGAAAAAACGTGCGTTACAGTGTGAATTCGACAAAATGGAGGACGCTAAAAGTGAATTAATTAAATCTATACTTGTGATGGGAATAAAAGATGAAGCAACAAGAGAAAAACTACTTGAGAAGGATGGATTAACATTGGAAAAAGCAATTGAATGCTGCATAGTAACGGAAAATTCGAGGAAACAACTCAAAGAAATGTCTGTCATTCCAGAAATGGGTCATGTGGGCACAATTAGAAAGCAGATTCAAGGTCGAAGCAACGAGGGTGCAAAATGGAAAAGGACGGATCAAGGTCACTGGAGAACATCTAAACCCATGGATTCGAGGCAAGAACAGAGGAAATACCAACCCAAAGAGAATATCCAGGTAATAAATAACTGCACCAGATGTGGAAAAAATCATCTGATAAATAAATGTCCTGCTTATGGGAAAACATGTTCGCGATGTAGTAAATTAAATCATTTTGCAAATTTTTGTAAAAATTTTAAAATAAGAACAGTAGTTCTAGAATCACAGAATGACAATTTTAAAAATGATAATCTTACAATAGACAATGTTCAAAATGAAAATGAAAATTCATGTACAATGTCAATTTTAACAAAAGTAGGTAATAAAAATTTTAATGTAAATTATAAAGTCGATAGCGGTGCTTGTGCCAACTTAATATCGCTTAATCAATTAAATAAAATGAACTTTGACACAAATCATATTTATAAAACAAATGATAATTTAGTAACGTACTCAAGACAAAAAATTCCAATTATAGGAAAGTGTAAATTAATAATTAAATTTAAAAATAAATCATATCTAACAGAATTTTATGTAAATCAAGAACTATTAGGTCTAAAAACTATAACAGCATTGAAAATAATTACTATTAATAAAGAAATCAGTTCAGTAGACAAAAACGTGGAAGGATATAAAAACATAATTAATAAAAATTTGGATTTATTTCAAGGAATTGGAAGGATTGGTAAACCTTATCATATTGAGACTGAAGAGGATGTAAAGCCGATAAAAATGCCGGTTAGACTAGTTCTTTTTGCATTAGAAAACAAATTTAAAGAATGTCTAAATTCAATGGAACAATTGAAAATAATTAAACGTGTACGCGGTTGTTCAGATTGGTTAAACTCGTTTGTTTTAGTGCAGAAAGCTGACAACTCGTTACGTATTTGTTTAGATCCACAAGGTTTAAATAAAGTAATAAAAAATCACACATATAAATTACCGAATATAGATGAAATAACGTCAAAATTATCAAATTCAAAAGTTTATTCAACTTTAGATGCGGCAAGTGGCTTTTGGAACATTCCACTTGACGAATCATCAAGTAAATTGTGTACATTTGGCACTCCTTTTGGGAGATATCAATTTCTTAAAATGCCTTTTGGTATCAAAATAGCAAGTGAAGTGTTTCAAGAACATTTTAAAGAAATTTTTGAAATTCCAGGCGTTGAAATTTACATTGATGACATTTTAATTCATGCTCCAACAAAAGAGCAGCATGACAAAACTTTAAATAGAGTGCTTAGCTTAGCAAGAAAACATAATGTAAAATTCAATTTAGAAAAATGTAAATTTGGCTTACAGGAGGTAAATTACCTAGGTCATAAAATTTCGAACAATGGCTTAACTATTGATGATAGAAAAATCGAGGCCATCAGAGATATGCCAAGTCCCAAAAATAAAAAAGACATTCAGCGTTTTTTAGGTTTTGTAACATATGTCGGGAAATTTGTAAAAAATCTCTCAGAGAAAACTCATCCTTTGAGAGAATTATTGAAAATAAATAATGCGTTTGTATGGGAAGAACATCATGAGAAATCTTTTAATGAAATAAAGAATGAGATATGTAAAGATATTACATTACGCTTCTTTAATCCAAATGAACAAGTAATTGTATCGGTAGATGCATCTAAATATGGGTTAGGCGCGGTTTTAATTCAAAATAACTTACCATGCGCATATGCATCACGCGCAATGACAAATACTCAGCAGCAATACGCTCAAATTGAGAAAGAGCTGCTAGCAATTTGCTTCGGGGTCAAAAAATTTCATCAATTTGTTTACGGACGAAATTTTATAATAGAAACGGATCATCAACCATTGGTAACAATTGTTAAAAAACCCTTACATGATTGTCCCGCAAGATTGCAACGAATGTTGTTATCTCTACAAAGATACAACTTCACCCTAACGTACAAACCAGGTAAACAGTTAATTATTGCAGACACTTTGTCTAGAGCGTTTATCAACAAAGAATTTCATAACAATTTAAATTTAGAAGGACAAGTATGCATGGTAGAATCTAAAGTAGTATTCAACAACAACTCACTTAATGAACTGATAGCAGCAACAAAAAATGATGAAGAGTTAAAACAAATTTCAATATTTTGTAAAAATGGATGGCCAACCTCAATTAATAAAGTGAATTCAAACTTAAAACCATATTATAAATTAAAGGCGGAAATTACACATGGTACAAATGAGTTATTATACATGGCGCAACGCATAATAATTCCAAATAATTTGAGAAACAAAATATTAAATCACATACACACAGGTCATTTTGGTATCACAAAATGTATTCAAAAAGCAAAAAATTATGTATACTGGCCAAATATAGTAAATAACATTGAAAATTTAGTCAGTAGGTGCGCAATTTGTAACAAATACCAAAACTCAAATAAGAAAGAGCCAATGCAACCTCACGATGTAAAAAAACAGCCTTGGCAAAAACTAAGTATAGATATATTTCAAATTAAAGATCAATATTATTTATTAGTTGTTGACTATTATTCCAAATATCCAGAAGTCGTTAACTTAAATAAAAACCTAACCTCAAAAAACATTATTGAAAATTTGAAACAAATATTTGCAAGACACGGTATTCCTCAAATTGTTGTGTCTGATAGTGGAACAAATTTAATTAGTGATGAATATCAAAAATTTGCAAAAGAGTGGAATTTTCAAATTATAGCGGCATCACCACATCACCAACAATTAAACGGCATGGCGGAACGTACGATTCAAACAATAAAAAAGTTAATAAAAAAATGTTCCGAAAATAACGAAGACGTAAATCTTGCCTTACTCGCGTATCGTAACACACCGGTATTAGACATGTACACTCCTGCTCAGATCTTAATGTCGAGAAGGTTAAGAGACCACATGCCAATTATTGAAAAAAACTTAAATTCACAAACAATAAACCAAAAAGCTTACAATGCTAAACTAAATGAAAAAATTGAAAACAGTAAAATATATTATAATTCAAAAGGTGTCAAAAAGCTAAGCGATATTGAGATAGGATCAAGTGTCTGGTATCAAGACAAACCAAAAAGTACTTGGAAACAGGGAAAAGTAGTTGAAAAAATTAGATTTAGGACCTATAAGGTTGAAAAAGAGGATGGAAGGCAAATAACGAGAAATCGGATATTTATAAAACCAAATTATTCTTTAATTTCAAATGCAAATGCTGATCCAAAATCTGAATCAACCTATGTTTATGATCCTGATGTCGGATCAAATAATAATTCCAAAAATGTAATAAGTGACAAATCCCAAAGTGATAGTGCATTAAACGAAAAGGACGGCCCCCAAACTGACAGTGCTTTAAACAAAAGTGACGCATCCCAAAGTGAAAGTGTTTTAAATGAAAGTGACGTACAGCCAAGTAAGAAAGATGCAGTGAAAGAAAAGACAGAAATGAATGCTAAGAATAAAACTGATCAAAATTATACAACTCGATATGGTCGTCAAGTTAAGAACAAATATCTTACTGACTTTGTCAAATAAACGACCTAATTTTGTCAAATAATTAACATTGTTAAATATATCTTAAAACGGGAGATGTTATATAGTCAACATAGACTTATGTAAGACTGGTTGTCTATACAACACACGTTCACATTTTTGTACAGAACGTTAAATAAAGCTAGTTTATACTCAACCTTGTTACTGCATTAACCACTAACCTACACAGCTCTCAAAAAGATAAAACAGTTTACGTATTGATAATCCGCTGAAATGAGCTTCTCATATCGATATGTTGATGAGCAAATTAGCTGCTTCTTGTTACGCCTCAAGATCGGTCTCTAGAGAGCTTTATTCTTTAATATCTAGAAAAACATACTTTGCTCTTTTCGAATCTCATCTTCGATATGGTTTACCTTTCTGCGGTAATTCATCCTAATTTTAAACAATCTTCAAACTACAAAAAAGTTAGTTACGCTAACTTTTGGACTCAGTAATAGAACGCATTGTCTACACTATTTTATTAAACATAAGATATTAACACTTTCGGCATTATGATTTTCTAGAAACTGTATGTCTTGTGCGTAAACATATAAATGCACTCAAACACTATTTATCAAAAGTCAATTATTTATAATGCAAACAAGTTATATAATCATCTTTCATCTCAACTGAAATCACAACTACCAGATTCAGTTAAAATGTATCTACTTGACAAACCGTAGTATTCTGTATCTGACTTTTATCTAAAATGACAAAAATTGATGTAGCAGATCTGGGCATTGCACAAACTTGCTTTCTATATACCTTCTTTTTATTTATTATTACATTGATAATAAAACTGTTATTTATGAGTATGTAAAATTTTTATATGTATTTATATATAAAGTATGTATACACGTGTATATATATATATATACATCTCGCTACCTTTTTAGCGTCCTTCCATGATGCAGTTTTTCAGCGTCTACCTCTGTATATTAAAATCACTTATTACCCACAGATGGGGCTTTTTCTGAGGTTTTAAGACATTCAATGTATATTAAATTAGAAGCATTATTTTTAGTTTAAATTGAAAATTTTCACTTGGCAGCTTTTCAGCGTCCATCCGTCTTGCTATCTTTTTCGCGTCTATAATATACATTCTATAATGCAGCTATTCAGCGTCTAAATGTATATTTTTGTACAGATTGGGCCCATTCAGCGTCTGGCAGCGTTGCCGCTATGAACTTTCAGATTGAATCGGCTACAACCAAGACTCATGCAAGATTTTAAAATTTTGTAAATATGTAGTAACACTTTTGTTCCTTTAGAAATAGATTGCTATTGCAAATTTTTTTATCACATAACAAAATGAATAAAGTCTGTGATAAAATGCAAGAAAAAGTGCATGTATTAATAATATGAATTTAGAAGTTTGAAAAAATTCTGGTGTTGTCAGAATACTTAACGCAGCGAATAAAGCTTTGTTAGATAAACATTTTTGTCAATCTTTTTAAAAAGTTATACGATTGTTAATTAACTAATTTTCATCTAATGTTTATTCTAATAACATCGACACAAAAGTTTAAATAATGGATCTATAATTTTTTTGTTTGTTAAAGCTCTTTTTATTTACATATTTAACAAGATCATGTGATAATTTAAATTTTGTTTGTTATAATTTATTTTTATGAAAAAAAATTAAAAATAATGCTTTGAAAAAAATTTTGATTAAAAAAAAACAACAAATTGTCACTAACTTGTAAATTTCTTTCATAGTAGCTAACTTGTTGAAATTTACTTTTAACACCAATAGTCTGATTTGATAAGTGTTTCTTTTGAGAACTGAATCAGTTATTTATTACTTAAAAGTTAAAACTAAATTAAGTTTGGAAAAGTAAGAACCGATTTCAATTATTCACGATTCATTTTTATATTTTATTAACTAAAAACGTAAATTTTCTAAATATCTTAATCATCTTGATAATTTCATGCATTAGTTTTACATATAACTATATTACGAAACACACATTACTCGAGTTAAAAGAATACAAAAAAAATTTACCAACTATCTGCTGTTTAAAATGAATGTTGATAAACACTTATGAGCTCACTTATTAACTGAGTTATAAGTAATATCACTTGTTGAAGTTGAACCTTTAATTTTAAGAAAAAAGAAGTTTGAAATTCGTTTTGGTTTTAAATTAATTGAAAGTTTTTTTGACTGTTCTGATCCATTAAGCAGACTATCGTACTAATTATGATAACCGGACAACCGGAGTGCTGTTATTGATAACGTTTTACTAATAACGTTTCTTGATTTATCAATAATGTGTCTATTGATATTTTCAATTGTTCTCTGAATAAACTCAAGTCATTCTTACATAAACAAAGTTTATAATCATTATTAGTGTTCTATGTAGTTCTATTGTATTTTACTTATTAATTATTGTTTAATGTTTTTATTAACTTTGTCACTTTAAAATTTTTTGATTCTGTTTGACAATAAACTAATTATTATTTTTATTGAATAGTTTAAAATTAAGCTGGAGTTTGCAAATTTTAAGTCTTGAAATATTTGAGACCCTGAGAGGCAAAACACTTTAGTTGATTAAAAGAAAACATATTCAAAAAAATATAACAATTTAAAAAATCAAAGATTTATTTTTTTTTGGTATATGCATTTTGAATAAACACTTTCATTTTTAGCCACGATTTGTTGCTCAATAAATCGCTGTACTTTTCTTTTAACTCTTCCCATTCAAATCTTTTTGGGGGTTTTTTACGTTGAATGTGATTTTTGAAGTAGTCTAAAACAACTGTTTTTTGTTCAGATGTCCAAGCCACAAGCTGCCGCTTTGGTACGTTTCTTTTATTTTTGGTTTTTGGTGTGGGTTCTGGTTATGACAATGGCGGTGAGGACAATGACGGTGAAGGCAGTTTTTCAAATAAAACTTCATCAGTTGTTTGACTGGTAGACTGAAATACAAAAAGAAATATAATCAATTACCTAAAATATAATATTTTTTGTTTAAAAAAACTTTAACAAAGTAAACATGCACGTAACGTATTCGTAGACCGTTTATTAATTGTGATATTAATGAGCTATTTTGTTGAAAAAGGGTACTTTAAAACTCACTCTTTTTTTAAGTAACTGTTTTTGTGATTTTGACAAAAAAGATGTATTAATGAACGTTATTAATACTCACACCCTTCATTATGTAACTGCTCTTAAGATATTTATGTTTTTTTACTACATTGTAGTCGATAGTTTTTTCACGCTATTACTAATTTAACAAAACGTGATGCAAAGTTGATTAGATGATAGTATGCTGTCTTACACGAATAGTTAGAAAATTTAAAAAAAGACTATTTAGAGATTTTTTTCTACAATTGCGGTTACTATAATTATATTGCATAATTTAAATGAAATACCTGAGCCTGAGAGTGAATCCTTTCGACGTTGGTAGAATTGTCAGTCTCAGTATCATTTTCAATTTCCAATTCTTCATCCATGTCGATGTTTATTTCGTCTAAAGATTTTCCTTTATATTTTCCGGCTTCTCCTCTCTCCATCAGTAATAACAGTTTGGCAATTTTAGCCGTCTGATAGACATCGTCAGGAAGTCTGTAAACTTTGCTGTGAACGTCAAACGTATGCCCTATAAAAGTTGTCAGTTGTTCAATATCATTGTTTGTCATATTAAACACCTGCGTTAGTGTAGCTAAATGTTTTCGCAATTTTGTTGAAGTCAATGCTTCTGAGTTTTTTGCTCCACACAATTTTGCGTGCTTTTGAATTATTTTATAACCCGTAATAGAATTATTTGTATTCACATTGCCAAATAAAAATAAATTAAAGTTGTCTAAAAAATTACTTCTCGTTTCTAATAGTAATTTAATGTGCTGCTGCATGTCTTTACTGAACAGCACAGAAACTCCTCTTCCTCTTTTACCTCGAATCACTACGCGCTTGAACGTTCTCAATAAAATTTTTTCAGACGCTGTAATTGCTTCTGAGAATTCTTCATAGCTTTGATGGTTTTTGTCTTCTACCGCTAAATATGTAGAAAGTTTTATTCGTTGCAATTCGCCCCCTCTTTTCCGATTTAATAAAATTAATCTGCAGAAAATTGTTTCGATTAACAATATAAAATATCTAGTACTTTGCATATTGATTTTTAGCTTTTTCTCTGCTTCAGTTCCTTTTCGCACCAAATAATCTCTAAACAACCTTAGATCTGTTGCTAGTGGAATAATTGTTATTTTGTTCCACGTTTTAGTATTCAAATCGTGACCCGCTTGACTTAAAATTTCATGTTTCCACGTTGTTTCCAGCAGTCTCTTAAACATTAAAATATCTGCTTCTGCTTCCGCAGTTATTTTATTATGAGCTTGATATTTTCATTTGCGAATGTGTAAAATTGCAATATCGCAGCAATCTTATAAGCTCCTGCTAGTGTTCATGCCAAAAGTAGGACTTTCATAGACATCTGTTTGTGGGTTATATTTAGCAATAATTTTTGCGCTTTTAACAACAGTATCAAAATGTTGAGGATGCAGCAATTTGTACATATTCTGAATAGTAGGATCAAATTTCCGAGTTTCTATTAACATTTTGGCGAACTCTCGCATCTTTCTTGAACATACCAAAACATGATGTTGTTTTCTATGGGTTCTAAGAAATCTTGATCCGAATCTACAAATAAGCGAGTCTTTTTTAGCACAAAGAGATATTTTATCTGCTTGCATACGAGGAAAAACTTTTTGAAGCAAGTCAACTCCTACACACCTAACTTCGACATAAATAAATTTTGTCCTTCGCGAAGAGTAACGCACTTTCCAGGGTTTGGATTGCTGGCACATCTTTTTTTATGACGATACATTATTCGACGTGAATAAAGACCTTAACAAAATGGACAAGTAACATTATTTTCTTCGGAATGATTGAACAGGCTCTTATGAACAGGCTTATATAAGTTTGGAGAATTTTGCAAATAATTGCCCTTTTTCCACAGCATTGCTATTAGACGTTTTCGTTCTAAAGAATTTGATGGCAAAACCATAAATTTTTGCACTTCTATTTCTCCGGCATGATTGCGCTGAACATGACGAGCAAAATTTAAAACTTCAGTCTCACAATAAAAACATAAATCTTGCTTCCGAATTTGTTTGTTTGTTTTTTTTGAACGCAACTGACGGGTGGTAGATGAATGCAACTGATCTGTCTTCTGTTTGTTACTGCATGTAAGAACCGAATTTTCCTAAAAGTTAGTGGTTTGAATAAAATAAAAACATTTTTAAAAGTGTTAATAACATTTACCTCAGCAGCAACTTGTTCTGAAATTGTAGCTATTTCTGTAGTTACAGGTGAAACATTGTTACTTTTAGAATCTACATAATTGTTAACTTCAACTGTTGAAATAATTTTCTGAAATTTAATTATAATTATATTACAGGTATATAAATAGTCTTCTTTTTTTTATCAACAATTGTCAAAATTAACACTCTGGCGCACTAACCACTTTGAACTTACGACAAGTGTTGTTAAATTAATTCTAAAATTTCAGAAATATTAAGTGCTCAAAAGAGCACACTTTTAAGCTTTCTTAATCAAATATGGTTCTACCTAAAACCAGAATTAGCAACTTTATTTTATTATGTAAAATAACAACAATAATAATTATCTGATAATGGAACCGCTTCAGTTACAAGTGTTTTAGATATACAACGTGCCATTTTTCAAATATTTTAAAACCCACAATTGTTTTAAACAAATTAGAGTTTAAAAATTTGCAAAAATATAATTTTATTAGTTTAATTTACCTTTTCCATAATATTATCGGATGAATTAAGCGAAGACTCAGATGGCTGCCAAGTAGGATCTTAATCACTATCTGAAGAAAACAATGGAGCTTCAGATGCAGAGGTGGAACTTTCTTCATTTAAATAAAAACACAAAGATAATAATTAGAATGTGTAATGGCTATGTTCAGATTTGGAATAAAATAGTCTGCAGTAATTTAGAAAAAGTAGAGTAACTTAAAAGTTATCGTATGTAATTAGTTTTAATTATTTCGATGTCACAGCAACACGATGAATTGAAAAAAAAATTAAATAAATTTCTTGGTAGTTCATAATTGCTTTTTTTCAATATGGCCATTTTTTAAATATATAAATAATAAAAAAAAATTTTAACCTACTGTAAAAAAATTATATTTCTCTTTAAATTACAAAAAAAAAATTAACAATAATTATAGTTTATAAAGTTAACTAATTTTAATAAACAATTTGTAATTTTCGGTTTACTTTTTTCTTAAAAGTAAACAAAATGACAAAAACAGCTATAAATGTATAAAAAATACTGAAAAATATTGTCCTTCGTTTTTTATAACATTTTGATATATTACAGGAAACCGGAATTAATAATTAATTAATTGACAATTTTTAAAATTCAAAAAAATTTGGAGCGACCTCTATAAAAATTTTTTTGAGCTGTTCTTTGAAGAGGGCTTTTAAAACATCAAAAACTAACATTTTTTTATCCGAAACTTACAAAAAAAATAAGCGGTTTTTATGGGCCACCCTAACCTACATATTTAACTTACCTTTCTTCATCGATGTTTTAAATGCTAATTTTAGGGCTTTTAATTGATCAGACGATGGCAACCCATAAATATGGTGGTCAAGGGCGCACTTAGTTTCATTTTGCACATATAGTAGCATTACACTTAAACCATCTTGAAAAGGGTTCAAATCTAAAACATCAATACAATTTATAAGGGAAAACATTTTTTTTTGTTGATGAGAAAAAAATAAAAATAATCTTTAAAAAATAGGTAATATATTTTTTTTAACATGAAATCTCTTTAAAAAATAATTTTTTTGTTTTTTGTTTATTCTTTAAAAAAAAATGGTATTTAGCCACCCACATTTGATTTTTATGCTTGTAAAAAAAATTAAAACAGAAAGAATTGGTTTTTATTCTGATTTAAACGTGTAATTGAGTATGTAGGTATCTATATTAGATTGAAAAATTTTTATAAAGAAATTAAAACATTATTCAATATAATTTAATTACTGAACACAATATTTTTTAATTTTCTTACTGTTTTTAATTGTGATATTAATGAGTTATTTTTTTGAAAAAGTTAACTAATTTTTATAAACAATTTGTATTTTTCGGCTAACTTTTTTCTTAAAAGTAAACAAAATGACAAAAACAGCTATAGATGTATAAAAATTGTTGTCTTTCATTTTTTAATTTAATTACTAAAAACAATATTTTTTAATTTTCTTACTGTTTTTAATTTGACTGGTTTAGTATTTGAAAAAACAAAGATCTCACTGAATAAAGATTTTCCAAAACAAATTTTTATATTATTATTACATACCTACTATTAGAATAATAAATAAAATAAATTATTGGAAAATAACATACCTTTTACAGGAGATTTTAGCAAGTCAATAATGCGTTTTCCGCGTGAAGTCATTCTTTTACTGTAAACTCACACTTTTCTAACAACAAACTTACTACAAATAATAGTAGCACAAAGTCATCAAATTTTTGAACTGCACTAGGAGCAGAACCAGATACTAATAAATATATTTTTCCTAAATTTTGCTGAAATCTGTTTCCACCCCATCCACTTTTTTGATGTGCAAAGCTCCCAAAAATTAGCAACATCTGGAAATTTTAGCTTCGAAGATTTGGTTGACTCTAGTTACAATTAAAACTAACGGTACCGCATCGTCATAAAATAAGACGCGAGGGTGAGAAAGTCACCCACCCTCAACTTAAAAGATTAAATAATAAAAAAAACAGAAATTCAGCATCTGCATTTTACAAGCTTCTAACATTTAACAATAGTTGAAAAAAGAACGTGTCGGAACTGAAAAAACATCTAAAGATATGCGACATTTTAGAGTTAGCCATAAAGTAATAAACCCATAAACCTATTTGAAAATAAATTTGAAAATATATTTTTTTTATTTATACATGCTTCAAATACTTATAATTTAAATTTTTTTTCTATTAAAAAAAATATATAGAAATTCCTAATTGGGCAGAATTCCTAAGAGAAAAGCATTGAAGACTATACAATACATCAATGGTTCTTATTATAAATTTGTAAATGCGCTTTTAAAAATTTTAATTAAATTTTTTATTGTTTTTAAATAAACGATTGCAATGTATTATTTTACAATTAAAACATTTAAAAATAAAATTTAAATTAACTTATGATTAATTTAATTTAGTTATTATTTTATTATTAATTTAATTTAAATTAACTCTAAAATTTAGATATTTGATCAAAATAAATAATTTTTGTAATAATAAACGCAAAAGTTATTACTAATGTAGTATTTTAGTTTATTTTTTGCCATTGTTTTAAGAACGATAGCAGATAAGTGTCACATTATTAAGAAGAGCTTTAAAAAGCAGATACATATTTTAAAAATATTTTGACGATATTCTATTCCTAATAATGATTATAAAACAACGATTAATTTTAAAGATGATGATTAATACTGCTTAAAAATCCAATTACAATAATATTAGCACAATTAAATAATTTATAAAATGTTTTTTTTTTACTTTTATTGAACATATTATAGCGAATGAAATTATTTCACTTTTATTAAGATACTTAATTATAATCAATTAAAGAATATACTGTTTTTAATTTTTTATACTGTAATTGTTTTAAAAATTGTCATAAACAAATACGTCGCTTTCTTTTCAATTATTGATTTGTAAAAACATTACTCATATTTAATTAAACGTTTATTTAAACAAAATATCTTATTCTTATGTCCTTTGTTTGGAACTGCATGCCTCTGTTTTTTGTCTATTTATGTCTTCAACTCTTTTTAAATTATTAATCGTTCTATTTTTTCTTACAATCTATCCTACCATGTACATTTCTTTTTAAAATTATTCTTATTGTTTAATTTTTTATTTTTGTTAGGTACTATATTACTTCTGTGTATTTGTTCTAAAAATTTCTCTCTACGTTTCTCTGTATACATTAGCACACTCTTTCGTAAACAATCAAGCATCAACATTCTTTCTCTGCAGTCTGTACTACATTTTTTATCTGTATTTATATCATAGATTTTTTTTCTAATCTTTTTTATTTACCCATGTTTCTACTATTCCTATTATCTCAAACTCTATGTATTCCCAAATTTTTGATTTCTTATTCTTGCTACATTTCAAAATACTGCTTTTAGTACATCGTCTTCTTTCATTTCTTCTTTTTTAACTGTGTAATTTTTTCTGTTTTTTTAATCAAGTTTAGGTTTTATTAGTTTTTTTACTCTTTTTTCTATTTTACCTTTTTTAAAATATTTTTTCTGTTTTTTTTCTTTAATTCGTTTTTTTTTATTTATTTTCAATTATTTATTTTTTGCCTGTTCCTTTTCTTATCCACCATTTTGTCTCCATTTCTTTCTTACTCTGTTTTTGTCTTCTGTTTTTTTGTGTTTTTTTTGTTCAACTGTTTTCTCTTGTTTTACTTTTTCTTCTTTTTTATGTTCTTTTTTGTTTTTTCTAGTTTTGAGAGTTTTCTTATTTTGTTGTTTTGAACCTTCTTTTTTTCTACATCTTTTTCTCTTTTCTGCTTTATCTTTTTTTTTTCTGATTTCTTGTGTTTTTAACCTCTGCATCTTTTCCCCGTGTTTTTTCTAGTACTTTTTCTAATTTTTCTACCTCCTATCTTACCTCTCGTGTTCTTTTTTGTGCTTATTGTTATATTCAATGTTTTTTTTAGCTTTCTTATTTTCTAAAACGTTTTTTCGAATTCTCCCTTCTACTTCATACATTTTCTCTTCTCCCAAATTGTCTTATACCCTATTTTAGCATTCTTTCCTTTTCTTCTTTCTTCTGCTATTAACTATCTTAAATTTTTCTTTTTTCGTCTATAAATATGTTTTCCCTCTTTATCCCTTGATCACCACCATCTTTATCTTTTACATCTTCCTGACTTTCACTGTCATTTCTAGATTCTATGTCTTTTTAATTTCTTTTCTGTTTATCTAACCATGTTTCTGTCAAGTCTATTCGACATCAGTTTGTTTTATCTAATTTCAAAAGACTTATATTTTATTCTTACCTCATTTTATAATAGGTTTTTTTTTGCTGTTTTATTTCTTATTATTGATTTTTTTTTTGTTATTATTTTGGTTTTTGTTGTACTTTTATCTAGGTTTTCTTTATTGTTTAAATTTTTATTTAGGGTTTTTATTAATTTATTTTTTCATAATTTTTTTTTTCTAAAATTTTATCTATGTAAATGTAAATTCTTCATCTGAATGTAAGTTTTTTTTTGTTCTTTTTTGTTTTCTGTATTATCCGTTTGCTAACTTATTATTCAGCTCATCAAAAAATTGAGCAAAAAACACTTTTGAATGAATACTATTTCAAATAGAAAACTATAAATAATAATAATATAATAGAATAGTACAAATATGCCCTTAATGCTCACTATACACACAATACATGAAAGGTTAGAACCACCATCTCACCTACTATGTACGATGTCACATTTGTACAAATAGGAGAGATCGAGCTTGTGGAAGTGTACTGGTTTCTGCAATACCCTGGCCTGATGAGTTTCAATGAGAACGAAACAGCGCTGTAGTCAGGTTTGCATAAGGCATTACACTTTCACGAAATGCTAAGTGGTATAACCTTTCATGCTTCACAATATTTCAAAAAATTCTGTAGATTGGAAGTCACACTGATCACATTGAACGATTTCATTGTTACCAGCAAAAACTGGTAGAATGTGTAGAGGACTGTCTTAAATATAATTAAGATTAGCCCAGATAACGCTGAACTAAAAAATTTTAATTTATAAACACGAATCTTACAATCTAGTGTCAGTTTATATAAATAAGCACTACTAAAGAGTTTGTTATTTTATTTTTATTTTTTTAAGAGTAGTTTGAAGGTGTCTTTTTAAAAGGACAGTAGCAAAATACATAATCAAAATAATGTTTATTTTTTTTAGTCAAAAACTAACAATAATGTCTATTCGTTATTTGGTGTGAAAACTCTTAAAACATTCTTTAGGATGTAACCCAATATTGCATTTTTCACACATAAAATTGACTTTTTTTCGACATATGCTACATCTTGTCTGATTTTCCTGATATATTACTATATGATCTTTCCTATCAAATCTAGAAAACTCATGGAACGACTGCGGTAGTTTCGAAATTCTTCTCTTACTATTTCTGGAATATGTTTCCAATAAATTCCTAGCAACTGCTCGACGAAATCCTAAGTGGTCAAGGTTGCCTCTGCTTTTCTTATGAAGCTGCCATGCATTTTGCAAAGCCATATCAGTGCACTGACAGAACAAAGAAAAGTACCACTTTTTGCCTCTTATGGAAATGCGGTACCAACTTATCTTTTGATCGCACCTGTCAACCCCTCCCATAAATTTATTATACAAACTTATCAAATTTGGCTGACCGACAAGCACCCGCTTTTTTTCTTTGGAGGAATATCTTGTCACCTGGACTATAGGGTTCACTGACAAGGCGTTTGTTGTCACAGTTACAACATTGTTATCATTCCATCTGCATAGAAGTATTTCATTTTCTGCAGAGAAGAACTCAAAAGTACCGCGATCCTTTTTTTTTATTAGGACCGAAGAAATCAATGGGCAATTTTTTACTCAATTTTCTCGAATTGTGCCAGTTTCTCTTATTTCTCTATCTTGCAGAATATCTAGAAGAGGCAACGAAGTAAAAAAATTATCAAAAAACAAATGAAATGCTGAGATAGGCCACCGCGATTGTAAAATATCAGCATATTTTAAAATAATGCTTGACCCTAAACCCAATTCTTTATATTTAGTTAGACTAACCGAAGCTCCTTGATATGGCTCGAAACAAATCACATATCCCGATGGAGTACACCCTGTCCAAAATTTGTAGCCCCATCTAATTGGCTTTCCGCGGATAAATTGTTTGCAACTGTGTCGGCCGTAATAGGGAACCATACTTCATCAATACTATGGTTCTCTTCCATTGGAGCATATTTTAAAAACATTTCATTCAGCATGTCAAACAAAATTCTAAGTTTAGCATATTTGTCGGCTCCATCTAAATCATTGTTGTCACAACAATGCAAATTTTTCATAATAAATCTAAATCTATCTCGAGATATAGCATTACAGACAAGGTTATTATGAACATCATCTAAGTTTTTCCAATACATTTCTCTTCTTGGTACATCAACGTATCCACTGAGCAACAGAATCCCAATAAAAGCCTGTATTTCATCGAAAGTAATATCGTTAGCTTAATTTTTTTGAGACGCATATTGGTTGCTGAATTGTACGATCATGTCAACTACAGTTTTGTCAAAAAAATTTCTAAAAATTTTAAGAGGATCTTCCAAAGTTTTATTATCTGAAATTTGGGATAATGTTTGGAATGACGGGTTGAGTTCGGCATTTACCCAACTATAAGATTTGCTTTTTTTGCTCGTAAATTTTTTGTCTTTGTTAGGTACCCATGTTGATAATGGTAAATCGTCGTCAGAATCGTATTGTATTTCACAATCGTTCTGGATTTCATTTTTATCAACAATAATTTCGGCCTGAGTTCGTAGTTGCCTTCCTGGAAGATTACTTATCGTAACAACGTTCTCGTCTCCGGAATCTTCATCCGTCACAGGGTCATTACAATTTTCCGAAGGAAAAATGATAATCCCATTAGGAGGTTCTAGAATGACGTCTAAATTTTCAGCTTCTTCTAAGAGCTCATTTAGTGTCAAAGGTCTTCTAAAAAATAAACAAAAACCAAAATTATTTTCACTTGAGGTGTACTCACATTTTGCTACTGTCCATTTAAAAGGACATCTATGTATTTTATAAAATATAAAAAAAATGTGAAGAAATTTATTTATTTCAAATAAACTAGGTTATATTGTAATCATTTTTAAACATAAATACCAAAATATGAATAATTATAAGATAAACTAAAGTTTTTATACCTACCTCCAGTAATTCATTTTTTCAAGCACAAAACACGTTAAGACGATTTTACTTTATACACATAAACGATGCAACTATCAGCGTTTCTCAATTACTCACCATTCCTAATGACAATTGACACTGAATAAAGCAAATACCACCGATTGATTGAAATCTGAAAAACGTCTAAAAAAATAATTCCCTAACGGTCTTTTAAAAGGACGGTAACGCTATCTGGGTTAGTGGGTAGTACCGGTTTTTCAAGTAGTGCATGCTAAAGCATGACTTTGATAAACTGTTAGTACAAATATGCTCTTAATGCTCACTATACACACAATCGCGCAATCGCTTGCCGCAGTGGCTAGCGAGTAGTTCAAATGTAACTGTCGTCTGTCAAATATACGTCAAAACTGTCATAACATTACCATACATTTTGCTGTCCTAATAATCGGACTTCGGGAAATAAAAAAAATTTTCTAACATGTGGGGCACATTTGTGCCTGCCGTCCTTGGGAATTCTCAGTACCTTTTTTGATATCTTTTTCTACCTCTCGAATCGAATCGCACTTTTGCTTTCTCTGCCAATTGTTAATTTATGCAGGGACAGGAAGTCAAAGTAAAATCTCTCGGTTTGAATCGGTACTGCCTGTACCTGAAACCTGAGTCCTACGAGTCTAATGCCGGTATTCATAGTAGTATCTCAAGCTCAAGCTTGAGTCCGTCTCAAGCACGGTCTTAAGCAAGGACGTCGGCAATGCTCAGGAAAGCGTTTGCGTGCGGCTTGAAATAGTCGTATCGCTGGTATTCATAGACAAATCTCCAGCTCAAATTACGATGTGCACAAGCGCTCTTGCTTGATTTTTGGTGTGCGCAAGCGCTTTTTGCGCGATTTCAAGCACGGTCTCAAGCAAGGTCTCGACTTGTCTCAAGTCCGACTCAAGACGCCATTTGCAGGTTAATGTCCGATTTTGACGCTTGAAAATAAGATTATGTCGCGCGGTTCATAACATTGAACAAGTTTGTAGTTTTTGGACAAAGTGGGCAATAAAAACAACGTGATAATGCCAAAACCATATGTGCGGGATGCTGCAAATCTATTGGAATTTCACTCCAATTTCAAATTTAAGCGGCGCGATAGGTTTACCAAAGATAGTGTAGTGAATGTGGAATTGCTTTAAAATTAGTGGAAAGACAATTATTACTTACACTTATTAGTCAAAAAAAATTAAAAGGCTTGCCACATTTTGTGCAAAAATTAAAGCAATGTTTTAATAATAATAAAAGTCACAGGTATTTATTAATTGTGTAGTATTTTTATTTTGTAACACTTTCTACTGATAAAAATAAGTACAAAAAAAATAAAATTTTATTAGTTTACATTATAAGTGTAAGATATTGTTTACAGAAGCATAGTAGACAAAACGGCAGCCGAAAACTTTCATCTTTACACACTTCTTAAATAGCTCCTACTACTTACTACTCTGATAATTTTTCTGCATAACATTTCCCTGCAATAAAAGTGGGTAAAGGTTTGGTAAGATTTATAATAATGTTGCACTTACATTGTACTTATCAAAAGCGCGCAGTTTGAGCTCCGCTAGCTTTTGTTTTCGTCTCACTTTTGCAGCTTTCGTGTTTTGAGGCAAATGTACTAATAATCTAGATCGTTCGCTTTTCTTAAACTATTGCGGCATCCGTCGTATTACTTTCCACACTATTGAAGTTGTTCATGCGGGACTACAACAAGGGTTTTGCTGTTTTTGTATACGCAGCTTTTTAGTCTATAATGCACATTTTATGAAGTTACCATACACGTATTCTGTCAGTAGACATGTACTCACCCGTCGTCATTCTTTTTTCTGCAAAAACAACACAAAACACTTTTGATATGGCCCCTGCGGCATCGAGTTATTACTTGACCTGTCACTTTAAAGTAAATATAAACATGCAGAATGCCGTTCATGCGTCAAAATTGTCAAATCTAACAACACAAAAATTACAACTTTGGTGACTTCAGCAAAACGCATGCAAACGTTTTCTCGAGCATTGCCGAAGTTCTTGCTTAAGACCGTGCTTGAGACGGACTCAAGCTTGAGCTTGAGAAACAACTATGAATTTACTTTATTTAATTAATAATTTACAGGGGTCACAAGAAAATTGAATTTTTGAATTTTATTTTTGAGTTGAGTAATAGTAGTATATCTTTTCGGGTTAGTGATTTTAGTTTTTGTTTATTATTAGGTTTTTTTGTTTAGCAATTAAAGAAACTGGTTTTACATTTGTTTATATATTTATTGAGAATAAACACTTTTTAATGGCTGTTAATGTTCTTTTGTATTAATTGGCATCGAAAACAAAGACAGCTACCTCAATAATTTTCCTACAAACCCTTTAGTATGAACCTTGTGAGCAGGTGCAAAGTCGTCAAAAGCTACAAATTATAAAATATGTAAAGTATTAAAGTCCAATTGTTGTTTTTCTCACCTTCAACTCTGCATGCGGTACAACTTACGAAAAGTATTTTCATGTCATTAAAAAAAATCCGATGCGTCTCTGAAAGTCCGTCTTTGAATATTCAGCTCCAATTTCCAATTTAGATTGCGATTTTAACAAATTATTCATAATTAACCAAATCAGTATGTATCAATTTATCATTTTTTTATGGATTTGCAATAATTTTAACATTGGCAAACTAAACTAATCGTCAAAAACGAAATCCAAACCTTATTTTTCTTCTTAACCACCGTGATTTCGTTTCTAATCACCAAGCAAAGCCATTGGTTGAAAATAATCATTTTTTTGAGTAAAAGTGGTTAAGAAATAACCACTGCAGCTGCAGTCAGCTTACAAAATCGCAAATCTTGCGTCGTGGTTAAATTTAACCACTTTGGTAGTTCTAATCACTCAGCTGAGTGATAAAAAGCTAACCACTCTCTTACAGAATCGGTCTGATTATGTGCATTATGTTAAACTTACAAAAATTGAGCAAATTGGAAAAACGAGAGCATTCTTTAGATTGACCAGTACTTTAGTTTGTTCAGAACTAGTAATAATGAAGACTGATAAATTACGTCAATTACAAAATTTAAACTATGATATAATTATTATTTTGATGACTGAATTATTAATTTCTTAATAAATTATATTAACTGACGATACGAGATGTAAATCAATATAGGTGAATATACAAAACAACATAATAACAAAACCATCATATACAAATTAATTAGTAGTATTTTAATTCGTAATTTAATAACTTTGATAAGTCTGAAATAATATATTTTATTTTAATTCTATAATTTTAATATAGTATAATAATTAAAAATTTCGTCTTTTGCCTTTTGTTTCAAGATTTTAATTAATTTTATTAGCTGGCTAATGAAATAATTATTCAAACTATTCAATTGATAGCTATGCATTTTAATAACACATCAATACCATTAAGGCGGGATATAGTATTATAAAAATTCTGTGAGGTCAATTACTCACGGTTTCATTTCTGGATTGAACTTTGTTTTAATTTTAGCAATTAGCAATGGAACTTTAGTTATTATTTCTTTCCCTCTCCCAAAAATAAAAATTCTGAGATTTTTCTTAATTTTACTTTGTATAGAATTAAGGTTTAGGGAAAGTTTGAACGTGCTCTTACAATTACAACCTTTTCGCCCTCTTACGATAAGCCGCTTCTTTGCTTTTAATCTCATTCTCGACGACTAAAAATTTACCTGTTTAGGAATTTCTTTTAAAAGCTTTTAAGAAATGGTCTACAGCTGGAACCCGTCTGACTGATTTAGTTATTGTCTATTGTATATTTTTAGATCTGACTTTCTTTAAATGAATATTTAAATATTACTTATTTACTTTAAAATTTCCAAAACATTATTTTGCATTAAATTTTATTTATTATAAATTTAAATCAAAATTTATATTGCGTTACACCTTATACTAACATTCGTTTAAGATATATCTTAAATAATAAGTGAAAAAAACTTTGTTTTATCATTAGATGTAAAAAATTTACTCACTGATGGGTTACAAACAGCGTTCAGAGAGAATTTTCTTTCACACTGCAATATTATGTAATAAGAGAAGAAACTAATCTTGTGGAAGAATGCTGTTGGTGATGTAGATTACGTAGTGCGTTTTCCATGATTATTCACTTTGTACTGCACTCACAAAGACGTAAACATTGAAGATAGAGAGCTCTGCTCTACAAAGGGGCTAAATAAATGTTGATATAAATAAAGCATTAAAAAACATTATGAATAACAAATCAATACAATTTTTCGATTTAAACCAAGGTCTCTTTTGAAGTAAAACCAAAAAACTTATAGAGCTGTAGCAGCTCCTATCTGAGATAATATGTACTCGGTGGTAGCAAAAAAATGTTTTGCAATAATAAAGTTATTAATTAAAAATTTTTCTTTGACGAAACAAAAAGAATTGTAAAATTATTACAATCTAAAATTTTTTTGGTTTAGACCAATAAAAACGTAGATATAAAGCAATTATAAAAGCGTATCTAAGCTGACTACATAAAAAAAACTATTATATTAATAACTTGTCACAAACTGTCATTATAGTACAATCATTTGGTAGTTTCACCTGAAAAGGTTTTTGGGAGGTTTAAAAACTGGTAATTTTATAGATTTTGATATTATGCTCTTTGCAAATTTCAACTTTGCCACCTCGTATCTCTGCTGCTTGCGCCACCATATTGAAAAAATAGCGTTTAAAAGCAGTTTTTTGACACTAGAGAAAATTGCTTAAGCTTTTTTTTAATCAATAGTTTTAGCGTACGAGCGTTGCAAAGTCAACTTCAATAAGTCAACGCGTCACAACAAGAGTAATGCCGGTATTCATAGTCGTATCGCAAGCTCAAGCTTGAGTTTAAGCATGAGTCCGTCTCAAGCAAGGACTTCGGCAATGCTCGGGGAAAAGCGTTTGCCTGCGTCATCCAGAAGGCACAAAAGTAGTAATTTTTGTGTTGTTAGGTTTGACAATTGTTACGCATGAACGTCATTCTGCGTGTTTATATTTACTTTAAAGTGACAGGTCGAGTGATAACTCGATGCCGCAGGGGTCATATCGAAAGTGTTTTGTGTTGTCGGGTCAGTACATGTCTACTGACAGAATACGTGTATGGTAACTTCATAAAATGTGCATTATAGACTAAAAAGCTGCGTATACAAAAACAGCAAAACCCTTGTTGTAGTCCCGCATGAACAACTTCAATAGTGTGGAAAGTAATACGACGGATGCCGCAATAGTTTAAGAAAAGCGAACGATCTAGATTATTAGTACATTTGCCTCAAAACACGAAAGCTGCAAAAGTGAGACGAAAACAAAAGCTAACTCACACTGCGCGCTTTTGACAAGGACAATGTAAGTGCAACATTAATATAAAGCTTACCAAACCTTTACCCACTTTTATTGCAGGAAATGTGATGCAGAAAAGTTATCAGAGTAGTTAGTAGTAGGAGCTATTCAAGAAGAGGGTAAAGATGAAAGTTTTCGGCTGCCGCTTTGTCTACTATGCTTCTGCAAACAATACCTTACACTAATAATGTAAACTAATAACAATTTTACTTTTTTTGTACTTATTTTTACCAGTAGAAGGTGTTACAAAATAAAAATACTACCCAATTAATAAATATCTGTGACTTTTATTGTTATTCAATGCTTTCATTTTTTATTTAAGGCTTTCATTTTTGCACAAAATGTGGCAAGCCTTTTAATTTTGTGTAAGTAATAATTGTCTTTCCACTAATTTGCAAGCAATTCTACATTTACTACACTGTCTTTGGTGAAGCTGTAGCGACGCTTTAATTCAAAGTGGGAAAAAAATTCCAATGGGTCTGCAACATCCCGCACATAACTCGTCCAACATGTCAATGTTCGTTGTTATAAAATGCAACACATACTTTTCAGTATTTTCCAACGTCAAACGATGACATAATCTGCAAATAGCGTCTTGTGTCGGACATGAGACAAGTCGAGGCCTTTCTTGAGTCCGACTTGAGATGGACCCAGTGCGTTTGCGCATTAAGCAAAAAGCGCCTTCATTCACACCGTAATTTGAGATTTGTCTATGAATACCGATTCGGACTTAAAGTCGACCTCAAGCTCAAGACATGAATATCAGATTTCACGAGCATTGCCAAAGTCCTTGCTTGAGATGGAATCAGCGATAAATCTATTTCAAAACGCATGCATACGCTTTCCCGAGCATTGCCGGAGTCCTTGCTTGAGTCCAAGCTTGAGACGGACTTAAGCTTGAACTTGAGATACGACTATAAAAACCGGCATAAATGGCGCGTTTTTCTTATTGTGCCTCTGCTTTGCTGTTTTCGATGGACTAGGTGTAGTGAGTTCATCGTCTTCAAAACCGATCGAAACGTCTTATTGTCACAGGTAAATATTGCTTCTATATCTAGGTTTTGCTTGAAAACAGATGTAAGATAAGTCGAAAAAGTGATATTGTCAAAAAACTGTTTTTAGACGTCATTTTTTCAAAGAGAACATCGAATTCTATAGAATTACTAATTTTTCATACTTCCGAAAAACTTTCCAAGTAAGCTCATTTTTTAGCACCAAATGACGGTACTATTATTTCAAATGTTATTTGTGTTACAACGACACAGAAAACGCGCGAATTACTATAAAGAAATATGCGCGGTAACTAAAAGAACGTCATTTGCAAGCGAGAGTATTTTTCTACAAAAATGATGACTTTTGCTTGCTTATGGGTGGTTTGTACGTTTGTAAATGTAAAGAGTACAATTGATCAAAAAAGTCGCAGTATAATATCCTCTGTTAATCTTGAAGCTTTGATTATGCAGTTTTATTAGAACAGCATACTTATTTTATACAATAAAATAAATAAAATTTTTGCAAATCAACTATAAAAATTACATCCTAGAATTCAAACTTTTAAATTAGTTTTTCAATGTTGCATGTGTTAAAAATTTTCAGAAATAATTTTGCTCGCTTAAAGTTTGTTAAACTTGATGTTGACAGTTGACGAGTGATCTGTCAACAATTAAAGGAGATGATTTTAGCGTCAGTTTAATTAAATATGCCGCCGAAAGCTAAAATTAATTGTAAAATTAAAAACATTGACCAGTTAGCGAGAAATTATCAATTTGTAAATGCATAAGAAAACATAACATTTAAAAAGATCTAAAATTATCAAAAAAATCTTTCAAAAGTTGTTGACATTACTTTTTAAAGCCCAGAATATTTTTTTAATGTTTTGCATTTACGAAAAAAAGGTGTTCAGTGGTGTTGTAAGGTTAATCTAGTACAAACTAAATATTAATTTATAAAACACTATTACTAATTGATAAATGACACAAGCGCTTTATTTCAGAATAACAAACTCTTAATGATTTACCGGTAATTATGAGTAAAATTTAATAATAATATTAAAATTTTTAAATTGAGATCACCAATCTCATTTCTCAAGCTATGACTATAGTTTTGTGCTATTTTGGCACTTATTCAATAGATGTACAGCCCGGTCCTCACATTTTGCTAATTTTCTTAATTTTGGATCTCGTGTATAGAGCCACCGCTTCGATTACAATGAGTTACTTAGGCATTTGCAAGGAGGAAGATGTTAATTTCTCGCATTTAAAATATTTTTAATTTATATTAATCTTGCTGATGAAGTTTGTTATTTTCGGAAACTAATGGAATTGTTTTTTCTGAGAGATAAGTCTTAGTCGAATTTTTGCATTTATGATTAGTGTTTATAGTAAATATTATTAAAAAAATTTCAAGTTGAGAAAATTCCCAAAATGTGATAACCTCATCTCTAAACCTATGACTATAGTTTTGTGCTATTTTGGCACTTATCAAATAGATGTACAGCTCGGTGTTCACTTATTGATAATTTTCTCAATTTTGGATCTCGTGTGTACGCTTGGATTTTAATATCATATATGAAAAAAACCAACTAAGACTTATCTCTCAGAAAAAACAATTCCATTAGTTTCCGAAGCTAATCAAAAAAACTAAATCACTCATAATAGTTTTAATAGAAGTCGATCTAACCTAAATTATTGACATGACTACAATATTTTGTGCTTTCACCAGAAATCACATAGCTTTCAACATAACCCAATTTATAGCAACCTTTATTGTCTACATGCATAGAGATCTGCATTATTAGTCTTTTATTATAAGAAGTGTAGTGGGTTTATAATAGCCAAATTTTTACAATTCTGATACTATAATGCTAGTTTTGCTTTAAAGGCTTTTAATTTAAAGCAGAACTAGCGTTTTTACTTTATTAATTGTTACAGGTTACATCCAACCTATCCATCATCTTCCTAGTGAAAATTTAAGTTTAAGTAACACAGCTGGAATAATGACAATGGGATGGGGGCAAACTAGCGACAGTATATTTTTATATAACATTTTTATGTAGGTAAAAAATTTTGTTTTTTAGGTTCTTCCGCACTATCAGAGAAATTATACTATGTTTATTTAGTTCCGCTAGACAATGACGAGTGTAGACAATATTACGGAAACCAAGTTTTTGATACAATGGTTTGCGCAGCAGGCAGATTTAATGAAGGGTTTTGTTATGTATAACATTCAAGTAAACTTGTACAAGTATTTGTTTAATATGAATAATTTCAAGGGAGACACGGGAACACCATTAGTTCAATATAATGATGACACTATTACCACTCATCTAGCTATAGCAAGTTTTGTTAGTCAGAATGGCTGTGAATTTCCTTCACCATCTGGATATACTAGAACTTTCCCTTATGTCACCTGGATTAAAAATGTGACAGAATTGGTATAGTCTTTTGTTAAAATATTGGAAAATTCATAATAAAAAATAATATTTTTTTTCTACTAGGTATCTGAACCTAGTTTAATGCTAAAATATTTGAATTTCTAAACTTTTATAAATTTGGAATTTTATTTAAATAAATTAAGTGTTAAAACCTATTTATTTTTTTATTGTTTCTATAATTTGTAAAACCGTTACTGGTGGCACAATTTTAATTTATAAAAATTTACAGTTTTTAATCTATGGTTGCTTCTTAATTAGAAAAATTTACTACTAAAAATAGTTTTTTAACCATTTTCTTATATAATATAATGAAAAAACAACTTTAAAAATTAAATTGATTTTTATATTTGACCCTGGTGGAAGTATCCTCGTTTAGTCTGTTATAAGAAGTATGTGTCTCTCAGACACGCGTAATATAAAAGAAAAAAAAATTAAAAACAATTTTATCAAGTATCTGAAATGTGACGTTGATTCAAAATGTATTCCTAAACGTATCTATGTTGTTACTGTACTTATCTATAGACTCCTGATATTTTTACATCTTTTTTTTTCGTATTTATAATATAGCTTTCTAATGTAAATATTTTCTTTTCTATAAATTTTTTAAATATTTTTTTTATGCTTTACTTAATTTACTATCAACGTTTATTTTTCTACGAGAGTATGGTTTCGCACCCTCCGGGTGCTTACCTACTCTCTTGGGTAAAGGGTTGCCTACGGCAACCATAGAACAAACGCACTTTTTTTTTATTGGATTATTGTTTAATATTTTTTTTTATTTTAATAAATTTTTATTTATTTCTTTTTGTGCTTATTCTACTCTCTCATTTAGATTATTACCTGCGGCAACAATTTGGTATTATTTACCTTTAAAATGAATATTATTTATTATTATATTATAATTTTTTTTTATTTGGTGTTTTATATTTATATATTTTTATTCAATCTTTCTTATGCTTACCCTACTCTCTTATATGTAAAGCAAACAAAACAGCCATACTCTGTATGTATTAAAAATCTTTTATTATATTTTATAAATTATACTTATATTTTTTTTATTATTTTTCTATCTTTCCCATCTTTTTTTTGTTGTAATAAAGCAAATATATTATTAATTACGATTAAAGTTTTTTTTATTTTTATCGTAATAGTTTCCTACGGCAACATATATAAATCTATTATCATTTATATTTAAAAATACTTTTACTATTCATTATTATTTTATATATTTTTTTTTTAATTTTTTTCTCATTATATTTTTTTATTTATTTTTCTTTGTATTTACCCTACCATCTTATACGTAAACGGTTGCCTTCGGGAACTTTATTTAGATTTCGTTAAAAAAATTTATATCACATTTTCTTTATTATATATTTTTTCTTCTTTTTTAGTTTTTTTAAGTTCATATTAAATATACTACTATAATTTTTAAAAATAATGTTACTATTTATTATTATTTTATATAATTTTTTTCACTTATTATGTATTTATTTTTTATTTATTCCTTCTTTTGCTTACCATACTCTCCTATATTTTTGCTTACCATACTTTCTTATATGTAAGATGTTGCCTTCGGCAACAATAAAACAACAATGTTTCATTTTTATTAATAAAAATTGCATTACATTTTATTTAATAAACTTAATTTTTATTCTTCTTTTTTTTCCAATTTTTTTCTTTCTTTCTCTTCTCTTTAATCTCTTCTAAAGCAAGTCTATTATTTTGGTTTTCGAAGTTAAATTGCTATTTTATATATTTTTTGTTGTTTCTATTATTATATTTTTTTATTTATTCGCTCTTTTGCTTGCTTAATTTACTCTCGTATATATATAAGGTTGCCTTAGGTTCTTTCTTTTTTTTTCTATTTGTTTTCTTTTTTTAATTTTCTTAATTTTTTCCTATTTTTTTTTTAATTTTTCTAAAATATGTAATCATTGAATTACAATCATACATAATCTAAAAAAAAATCAAAAAAAATTATTTATATTTTAGTTATATATTATAAATCAAATTCAAAAAAACAACCACTCTATAGAAATTTGTACAATAAAATTGACAGAAAAACATTTTATATTTCATGTTAGTTATAAAATATAAATCACTAATATTAAGTGATCACTTTGTATTTTTTAATTGATTATGTCAACAATAATAGTTAACAATTGACATTGTTTTTTTTTTAAATATTTAATTGTTTATTTAAAAATATAAAAATAAGTACGTACGATGGAGAAAAAAATACATATTCTGTATAGATACTTTTCGAAAATAATTTTTTACTTCCATCTGATTTTAATTCATTTATATAAATCTTCTTACATGAATAGGCCCCAAACACAACTTAAACTCACTTTTCGTATACACAATTATAATTTTCCGACAACCACAGTTCTATATCTTATATAATATAATCAAAAAGGCTCTTCTAGCCATTCGTATTATATTCCCATATTATAATAAAGAAAAAAATGTAAAACAGGCCAAAAAATTAGGTGTCTCCTCAAAAAATTTTATCAAACCTTATCTAAAAAAAAAAATTATAGACAATGAGATTAAATAATTATTAAACTTACTTTATTATAATCTTTTCATTTATATTTTACAAAAAAAAAACAACACTTTTACACTTAATTTTGTAAAATATGTAAATACTTTATGAAAATTCTAAAAATAATTATTTTATTATTATACTTTTTTTGTTGCTAACAACAACGATGTCAAAAATATTAAAGCGGTAAATTTAAAATTGTCTTTCATTATTTCCTTTTCAAATACCAATTTTAGGCATGCTCTATCAATAAAAGATTTTAGTATTTGATAAAAAAAAGTCAAAAAACATACCCAGAACTTTTCTTTCTATTCTTTCTTCTATCTTTTCCAATATAAAAAAACATTTTAATTAATTTGGGGCTCAATTTTGGAAGACCTATTAACCCAAAGCTTTTCTTTTCGCCCCAAAATACTCTTTAAACGACGTTTCATTTATATATTTATTGTAATTTCTATTATATTAGCTTCACCCCTTTGACATTTCGGGGGGCATGCTCTATCAATATAAGATTTTAATATTTAATAAAAAAAAGTCATAAAACATACCCGTGGGCTCTTCTTTCTATTATTTCTTCTATCTTTTCTAATATAAAAAAGCATTTCAATTAATTTGGGGCTCAATTTTAGAAGAACTATTAACCCAAAATCTTTTCTTTCAGCCATAATAATCTTTTCCAATATAAAAAAGCATTTCAATTAATTTGGGGCTCAATTTTAGAAGAGCTATTAACCCAAAATCTTTTTTTTCAACCATAACAACTTTATTATAACCTGAAGCTGTCATTTGACATTTTTTTTTGTGAGCTTTTGATATTTTGACCAAAACCAAAAAAAAAACCCTTTTCGACTTTTCGATCTTTGCTTCTAACTTTTGGGTGAATGCCACTTGTTTATTTAACCAATATTTTAATTGTTTCGAGCTGTATTTACGTAGATTTTCTATTATATTCACTTCACTTATTTGACAGTTTGGGGCACTAATTTTTCTCTACAAATGACATGAAATCTTTAAAAAAAATTGAACAAAACCTATGCAAATCTTTATGGGACACTTTAAAATAGTTTTTCAGCGTCGTTTTTCATTTAAATATTCATCGTAATTTCCATTATATTCTCACTTCACTCTGTTAACAGTTTGGGGCTATAATTTTCTCTTCAAATGACTTTTTGCTGAATGTAGGGCTTAAAAGCTTTTGCGAATGAGTACCCCTCGTTTATTTAACCAATATTTTAATGCTTTGAGTTGTAATTTCCATTATATTCTCACTTTACTCCATTGACAGTTTGGAGCACTAATTTTTCTCTAAAAATGTCATGAAATCTATTAAAAAATCTAAACAAAACCTATACAAACTTTTATCAACCATTCCAAAATAATCTTTAAATGTCGATATTTATTGTAATTTCCACATTATATTCTCACTCTACTCCGTTGACATTTTAGAGCACTTTTCTACAAAATGCCTTAAAATCTTTTAAAAAATTAATCAAACCTTTATCGGTCGCTTTAAAATAGTTTTTACACAATGTTTTCATTTAAATATTCATTGAATTGTTCTCCTATTATATTCTCAGTTCACTCCGTTGACAGTTTGGAGGGCGACAAATTGTAAAACCTTTATTCTTGACAAAATTACATTAAATCTCTTGATGGGAAATCTTTATATATAAAACCCCCATGTTTATTTAATAGATATTTTATAGATTTTAGCTGTATTTTGGTAGATTTTCGCCAAAATTAAATACTACTGACAGGTAGACACTGACAAATGACATTTGTTGAAAAAATTTTTAGTGATATAGAATCTATCAATAGTAAGTTTTTCCGTCATTTATCATGATTTTTACACATTCTATTTCATTCTCAAACTCTGCTAGCCGTACCTCCTACGTTCAAGGGGGTTATCAAATATTAAAAAAATTTCTAGAAATCATTAAAAAAACATTGTAATTGATTTAATAGCTACTTTTTCATAAAAAATCTCATTTTATAATAAAAAAATTTTTAAAAAATCTAAAATTTGTTAGACACATCAACGGTACCAAAAAAATCCCACTTATTCGTATCGCGATTACATCCTAATACCAAGTCTGACAACTTACTAGGCTTTGTAAAAGTTAAATTCTCTGAAGCCCAGTGCGAACAACTAAATGCAAAGCATCCTGACAAGTACTCATCATTTAAAGTAACAATAAACAGCGATAACCTAGACGAAGCTTTTCGAGCTGAAAATTGGCCTTGCGGCGCTTACATCACACGGTTTTTTCGAAAGATCGATAGTACATCAAATGCTGCTACCAAAAACTCTGAATCTTTTTTACATCAACGCACAGTGTCTTCGTAATAAAATGTGTGAAATTGAACTCTTTTTAGAAGCCAACGACATCAACATTTTTTGCACATGTGAACATTGGTTTTCAAAATCTGAGTACCATCTATACAACTTTGTGAACTACTCACTTGTGAGTGTGTATTGTCGGCAAACAGCCCTACACGGTGGAGTCGCAATCTATATTAGAAATACTGTTTCCGCCTCAGAAGTGTCGGTAAAAGATTTCTGTGTTGAACTTTCATTTGAAGCTTCAGCAGTGATCATTCCCAATGAAAACATCTGCTGCATCACACTTTACAGATCCCCTTCTGGAGACATCGACATTTTTTTCAATAAACTCCAAGCAATCCTCGCTCACATCGCGGACAACTATAAATGTCAAATCATACTTGCTGGTGATTTTAACATCGACTTTCTAAGAAACAGCAGTAAGAAATCTGAGTTACTAGATATTCTTCACTCCTTTAACTTATTGACTACAATAAAACAGCCTACTAAAATTAATCAAGTTAATAATACTTGTATCGATAATATTGCTACTAACTTACTTGTAACATTTACAACGCATGTTGTAAATTGCAATTTTAGCGATCACTTAGGTCTGACGATGCATTTTGAATCTTTAAAATCTAATAAAAGGCACAATGTGGAATCCATAAGTTATAGGCCAATCAGTGAGGAAAACCTTGCAACATTTTATGAAGCTATATCTATATTTAATTTTTCTAATATCTATAGCGAAGAGCTTTCAGCTGAAGAAAGCTTTAACATGTTTCACGATATGTTGTTGGGTGCTTTCTACACACACTTTTCAAAGGTTGTTAAAAAGTCAAGTAGCAAAAACCGTAAAATAAATTGGTTCTCAAAAGAACTAAGACAACTTAGATCCACTGTTGCAGCCTTAGACGTAATACGAAAATGTAGTGGTACTATAGAAAGCAAACACTTGTATTACATGATCAGAAAAGAATACAAGAAAAACTTAAATATTGTAAAACGTCAAGCGTATGATAACTTTATCATGAATAGTAATAATAAAAGTAGAGCCACTTGGAATTTGATAAATAACGAGTTGAATTCCAATGTTAAAAGCAAAAAGAATCATAGTATTACCGCGACCGAATTCAACGACTTCTTTGTCAATGTTCCATATAATCTGCTCCGGTCATCCAACATAAACGATAATTTTAGTACAGAATGTAGTAACACTTATCTCAATAACAAAAAAACATGTAATACAAAATCGTTGTTTTTGAAACCAACTAGTGAATCTGAAATTATTAAATTGATCTCAATTCTGAAGAACTCAAATAGCACTGACATTTTTGACCTAAGTGCAAAAACCATCAAATTCATAAGTGGACTTGTTGCAAGTCACTTAGCTTTCCTTTTTAACAAGTGTATCAGCGAAGGTACATTTCCTAAGTGCCTTAAGATCAGTAAAATATCTGCGCTACACAAAAAGGGCGATGTCAACAACGTTAATAATTTCAGACCAATTGCAATTTTACCAATTCTGTCAAAAATTTTTGAAATGATTATCAAAGATAGAATAGTTGACTATTTTGAATGTAATAACATGTTTGCCAGTGAACAGTTTGGCTTTAGGAAATTTCGATCCACCACTCAGGCCGTAAAAACATTAATTGATACAGTTTTACAAACTTTTGACGAAGGTCGCCTAACATGTGCAACATTAATTGACTTGTCGAAAGCGTTTGACTGTGTAAATCATTCAATACTGTTAAACAAATTGTACTTCTATGGTATGAGGGGTACAACTCACGAGCTGTTGCGATCTTACTTAAATGATAGATCTCAAGCTGTGTGGGAGAAAAATAAACTGTCAGATGTAAAGCCAGTGAAGATAGGAGTTCCTCAAGGCTCCATTTTGGGTCCACTTTTTTTTTTAATATTTATTAACGATCTCCCAAATAATATTGGAGCTACTCAATCCACAATTTTTGCAGATGATACTACATTAATAAATTCTGCAAATAACACCATAGCTCTTGATACGCTAGAAAAATCATCTGTTCAATCAGTTAAAAACTGGCTAGCGGCTAATAAACTAGTAATGAATGAGGACAAAAACCAAAAAATTACTTTCTCTTTAAAGGCAACTTCGCTAAATACCGAATCTGTAAAATGTCTTGGATTTATGATTGACAGCAAAGTCACATGGCATTCGCATATAGAGTACCTTGCTCACAAACTAAGCTCAGTAAATTTTCAAATTAGAAAACTTTCATATTTTTGTTCCATGGAGACCGTTTTAGCCTTTTACTTTTCAAACCTCTATAGTCTTATTAACTATGGTGTTATACTCTGGGGCAACTCAAACCAAGCCACCAAAATTTTTATTCTCCAAAAAAAAGTTATACGCACCATGCTAAAAATTCATAACCAACAAACATCTTGTAGACCTTTGTTTAAAAAATTGAAAATTTTGCCGCTTCCGTGCGTGTATATTTTAAATATATTACTACATGCCCACAAAAATCAAAACATTTTTCTTAAAAATTGTAACATACATGACTATAACACCAGAAAAAATAGTACGCTAGTAATTCCATATCATCGTTTGAGTAAGACGCAGCAGTCAGTGAATTATATGTGTGCCAAATTGTTCAATCTTTTACCACCAGAAGTGCAAAGCCTTCGTTTTAACTTCTTTAAACGTGTTATCAAAAGATTCCTACAGCTGTTTCTACTCACTTGATGAATACTTCTCGTCTGACACTGTCCCTCATTTGTTTGATGGGTAATGTGATTTTATTGTCATTCACGTATTTGTTTGTATTCTATCAGTGTGTTTTTATTATTATTTCACATTCTTTCTTTTTTGTGTATCAAATCTTAACTTGTATATTGACGAACCAAAGTGAAATGTATCAATTTGTACTTTTGCAAGGCAATAAATTATTATTATTATTATTATTATTATTATATTATGTCACGTTTTATTATAGTATAATAAAATAATAAATACCATAATTTTATTTTTCTATACTACTTGAATTGTCTCTTCTTTTTCTTAACAAACTTCTTATTTTTTTCAGTTTTTTTTGATGCTGTTTTTACTTAAATTATGGCATATCTTTTATTTTAACATTTGGGTATTTCTAATTTTTTGCATATTTGTTTTCCGCGCATTTGATTGTCGGAAATGAGATAACACAAATTTAAAACTTTTCTATTATAATTATAAATTATAAACTATTGTTTATTTATACAATCAAAACAAATTATTTTTATCAATAACTATATTAGTTGGCAACACTTTTTAAAGATTTTTTTATTTTCCTACTTTACTTACAACCACAGAGCTTACAACACTGTAACTTGAAACTCTTTTTTTTGACAAATATTTGTTATAGCGAGCACAATGACATCTGTCAATAATGTTGTTAGTGTTTAAGATGTGTCACCCATAACCAATAGAAAGTTGTTGGTGTGGTGCACTTTTAATATAAAATGTAAATTACCAACCCAAACACTGCTAAGCGTGATTAATAATGACTGTTTAATTGGCAATACTTTTTATAGACTTTATTATTTGCGCCTAACTGCATCACTGTAACCAGAAACGCGGTTCCTATAGCCTCTTGTTAACACTTTAGACAAACACAAATTCGCAACTTTTCTTTTATAATTATTAATTATAAACGGTTGTTTGTATAACATAATCAAAAAAAATTTTTTTTATCAATAGCTTTTTTAGTTGGCAACAATTTTTGAGAAATTTTTTTATTTGCCTAGTGGCAACGCTGTAACCGGAAGCACTTGTTTGACAAATATTTGACGTAACTTTTATAAAAAAAAAAGTAAGTTATGTCATAGCTCAAGCACAATAACATCTGTCAATGATGTTGTCTGTGTCATAGATGTGTCACTCTTAATCAATAGAAAGTTATTGCCGTGGTACAATTTTAATATGAAATGTAAGATTGCCAACTCAAACACTCTTAAGCTTAATTAATAATAACCTTTTCATTTGGCAACACTTTAAGAGACTTTTTTATTTGCGCCTAGCTGCAACACTGTAACCGGAAACGCCGTTCCTATTGCCTCTTGTTAACAATTTAGATAAACACAAATTCAAAATTTTCTTTTATAATTATTAATTATAAACATTTACTTGTACAGCATAATAAAAACCAAAATTTTTTATCAATGTTTTTTTTAGTTAGCAACACTTGTTAGAGATTTTTTTATTGACCTAGTAGCAACACTGCAACTGAAAACGCTTGTTTAACAAATATTTGACGTAACTTTCTTAAAAAAATGTAGGTTATGTTATAGCAAGCACAATGACATCTGTCAATGATGTTGTCAGTGTCAAAGATGTGTCACTCATCAACAACAATGGGAAGTTGTTGCCGTGGTACAATTTTAAAATGAAATGTGGATTGCCAACTGAAACACTCCTAACAGCGTGATTAATAATGACTTATTTAGTTGACGACACTTTTTATAGACATTTATATTTGCGCCTAGCTGCAACACTGTAACCGGACACGCTTGTTTGACAAAGACATAACTCTCTCATAAAAAAATTTTTATCTTATTTCATAGCGAGTAGAAATTTAATTGACATCCCAATGATTTTGTCAGTGTCAAAAATGTCACCCTTCTACAACAACAGCAAGTGGATGCAGTTTTATCATTTTAAAATAAAATAAAGGATTACCAACTCAAACAGATCTCATTGATTTATTTTATTAGCACAGATTTGCAGCATTTTCTCAAAATTTTACATTGTATAATTAATCAAAAAAAAATTACATTGTACCTTGTATATAAACATTTAAAATAAGTATTTACTGGAAGAATTATTCAAAGTGAAAGCTCTTGTCTTCATTTTAATATAGCATCAGACACGGCATATTATAAAAATTTTATTAAAAAAAAACCTATAATTATGTCTTTTGCATAACATCTTTACATTTTCTTTACAATAAAAAAACCAGTGATGAGTATGCAGTTATGAAAAAGAGCACCTTGTATGATTAGATTCAAAAATTCGAAGCAGCAGCAGACATAGTAGTCTTTAAACTTGATCCGAAAAAAACAAATAATTATTTATGTTATATCTTGTTATTTCAATAATATATCGTCTTAGATATATGATAAGATCACAACTTTTTAAAATCGTCTTTAATATCACAATTTGATTAAATCTAAGCACTTAGGACGTTTTATTAAGTAAATGCCCATCACCCGCAAATCTCATTTATTACATTTAAGCCCTATTTAGTTGAAATTATTAAAAATTTGATTAGCTTCAAAAAAATTCGGCGACAATCCACCTACCTTAATGTGCGGGCTTTCATCAACAGAAAGCAAACAAACAAACATCTCATAATATCTCATCAACATTTCGGCCCCATTAAAAGCATTAAAGTTCTTATTTTTTATCAATTTAATTATTGTATAACCTAAAAATGTACAACTGTCATCGCAAGGCGACGACACATGAAATTAGTTTCCCGTTATGTCAAATGGCTGTGAACAAAATAATTAAATTTTTAGACAGAGCAACTAAATCAGGTTATACTTTTTATTAAAATTTTATCAAAAAAATAATCTGTTGAAATTTCCTTAAAAAAATAATTTTGATTTTAAACAGGGTTTTGTTTGAATTTACTAGGTATCATAAGTAAAAACTGAATATGAGCAGAATAATTAATTTGATCATTGCTTTATAATTTTGTAATTAGTTATAGATTAAACTTTTTTTAAATTCCTTGTGTTTTGTTGTGTTTATTACACATTCCGTTGATTTCGTCCGTTAAATGGTTAATTTTTAATTGAGAAAAAGCATCCGCATTTTTGTTTGTTTTTCCAGGTTAATGAACGATTTCATAATCTAATTCTTCTAGTTTTAACCGCCACCTTGCTAATTTCATACCAGGGTCATTAATTAAAAATAAAAAAAAAAGGTTTATGATTTGTAACAATTTTGAATTTACGTCGGTATAGAAAAGGTCGAAAATGTTTGTAGAATCATACAACAGAGAGCAACTCTTTTTCAATTGTAGAAAACCGAGTCTCTGCAACGTTAAGTGTACGAGAATCATAAGCAATTGGTAAATCCAGGCCTAATTTGCCTTGAGATAAAATAGATCCGATTGCAAAGTTACTCGCGTCTGTCAAGTTTGGGTAATGTAGAATTGAAGCAGTTGTAAGCAAAGATTCACATTGTGCAAAAACAGATCTACAATTATCGTTAAACTTAAAAGTATCGTCTTTTTTCAACAGTAATGTAAGAGGTTTTGTGAGTTGAGCATAGTTTTGAATAAAACGGCGATAGTAGCCTGTTAACCATTAGGAATGCTGTTACTTCTCTTTTGTTTGTCGGTTCAGAAAACTGTAAATTTTTTTGGGATTGGGTTTCCCAAACCTAAACCTGCTACTTCGAGAGTAACAACATGACCGAAGTAGGCTACCTTCTTACAAAAGAACTCGCATTTGAGTTCTATTTTCAGGTTTTATTTTGAGATTGTACTTAGCTAATCTTTGAAATACTTTTTCTAAGCGAAACATATGTTCTTCAAAGAAACTAGAATATATAATAATATCCATGTAAGCTAAAGATAGCTCGTTTTGGAAACTTGTCATTACATAATCCATAAGACGCTGAAAAGTAAGACAAGCGTTTTTAACCCGAAAGGCATACGTAAATAAACAAAATGACCATTTTTGACAAAATGCATGTTGACTTCAATCTGATAAAACCTAGAAGTCAAATCAAAGATCTAACAAATCTGTAATATTAGGTGAAGGGTGTTTATCGCCAACGGTTACAAGATTGTATTTTTGATAATCAATAACAAGTCGGCACTTTTTTTAACCGGATATGCCAGCTCGTTCAGGAACTATCCAGACTGGACTGGACCATGGCGAAACTGAAGGTTGTATAATTTTTCTGATTAAGCATTTCATTAATTTGCGTTTTTACTTCTTGGTTTATGAATTTGTAGATATCGATAAGATTTTGCAAATATTGAGTGCTCTTCATTTGTGATTTTATTGAAGTTTGGTCAAAGGCTTTTTACATGTTCTGCTTCTTTCATGTTGAGATGAGACAGTCGCAATAGCTGCCAAATTATTTGTTCGCGATTTTTACCATGGAAAAGTTTAACAGTGCTTTCTTGAATGTGCACGTCTGGGAGAGGGTGTAGAATAATAATAGGTAAAGAAATCATTTTTTCGATGAAGAAATGTTTGCAATTGTGGTTATAATTTCATTATTTTAAGTTTTCACGATAGCATTTGGTATTTTAACGTGGGTATTAAGTATTAATTCAGGACAAATACTTTTATTAAATGTAGAATTTTTTCTTAATCGTATTTACACTGTACGAGGGGGCAAGATAACATTTTGTTGGCCTCTGTGAGAATAGCATAAAGGAATATCTTTGAACGATGTTTTTATATAAAATAATAAGAATTATGGTGAAGGCGCCGGGATAATTATAATAATATAATTAAATTACCTAGTTTCATTAAAATACAATAATTCTCAAATTATTTCTCCATATTCTTTTTCTGATTATAAATACATACCAGTTTTATACTGCAAAAATACAAGATTAACAGACTACATCATTATCAACGATCTACTACAACTCACCTCCTTTGTGGTCGCCGTTAAGAAACCGCGTTGTACATGTACCTGTCAATAATACCCCAGCCTTGTGGAAAACATCCTCTGCTTTGGTGGCTTTGCTGTTTCTATCGTAAGTCCTCTTAGAGGTCTTTTCAAGCCTGCACTTAGATATAAGAACCTAGATATCTATTTACTACAGTGTTTCCGACAAGGAGAGTAAAAGGAATTGAAAGGTTAGAACACTGCAACCATCCATTATCTTTGAGTACCGTACTCTTAGTTCCTACTAGTACTACCCGCTGACCACCGACTCTGTTTTTTCAGCAAATAGTTTCATCCCTCAGCTAAGCGCTCTGCGCAAATATCTGTTTAAATACATTTCTTTCTTGCATATTTTAAAGCCGTTTCAACATAAATAATTTAATAACTTCATAAAAAGTAAACTATTATACTATAATAAAACGTGATAACCGCATTTCTTTCTTGCAAAAGTAACGCGTAAAAAAGATTTATTAATTATGACAAATTGTTAAATGTTGTAAGAAATTTGATAAAAATTGTAAGAAATTTGATAAAAGACGGCATCAATAGAGTTTTGTTGTAATGTTTTGAGATAAAAATTGGATTTTTTTTGTGGTAGGATAAAGGGGTACGAGGAACCGTTGGTAGGAACTATTTCTCAAACGAATGACTGATAAAGTGAGTAAACGGATAGGACGTATATAGGACGTTGGCGAAAAAGCAGAATAGATAGATACTCAAATTCAGAAAACAGTAATTTTTTTGGGGAATTTTGTTGGCTTCCTGAAATAACTAATACCAGTCGAACAAAAGAGCCCCTCGAAAATAATCGATTCAGATAAGATTTCGGTAAGAAAATTTCTTTTAAATTGCAGTATTTGCTATATTATAATTATTAGAATGATTTTCAATGGATTTTATAGCCTCAAAATAGAAATATCGCTAAATTTTCCATTAAAAAAGTTCAAATTTCAAATGAAATGACAGCGAGTTCATTGATCCATTTCATAACCTTAAAATGTCATTAGTCAAATTATCGATTCGTGATGATATTATAATATTCTAAAAAAGCAATTTACCGCTGCAATTATATTGAAAATCGACGAGATTATGCAAGATTAGAGTAGACCCAGTGCTCTTTGTCCACCGTACATAACATCAAAATGCAAGGTGAGTTGTATTTTGTAGCCCCACAAAGCGGGGCGGCGGCGTCTCAAATAACTTTTCTGTTTTAGAGATACAAGTTTTGGTTGTGTGAGACATCAGTGTCTATATTATTAATAATTGAACCGGTACTATTAAAGCCTCTCCCGATAGTCATTTCAAGACAAGTTTGATATGTCATTAGTCAAATTATCGATTCGTGATATTATAATATTCTACAAAAAAGCAATTTACCGCTGCAATTACATCGAAAATCGACGAGATTATGCAAGATTAGAGCACCAAAAGCCCAGAAGATATCATCAAGATCATCATCAAAGGTAAGTAAAAAACGCAACGGTGGGGCTTCTCGCCAAATAAAACTTTATTATTGATTGGATCCGGAAGAATTAAAGCCTTCCAACCTTCTTTTCAATAGAATAAAGATTGCATTTATGGATTTGGTCAGCTCTGCTATGTCGTATCTATAATATATCTAACAGCCCCATCCCTTATATTATCATCACATTCGAGTGGACGAGGCAAATATAACCTCACTTTTTTATTATTTTAACTGAAAGTCAGGACGATATATTTATTGTATTGGATTGAGAGAGCACACAACAGCCCCACAGCTGCTGTAACCACTGATTATGTAGTAGTACTGCCAATACCACCGCCTGTGATAGCATTCATATTTATTGCTAAAACAAAAATTTTTTTGAAAGAAAAATACATATCCGTGGTATACTATTTTAAAAAAATTTACAATTTATTAAATTTAATAACGTATTTATAATTTTTCAATTGCAATTAATTGATAGTATATTATTTAATAAGTGTATGATAATGCATATTGATAAAAAATTTGCAACACGAGTCGAAGGCGAGTGGTGTAATAATTTTAATAGGTAATAGCTATTATGCACGAATTAAATACTATGTTTTAGCTGCAACGGTTTATTAGTATATTAAAACTATTATTAGAAGTTTTGAGACCTTTATCGACAATTGTGATGATAATAATAATAACTTTTAATGCAAAACTAATTAACTATAATATAATTTATTAAATATAGTTTTTATAAGTTTACAACATTTTATATAAAATTTAAAACACGAGACAAAAGCGAGTAATTTAATATTCTGTTTTGGTAATAGACATTATGCCCGAATTAAATACTTTAATTTTTTACAATTTATTAATTTTAATTTTTCAATTATAGTAAAAATAATTAATTAATAGTATATTATTATTAATATATAATAAAATTTTCTTTGTAAATTATGCTTTTTTTCGAAATAAAATTATTACGGGGGCACATAAAAATGTATTCTTTAAACAACCAATAAACCAATAAGTTCGAAAAGTAAGATAGAATGTGTAAAAATCGTGATAATAACGGCTAAACTTACTATTGATAGATTCTATATCACTAAGGATTTTCATCAACAAATGTCATGTGTCAGTGTCTAACCTGTCGTATCGTAATTTTACAAAAATCTACCGAAATACAGCAAAAATCTATAAAATATCTATTCAATAAACGTGGGGCTTTTATTTATAAAGATTTCCCATCAAGAGATTTAATGTAATTTCGTTAAGAAAGAAAAAAAGTCATTTCATGAGAAGATTATAGCCCCAAAAAGATTTAATTTGAAAGTAGAATTTGTAATACGGATTATTTCGATTTAGAGATTATATGTGTTAATATTATAAATAAAAAAAGAGTTTAATAGTGTGAGTTTATATTTAATTAATTTTCAGGTTTTTCTACTTTTTTTTAGAGCTTCATCTGAGAGATATCATCAACTGCAAAAAAAAGTTAAAACAAAACATTACTCTCATTGAAAAGGAATTTTGAAGAGATTATAGCCTTGAATTGATTATAGATTGGTAGTTATAGAAAAAAATCTAATTGTTTCTTCACAAGAAGACCATCATAAAAAATCTTTTACATTATATAAAGAGTTTATATTGTAAAATCATCATGTGGGAAAAAAACTTTTAATTAAGCTTTAAGAGTGTTTGAGTTGGAAAACTTAAATATTTTATATTAAAATTGTATCAAGATAATAACTTTCTATTGATAATGAGTGACACATCTATGACACCAACAACATCATTGACAGATGTCATTATGTTTGCTATGACATAACCTACTTTTTTTTTATAAAAGTTACGTCAAATATTTGTAATACAAGTGTTTCTGGTTATACTGTTGACACTAGGAAAATAAAAAAAAATAAAAACTGATGCTAACTAAAAAAGCAATTAATAAAAAATTTTTTTTTCAATTTTGCTAAACAAGCAAATGTTTATAATAATTAAATATTAAAGAAAAGTTTCAAATTTGTGTTTATCTAAATTGTTGACAAGAGGCAATAGGAATGACGTTTCCGGTTACAGTGTTGCAGCTAGGCGCAAATAACAAAGTTTTTAAAAAATGTTATCGAATATAAAAGTCATTATTAATTACGCTCAGGAGTGTTTTAATTTAATGGTAATTTTACATTTAATATTAAAATTGTACCACAACAACAACTTTATATTGTTGATGGGTGACACATCTTTGACACCGGCAACATCATTGACAGATGTTATTGTACTTGAGCTATGACATAACATACATTTTTTTTTAAAAGTTACGTAAAATATTTTAAAAAAAGTGTTTTCGGTTACAGTGTTGTCACTAAGCAAGTAAAAAAAAATTAAAAACTATTGCCATATTAAATATCTATTAAAATTTTTTTTTTGATTATGTTGTACAAAAAAAAATGTTTATAATTGATAATTATAATAAAAAAATTGCACAAAAAAAATATGTGTTTATCTAAATTGTTGACAAGAAGCAATAGGAACGGCGTTTTCGGTTACAGTGTTGCAGATTATGTGTGACACATCTTTAACACTGACAACATTATTGACAGATGTCAATGTGTTCGCTACGATATAACCTAATTTTTTTTTTATAAAAGTCACATCAAATATTTGTCAAGAAACAAACGTTTTCGGTTACATTGTTGCAACTAGGCAATTAAAAATTTTTTTTTAAAAGTGTTGCCAAATTAAATATTTATTGAAAAAAAATTTTTTTTTTGATTGTATTGTAAGACTCTTTTATTCCAATCTTACGTTTTGCCAAATTTTAACAATTAACTTGAATTAAATAACAGTTAACTTTTTCTCCATAATAAATTTGTCAGGATGTCTATGTTCTACGATTATGAGCGTTAATTATTCACTCGAAAACAGTAAATAATTACAGAATAGCAACGTTATTATCAACAATCTACTTCAACTCACCCCTCCATATTCATTGTTAGAGAAACGCTTGAGCAGTCAGACGGATCGATTGGGCGACACATGAAACATATTTACACATAATGTACCTGTCAATAATACCTGTAAAGTAACTCACCGGGGGCTTTTCTCCCCCTCGCAGGATTCTCTTCCTCTCGAACTGATAGTGGACGACATCACCAGGCTCATTGGACTTGGACCACCACTCTATGAACTCGATTGACTCAATCTTCACCCCTTTTCTTTAGCATCGTGTTCTCAATGATGTCTTCACTGTTTCGGTACCTGGTTCGGGAGCAACGTGGACGGTGTCGCTAGGCCTCAATCACATTACGCGAAATAGACTGGCCAAGAATAATACGTAATAGGAAAAGGTATAAAATAAAGATTAATGAGTGAAGAACCTAAGGACATTACGCATTACCCCGTCATACCAGCAAAAGGGAAATCCACAACCTTTTTATACACTGATAGGAACATAACCATAGCGGTTAACAGGCTCCAGCCCACCCCTCTACCTCTTCGCCTCTGTTCGAGGAAGTAGAGAACCAGGATAGCAATCTGTAAATGTCTACAGACGTCATGGGAGTACCACCTCAGTCTGAAATGAATTAACACATAGACCGTACCCCAGGTATTAAACTATAGTTTCTGCCGTGGATATTTCATATTAACATATTGATGTTTATCAATATAACTTTACTCATTATTCCTCCGAATTCAGGGAGACAGCACTGAATTCACAATTATACCACCAAACAACACATGATCAACAAGATCAACAGGTTAACTATCTTTCTCTTTCAATAAACAATTAACAGTTTAAATATCTATAATACCGCCCGTCCGACTGCTCTGACGCTCGGCTCAGCTTTTTACTGACTGCCCTCTATTACCACCTTTCCAGGGATGCTAAGCCGATGTTTTCCCTCTTTTACTTAAGATGCCATATGGCCCTCCTCGAGATGATTTAATTATACAAGCGATTTAGCGCCTTATTGGCTTATTTTTACTTTAAAAAAATAACTATAAGTTATTATAAAATCAAAAACTCTCACATTCGGCCATCCTGACTTCAATCTTGTCCCCAAGATTTTCTACTTATTATTTTAATGATGATTTTACGCTTTATTCTCAAGCTTTAATCTAAAAGTTATCAATAATTATTTTACTTTAACCCAATTGTATTCACATTAGCTTAAACCTTAAAAATGTGTTTAATATTTATTTATCAAATAGAAGAGTGACAATCTTTGATAATTTTTTTTTTTACTGTTTAATTACAACTATAATAATACTTGTTACCCCCTAAATAAATAGCAATACTGTATATCAAAAGCAGATAAAAATTAACCCCATTTGAGTTTGTCTACGTCAACAGTCAACTGTCTTTTCTTTCAGTTTTATTTGTTCTAAGTTTTATCTGTCACCAATCCTTATATATGTACAGATGCTGTGGTTTCTTTTTTTTTTCTTTCTTCATTTTAGTTTTGTGCTGCTTCTTAATTTTTGAGATCTCATAATCGTTGATAAGGTATACCTTTTTTTGTTATTTATAATCTTTGATGTAATTTAGCAATTGCTTTTGTTTCTTATAGTTTTTCTTGATTTGTGTGCACACGTTATCTGTTGCTAACTTCACCCAATTATTTCTCATGTTTATCTTCTCTCTTCTTTCTTCTTTTGTTGTTTTTTTTTCTTTTAGTCAATAGTCAAAGTTATAAGTCATGAGTCAACCCTTAGTTGTTTCTAACGTATTTTTACTTTTAAGTTGTTAATTATTACTTAACCGATGTAATTTTATGTCAAGTCACCCAACTATTAAAATGAAATACTTATAAGATATTTGAGATAAACATTATTGCTTTAATATAATTAAGTTCTTGTTTAAAACCTTTTAGATTGAAAATTTAAACTTTAATTTTATTTTTGAATTGTTTTATTTATTTGTTTTTGTTAATTATTTTTTTTTTTTAATTTGTCAAATTTTAATTTAAAGATTCAATTCTCTTAATTTCCCAATTTTATTTACCCCTTATTTCTTATTGCTTGTTTGTAATTATGAATTCAAATCAAAACTGATTGTAAAACAAATAAATTATGTATCATGAATTAAAATAGGTTCCACTGTATACAATATCAATATTATTTCTTTAATTTAAAACTCAGAAACTGCATTCACTTTAAACCCAAAACGGTCAAGACTACCTGGTTAACGGCGACAATATCTAACAACATATGGTCAACACGTGGGGCAGCTCCAGATTCTTTTTATATATTTTTTTTATTGTTTAGTTTCAACCCCTCACAATAAACTAATAAATTTATGTGTGGCAAATGATGATATGAAATGTCTTAAATGACTATTTTCAAAAATTTAGGTGTAAATGATAAGTATTAGTGAGAGAAAGTACCAATTTTTATTTGATGAATTAGAATATTTAATGTTGGTTTTTGTAATTTAATTGTACTTAAAGTTAGTTTGACAAAATTACTTAATGGCAGGTAGACATAGAAAAGCAGATAGAATCCTTCAATAATCTTTACCTAATCTTATTTTAAGAAACTCTAAACTAATAAACTACAACAAATGTCTCTTTTTTTTTTTATCAAATTTAAATTGTAAACTTTACGGCTTTAGAATACTTAGCTAACTATCAATTAATAATTATAAAATTCATACTGGATGTTATTGTAAGTACCAATACACATAATTATGAATTTTAGAAACTATAATTATTATTTACTTAGCTCTACTAAATTTTTAAATAGTAACATAACTTTATTAATTAGACTTATAAAAGTATAATTTTGCCAGATGAGATTAATTGCTGTACGAAAATTTTTGTTTATAAAATATTAATCCTTCAAGTGGTACTTTTGTAGTTTTGATTTATATATTTTTTGAATTATTGAAACCAAATTAACTTTAAAACTTTACAAGATCAATTTACAAAAATGTTTTGTTACTAAAATATCAAAGTATTTTTTTTTTTTTAATTTACTCAAATTAGCTATTTTATTATCAATACGATTTAGAAAATTGTATTTGGAACTTATTACTTCCCAAAATTTTATTTTAACAATTGAGTAAGTATCTCAACCTGCCTTCACCCTTGACAATAATAATTTATGACCCTTTTTTTTCAGTTGTGTTGCAGCTGTTGACACTTTACCGATTAGTTTTGCTAGAAGCCCTTTTAAGAAAGCCTTCTAAAGAATACCTTGACCTATTATTTTTGAAAAACCTCTTCTGCAGATTTTTATTTTCGTCTAATTATTTCACTATTTTGCTGAAAATCTAAATAAGCAAAGTTCTGGTTTTATGCTATTTTGAATTAGGTTTTTGACAATTATTTGTTGTTATCATAGAACAATTCGCTTTGCTATTAATATTGAAAGACAATGCCTTAGTAGATGTTACCACAACATTAAAAATTCCAAGAGGTGTTTTGTAAACAATGCAATCTATTATTGTTCATAAATAGATTTTTGATTGAATATTTTAAACTAGAACATGTATCTCAAAAAGCTATAAATGTGTCAATACAATTAATAAATAGTCCCGTTTAGGCACAAATTTAATTTTCCTACACAAATTAATTTTCCAAAAGGTTTGAATAACTGTTAACAAATCATTACTGAACGACTGAGAAAATTTGGAAGTTCACAATCCATTTGATGCAAAAAGCTAGCTTTCTTAAACATTCTCGTTTTTCAATTAGCTGTCAAAAGAGAATTATCTTTACCATATAGACTGAGTGGACAAGATATAATTTCATAAAAATAATTTTCAAAATATAAATATTTTTTTTAAATCGCAATAATCTACTTACACAAATCCATTTTCAACATTTTAATCCTTTACTTTCAATAATTTTATTAATTTTAAATCTTAATTCAACATTTATCGAATTAATAGTGACCCAGTATCAACTAAAACAAAATATTAACCAGAGCTTTCTCTTTAAAATTGGTGATTACTCTATACTTCATGAAATTTACATAATCTTGTTACTAATTTTTGTTCATGTCCCTTTTCATACAATACGTTTTGTAATCAATTGTTTAAACACCCTTAAATGGTTTCCCACGAATTCTAAGATTTTAAATGGGTCAGTTTGTTTCTCGTCGAACACTCAAAAGCCTAATAAATCTGTCGAGATGAAAGAGAACAAAATACGTTAATACGTCGAAAGTGATACCCACCCTAACTTTACTTTACATGTGGCAATGTGTTTGTCATAAATACATACTTGAAATCTATTCAACTAAAATTTTCAAAAACTAAAGATATAACTAAAAAACATCAATCTGTCAAAGCTCTTGAGGCTGCATCAATTTTATCTAGATCTGTACATGATTTTCAACATATGGTTCGAATTTAAACAAAACCGTCGCCTTAGTGTCGCCAAAAAGATAGCCATAATTTAAATAATTCCGACTTTACAATGTTTTTCTTAAATTGCAAGAATAATATTAAAGAATTTAGCCTTAAATGTTTAAGCAAGCTTTTCAATAAATCAAATATTTACATTATTTTAAAGCGATTGTTTTCTCAGTCACCTTTCAAATATCTTCTAATTATCTAAAGTGATCACACCACAACAATTACACTTAATACTTTATAACTAACTTTGCAAATTTAACTTTAACTTCTTTTTTTTTTTTATTTGAAAGTCTTTCCTAAAAGTGAACACTTTGATTGCTCATTTGATTGTCATAATTTATAACGCAGGAATAAATAATAATTTAGTCTAAGTGACATTTCAAATAATTAATATAAACTACGTTTAAACCCTTTAAACTCCAGACTCAGACTATATCTATACAGAAATCTAAAAACTGTACTATACAACTGCTTTTCTTTGATTAAATTAATAATTTAATGCAAATTGTTTTTTTGTTGTCAATAAATTAAGTTTGCAATATTGTTTGTCGCAAAAACTAGAATAGAACTCTAATAAAACTTTAAATTCATTTTATAAAAATGTTTTCTTATAAACACATAGAATCACTTCAATTGAACACTTTAATCATCAGGTAAGCTTGAATAAATTAATTCATATTAATTCATACTCAATTTTGTTTAGAGAAACTCCTTTCAGACATTATTATGTCTCAATATACTCAAAATATTTTCATAATTTAATTTTGTTTAAAGAAACTCCTATCAGACATTATTATATCTCAATATACTCAAAATGAATATGCTAGCAAACTGTTATTTATGTATAAAATTCAACTATTTTATAAAAACCATTTAGATATAAACAATAATTTGTACAAGGTTGTTGTTGCAGAAAGTCTAAATAATGTAGCTGCTGTTTATTTTTACGATTTTAATCCCAAAAAGTTACTCAAACTGGACATTTTGATTGTCATTAGATGCTATTGTTTTAATTATTAAATATGCACTATTTAGCTAATTAATTAATGAGGTTTAACGCAAATTCTTATCCCACTTCTGAAATTTGTAAGACTCTTTTATTCCAATCTTACGTTTTGCCAAATTTTAACAATTAACTTGAATTAAATAACAGTTAACTTTTTCTCCATAATAAATTTGTCAGGATGTCTATGTTCTACGATTATTAGCCTTAATTATTCAGTCGAAAACAGTGTACAGAATAGCAACAGCCAGCTACATTATCATCAACAATCTACTTCAACTCACCCCTCTATATTCATAGTTAGAGAAACGCTTGAGCAGTCAGACGGATCGATTGGGCGACACATGAAACATATTTACACATAATGTACCTGTCAATAATACCTGTAAAGTAACTCACCGGGGGCTTTTCTCCCCCTCGCAGGATTCTCTTCCTCTCGAACTGATAGTGGACGACATCACCAGGCTCATTGGACTTGGACCACCACTCTATGAACTCGATTGACTCAATCTTCACCCCTTTTCTTTAGCATCGTGTTCTCAATGATGTCTTCACTGTTTCGGTACCTGGTTCGGGAGCAACGTGGACGGTGTCGCTAGGCCTCAATCACATTACGCGAAATAGACTGGCCAAGAATAATACGTAATAGGAAAAGGTATAAAATAAAGATTAATGAGTGAAGAACCTAAGGACATTACGCATTACCCCGTCATACCAGCAAAAGGGAAATCCACAACCTTTTTATACACTGATAGGAACATAACCATAGCGGTTAACAGGCTCCAGCCCACCCCTCTACCTCTTCGCCTCTGTTCGAGGAAGTAGAGAACCAGGATAGCAATCTGTAAATGTCTACAGACGTCATGGGAGTACCACCTCAGTCTGAAATGAATTAACACATAGACCGTACCCCAGGTATTAAACTATAGTTTCTGCCGTGGATATTTCATATTAACATATTGATGTTTATCAATATAACTTTACTCATTATTCCTCCGAATTCAGGGAGACAGCACTGAATTCACAATTATACCACCAAACAACACATGATCAACAAGATCAACAGGTTAACTATCTTTCTCTTTCAATAAACAATTAACAGTTTAAATATCTATAATACCGCCCGTCCGACTGCTCTGACGCCCGGCTCAGCTTTTTACTGACTGCCCTCTATTACCACCTTTCCAGGGATGCTAAGCCGATGTTTTCCCTCTTTTACTTAAGATGCCATATGGCCCTCCTCGAGATGATTTAATTATACAAGCGATTTAGCGCCTTATTGGCTTATTTTTACTTTAAAAAAATAACTATAAGTTATTATAAAATCAAAAACTCTCACAGTATTAATTTTAAACAAATATTTCTAATTAATAATTATAAAAAAAAATTTTAAATTTTTGTTATTTAATTTCCGCCAATCAAATGTGCGAAAAAAAAATTTGCAAAAAATTAAAAATAAAAAAATGTTAATTTAAAAGATATGCGATGATTTAAGTAAAAAAAGCATTAAGAAAAACTAAAAGAAATTATAATTTGTTGATAATAAAAAAGAAAAGATAATTTAAGTAGTATAGAAAAACAAAATTATGGTATTTGTAGACAAATAAAAATTGATAAAATTAAGTAAAGAATAAAAAAAATCGAAAAAAAAATTTATAGAAAAGAAAATGCTTAGATTGGAAAACTATGTTATAAATACGGAAAAAAGAATGTTAAAATATCAGGAGTTTATATATGGATAATACAATATTAAAAAAAGAATAGTATAAAAAAAAAATTAGAATACACCAAAAAAGAAAATGTAAGAGAGAAATAAGACGAAAATAAAAAAATTGGAAAAAAAAATTAAGTAAATACATTATAAAAATAGGAACAAATAGCATCAAAAAGAAGAAAGTGAAGAGAAATAAAAAAACGAGTTTGAAAAAAGAAGTTGAAGAGATAAAAAAGAAAAAGAATAAAAAGATAGAGAAAATAAAAATTTCAATGTACAAATTTCTATAGAGTAGTTGTTTTTTTGAATTTGATATAATGATATATAACTAAAATATAAATAATTTTTATTGATTTTTTCTTTAGATTATGTATGATTGTAATTGAATAATTACATATTTTGAAAAAGTTAAATAGAAAATAGGAGAAAAATAGAAAAGAAAACACATAGAAAAAAAAAGAAAGAATATAGTATATAATTAATAAAATGTAATACGAACCTTTTTAATAAAAATAAAATATGGTTGTTTCATGGTTGCCTAAGGCAACCTTATCTATATAAGAAAGTGAGGTAAGCAAAAGGAGAAATAAATAAAAAAATATAATAATAGAAACAAAAATAAATATATAAAATAACAATTTTAATTTTGAAAAAAAATAATAAAAGACTTTTTTTAGAAGAGAATAAGAAAAAATTCATATAAATTATTATAATATATTATAGTTTTTATTCTTCTAATTTTAATAACAATTATTATTAAAGTAAAAAAATTAATATAAAAATAAAAAAAATTGAAACGAAGAAAAAAAAATACAAATTAAAGAAAGAAAAAAATTGGAAAAAAAAAGAATAAAAATCAAGTATATTAAATAAAATGTTATGCAAAATTTTTTGATGAAAAAAAAATTGTTGTGTTATTGTTGCCGAAGGCAACCTTTTACATATAAGAGAGTATGCTAAGAACAAGAAGGAATAAAAAAAAAATATATATATAAATATATATAATGATTGAAAAAAATAATGTAAAATAATGATAGATAGTAATACTACTTTTAAATATTAAAGTAATATTAATATGAAAACGTTATGTCAAAATCTGATCTCAAATGTTGTAACGAGAATTTTTATAACAGAAAATGACTGTCCGCCACCTAAATAATGAGAAAAAAATAAAAAATTTATAATAATAATGAATAGTAAAAGTATTTTAAAAAATAAATAATAATAGATTTATATATGTTGCCGCAAGCAACATTCAATACGAGTGAGTAGAACAAGTACAAAAAAAAATAAAAAAAATTTTAGTAAATGGTAATATGCTTGCTTTAGTATAAAAAAAAGATGAAAAAGATAAAAGAAAAAGAAATAAGTGTAATTAATAAAATTTAATTAAAATTTTTTAAATAAATAATAATAAATTTCAAGATAAATAATAATGGGCTAGGTTTATATAAATGTTGTCAAAGGCAAACGTTGATAAGAGAAAGTAGAATAAGTACAAAAAGAAATAAATAAAAATATATTACAATAAAAAAATAAATAACCAATATTCTAATAAAAAAAAAGAGTGCGTTTATTTTACGGTTGCCGAAGACAACCCCTTTAGGTTCATACACGTTGCCGTAGGCAACCCTCTACTCAAGAGAGTAGGTAAGCACCCGGAGGGTGCGAAACCATACTCTCGTCACACATATAATATGATTATTAAAATCAATACTCACTACCACGAATGGGTAATTAATAAGGTGCACCGACAGAATATCTTTTCTGTACATATGCATGGGTTGTGGTTGTGGTCACTGTGCGACAGAGAGGTAGCGAGAAATATAAACAAGGTGCTTGGCGAAAAACGTCCAATCGGCGCTTTTTTTGCTAAGACGGTTGCTAATACTATGCGCTGTCCTGCATATTTTTAAGCACAATTTTGCATTTAATCATAATTTAGTGCTAATATATTATTTTTGACAATGTCCTAAAGATACGGTTTTCCACCCGGATGTCATAGTGACTACAGCGACAATAAAAACAAAGTGTTTGTGTTTAAGGTGCCTAAAAACAAATTAAAAGAGAGTGCTGTAATGCTTTGTGTTAACAAACAATTAACGATTAAAGACGTTTTGTACTATTATGTTTGATTAATGTAGATTTCATTTTGTATTGATTTTTGTAGTATTTAATAGTAATCTCAACTTTGCAAGAATATAAATGCTTCTGGAAATACAAGTATACCATAACTCTGTTGAGCTTTCCTAATAAAATTTCTCTTTTAGGCATTTATTTAAAAGACAATCAATCTTAGTTAGATTAATTATTTGGTCGATTGTGGAAGATTAAGCTTACTTTGCCATCTATGTCCTGGACCGTTGAATTTCAAAATAATGTTATTGCTATTTTTGATTGATGATAATATAGTAATTACAAATAAAATCGCTCTATAGAAATCATTGTTAAGGTTTTTTGTGTTTCAATATTTACATGTTTATTTAACTCGAAAAATCATCGAACAAGATTGAGACGATTGTTGATTTGGAAAAAAAAATAGAGGAGTTTGATTAACTTCTTATATGTTATGGAGCGGCAAAGGCGACAGTTCAACTATTGACTTCAGCAAGACACGGTATCACAGTGATGCATTTTCTAAAACCGTTAGACACAAAAACTCCAAATATATTTTGAATTGTAGAGAACGTTTAGGCAATAATGTTGACACGGTCTCTCGACGGAAAATGTTAAAAAAGCATTACGAAATTAAAAAAAAAAGCATTTCAAAAATCACTACATCACGAAAAAACCTCTTTATAAAGAATTCAATTAGGTCTCGTAAACGTGAAAGGAGACTGTAGACTGTAGAACAGACTAAGTTAACTAAAGAAGAAATTACAGACGGCAGAGGATAAAATAAAAAGTGTAAATAAAGCATAAATTCAAGAAAAAAATAAACAGTTGTAATTTACCATCCGCTCAAAAAATGTTAGTGATGGAATGTATTGAAATATCAAAATACAAAGCAAAAAATAGAAAATAAAAGAAGAAAATAAATTTGCAAGACAAAGTATGTTGATATTTAACGAGATGTCAGTTCGCACAAAAATTTATTTAAATGTAAAAAACCTCAAATTAATTTGAGCAGAAGATTTTGACGAACAAAATAAAATTACTGCCAAAATTGTCACAGGCCAACATGCTGATCATGCGTTAGTCTTTGTGTAGTCATCTCTGGCTGCCAAGAAAGCAACAAAAAGTACATGCCTTGCTCAGTTAATTTTAAAAATGAAAACATTGGAAACTTCTGGAGCGGAAGTTTATGGCATTGTCTGTGATGGGGCGTCAACCAATAGATACATGTGGTCGAAATTTAGAATTCCAGAAAAATTATCCAACTTACATAATAAAGGTGTTTACTCTATGGATGATTTGAGATACTTTTTTTTTCTGACACTCTACATTCAATAAAATGCTTGCAAGACCGATTTAAAAACAAACTTTTATGGTGTATGCCCACTCGTAGTTATGAAGAAAATTTGTACTTTAAAATATATTATTAAACCTGGATTATTTTAGATGCCTAAAGGTGGAATACTTTGGGAGTATTATAAAATACTTGTCAAACTAGATTAGGATCAATGTAATAATGCAAGAGTGGAATACTTTGGGAGTATTATATAGTTCTTCTCAAACTAGATGAGGATCAATGTAATAATATAAGTGTGTTCTAAAATAGAAAAGCATTTCAATCCTAATAGTTTCATAAAAATGAGAGTAAGACTTGCAATTCACGTAAGTGAACATAAAATATATCTGTTATTGAAGTGTACAAAATTACTAGGTATAATTATTACAATGGTTTTTCTTTCAGATTTTTAGTAATTCTGTTGCTTATGGTCTAATTCACTATCAAAAACGTTGTTGCGATAGACTAAAAGAGGCCGGTTGTACCAGGGTCCCGATAAGAAAGGTCACCGGTTATATTTCCGGAAACGCTTGTCATAAAATTTGTGTTAGTCGGCGTCGAGATCCAAATAATAAATAATAGTAGTAGTAGTAGTATAGACCGGCTCAAGTACAGAACAAGTTCTCTACTCTAAGTTTTCATTCTTAATCATTTCACACAAAAAGCAATAATAAACAATAACAACCGTGTCAATTCTGACACAAAATAATCTGCATGCTCTTTAATGAAAACAAGTATGCCAATGATGACACAGATGTGATAAATGTCTTACATGTGCTCTGTCTCAAAATAAGGGCACAAGTCGTCTCAGTACTCACAAGCCTAGCTGCTATGGCCAAACTGACCAGATTGTTAGAAGGAGGTCGAGCCTGTCACTCCTGTCACAAGGCTAGGTAATAAATAAATAAAATAAAAAAAGTTAAAAATTAAAATAAAATAAAAAAGCCTTTGTTTGACCCTGCTACATTTCCTCTTAATTTAGGTACTATCTATAACACTTAGTTACATTTCTTAGCAAGGTCCCCAGGTTGGGTAAAGGCCTCCTCCAACTTTATGACCCACGTAACAAAATATAAAGTTCTTGTACTCTTGTATGTTGGTACCTAGCCGTCTTATTTCTGATATTCCTATAACGTCGTATTTTATTTCTTGTATTGCTTCCTCTAGTTCTAGTAGGCGTTCGTATGACGATAAGGATTTAGTATTGTAAGTTGCTATGTCTAAAAATTTTGGTTTTTCTTTGTTTCTGTTTTTAGCCTTTGTGGCGTCTATTTTTGAAGGGTTATTGTCGTACTCTTCCACGGTAACCGGCCGGATTGGCAGATTATTTTGTTGTTTCTTGTTTTTTATTTGTGTGTTTGTTTGTTCTGTGCCGGAGGAGGAAGCGCTGAATTGCTATGCTTGATTGTTTTGATTATTGTTCTTATTTGCTGTATTTTTCACTACGTAGTTTAGTATTCCTTTTTTAATAACTTCTTCAGAGAAGCTGCTAGACCTCCTAACCGATGTGACAATTTGTTGTGTTTTGTTCTTTTTTTTTAGTTGCGTATTCTTCTCTACATTGGTTTCGGTGGCATTCTCGGGTGACGTAGGCAGCTTCCTTTTAGTGTTATTCTTTGTAATAATCAGTTTATTATATATAATTTTAGCTAAGTATCCTTTTCTCTTTCCTGTTGTAATTGTTCATGTAGCTCCCTCTCTTCTCTTCTCTAATACATATTTTGGATAATCTTCTTTAATGTAATACTGTGTATCTTTTAGTGCTCTTTTTTGTTTCAAAATTTTTATCTTTGTGCATAGAGTTGTGAAGGTCACCACTATCGGGCGTGGTTTTTCGCCTATTTTTTCTATTCTTTTTATTTCTTGGATGTCGACGTAGCTTACTTTTAGAGAAAGATATTGTTCCGTCCACATAAAGAAATTTCTTTCTAGGTTATCATATGATTTTTCCTTTTCTTCTATGCCGAAAAATACCAAATTATTTTTCCTTGCCTGTCTTTCTATAGCGTGTATTCCTTTTTCCTGATTTTCTACTATTTTTTTCAAATTTTCGTGATTTTTTTCTAATGCTAAAAATTTTTCTTTAAACATATAGCTTATATTCTGTGTATCTTTTTCAGTAACATCATTTCCCATTTCACGGATTTCGTGTCTTTAGTTATCCAAATCTTTCCTTATTGCCTCAAGCGCTTTCAAAACTTCTTCCATTATTCTTAAAGATACGCGTAGCGTCCTCTTGTAGTTATTGGCAGAAGCTCTTAGCTGGGTAGTATCAGTGTCGGTTGTAGATATTGATTTTGCGATTGTTCTTTATCGGTGTAGTTCAAACATTGGTCGCTAGATGGCACTTTTCTAAGATATTTGTTACACCGCGATGACTTGGATATTTTTGATGTGTTTATTAGGTTAAATTTTTTCGTAGTTTTGCCAAATCTTTCCTTATTGCCTCAAGCGCTTTCAAAACTTCTTCCATTATTCTTAAAGATAGGCGTAGCGTCCTCTTGTAGTTATTGGCAGAAGCTCTTAGCTGGGTAGTGTCAGTGTCGGTTGTAGATATTGATTTTGCGATTGTTCTTTATCGGTGTAGTTCCAACATTGGTCGCTAGATGGCACTTTTCTAAGTTATTTGTTACACCGCAATGACTTGGATATATTTTTGGTGTGTTTATTAGGTTAAATTTTTTCGTAGTTTCGCGTAAATGGACAGGACTGACCTGGTAGAACACCTAATTTGTAGATTTTATTTCACTTCACTTTTATTTTTAGTTCATAATGTTCAACACTATATGGAAAGTGGTTGTTTTGTTGTTTAGTGTCCGTTGTGTTTTTGATTGTTTTTTATCACTATTACTTCGTTTTTCACTACAACTTTATACTTTCTGGATGATTCTTAACTTGTAGTATGTTTGTTCACAGGGCTAGGTAACTGGAACATAAAGATTAACACCACATTTGCACTTAATTCTCACAGCTCACAGTTTGGAACAGCAGTTGCATTACATCAAACTGGAAACTTTTCAGTTATTATTCCTCAGATTGCGTTCCTCTGCTGCCTTACTTTCTCAGCCATTTTTTTCAGTTTTTTTTCTTTTGATGACAACGCAAATGTACTCTTGGATAGTTCGCCAATTTTCTTCGTTCGCCAGCATAGTCTTAACGATATTATTTGACGTGATGGGTCCTCCGACTAAATTCATGTTAACGCACTTTCTATTTGTCGCTCATCTAGAGCATTTAAAAATGGTATGTTCGGGCGAATCAATATCTCCGCAGTACCAACATTCGTCTGTGGTTTTTAGGCCAAATTGCTTCAGGTACATATTCTCCAAAGCAACCGTGACCTCCAAAAAATTGCGTAATAAAATAGTCGATTTCCCCGTGTGTGCGGCTGTTCCATGCATCCAAGTTTCGAATAAGGCGTTTTGTCCACCTCGCTTTTCCCGTATCGATTTCCCAGCGGGTCTGCCATTTCTGGGCAGTTTCTTCTTGAGCTATGTTACTCCCTCTTCTTCCGAGCATGAGCTCTCTCGAAAGAGAGCGTATGAACGCTCTCTTTCGTTCTTGAACCATTAGATTGTTAGGCTTAACGCTCGCTATGACTTGGATAGCTTCCGTCGATATCGTGCGGTAAGCACTACCGATTCTAATTGCCAGCGTCCGCTACAGCCTCGTCAGAGTGTCGCTATACTTTTTGGTGCGTATAATCTTTTCCCAGATTGGTGCAGCATAGAGAATAACCGAGTGAGTTACCGAACCTAGGATCCTGCGCTTGCTTGCCATCGCTCCTCCGATGTTAGGCATAAGCCTACTTAGAGTCATAATCGTTTTTTTTGCCTTCTTTCCGATCTCTGCAATGTGCACGTTCAGGTTTGTGTTCATCCCGAAGTGCACACCTAGATACTTTAACTTTTCCTTCAATTCTAATCAAGTGTCGCTCATCTCCAGCAATATTTTGCTACCTAATTTCCTACCTCCATACAGGATAAGCACTTCAGTTTTGTCGTGTGCCAGTTGTAATCTCCTTTCCTTGATAGCAAACTCTATCCTGCATAGAGCGGAATTTGCTTTAGCTCTTAACATTTCCTTCGTTTCGGCTTCTACTATGATGACTGTGTCATCGACAAAACCCACGATGCTTGCTCCCTCTGGTAGGCGTGTCTTCAGTATATCATCGTAGTATATGTTTTACAAAATGGGACCGAGAACTGATCCCTGTGGAACTCCACTATTCACTCTCATGCTGTGCTGTTCAGTTATTAGGGTAGTCCGGTCACTCAGGTAGCTGCCTATCGTTTTTACAAGATAGTTGCTGACATTCTTCTCCGATAGTGCTTTTATGATACCATATCAAAGTGCCAAGCTAAAAGCGTTTTTGATGTCTAAAGTTATAAGAACAGCACAGCCTTTACACCCTTTTGTTTAGCGTTGTCGGCAGGTTTTAGAACGTGCTTCATGGCGTCTATAGTCGATTTCCCTTTTCGAAAACCTTTTGTACTGAGGCCTAGAAAGCCTATCGTCTACTTCGGTCAATAGTCTCGCACCTAACAGTTGTTCTAAGATTTTTCCCATTACGTCAAGGAGACATATGGGTCTATAGCTCTTCTCGATTTGACCTGTTTTCTTTGGTTTCTCTAAGAGTATTAGTTTGCCTTCTTTCCACATATTTAAAAATTCCTCTTTTTCTAATTAATGATTCATCATTTTAAGGATTTCTTGCGAGCACTCATTTATAGCGGCTCGGAGGCAGTTGGTCCGGTCCAGGAGATTTTTTGTTTTTTATTCGTTTTACCGCATTTAAAAGTTCTTCTTTTGTAAAGCTGGAAATATCTTTTCCGTTGATTTCAATATTTGCCCAAGTGTGTTCCTTATGTTTTGGGAATAGTCCTCTTGCTATCCTTAACCTCTCGTTGTCTTCAATCTTAATTTAGGGCATTATTTTTAGCTTACGGCACACGATCTTGTATCCCTGTCCCCACACGTCTATGTCAATCTTGGCACATGTCGCTTTCCAGCATTCTCGCTTTGCTGCAATGATTGCGTTCTTCAGCTTGAATTTTTTTTGCCTGTAATCATCTCTCAGGAGTTCCTTTTCAGTGATTGGTTAATCTCCTTGTTTATTAGAGCGGGTCATCTTCCTTTTTGCGGCGAGGCTAATGGCTCTTAAACTTGCAATGTCGTCGTTCCACCAGTGGACAGGTTTTCTATTTTTCCTTTTTTTCTTATCCGAGAAAAATTTTTTGGTGGCTGCAATAATCGCCTTCATGACCGTGTTTACGTCGCTGATTGTTTGTTTGCGCATTTTTTTTCTTAAACTTTCGATGAAAAACGGTATACATACTCGTTTCATTTAAGCGTCATTTCCGTCTCTCTGTTGTTGTGCTGTTTGTTTCCATGACTAGCGTGTACCGGATGTTTTAATGGAAACTAAGGTTTTTCTCGTCGAACACTTTTCAATTGACTATCTGGTGCGCGAAAACGTCAGAGGTGAGCGTGACGTCCAGATGCAACTCGCTTCCCCGTCGGATAAAAGTGGGATCGGGGCCTTGGTTTTGGACAACCATTTGGTGCTCCGCCATCCATTCCAGAAGGATTTTACCTCTTTCGTTATCGCGAAGCGAACTCCATACCTTCGCTTTAGAGTTGAGGTCTCCCGCTACAATTATTCCTTTTTTTGAGTGTTGCTTGATGCTTTTTCCGAGTTTTTGTAAATAAGTCTCAAATTCTTGTTTGGAGGAGTTTGGTGATGAATAGCAAGAGTAGATGATTACGCTCGCTAGTTCCACCCATACAAAACCGGTATCGTCACTTGTAGTAAAGTAACCACTTGTAGTAAAGTGTTGTAGACGCGTATCGCCGCATCCACATTGGTGTCCTTAAACCAGTATTCTTGGCTGGCTCTTTTCTTATTTGGTTCCGTAACTATCACAATGTCCAAGTTTTCGGCGATAGCTGTTCTGTGAAGTAGGTCAACCGCAGCTCCGCTTCGATTCGTATTTACTTGTAGCAGCTTAATTTGCATTCCGATTTGGTCAAGGCGCCTTTTTTCGTCGTAGTTCACTCACTAATCTCTTATATTCTGGACAGATCATATCGTTAGTCCTATGCCCCTTTATGTCACAGGCGCAACAGTATTCTTCGTTTGTGCAGATTTTTGCTACGTGACCTGTTATCCCGCACTTAAGGCAATTGTTTTTTGTATCGGTCTTTGCTTGGCATGGCTCTGCGTAGTGTTCGTATCTCTGGCATCTGTAGCATCTGACCGGTGCTAGCCTTTCTACGATTTGACATTGTGTTCATTCAACCTTTAGCCTGCCTTTTTTTAAGAGGTTGTTGGCGTCAGAAATAAGCGTGTTGACGTTTGCGTATCGCACTCCTTTAGCATTGGTTTTTTTTGACATATTGATATTCATATTTGTGTCTTTTAATCCAGTCTCACATATGATGACTTCTTTAATGTCTTCGTCATTTGTGGTTTCATCGATGTCTAAGATGACGATGTTCTTGCGTCTTTGCGCTATTTCGGCTTGTACATAGTTGGCAAGTTTACTGTCAAGGGCAGTCTTTAGAGTTTCTCCGTTTCCTTTTTTCCCGATCAAGATGTTAAGTTCAACGTAGCCCTCTTTTGTTTTTTCAATATTGTTGACTCTGACGTCCACATCGTCTAGATCTATGTTTTTTTTCATATCTCTAACAATTTCAGAGTACGTTTGTCGTCACCTAGTGGTTTTATTAACAAAATTTCTCTGTTTTTTTTCTTTTTCCAGCCGGTAGTTTTTTGTTTCTGCCAGATCTGCGTCTTCTCTGATGTCTTTTTAGTTTTCTGCTTAGTGACAAACACATCTATTGTAGTGTTGGTATTTCGAAATACGTATTCTACAAGTTTGCGTATGTGTGGTCTAATTAGATTTTGTTGGGCAATTGACATCTTAATCTTAATTCCTCTTTTATCGTTGCTTTCCTTAATTTTTTTTTGTAGCTTGCTCAGTGCATCGTAGGTCTTTTTCTGTTCTTTTTTAATGCTTTCAGCTTCTACGTTGTTTGGGTGATTTTTGATTCCCAATAGGTAGATATCACCTTCTCTCGTCAGTTCTTCCTCATCCTCATCTTGATCGGCTCCTATTGCTTTGCCTTATGCGTATTGCTGATGCACATAATTTGCCCCGATTCTGGTCTCCGTCTCTCAAGAAGTTTGCCAATGTGTGGTTTTCGCAGAACTAGTTGCTTCATCAGATTGCTATGTTGCCACTCCATGGTATCCACAAGGATTACATTTTTGTCTTCTGTTCCTTCTTTTAGGGGATTCCCCGTCTAAATTTCAGTAACTTTAAACGCCTGTTCTGATCATTTTTTTGAGCCAAATCCCAGTAGATGTCAAAGTCAGGTTTATTCGTCATTTTGGCATCTAGCTTGCGAACTTCTGCGTTGGTGTGGCTCAGTTTGAGTAGTTGCATTTTTCTTCTCAATTGAGCGCTCAATGATCTGTAGGCCGCCCAAATTATCCTCTCTAATTGTAGTGGTTTTAGGTTCCTTCGCTGTTTGCGCGGCTTCAACCAAGTCGTCTACCCACTTTTCAAGCTTTCTAGTTAAACATATGTCTGCGAAGTATATTAGTGCACTCGACACATCTTTTATTTTAGTTTTCACCTTATACCCGCTTCTAGCTATTCTTTCTAGTGCAATCATTTGCTTTATAAAGCCAGCTAGAACTGTGACGGATTTATTCATTTCTTCGGTCTCGTCTATATTAGGAGCTGATTTGGCTCTTATTCTAGGAGGCGTATGTCTCATTATTTCTTTTTTAGCAAATGGGTTTGCTTGATCTTTGCTTGTTTTTGCCGCTGGTGTTGGCGGCAGTACGTATGTTTCAAGCTTGTCATACATGCTTTTTGGTCCAGTAGCAGTGTCCGTCACTCCGGCCTGGCACCCTGCCATCAGTGACTGAGCAGTCGCTTGCTGACCGTCGAGGGAAGCCTGCTCGCCCACCCTCTTTTCGGCGGGTACTCGGGTATCCTTCCCCTGCCCCGTAGAATTACACGTAGATTTTTGATCTGGCATCATATTGTTTTGTTTTTTTGTCGTTTTGCCGTTTTGTCGACTGTGATAATGGTCTGCCATTGTTATTTTCAATCAATAATAATAATATATTTTCAAATATCAAAACGGCAGACGTGGTCAAATGCATTTATAAATAGCCAAAAATTGATACCTGTCTTACCTGCGCACTCGCCGCGTCCATCACTTTGGACTTAGTGAGTCCCCATCTCATGTACGGTAGGTATAGGGGCATCAATGTACAAAAACTCAGGTCTGGTCAAATACCTACAGGTATCCGTTAACTGGCTTTTAGACCATAAGCGTTGTACTCTGCTGTTAATGCGAGGGATATGAATGCATATTTTTTGTAATAATTTAGGGCAATCTAGCACGCCTCTGATTAACTTGAACATGAACTTAATGTCAGCAATTTTTCTACGGTCTTCTAGAGATGTCATGTTCTACTCGCTTAGGAGAAAGTCATGATTTATACCTCTCTGAGGAAATTGACCATTTTCGGTTTTATATAGAATTTTTAAGAACCTACGCTGAATTCTTTTGAGGTCAAGTTTCACATGATTGTAATATGGGGACCAAACTGTCGAAGAGTATTCAAGTTTTGACCTGAGAAAAGCGTAATACAGTGCTTTCAAAGCAGTAATATCCGTGAAATGCAAACCGTTTCGTCTAATAAACCCCAGATTTTTATTTGCATCTAGTATTATAGTTTGAATGTAATTATTAAAATTCAAATCACTACTAAAATTTACGCCTAGGTCTTTATGACTCCTGTTTTGTTTTATCAAGAGCAGATAGTATAGACGAAATAATTGTCCGAATAGTGTGTAAGACCGTTTCAATATTTTAGAAAACACAGATAAAAATGCAAGAGGGCGATTATTAGGTAATGAGTGACTTATCTCCTGCTTTGAAGACAGGGCAGCTTTTTGCGCATTTTCAGGAAGATGGAAATGTAGAGCTTGACAAGGACAAGTTAAATAATGGTTTAGTTTTCAGTTTAGTAGTCAAGTAAAGTTTAGTTTTAAACGTCTCCAATTTTCAGTGAGCCCATAGTTAATAAAGACGCTAAAAGTTGTGAGTGTGGATCTAAGTATTAGCTGTTTTTCGCACGGTCAATTTTATGTGGCTTTATCACGTGTGCTTTGATCCCGGATAGATATACGTTTGTTATCGTGTAGAGATAAGTAAAGTAGTTTTTTTTTATTTTACCCAAACGACGGTGTTTATATATTAAAAAAATGCTGCTTAAAGTTATCATTAGACGCAAACCAGGTTGAGGGCACAGGTAGTATACCATATAATAAAAATAAATTGCTATTTTTTATGTGTATAATTACTTAGTTTCTACGGTAGCTCTGAAAACAATTTTTTTTTATTTCAAGAGGTTTCTACGAGTTTTAATGCACAGGTCACGCTAAATTGTGTCTATCAAAATTGATATTTGTTATTTAGAGTGACATATGCTTTAAAACATGGTAGAAACATAGTTTCCCAACTTTGATATAAGGTTAGCTTTTGAAAAATGTTGCTGTTTTTAACATTTTGTCTAAGTAATAAGCACTTGGGTAAAAATACGCTTAAATTTGTTATTGCAGATTTATTTGAATAAGACTCTGTTAGTAGTTGCTGAAAGAGTTTTAATAAGAACGAAACATGTACTGTATTCATTTTCAAGAAAGAGTGCATCAAAACAAATGCATGCAGGCTCCACGTGCTCATATCTATGAAGTGGGAGATGGTTGACAATTTTTCATGCAGAAAAAATCGATTATACCATTTTAAACCAATTTGTTTCCTATTCGGCTTAAATATATTCAAAATTTTATTATTTTCACTAGTATTTAAGTGGTTACGTTTAGCTCTTTTTTTGGGAGGACTGGAGTTCTGGGATTAACCTCCGTTTCTGTCTCCGTACCAGCACACAGAAACAGGAACAGGAACAAAACAAATGCACAATGCAGCCCTGTGCTCTTGGCTGCCAACCCGGCTCAAATTTCAAGAAATCGGTATCACTTAGTTTTTATTAATGAATCACGCACTGATCACGTCCTACACATTGTTTACTACGACTCGTTCTTGAATTTGAACAGACCATAGTTTAAAAGAATTTGCGTTGATTTCATTTGTTCTATTTGTAGGTAAAAACTAAAAAAATAGATAACATTGCATATCATAAATATGCGTTTGAGACAAAAAGCGCTAACATTATAGCTTGCTTGTTTAATCCGCGATATACTTTTTGTTTCAAATAGTATGTAATAGTTTTGTTTATCAAAACTGATATCTGTCATTTAGAGTTACTTAGGCATTAAAGCATATAGCAACCTAGTTTTTTAACATTGATTTAAAGTGAGCTTCTAATAGATGTCGTTATTTTCACAATATTACGGTAGTCGTTGCCAAGTTTTTCGATGATAATAGTATAACAACTTAATAACATAGCATAAATTGCATATGTGTATTGTGTCTTGTAGACGCCTAAAGAGGCTATTGAAAATAACAAAACGTTACAATATATTGAATAAATAAACAGTATTTGTCATCTTTTGATCCAGAAAAAGACTGATTATTAATTATTTCCGTATAATTTTCAAGAAGGAAATGTAAAGGCAAAAACAGTTAATAATAATAATTAAACAAATTGATATATTTATTAGCTGAGGGTTAACTAAATTATAGAAAACACTACAATAGAGCCTTAAACATAAAAATTTAACAAATTACGGTTGACTATCGATCGGTAAACGATTCCAAGTTTTTTAAAATTTCTAAAAAAATTAGATGAGGTCACAGAGTGTATCTATCCCTAAAGAGTTTAATACGTTCAACCCAAACATTGCGTTTATAATTAATTATTTGTCAAGGGAGAATTCTGCAAAACAACATCTGCTAATTAGTTGGCTTTTAATTTTATTTTTTTGTTAAAATTTAAAACTAAGTTAAAGCCAAATATAAGATGAAGGTAATTTGTTGTTTTACTAATTTTAAACAGAAATTTACAAATTGGATTTTATCAGTGCGACGTGTGATTACCATTGAACCTATAGTAGCACTTTATATATGGTCATCGTTAGTGTGTCATTCTACTCTTATTAAATTGGAGCTGGAAAAAGCGTGCAAATCAAACTTAAAGTTTAATGATACGTTATGCGATCGAATATTAAACGGAGAATTTGCTAATAATTCTACTGAAGTTGCTGAAATACAATCGTTACTAGACTGGGTTCATTTATGGCAGACAAATTTAGAAACTTTTATACCGTTGATTCTAATCTCAATAGTAGGAGCAGTAAGTGATACATTCAAAGTTCGAAAACCCTTTTTAGTTTTTACAATCATTGGAGAATTGTTATCACTCATCGGCTGCGTGTTATGTGTTATTTTTATAAAAGAATGGAGAGTAGAAATACTAGCAGTTGTTCAAGTTGTCGTGCCAGCAGTTTTTGGTGGACCGATAATGAGTTTGAGTCTTGCTTATGCTTACGTTTCGGATATTTCTTCAATGGAATCAAGAACTTTTAGAATTGGAATACTTCAAGTTGTGATATATACAAGTATGTTAGTTTCTGAATATATTGGAGGAATTATTGCTACTAAGTGGACGCATCTTGAAATATTTTTATTTACTGGTGTGTCTCTTATTGTCACTATAGTGCTTACTATTTTCTGGTTATATGAAGAGACAGACAAGCGCATTGTTTATAAAGAAGTTATAATGAAAACTTTTAATCCTAACAATTTTTTTTCAACTTTGCGTTCGATAGGAAAAAGTGTCTATACTAGGATTGCACTAGTGGTTTTCATGGGATTTTTTATTGACACCGTCTACACTATGGTTCTTTCTGGTAGGTGCAAAACTGTACATATTCTTATTTTGAATAAATTGAAGTGTTTTTTAACGAAGCAAAAAAAATCATATAAAAACCAAATCGTTATTGTCTTCTAAGTTTTGATTGATACGTGTTAACACTAGCATTATTTTTAACATGCTTAAATATAAAAAAAATATTGTATATATAAGATAAATTTAAAAACATGTTTTTAAAATGTTTGATGAAATTGGTAAAAGATCTGAGTGGTTTTTTTTTGAATGAGTGATTGCAAGACTATTATACTATTATTGCAAAAAATTTTCTAAAAACATTGAAAAGGTGTAACATTTATATTTAACTCAAATACATTTAAAAAAAATACATTTATCTAAAATAGAAAAATGTTAAAAAACTAATTAGTTTTTTTTTCATTATATTAAAAAACATTCTATTACCTCAGATTTTATAAACATACAAAACTAAATTAAAATTCTTTAAGCTGTTTTGTAGCTATGACGTCAAAGACAAAAATACAGATAAACAAGACAAATTGTGTATAACTTTACTTTTTTTGCGTTGGAAGTTAAAAAAAACCCTACGAGATTTATTAATAAAAATTAGTTTTATTTTTAGGAGAATATGAAATATTTGCTAATTATGCATTTGGGAATTTAAAATGGAGTATGAGCAAACTCAAGCATTTTATGACGTTTAATTTATTTGGACATATTGTAGGTATGTATTAATGTAGAAAGATGTTAGTGGCTGTCGTTGTAACTGCACAGATGTAAAATTAACCAAAACAAGTTTATTTTAATGTAAAGTTAACAAAATTAGTATGTTTTTAGGTTTGACTTTAGGACTTTTAATCTTGGTTAAATGGATGCATCTAAATGATTCCATTATTTTGGCAATAGTATTTTTAGACAAAATTTTTGTTAATGTTATATATGGTTTAGTAACAATAGACATAGGACCGTATATAGGTAAAGTTAAATTAATACAAAACATTTTTTAAAGTTTAGATTTTGTAGCATCTACCTGTAGTATGATATCACCTTTATCTCCTGTTGTGCTAAGATCCATGGCTACTAAGATGGTGTCGCGAAAAAATTTTGGAAAAATGCAAGTTTTGTTTTGTATTCGTGACGCTGTAGAAACCATTTGCAGTGTTCTGGCAGCGTATATCTATGGTTTGGTCTACAAAAATACTTTAGACACTTTTCCATCAGCTTTTTGGTTTCTGGGGCCAATCTTATACGCAGTGTGTTTGCCAATGATATCGTACGTTTCTAATAAGCAAGTGCTGAAAAATTAAAATAATTTTGTTGTAGCTGGCTTTACATTGCTAATAAAAATATATTGGAGTTTGAAAAGTCATCAGTCGAAAACTCTTAGACTCAATAAGAAGGAAGCGGCATTTAAAAAAAAGTTATGTGCTAACAGAGTATTTCTACTAGACGTAATTTAAAGGTTTAATAATCTAAATAAAATATTAATTTTCTTATTTTTTAGTGTTAATAATATATATTGCAATGGAAGAATGAAAGAATTTTTCAACTAGGACAAACGTCATAGCATATACCGGTTTTGGGTTCGTTAGCTTAAAATTTTAAAATAATTATTTCTTCAATGTCTATAATACTTCCATTTTACCTATATTATCAAGATCTATAACGTTTGCTTAGAGTTTATTTGAAAATTTAAAATTTTTTTTTAGCCGCTATAACTACTTATTTGCTCTTAAAGTTTTTCAATGGTTTCACAGTTACCGATATTGCCTGATATCCCCCAAGATTGCTTGACAATTTATTGTTATTCAAGTTGTGACAGAATGTGGTATAAGATAATATGCATAACAAAATGGTATCAATAGCGCGTAACTTACTATTCTTACATTATTTTATTAATTTATAGAATCTATTTTCGTTATACAGAAAGAAAGCAAAAAAGCCTTACATTATCTTACAAAGTTTGTACAGTAAATATTCGCCGTTTTTTAGTGAACCGTACTAAGAAAATATTAAATTGTTCATTTGTTTGAGTTTCTTACAACGATTAATACTAATTTGTTAATGTGGATGTAAGTTTTAGCGCAATCTGACTTAAATAATTTAATTTAATAATTTTATTAAAAGTGAACTCGTACAAATGCAATTTTGCTTTTATAAAAAAAAACATAAAAAACTTCGAAACTAAGATCATGTCTTAAGATTTTGTTTTGTTTTGAAACTAAGATTTTGGTAAGAATCTGTTACAAAAATATTTATTCTCAATATATTTGTAAATTTTTATTGTATGTTTTTAATTACTGTTGTAATATTTTTATGGCATTTTTTAATAAAAATGATTTTGTTTTATTATTAAATACGAGTTTTCTCTTTTAATCTTTGTTTTTAATTTTTATTTGTTTTAAATAATTACAAGATTGATTGTTAGAAAAGACAAGAACACGGTTCTTTTAAAATTGACAGAAAATAATATAGATGCAATTGAAAACAACACAGTTGGTTACTATAGCAGCAAAACAAAGAAAGATAAAAACAAACTGTAAAAGTCACATCGTGCAAAATAATAAACCTAACATTTTTATATTAAACATTCTTTCATAACTTTTCAAATAAAAAAATTCCTGTCATTTCTTAATACTTATGATATACTCTGTATATAAATAAATAAATAACCGCAAAAATGCCGTCAATGTCTATTGCAAAATGAAGGGCAGTTTGAGGATAGACAAAATATACAGATTCTCTAAAAGAAGTTGTCATATGTATTTTCCTAAAACCAAACAGAAACAAAAATGACCCTAATTCATATCGACCTATCTCATTGTTGTATTCCATTCTCAAGGTTTTTGAAAGAATGATTAAAGTGCAACTAGAACGTAACTCGTTAACCCCACACGGTCAAATAGGTTTTCGTAGAGGAAAAAGCACCAGCGAAGCATTATTTAGCTCACATCATTAATAATACCCAAATTGCTTTGACAGAAAACAAATTAATGACCTGTTCATTCCTAAACATTAAAGACGCATACAATGCAGTCTCACATTACTCAGGAAAAAATTAATAGACATAGCCCTTTTGCAGAAAATTTCTGCTAGAATAGTAAGCCTATATACAAATAGAAAAATAAATTTGCAAAATAGTAACAATGCTTTGACTGGTCCTCGTTTAAGTTCTACTGGAATTGCACAGAGTTTAATACTGAGTCCAATTTTGCTTAACGTTGACACTGCAGACTTACACCAAATGTGGGATGATAACATTCTTTGCACACAATATACAGATGATAGATGTCTCAATAAAAAATAGTTGTGTCAGAGAATTGAAGCACATGGTTTAGAACTACAACAACTGGTTGAAGAAGAAAGGCTTTTACGGCCCGAAGTCATTGAAATATTGACATCTTTCTGAAAAGACCGTGTCAAAAAGTTTAATGAAATTGTCGACGTTTTGCTCTCCATCGCTGGAGGCGTCATTAGGACAGGGAAATACAAATGAGAACAAACACGGTAACTCGACGTGTGAACCACGTTAGAAGCGAAACTTATTCTGGCTAGACCTCGTTGCTGCTTGGGTTTATATGGTAAGCAAGGAAGAGAAAGCGGTGGGAGGGGCAAAAGAGAAACTGGCGGAGGGCTCGGATGAGAGGCTGCGGAGAAAGCGGAAGCGCTTTGTGTTGATGGCGAAAGAGTGTTAACGAACAAGGACTTGTTGTTTGGGTGTTTTACAATTTCGATTGCTTCTCTAATTTTTCTGTCATAGAAAAATTTTGGTTCACAAATCAAGGAAGATTCATCTAGACAAATTTTGTGACCGGTGTCTAGATGATGTTTAGCTGGTGATGACTGTGACCATAAACGCGAATTTATGCACCTTTTATGTTCAAAAACTGGAAGTTATATAAATAGCCACTGTTTCTGTTCCAGAAGCAGTTGCTATTGTCAGAGAGTTGCTATGTGATGATGATTTTCCTCAAATCTTAGGAGATCTGACAGAAAAATGTTTAACTTCAACATATTGCGACAAAACGAGATTTAATCTTAAAATTTAAAATTATTGCGTAATTATTATTTCCTCATTCCAACATAAGTATATTTCAATATTGCATAGTGGCAATCTACTTATTACATTACTCAATAGAATAACGAAATAATTAGGTTGGCGGACTCGGCAAACCGTAATTAATAAAAGAGGAGGCACTGAAGATTGAGGGCAGTCAGGAGTCAGGAGTGAGAAGTGAGCGGTTAGAAGTTAGTTACTGAGTGGAGGAGGGAAGACAGAAGAGGTTGTAAAGAAAGGAATTGAGTAAAGTAATAGAACAGTAACGGTATGTTTCCCTAAATAGTGAGTAAGTAGTTTTTAGTTATTATTTTTGTTTTAATAATTATATAAGTATTAAGTTTTATTAGTTTTGGATAAACCCTTACCATCCCCTTTTTTTAGTCTCAACAGGTAAATCCTCTTTTTTAGGTACCGTAGCTTACGACCTGTTCGGGACAATATTTTCGATTCTATAATAAATTTTATAAGCAAGTCACAGGAACTCCAATGGGTTCTCTTCTGTCTCCTGTCATTGCTAATATCTTCATGGAATCCTTTGAAACTAAGGCACATGAAACATCGGTTTAAAGTATGGCTCCGATATGTGGATGACACGTATATTATTTGGCCTCACGGTAAAGACAGTTTGCCAGACTTTTTAAATCATCTAAATGGTTTAAATAAAGATATTCAATTTACAATGGAAATTGAGAATCAAAATTCTCTTTCATTTTTGGATGTCTTGGTAACACGTCTTCTTAACGGCTCTTTGGGTCATACAATATATCGAAAACCTACTCATACAGATCGCTATCTTCATGCGACATCTCATCAGCATCCTGCCCAAAAATTGTCTGTTATTAAATCTTTGGCTCATCGCGCTTTTTCGTTTTGTCAAGCATCAAGCCTTCAAACAGAATTAGACCGGTGAACAACTAGCCTAATGAATAATAGATATTAGAAACAGGATATTCAACGTATTATAAACCACCATCGACATCCTCGCACAAAAACGAGAGAGTTGAAAAATAATACTAGAACTGTTTTTCTTTCATTTGTTCATGGAACAAATTCTGGATTCTGTTACAAACAGAATCGGAAAAATTCTTCGTAAAGAAGGAATGAGAACGGTTTTCAAATCATCTAAAAAAATTTTAGAAATTTTACTATTTCCAAAAGACAGATTTGACTCACTTTTGTCAAAAAGTGTTTATAAAATTCCGTGCTCTTGTGGCAAAATTTACATTGGGAAAACAGAACGTTCAATTAAACTTCGAGTTTCTGAACATAAAAGGTGCATAAATTCGGGTTTATGGTCACAGTCATCACTAGGTGAACATTATCTAGAGACCGGTCACAAAATTTCTTTAGATGAATCTTCCTTGATTTGTGATTCAAAATTTTTCTATGACAGAAAAATTAGAGAAACAATCGAAATTGTAAAACACCCAAACAACTTTAATAGAGATGCAAGTTATTATCTCTCAAACGTTTGAAAGTCCTTGTTCGTAAACACTCTTTCGCCATCAACACAAAGCGCTTCCGCTTTCTACGCAGGTCTTTCTTCCGAGCCCTCCGCCAGTTTCTCTTTTTCTTTTGTCCCTTCCACCGTTTTCTCTTCCTTGCTTACCATATAAGCCCAAGCAGCAACGGGGTCTAGCCAGAATAAGTTTTGCCTCTAGCGTGGTTCACACGTCAAGTTAATGTGTTTGTTCTCATTTGTATTTGACTGTCCGGATAACGCCTCTACCGATGGAGAGCAAAACGTCGACAATTTCATTAAACTTTTTGACACGGTTTTTTCCGAAAGATGTCAGTATTCCTATAACAATTGGTGCACAAAAAACGGTTCTGAATTGTTGTTAAATAAATCAGCAATAATTTTTTTACGCGTAAACGGGATATTCCAAAAACAAAACTGCGTGTAAATAACTTAGCAATACCGGTAAGAAATGAATATAAATACATTAAGCATTTATATTGATAGAAAGCTCCAGTGGAAACAACATAATACATATGTTAAAACTCGTTGCAAAAAAGAATAAATCTCTTAAAATTATTTGCAAAACCATCTTGGGGAGCATCACGTAAGATTTGTCTGCTTTTTTGTAAAGCCTACATTCGGTCAATTTTAGATGCGGATGCATTTACAGCATGCAAAAGGTCTTTGAAAGTTTTGGAATGCGGTACAATTATAAGCTTTAAAAATCGCAATTAGTGTCATAAAATCCACACCCAACATGATAGTACTAAAAGAATGGTCCCGCTAAACATTAGGCGATTGAAGACTGCAGTTAAAACCATATTGGTAGATGGAAAGTTTTTGCAGAAGTTGACACTATGAACCGAATCTTAAAGTTAGCTCAATTAGTTGTTACAGTCAGAGATTAGGGTGTTAAGAATGAACCCCCTCTAGTAAGCTCATTTATAGAAGTCTTGCAAATTGGTAAACTTAACTTTTTTCTACATTGCCCTGTATTTAAGAAACCATGTGATCTAGACATTTTAAAAAAAAAGTTACTTCGCGCTATACAAAAAGGTCGCACATCAATAAAGAAAGTATCGATTGAGAACATAGTGAGAACAAATCAGAAAAATATTATCTGTATTTATACAGACGGTTCAAAATTTGAAGACGGAACAGGATGTGCGTTTTATATAACAGATGAAGACAATGGCAAGATTGCCCCAGAAGTATATAAACTTCCAGTTGGTACATTTATCTTTACAGCAGAAGCAACTGCCATAATAAAATATCTAGAATAGCAAAAAAAAAGATTAAAATTTATGTGCTAACAGATTTCTTGTCAATTCTAAATGGGCTAAAACAAGATACCACTAACAACACACTACTTTTCAAAATTTTTTAAATGACATGAATTGCATACAAAAAATAGTATCATTACATTTGTATAGGGGAAAAAATCATGTGAGGATTAAAGAAAATAAATAAGTAGACAAACTTGCAAAAGCCGCATCAATCGAGAGCTTTCTATTGGAATTGTACTCCAGATTAGACTTTTATCAAAAAGCGCAAAACACATACACCAAACAATAGGAAAGTCAATGGCAAGCTTATAGTTAATCATCTAAAAATCCGTATTGTACCGGAAATAATGCCACTTCTAATAATTTGTCTAATCTTTTAATTGAAAAGTCCAGACCTTTTGTCTCAACCATATTAAGAATGGCTTGCAATCACACAAGAACTGAGTTTTTCAGTACACTTGGAAAAACTGGGCATAATTAATAACTTAAACTGCAAATGTGGAGAAATAGGTGACATAAATCACTTTCTCTTTGATTGCAGACTATAGCAACAAAGCTCTAATCTTCTATATATATATATAAATGAATCCCGTTTTTCGTTGTCACGACATAGCATGAAAACGGCTTGACCGATTTCGCTGATTTTTTTTGTAGTTTTCTAATACTCTGTACAAGGTTTTTACGGAAAAAAATATTAAGAAAATCTCTCAGAAAGATTGCATATTTTAAAAAAAGCGCGTTACGAATGTCAACGTCATTCAATTTAAAACCAAAAACTCTGTGGTAATCAATGACACCACAGACATAACCGCGCTAACAAATGTCAATGTCATTTAATTTAAAACAAAAAAATATGTGGTAATCTGTCACACATCCGTAACCACGCTAAAAATAATTTTATTAAGATTTTGATAAAGTTCGTTTTGTTTTAAAAGACAAAGAAGTTTTTTGTTTGTCTAAATAAGTGTTTGTTAATTACGGTAAGTTCAATTCACTTTATATCGATTTTTGTTAACTGTTGGTGGCTACACAATATTACAATGTGGTATACATGGATATACAGCAAATTTATGAGATCTTTTTATTTTTAGTTGGATTTTTGTTTTCAACAATGCCACCAACCAGACGTACAAACTTAGGCCGCAGAACTCGAAATACGGCAAGTTAGAGAAATATAAGAGCAAATCAAACTGATGAGTAACGCGAAGCACGAAATGAACTTCAACGGAATCGAAATCAATATAGAAATGTTGTGTTTAATCTCTACAGAGATTCAGTTATAATGTGGCAATTGATTACAGTTCAGAGCAAATTGTTGCTATTGGACTAATGAATATTGTGTGTCCACATTGTAATGCATTAAAATTCAAAAATGAATTAGAATAGAGAGAAGCAGTGAAGGGTATAGAGGCTATTAGTTGCTTTCTAGAGCGCGCGTGATATTGAGCTTAGTGTTTACTTAAAAATGCCCAGTTGTTTGTTCAAATGCGATTTATAAAAAAGTGAAATTATTGAACCCTACGGAATAAACACTATTATGAAAATATATATTTTGTTTTTTATTTAATAAAATTAGTAAAGTCCTTCTCAGGTATGACGAGACCAGGGAAATAGGTATTAATTTTTATATGGAGGATATTATAGACTCCAGTTCAAATTGAATAGGTACGCGTACATAAGATAGGTCAGCTAAACAAAATAAAGTAGTGCATCAAATTTACGCTAAGGCGGTACGAAGTTCGCCGGGTCAGCTAGTTTAATTATAAAATTGACACGCTATAAAGGAATCACAATGCCGCAATCAATGAATGAACGATCTAAAAATCTTTGAAGCGGCTTTTCACCTCGTAAGACACAACACAATTTGTAAGAAATATAGATCTTTTGAAATAAGCCGTGGCGGAAAAAACTGAATTACCCCTTTAAAGCCAAACCCCAAAAAACAAAAAAAATTATTATGATTTATTATCATCGGATATGTACAAAAAAACGTCATTCCTCCACGAATAATCAATTTCTGGTCTTATAATTAATACGGTTTTCTTAAGAGAGACTACATTTAGTTCAAAATAAACAACTAATCAACAGTTTATCTAAAGCAATATGTCTTCTAGATTAAAAAAATTAATCAAATTGCTTCTTGTAATTTCAATTGTGAACGTAAGTTTTTTAACATCAATTATTTATTTATTAAAGCTCAGTTTCTATTTACAGGTACTTTTTGTAAGCTTTGTAAAACTTACATACCTTTATCACACTTGCACAATCACAAAAAACCATGCTCATAAAACGCAGTCAGTCTATTTAACAGGGCAACCCGGTATCAAACAAGCAGCATCATCTTTCAAATTCCGCATTCAAACATATCAAATTTTAAAATCCGATGATGACGCTGATAGTATTGCTGTGAAACAATATTTTGAATTCATAAAAACAAAATTTCAATATGTACTTGGTAAATCATTGAAAAATTATCATTCATTAAAAGTGAATGTGGAACAGTTCAATTTATATTATTTGACGACTAAAAATATTACTGAAATAAAATCCTTCAACACTTCGAACAAAATTATAACTATAGGAAGTGATTCAAATGAGTATTTATAATGAATTTGTTTTTACCATTACCACAAAAATGTCAGAATTTAGCAAATAAAACTCTGGTAGGATTGTAATTATTTTTCGTAAGCAAAATTTTATGTTTCTAATTTTTGTAGGTTGAGCTTTGGTTTTTCTTTTATATTCAGAAATTAATATAAACAAGTATAGAAAGAAATTGCTGACAAAAATCATATTATTATTTAAAACTCGGATCAACAGTGTTTCAAATTGAGCAATCTTGCACATTTACCTTCCGTTCAATAACATGCTGAAAGAGTAGGTAAGCAAATATCAACAATATTCAATTTTTTATAAAATTAACATACATTAATATATTTGAATATTTAAATAACATTTCAGTAAACGTCTATGGTATAGAAAAAATATAAAATTTATTGTTTGCAAAATACACGAATGAAATAATTTATTGTATCATACTGTAAGACTCTTTTATTCTAATCTTACGTTTTGCCAAATTTTAACAATTAAATTGAGTTAAATAACAGTTAACTCTTTCTCCATAATAAATTTGTCAGGATGTCTATGTTCTACGATTTTTAACCTTAATTATTCACTCGAAAACAGTGTACAGACTAGCAACAGCCAGCTACATTATTATCAACAATCTACTTCAACTCACCCCTCTATATTCATTGTTAGAGAAACGCTTGAGCAGTTAGACGGATCGATTGGGCGACACATGAAACATATTTACACATAATGTACCTGTCAATAATATCTGTAAAGTAACTCACCGGGGGCTTTTCTCCCCCTCGCAGGATTCTCTTTCTCTTGAACTGATTGTGAAACACATCACAAGGCTCATTGGACTTGGACAACCACTCCATGGACTCGATTGACTCATTCTTCACTCTTTTTCTTTAACATCGTGTTCTCAATGATGTCTTCATTGTTTTGGTACCTCATTATTCCTCCGAATTCAGGGAGACAGCACTGAATTCACATTAATCCACCGAATTCAGGGAGACAGCACTGAATTCACATTATTCCACCAAATTCAGGGAGACAGCACTGAATTTACATTAATCCACCGAATTCAGGAAGACAGCACTGAATTCACATTATTCCTCCAAATTCAGGGAGACAGCACTGAATTTACATTAATCCACCGAATTCAGGGAGACAGCACTGAATTCACATTATTCCACCGAATTCAGGGAGACAGCACTGAATTTACATTAATCCACCGAATTCAGGGAGACAGCACTGAATTCACATTATTCCTCCAAATTCAGGGAGACAGCACTGAGTTTACATTAATCCACCGAATTCAGGGAGACAGCACTGAATTCACATTATTCCACCGAATTCAGGGAGACAGCACGGAATTTACATTAATCCACCGAATTCAGGGAGACAGCACTGAATTCACATTATTCCTCCAAATTCAGGGAGACAGCACTGAATTTACATTAATCCACCGAATTCAGGGAGACAGCACTGAATTCACATTATTCCACGGAATTCAGGGAGACAGCACTGAAGTCACATTATTTCTCGGAATTCAGGGAGACAGCACTGAATTCACATTATTCTTTGGAATTCAGGGAGACAGCACTGAATTCACATTTATACCACAAAACAACATATGATCAAAAGATCCACACGTTAACTATCTTTCTCTTTCCATAAACAATTAACATTTTAAATACTCATAATACTGCCCGTCCGACCGCTCTCACCTTTCTTTAATCAACATTCTCAGCTGACTGACTGCCCTCTGCCACCACCTTTCCAGGGATGTTAAGCCGATGTTCTCCCTCTTTTACTTAAGATGCCATATGGTCCTCATCGAGATGATTTAATTATACAAGCGATTTAGCGCCTTATTGGCTTATTTTTACTTTAAAAAAATAACTATAAATTATTATAAAATCAAAAACTCTCACATTCGGCCATCCTGACTTCAATCTTGTCCCCAAGATTTTCTACTTATTATTTTAATGATGATTTTACGCTTTATTCTCAAGCTTTAATCTAAAAGTTATCAATAATTATTTTACTTTAACCTAATTGTATTCACATTAGGTTAATCCTTAAAGTTATGTTTAATATTTATTTATCAAATACAAGAGTGACAATCTTTAATAAATTTTTTTTTACTGTTTAATTACAACTATAATAATACTTGTTACCCCCTAAATAAATAGCAATACTGATCAAAAGCAGATAAAATTTAACCCCATTTGAGTTTGTCTACGTCAACAGTCAACTGTCTCTTCTTTCAGTTTTATTTGTTCTAAGTTCTATCTGTCGTCACAAATCCTTGTATTTGTACCGATGATTTGGTTTCATTTTTTTTTCTTTCTTTATTTTATTTTTGTGCTGCTTCTTAATTTTTGAGATCTCATAATCGTTGATAAGGTATACCTTTTCTGTTATTTATAATCTTTGATATAATTTAGCAATTGCTTTTGTTTCTTATAGTTTTTTTTTTGATTTGTGTGCACACGTTATCAGTTGCTAACTTTATCCAATTATTTCTCATGTTTATCTTCTTTTTTTCTTCTTTTGTTGTTTTTATTTTCTTCTAGTCAATAGTCAAAGTTATGTCATGAATACCCTTGGTTGTTTCTAACGTATATTTATTTTTTAGTTGTTAATTATTACTTAACCGATGTAATTTTATGTCAAGTCACCCAACTATTAAAATATAGTATATTACAGTACAAGGGACAAAAGTTGAAATCTCGGTCCTGCGCGCCATAATGCCAGAGGCGAAGCCGAGGGCATTATGGCGCGCAGGACCGAGATTTCAACTTTTGTCCCGCGTATTGTATACGATTTTTCTTCATACCTCGCTCGAAAGTACGTACTTTAATTTTATTTTTTTAACTTTAAATGCTATATTTTTTATGCTGACAGTTTTTGATGCCTGCCGCGACATTTGCGGCACGAGCGAAGCGAGTGTTGCTAGTCATATAACATAGCTACGAGTATAAATAAACACGATGAATTCTTTCTTCCCGCTATTATAGGGCAGAAAGAATTTCATCTTACAGGGACTAAAAGTTAAACTTTTGGCTCTGTTATTAGGGCCGAAAGTACGTACTTTCGAGCGAGGTATGAAGAAAAAATATTTATAAGATATTTGAGATAAACATTGTTGCTTTAATATAATTAAGTTCTTGTTTGAAACCATTAAGATTGAAAAATCAAACTTTAATTTTATTTTTAAATTGTTTTATTTATTTTATTTTTTTTATAATTTGTCAAAATTTAATTAATTTCAATAATTTACTGATTGGGTAAGCTGAGAGTGAAAGCGGGGAAAAGAGCGACTAAGTTTGAGGATAGGATGAATGGAAGGCAAGAATGTAGAATATTGAACGAATGTTGGAGAGAAAAGAAAAAAAATTTTGAGATAAACGAAAGAGAAAAGTATTACAGAAGAAATGGGTATGCAAGTAAAGAAGTGGAAAGATTAAGAAAAGAAGGCAAGTGGATGAACGCAGAAACGAGCGAAAGAGACAGGGATGTAGATAAGCAAGAAAGAAGAGAAAAAATCAAAGAGTCCAGGCGGCCTACCACCGACTCGTGTGAGATTTCTCACTGATGAGTTTTGTCACAAAAATGACGTCATTTTAGTGAGAAGTGCTAAAACCCTACCATTAACGATGTGACTTTTATCATCGATGACAAAACTCGAACGAAAACGCGTGAGTTTTCTCGAGCGCTTTATTATGAATGAGATTTGACATTTCACCCGAAATGTGACAGTTGACATCGTTTTTTTTAGGTTAAGCTTGTGCTTTGAGCCTGGGCTTGTGGTGTAGTTGCAAGTGAACTGTGAATCACATTTTTTGTTAGTTTGCTAGTGGCAAAGTGGCATTGTTCTAGTGGTCTGACAAACAAACTTTTGAATAAAATGGACGATTTAATTGATGATTTGGAAAAAGAAGTAGATGTACCATTGAGGCGAGCTGCTGGAGATCATTTGCAAGAATTGCCAGAAAGGCAATTTGTCAAGCTTTTTCGGGTGTCCAAAGAATTATTTAATTTTATTGTTGCTCTTGTGGAACCTTATATGCGTCCTAAAAGAAGACCCAGTGATTTATCTATCCATCAGTCACCGAACGAATTGATGGAGATGGAGGATTAGAAGGATGGTCATAACTAGGAGCATTCAAAAAAGTTACTTCGGGGGTGGGAATATCCAAGCCTTGTACAGCGACTGGTGTCAACACTGCAGCAATAAACTTTTCGGTTTTTGATAAGGACTGAAAATTGCCCACACCACCTCCTGTTTTATTAGATTCCCTTCTATTTGAAGCACTTTTTTGTTTAGTTCTGGCGCACAAGTCTTGCCATGTCTGTATAAATTTAAATAAAATGTTGAAATTAAGCTTTTGTTATTTTAATAGTTTTCGAAGCAATTGAATTGTCTTCAAGAGTTTTCGGGTGGGTGGCCGATTATGTGAAGCATGTCGCTTGCCGAGTGCTTCAAAATAGACCGGGCACATGAAAATTATGAAAAAAACATTGATCTTAAGTTTTGGGGTTATGTTTAGTAGATGTAAAATAAGGTATACAAATTGTAAAATTTGTATATTTAGTTATATACCACTTTGAACGTTATGTATCTAAAATAACGAATATGACAAATAACCTTTCTCCACGCTTTCCAGTCTTTCTGTGGCCCGATTGCGCTATTCAACGTTTCCCCAATTTCTTTCCACAAAGCTTCACCATCTTTTTTGGTGAAGCTACTAGAAAATTTCCCAGAAATTAATTCTGGGCGAGTTTGCATAAACTCGACCAGCTGAATTTCTTTCTGTTCCTCTGTCACTTTCATAATAATTTCAAAAATTATTTTGAATATCAACAATAATTGTCAAAAATGTTTATTATACAAATGTCAAATCCTATGTTGCTAAGCAACGAGTGCGAAAGTGCGGCGTTGCGATGTCTAACATGTGACAAAACGCATCGGTGAGATTTCTCATCTCACTTAAAGTCAATAGTAGCGTATTTAAAAAATCAGTGACAAAATGCACGTGAGTTTTGTCACTGATGAGAAAACTCATCAAAGTCGGTGGTAGACCCCCAGGTACAACAGGAATTATGAGAAATGTATGACAGAGGAGATCCCGGTGTACCTAAGAAGAGAAAGTGCGAAAGAGAGGAAAATAATGGCGAGGTTCAGGTGCGGAAATGAGGAGAGAGAGAATAGGTATTGGATGGAAAAGGAAGAGAGACTGTGCAGAATCTGTTATGAGGAAAGAGAGACAATAGAGCACATGTGGAATGAATGCAGTGAGATGAGGGAGAGAGAAAGAGCAGAAAGAAGAGAAATACTGAAAGAAAATGGAGTGGAGATAAAGTGGATGAAAGAAGTATGGGAGAGAAGGAAAATGAAGGACAAAGGAAGAACAGGGAGGGTAGAATAGAAAATGAAATAAATTGTAGATAGAGTATGTAAGCCGGTATAGGCAACAATAAAGCTTATTATATATATATATACTGATTGGGTCAACACTTACGTGTTCACTATTTAAAATTGAAACATTTTGGTCTCTTATCTAGCTAATTAACAAGATATTTATAAAAACTTTGGTTTTCAAAATTAAAAATGTTTTTATTTATTTTATTTTTTTTTAAAGAGAGTAGGAGCAGTGTATTTTAAAAGTTTAAATAGTTTGACTGAAACGGGACTAACATTTAATCGTTTCTAACTACATAATTTACTCTTTTTTTCTTTTAATCAATTTTCAATTAAAACTAACGGCGTCTGACTAAATCAAAAATTAAGCTTTAGTATGTTAACCAATCACATCAATTTAGTTTCGATTGTTTTTCTTTTCTTCTACACTTTGTAATATAATTTAAATAATTTAAAAATAATAATTGCTTTTAAAGAACAAGTTGCCTATTTACTGTCTACTAATTGTTTGAAGAAACATAATTGGAACTAAGACTCTTAAACTAACAATCATTGCTTTAGTTTCATTCATCGCTGATAATTTTAGAGTGTCAAACTTTAAGAAAATTTGTTAAATATTTCTAATTACTAATACTCAAAACTAACTTCTATTAAATTTTTATTTTGTTTTAACTTTGTTGTGTCAGCGATTATTATTTTTTTTTTGCAAATGTAATTCTAAATGGTTTAATTTTAATTTAAATATTCAATTCTCTTAATTTCTCAATTTGATTCTTTGTAATTATGAATTCAAATCAAAACTGATTGTAAAACAAATAAATTATGTATCATGAATTAAAATAGGTTCCACTGTATACAATATCAATATTATTTCTTTAATTTAAAACTCAGAAACTGCATTCACTTTAAACTCAAAACGGTCAAGACTACCTGCTTAACGGCGACAATATCTAACAACATGTGGTCAACACCTGGGGCAGCTCCAGATTCTTTTTATTTTATTTTTTTTGTTTAGTTTCACCCCCTCACAATAAACTAATAAATTTATGTGTGACAAATGATGATATGAAATGTCTTAAATGACTCTTTTCAAAAATTTAGGTGTAAATGATAAGTATTAGTGAGAGAAAGTACCAATTTGTATTTGATGAATTAGAATATTTAATGTTGGTTTTTGTAATTTAATTGTACTTAAAGTTAGTTTGACAAAACTACTTAATGACAGGTAGACATATAAAAACAGATAATATCCTTAAGTAATTTTTACCAAATCTTATTTTAAAAAACTCTAAATTAATAAACCAAATGTCTTTTTCTTTATCGAATTTAAATTGTGAACTTTACGGCTTTAGAATACTCAGCTAACTATCAATTAATGATTATAAAATTTATTCTAATTTTTATTGCAAGTACTAATACACGCAATTAATTATGAATTTATAAAACTATAATTATTATTTAATTAGCTCTACTAATTTTTAAATAGTAACATAACTTTATTAATTAGACTTATAAAAGTATAATTTTGCCAGATGAGATTAATTGCTGTACGAAAATTTTTGTTTATAAAATATTAATCCTCAAGTGGTAGTTTTGTAATTTTGATTTACATTTTTTTTTTTCTATTATTGAAACCAAATTAACTTCAAAACTTTAAGATCAATTCACAAAAATGTTTTGTTACTAAAATATCAAAGTATTTTTTTTTTTAATTTACTCAAATTAGTTATTTTATTATCAATACAATTTAGAAAATTGTATTTGCATTTTATTACTTCTCAAAATTTGAAATACACTCTAACATTTGAGATTCTTTAATGAGAGGTCGCATCAATTTTATCTAGACCTGTACATGATTTTCAACATATGGTTCGAATTTAAACAAAACCGTCGCCTTAATGTCGCCAAAAAGATGGTGATAATTTAAATAAGTCCGATTTTACAAAGTTTTTCTTAAATTGCAAGAATAATATTAAAGAATTTAGCCTTAAATGTTTGAGCAAGCTTTTCAATAAATCAAATATTTACATTATTTTAAAGCGATTGGTTTCTCAGTCACCTTTCAAATATCTTCTAATTATCTAAAGTGATTACACCACAACAATTACACTTAATACTTTATAACTAACTTTGCAAATTTAACTTTATCCCTTTTTTTTTGTTTTTATTTGAAAGTCTTTTCTAAAAGTGGACACTTTGATTGTTCATTTGATTGTCATCATTTATAACGCAGTAAACAATAATTTAGTGACATTTCAAATAATTAATATAAACTACGTTTTAACCCTTTAAACTCCAGACTCAGACTATATACAAAAATCTAAAAACTGTACTATACAGCTGCTTTTCTTTGATTAAATTAATAATTTAATGCAATTTGTTTTTTTGTCAATAAATTAAGTTTGCAATATTGTTTGTCGCAAAAACTAGAATAGAATTCTAATAAGACTTTAAATTCATTTTACAAAAATGTTTTCTTATAAACACATAAAATCACTTCAATTGAATACTTAATCATCAGGTAAGCTTGAATAAATTAATTCAAATTAATTTATATTCAATTTTGTTTAAAGAAACTCCTATCAGACATTTTTATGTCCCAATAATATACTCAAGATGAATATGCTAGCAACTGTTATTTATGTATAAAATTTAACTATTTTATAAAAACCAATTATAAATAATAATTTGTACAAGGTTGTTGTTGCAGAAAGTCTCAATAATGTAGCTGCTGTTCATATTTACGATTTTAATCTCAAAAAGTTACTCAAACTGAACATTTCGATTGTCATTAGATGCTATTGTTTTTAATTATTAAATATGCACTATTCAGCTAATTAATTACTGAGGTTCAACGCAAATTCTTATCCAACTTCTGAAATTTGTAAGACTCTTTTATTCTAATCTCACGTTTTGCTAAATTTTAACAATTAAATTGAATTAAATAACAGTTAACTCTTTCTCCATAATAAATGTGTCCGGATGTCTATGCTCTACGATTTTTTGCCTTAATTATTCACTCGAAAACAGTGTACAGAATAGCAACAGCCAGCTACATTATTATCAACAATCTACTTCAACTCACCCCTCTATATTCATTGTTAGAGAAACGCTTGAGCAGTCAGACGGATCGATTGGGCGACACATGAAACATATTTACACATAATGTACCTGTCAATAATATCTGTAAAGTAACTCACCGGGGGCTTTTCTCCCCCTCGCAGGATTCTCTTTCTCTCAAACTGATTGTGGAAGACATCACAAGGCTCATTGGACTTGGACAACCACTCCATGGACTCGATTGACTTATTCTTTACCCCTTTTCTTTAACATCGTGTTCTCAATGATGTCTTTATTGTTTTGGTACCTCATTATTCCTCCGAATTCAGGGAGACAGCACTGAATTCACATTAATTCACCGAATTCAGGGAGACAGCACTGAATTCACATTATTGCACCGAATTCAAGGAGTCACAACTGAATTCACATTATTCCACCGAATTCAGGGAGTCACAACTGAATTCACCTTATTCCACCGAATTCAGGGAGTCACAACTGAATTCACATAATTCCACCGAATTCAGGGAGTCACAACTGAATTCACATTATTCCATCGAATTCAGGGAGTCACAACTGAATTCACATTATTCCACCGAATTCAGGGAGTCACAACTGAATTCACCTTATTCCACCGAATTCAGGGAGTCACAACTGAATTCACATAATTCCACCGAATTCAGGGAGTCACAACTGAATTCACATTATTCCATCGAATTCAGGGAGTCACAACTGAATTCACATTATACCACAAAACACATATGATCAACAAGATCAACACGTTAACTATCTTTCTCTTTCAATAAACAATTAACAACTGTTAACTGTAAACATTCATAATACCGCCCGTCCGACCGCTCTCTGCCCTTTTAATCAACATTCCTACTCTCGCCCGCTTAGCCGACTGACTCGACTCCACCCTTCCAGGGATGCTAAGCCAATGTTCTCCCTCTTTTACTTAAGATGCCATATGGCTCTCATCGAGATGATTTAATTATACAAGCGATTTAGCGCCTTATTGGCTTATTTTTACGTTAGAAAATAACTATAAATTATTATAAAATCAAAAACTCTCACACAAGTAAACAACATTCATCGATCAGCTCCGTAAAAAAATTAAAATCACATTAGTTTACCTCCACGAAGACACGATTACAAAAAAACCATTCGTTCCACAACAAATAGACAATTGCACTCATGTATTCCTTCGTCAAGAAATCATACAGAAATCCCTACAACAACCGTATGAGAAACCTTTTTTGGTTGTTAGAAGAAACGGCAAGACTTTCACCACAGAAAGAAATAGAGCAATCCTAAATGTCAACGTCGACAGAATAAAACCAGCTTTTGAGACAGAAACAGACCAAATCGACAACGACAGTAACACTTACACAACTCCCGATGATCAGAGTGACAGCATGCAACCACCATCACAACTAAGCAGAAATCAACCGCAAAACGTAAAATTTGAATTAGAAGCAAAGAAAACCAGCAGAGGTCGCCCAGTTCGGGAGCCAGCTCGTTTTCGCCAATAACGTTACAATTAGATGGGGAGTATTGTGGCATGGCGCGAAGCTTCAAATCTAGTGACGCACAGTCATGCTCTGTAGTCTTACCCAACAAAACCGCAAGATGCGCAAGGCACTATCGGCGCAACACTTCTGCTCAAACCACGCTCGCTAGCAGTCCTAATTTTCAGTGTTATATATTTCTTGTTATTTGTTATTAATAAAGTTGTATTGACTCGGCTTTTAATAATAATAACTACAGTAACATTTAAGTTTATGATATAATTGCAATTACTGTTGTTCAAGCTATGTTAAACTTCTTTGACTATAATACTAGAAACCTTTCCAAATGTAAACAGCTCAAGATTATTTGCTTGTGTGTTATTTATTAAGAGTGTAATAAGGTCATTATTAAACTTCTGATTATTACTATTTATCATGTACTGAGATGACACAGTTGTAAAAAAAGTGTTGATGATATCACATGTAATTTCACAAGCGGTTATACTATTACAGTTTTTTGTGCAGCTACCAGTTGGCCATATAAACGGATTCATTGCTTGCTCTAAGTTGCTAGGATGGACAAAAACTGTAAATGAAGAAAAATGCGCTGGATTTCTGGAATTAAGCTGTTCACATAAGACTTTAGAAAATTAAGGTTTTAGAAGTTCAACAACTTTCGAGACAGGTATATCGGACCTGTACACATTAAACTCAAAATTTTGGGTGTGGTTTTAATAGGCTTAATTACTTTGTTCCAATCTGGAGAGTTTTCTTCTGTAATAGAAGATATTTTCGCAAGTGATTTCATATCGGTAAAACGTTGAATTGCATTATTTTTTAAGACGGCAAGTGAGCTGAACCCGGCACTGTCGTCAATTATTTTTCTTTTAATGTTTACATTTTTTTTCTGATCCGAGGTATCTTTATCAAAAGAGATAATTTTTTCACAAACTAATGTAACTTTTCCTTTTTGTTCGGTTACCAGTTTGTCGTACACATAATTTTCACTTTTGGTAGCACAGCAAATTCTGATTATTTCAGTAACTTTTTTACTAATTTCTAAACTGGGAATACACGCTTTACAAATCCATAAAAGCATTTTTTTTTTCATTCACATTTTTGTTGGTTATACTTGTTGCGCATTTTACGTGGTAAGCATTAGCACATAGCTAACAAATTATACCGTTAACTTGTTGAATAACTAAATATCTAAGTTGCAAAATTATTTCCATAATTATAAAACGGGTAATAAATTAGTAAATTTTATTGTTTATAGATACACGTCTTGCACCATAAAAATGTAAAAAGAAAAACTATCAAAAATAAAGCGTCCCAAAGGCTGACCTACTTAGACAGTGCGAGACTAACGCCTGTCGAAGTCAAAAACAAGCCACTTAGGAATATACTTGGCTTTACAAAAAGTCTAGAATTTCTAGGGAAACAATGAGCGTAGGGTTCAAGAACAATAGATCAAATTGGTCGCAGTTCTGTAAGGTGGAAAGCGCCAAACAACCACTTCTTAATCTACAATCTACAATCAAAAATAAATGAGATAAACATGATAATTATTTCTTATCAAAAACCAAACACAAAACTTTACAAAGAAATTTTTTTTATAGAACTTGAATTAGATGGGAAAGATATCCAGCTATCATTTTTACAAATTAAGTAATGTCAACTTTTCCACAGACTGAAGATTTTGTTTTTCTCATTATCGTCAATTTATAATTAAATGACAATTAGTTATTAACATTTGTAGATTGTGTCTCAATTCATCGGAAACAAACACATATTATCTTCTGTTCAGTGCTAGTTAAAAGAAATTATAAAAAAAGACATAACCCGATTAGAAAAATAGTTTATTCAAATTTGACTTTTAAATTTAATTTAGTAAAAAATGCTGAAGTATATTATAATTATGATAAAACAATTTTTTTTGGAAAATAGGAATAACAAATTGCACTAGGATCTAACTTTACTAACAACTTCAAAAACTACAGTCAATTAGCCGGACATTGTTATAGTATTTAAACTAAAATTGCGTATTTTATAGATGTTGTTAATTATTGCAGATTTTACAAATATTTCAAGCTACTGACTTAAATATAAAAACAAAACAAAATTATAGTTTGCACAAGAGTACTATTTTTTGTTTTTTAAACTGACATTTATCTTTTCAATTTGGAGCAGTATTCTTCACTATTTTTCCTTCTTTTCAATTGATAATTGTAATTCTTTTTGATCTTCTAATATTTTTGAAGCTCATATTTGTTAACTGTATTTTGATCATTATACCATTGATCACAACACTAGATAAATAGAAATTATTCAATTTAGTTATTTATTTTTAAAATATTATATTTTTTATGTTGTAGTCAGATCAGGTTCAAATAAGGTTTATGTTCTGTTTTAGATTTCGCTCATTACACTCACTAAACTTTAATTAATTAATTCAATTTTGCCATTCAATTGAAATGTTTTCTTTTCTTATGTTTTTTTAGATATCCTTCAAATGTAGTTTTATATTCGCACTCATTGCAATTAAACAAATCCTGCAATTCAATTGGAACATGCTTTCTTTTCTTATGTTCAGTTAGATACGATTTAAATCTAGATTTATATTCACACTCATTGCAATTGAAAATAGTTTGCAATTCAACTGGAAAATGTTTCCTTGTCATGTGATTTATTAGAGAACGTTTAAACGTACTCTTAAACTCGCACTCATTGCATTTGAATATAGTTTGCAATTCAATTGGAGTATGTTTCCGTGCCCTATGTTTTGTTAGATAACGTTCAATGTTAGTTGTATATTCACAATCACTGCAGTTGAAAACTACTTGCAATTCAATTGGAATATGTTTTAATTTTTTATGCTTTGTCACACCAGATTTATACTTAGCTTTAAACACACACTTATCGCAATAAAAAAACTGTCGCAATCCAATCGGTGTATGTTTCACTCGTTTATGATTTTTTAGGTATCCGATCGTATGGGTTGTAAACTCACATTGATCACATCGCAAAAGTATTTGCAGTTCAATTGAAATATGTTTCCTTTGTATATGAACTCTTAAATTTGATTTGTTATTAGATTTATATTTACATTCCAAACATTGAAACCATTTTTCTGATTCAACAAAACCATGTTTTCTTTTTGTATGTATTTTTAAATGTTTGTTCTGACTGGTCTCAAAGTCACATTGATCACATTTAATTGATTTTCCTAATAAACTGTTTAATTCGGTTGCTGATGAACAATAGTTATCGACACATTTCCTCTTATGACAATAATGCCAAACAACCGAGTAACTACCCACTTTACATTTTCTACATCGTCTAAAGACCCCCTTTGAATTATCATAACCTTCAAAGCCACATTTATGATTCAATTTGTGGACCTTCTCATTGGTTGTATAATTGCAACATTTACACTTATAAACCAAAAGAGAAGAGAAACAAATAAATATTTCTGAATGACTATACATTTTTAAAAACAGCACGCACGTTTTATCGTGCAAAAAATAATAAAATCTATGTCATTGCTACTCACAGGTGCTACCAACCAAATTTAAGCACACCAAAGTTCTTTTATTTTAAAATATCTACTAACGTTGCAATTTCCTACAAAATTATAAGCTTAGTGTTGTTTTTGACATGCTTTCAAGAAAAAACCTTTAATAATTTGAGGTTAGGTTAAAGTTTCTCTGTTTCTGTCAAAGCTGATGTAAATATGTGTCAATGTTTACTTGTTATATGTAATAAGTAATAATATTTATTCATTGTGCGTTTATCAATTATGTAGATCAACTCTTGCCATAGAATTTTGAACGTATGTTCATTGTTGATTAGTTCGTACGCAGACACGTACAATATAATTAATTGCTGACATTGGTCGGCAACTAAATATGTCGACAGTAAATATGAGAGTCTAAATTACACAACAAAAGTTAAAGATGCTATAAGCAAAATGAACAAAAAGACCATACTCTACGTTACTATTTGATGAGATGTCTATAGAACTCCATTTGCTGTATAATCTCTACATTGAGGGTTTTATAGACCTTCGACACGAAAGATCTATCTAAGGATAGCTAATCATGCTCTGGTAATAGGTATAATGAATCTAAAAGTTTCAAAACTTATGTAGTTTATAAACAAGCTTGAGGCACTGTAGAATTTATAAAATTAATGAATAAAGTGTCAATGGATTTGCTAGGGGCAACGTTATGGAGAATTGTACAGACAAAAGTGTATGCCAGGCTCTAAGAATTGGAAACTCGCTCTTAAAGGCTTCAAACTTTTAAGTGCTTAACTGCACAACGACGGATTCACTTACCTCAAACCACGCAGTTTAATGCCCGTATTCATAGTCGTAGCTCAAGATCAAGCTTAAGCTTAGACTTAAGCAAGGACTCCGGCAATGCTCGGAAAAGCGTTTGCATGCGTTTTGAAATAGATTTATCGCTGATTCCGTCTCAAACAAGGACTTCGGCAATGCTCGTGAAATCTGATATTCATATCTTGAGCTTGAAGTCGAGCTCAAGACCGGACGGTATTCATAGACAAATCTCAAGATTTAAATATCAAATAACGGTGTGAATAAGGGCGATTTTTGCTTGATGAGCAAGCGCACTGGGGTCGGACTTGAGCAAGGCCTCGACTTGTCTCAAGTCCGACTCAGCCGCCATTCGCCGGTTATGGCATCGTTTGACGTTGGAAAATACTGAAGAGTATTATGTGTTGCATTTCATAACAACAAACATTGACATGTTGGACAAGATATGCGCGAGATGCTGCGAACCCATTAGAATTTTTTTCCAACTTTGAATGTAAGCGTCGCTAGAGCTTCACAAAATACAATGTAGTGAATGTAATAAGATTGCTTGCAAATTAGTGGAAAGACAATTATTACTTACACAAAATTAAAGGACCCACATTTTGTGCAAAAATGAAAGCATTGAATAAAAACTGAAAACATTGAATAATAATAAAAGTCACAGATATTTATTAATTGGGTAGTATTTTTATTTTGTAACACCTTCTACTGGTAAACATAAGTACAAAAAAAGTTAAATTTTTATTAGTTTACATTATAATTATAATAATTGTTTGCAGAAGCATAGTAGACAAAACGGCAGCCGAAATCTTTCATCTTTACATACTTCTTCAATAGCTCCTACTACTAACTACTCTGATAACTTTTCTGCATCACATTTCCTGCAATAAAAGTGGGTAAAGGTTTGGTAAACTTTATATTAATGTTGCACTTACATTGTCCTTCTCAAAAGCGCGCAGTGTGAGCTAGCTTCTGTTTGGTCTCACTTTTCCAGCTTTCGTGTTTTGAGGAGAATGTAATAATGTATTACATTATTGGAGTTGTCCATGCGATACTACAGCAAGGGTTTTGCTTTTTGTGTATACGCAGCTTTTTCGTCTATATTGCACATTTTATGAAGTTACCATACACGTCTTCTGTCAGTAGACATGCACTCACCCGTCGTCATTCTTTTTTGTTTTTGCAAAAACAACACAAAACACTTTCGATATAATCCCTGCGGCATCGAGTTATTCCTTGACCTGTTACTTTATATAAACACGGAGAATGACTGTCATGCGTGAAAATGTAAAATTTTAAACCTAACAATACAAAAAATGACTACTTTGGTGACTTCCGCAAGATGCACGTTTTCCCAAGCATTGCCAAAGTCCTTGCTTGATTTCTCGAGCATTGCCGGAGTCCTTGCTTGAGACGGCGTCTCAAGCTTGAATTCAAGGTTGATCTTGAGCTACGACTATAAATACCGGCATAAATCAAGATCCCCTAGAAACATTTTTTGGATAAATTTGGCATCACACAAATTTTACCACAAATGACTCGGATATGTTTTACAGGGTTCCGAATACAGTCGTTCTGATGCGAGATACGGCGACCCTTAGTAAAAGGTGCGAATGCAACACGTAACGCATAAAACTATATATTTTTTCTGTTTTATTGCATAATTCTAGCATTTACATCTACGCCGTTAGTACTTTGTAAAGGTTGTATGTTGCAATGATATCTTGCTTTTCTGTATCTGTTATTGTTATTTACTTTCACCATTTATATCTTTATAAGGTTTTACTTAACATTTTGATTACGTACTTTTAGCATTTACATTTGTGCCTGATAACTACTTTATTTTTATGGCTTTGTTACTTAGCATTTCTGTAACTTTATCTGTATAGCTATATTATGTTTTGTTCGTTTTTGTAAACACTTCTTCACGTTAGATTTAACCCCCCAACATTTACAAATAAATGTCGAGGGCGTAGTGAGTCATTGCTGTCTTGGGCTATTGTTTACAAAAACGAACTCTATTATAGCATTATATTGTTTTGTGTATTATATTATCGTTAATGGTGTGTTAACATCTAGCTAACGCATTGTACTTTTGTCAATATTTATATATATTTTTGATAAACAATTTTTTCTTTCAATATTAAAAAAGAAGCGGTAAACGATTAAGACCGAATACGACCGAATGGTTCCGAAGCACTTTAAGCCGATTTTAAGGTGACGCCACTAGAATGTTACCGGCCGTTACCCTTACAGATTACATTCTATCAAAGATAGGGTTTTGTATGATCCACAACATAGATAAACCTATAGCTATGCTATAGAAGCATTACTAATATAGCCCAATCAGAACATCCCCCACCACCAACAGAACCAAGAACCTACCCTCCATACAAGAACCACAAGATTGACAAGCGATATGTCACTTTTGACAATGACAACAAACCTACTCTATGCTGGTACAGAAACCACAGAAAAAAAAATAGATCACTTAAGTGATGACGTATAAGGTCAATGTTTTCACATACAAAAGTTATTTTACGTCATAAAAACAATAAGATTGTTAACGACAAAGTGTTTGTAATAGTACAGAATACGTAAAACAATTAGTAAAAAATGTTAAAAAAACTAGCCCCGTATGCAACTGTCATTTCTTTTTAGCACTCATTGCTTACAGATCTGTGTTTTCCGATCGTTTCCAATAAAATAAAAACAATTGTTCTGCACCAGTTTTTTACTTTGCTGCCGCATCTATGGTCAAATGTTTATATGCAGTACTTTTTTAAGCCAGCTTGCAAACAAAGCGCTCAAGTCGAAAGGTTTATTTTTCGAAGTCGTTAGGTAAAGTCTATTTTTTTTTAACATGAGTAACCGAATCTAGTAACTTTAGTGACTTTTATGGTGTGTCACGAGCTTTCAACTATGAACATTTTTGCATTGTAAGAAGGATATTATTGAGGTTATATTACTATTAAATGTCACAATCACAAATAACAAAAACACTTCTTGACAAGTTAATGTTGAAAACGGAATTACTCAAAGAACGAACAAAAATTTATTGTAAATGGTAGGTAGAGGAAATATTTATAAACAACAAACAATTTGTGAACAACACAACTATTCTATTATAAATTCAAGTAACTGAAAGAAGTGACAATAAAATTCAAATTTTGCTGTCAACAAACCTCAATTTTGAGTCTATAGTACCAACTATCCAAAATATAAAAGCAAAATAAACTAGTCAGGTACCAATTGCAATTATGAAATATTCCTAATGGTTACTCATGTTAAAAAAAAATAGTCTACATAACTATTACCTGCTTTTGCATGTTGATTTTAAAACTGTGACGTCTAAATGTTGTAATACTAATCGCAATGACGTGGCAACTGTCACTTGTCAATTAGTAGACTGATGGAAAGCGCGCCACACGGCTACACGCCATTTTGATTTGTGCAAGTACAAATTGAAAGCTTTGAAATTGTTTGTGTTATTTTTACAATAGACGATAAATTGAGTTGTGTTTTTGTAACTATTACGCGGTTTGGGTTTTGTTGCAAAAGCCAACAAAGTTACTTGTCTGTGTAAGTGACACATGAGTCACATGACACTATAAGTTTTGCCACAACACGTGGTTCTTGTTGTGTTTTGTGTTTTTAAGAAGACAACGAGTAGCGTTCTATTGTTAATACGGTGCATGTGTTTTTGTTGCAAAGGAGAACAATATTTAATTGTGCTGTTGTGACTAACATGTGATATTAGTGTGTGAAGCAATAGACATTACTTTAGTGGTGTTGTGTTTAGGTTGCAAAAGAAAACAATATTAATTGCGCTTTTGTGACTTACACGTGATAGTTGTGTGTTAAGCGAATACATATATAAGATAGTGTAGTTGTGTTGTGTTTGTGTTGCAAAAGAAAACAATATATAATTGTGCTTTTGTGACAAACGCAAGATTTGAATTTGGAGTGAAGCAGAAAGGAAGGTTGTTGTGTGGAGGTTTTAAATCAAGATGCCGAAGCGATGCTGTGTACCAGAGTGTATGTCCAAGTGACCCCGACAATCGCTTTATAGATTTCCACATCCAGTGAAAGAAAAAGATTGTTTCAACAGATGGCGGGAACTAATTGGCAATGTTGAAGTTGCGTGTCTATATGTGAGACCATGTATGTAAAAAGCATTTTCAGCAAAATGCTTTTAGTAGAAATAATCGTCTGCAAAGGCTGGCTATACCACATTACCACTTGCCACAAGGTAAAACCAAAATTATTAATAGAAGTGTATTTTTTTATTACATACCAATACGCAAAGTGAATCTTTAAGGTAATGTGTATTCCAAACAAACTTTCAGGTACGGACTGTATATTGATTTCCATTTTATGGCTATGCGTTTTATATACTTTTATAACTTTACTATTTCTTCTTTTGATGAGTTAGGTGTGTTAAAAGTGAAAGGCTTGCATGTAAAAATATCCTTGAAGCATGTTGTAAAGGAGACACACTGCATAACCATTCAGGGCATATGTATTGAAACTAAATGGTTTTATTTTTGTAGTTGTAGGCAACCTGACATGGATCGCACAAGACCATTTATACGCAATGTTAGAGGAGGATGCAGTGGTAGAGGAGGATGCAATGGTAGAGGAGGCTGCAGGCCCATCTCAACAAAACTCCCCTTCTATGTTCGCCTTAGACCATACATATTCAGCAGTAGCAAGCTCATGTACAGCAGTAGCAAGCTCCTCTGGCCAAAGTCATGCGAAGTCTTGGGACCGCAGAAGTGCAACGGAGGAACAAGCTCAGAATGATCTAACCGAAAGTGCCGATTTGGAAGTCTCAACGTTATTCGCTACATCGTCTAAACATGTTGTGTCGCCCAAAGCACAAGCGACGACCCCTGTCAACAAAGGAAAGGCGTTGTTGGTAAAAATTAGACTGTCAAAGACAGCGTTGTTAACTCCCCGTGCACGCTATTTTTATCATGCAGCCTCATCATTAAAAAGAGAGGTTGCTCGCTTAAAGAAAAAAAGTTAAGTTTGAGGACAAAACTAAAAGCAGTGGAGCGTGCTTGTACTCGAAACGTGTTTTCTAACATGAGTGCTATTGCAAGACATTTTTGCCAAAACCAAATTGCAGCAATTGGAAGACACCCTCAGGGACGCAGATTTGATTTAGAAGACAAACTTCTAGGATTGGCTCTGTATAAACAAAGTCCTTCTGCCTACCGATTTAGGTCGTCGATTTTTGCAATGCCGTCTAGAATAACATTGCAAAAAATGTTGGCAAGAATTCTCATAGCCGCAGGCATCCATGAAGCAATTTTTTTACCACTTAAAGGTGCTGTAAAAAAATGAAGAATCATAGCACATATTACACGTTATTATTTGATGAGATGTCTATAGAACCCCATTTGCACTATAATCAGCACAAAGATTATGTTGAGGGGTTTGAAGAGGTTGGACAAGAAAAATCGTTAAAAATTGCCAATCATGTTCAGGTAATAAGTATGATAAAACGATAAATGGTGAAACTAATGTAGTGAATATGTTTTCAGGTGTTTATCTTACGAGGCGTTTATAAAAATTGGAAACAACCAGTTGCATATTATTTTGTAAATGGCGCTATGAAAGCGTTTAGACTGCAAAAAATTATTATCGATGAAATAAGAAAAACACCAGAAGCTGGGTTGACGGTTGTATCAACCGTGTGTGATCAAGGAACAAATAATAAAAGTGCTATTGATGCACTTGTGCGTGATACGCAGAACCTTGTGGGAACACAGGATTATGTGTTTGAAGTAGATGGGCAACGTATCATTCCCCTGTATGATGTGCCACACCTTCTAAAAACTATGCAAAACACACTGTTGTTGCGAGACATCCACTTTACAAATGCAGAAGGTGTTGCTAAAGTAGTCAGATGGAAAAACATTGAAAAAGTTTGGGAACTTGATTATGTGAGTCCCGAATTTAGAAATCTACCGAGGTTGACCGAATTTCACGTTAATAAAAGCAGAATAAAAAAAATTAAAGTGTCGATTGCTGCTCAAGTGTTAAGCCATTCTGTAGCTGTTGTCCTAAAGCTACTTCATACTTCAAGTAAGTGAAAGGCAGCTTTTTACATGTTGTACACTTTTGATTTTTTTTTTCTTTTGTAGACGTCCTTGAACCACAAGCTTCAGGCACTGTAGAGTTTATAGATCTAATGGATAAGCTGTTTGACAATGTAAATGGATCTGCTGAGATTAACGTAAAGGGTAAAACGTTACGGACCGCAGTGTCAATTGGAAACCCAGCCAATATTGGCGAGCATGTTTGTTTACGATAACTTAAAGACAAAACGCATGCCAGCCTTTAAGAATTGGGATATTATTATTAAAGGGTTCCAACTTTTAAGTGCCCAGCTGCACAACGATGGATTTACTTACCTCAAAACACGCAGTTTCAATCAAGATCCCCTTGAAAATTTTTTTGGAAAAATTCGACAACGAGGTCGGCAGACGAATAGACCGACAAGCACTGCCTTTGCCCAATTTTACAAATCTTTACTTGTTAATGGGTTTGTATTTACGCATTCGGTTGGGGCAAATTGTCACAATGACAACGCAAGTATACTTATTTGTTTGCAAAGGTTCATTACTCAGGTCACATCTGCAATTGCGTTTGTGTGTATAGTATTTACCGTCTTGCTTTTGTGTGCAGGGTTTGTCTGAAACAGATATGCCAACTACTTTTGAACCTCAAGCCCCATCTGTGCTACAAATGTGTGACCAGTTGGAACCACTCCAGCAAGCGGCACTGTCCTATGTTGCCGGTTACATTTTGAAGGTGGAAGGAAACCTTGAGAACTGCGTAGCATGTAAATTCAATGTTCTTAGAAGAGCTGAAGACATAGATGAACATTATTATACTTTACTGAAGTGTAAAGAATATGGAGGGCGTAAGGTTGTGCGCCTCCAATATTGCAATATCGAGTTTTTGAAAAACCTAACTATTGTCTACAATGTAACAAAACACGTACTCGCACACGTATCACATAGGAACCATTTACTGCACCATGTTATGGAACATCTAAATAACGTCAACTTTAACTTTGTATAATGTGAACATTCTAAAGACCTTCAGCACAATGTTGTGTCTGGCTTTGTAAAATTAGTAATTTTTAATTACTTCAACGGTGTAAACAAAATAATTGTTGGAAAAGATCTGCGTCGCTTACCCAACAATCCAGTACCCTTGTTACTTCAGGCACGTGGAATTTGGTAGAAACGCCAGAAATATGTTGCAAAACAGAACGAAGGTGCTGTCAAAGCTTTATAAACGATCAGACGTCGTGATTGTTATTTACCATATACTTAAACTTAAGTACATGAGACATCAAGGATTGAAAGAAGACAGTTACACAAGGAAACTTACAAATGGAGATAAGTTGAGAAGCGAAACAACTTATCTAGAACTTAGAAGGAAAAGCGGAGACCACTTTGATCAAAGGAAAAAGAAGAGCAAGCCAGCAACTACATTGGGAGACCACTTCGACCAAAGGGAAAAAAGAAAAGAAAGACAGCAACTACTTTAAATACCACTAAGAACAGTATTTTTATACTATACTATTAAACTACTTTTTGGCTTTTACACTTAGATCATTGACGTGCTTGTAAGACTCTTTTTTTTGCTTTCGTGAATGTTTTTATTATCTACAACGGGTGCCACAGTACATGTTACAACGGAGTGTAATTTTTCTAATCGTTTTTATACATGTTTCAGGGCAAAGAAGTAATCATGCGAGATAAGATGGCTCTAACGGAAGAACGTTTTTGGAGGACTCTAAGTGTTACAAATGAAGGAGGCAAGCAAACAGTGGCTAATAATGGGGAAGATTTGCGGAACAAGGTCTCGCTGCTCTCTACGCTTTACATGTAAGAAGACGTAGTGCTTCTGCTGAAGAATATTGTTGGATTGTACGACTGTAACGCTACTACCACTAAGGAGAGTAATATAAACCTACATAAATTTTTTCAATAATAAATACTCAATTCTATACTATTATAACTTGCTATGTTTTTACCACTGAAATATGTTTTGTATGCATAAATACTTTTATACAATGCACTACACATATTTTACCACAAATGACTACTCGGATATGTTTACAGGGTCCCGAGTACAGTCGTCCTGTTGCGAGATGAGAAGACCCTTAGGAAACAGTGCGAAGGCAATACATAACACTATATATTTTTTCAGTTTTATTGCATAATTCTAGCGTGCCGTTAATACTATATGTTGCAATTGTATATTGCTTTTCTGTATAAATGTTTATTGTATTTTAACCTGCCAATTATATTTGTGAGGTTATGCTATTTTTATTTATAATTTTTTTTTGTATAAAACTACTTTTTTCGATTTTTATAAAATTATAGCATACATCTGTGTCGTTAATACTATGTATAAATTGTCTTTTTATAGTTTTTTACTTATGTTTTTGTTATTTAATTTGCTTTCACCATTTATATCTATTAGGGTTTTACTTAACATTTTGATTATGTACTTTTAGCCTTTATATTTGTGCCTGATAACTACTTTATTTTCATGGCTTTTTTACGTAGCATTTCTGTAACTTTATCTGTATGGCTATAATTTTATTCGATTTTGTAAACACTTCTTCACTTTAGATTTAACCCCTCGACATTTACAAATAGATGTCGAGGGCGTAGTGAGTCATTGCTGTCATGGGCTATTGTTTACAACACTGAACTCTATTATAGCATTATATTGGTTTGTGTATTGTATTATTGTTAATGGTGTGTTGACATCTAGCTAACGCACTATTTTTTATTGTACTTTTGTCAATATATATATTTTTTTGATAAACAAATTTTTCCTTTCAATATTCAAAAACAAGCGGTAAACGCTTGAGACCGAGTACGATCGAATGGTTCCGAAGCAAGCGGAACCAAAATGCAGGTAACGCTACTAGAATGTTACCGGTTGGTACCATTGAGATTACATTCTATCGAAGCATAGACTAAGTAAACCTAGACTAGCCACGCTTATGAGAGAAATGTAGCACATTTTGGTTGTGGGTAAAACGGGCGCGAGGATGAAAGGGAGGGCTTGCGAGCCGCTGGTACCTATGGGCAAAAAGCTGAATCTTCAAAGTGTGTGAATAGTTGTAAAGAACTCTGTTATATTATGGAAACGGTCTTGACTCATATATGGAAATAGATAAGGTTTTAATGGGTATGAAACCTGAAACCGAATAGATTTGAAGTGTTTGTTTTTTCGGGCTCGGTTGCGAGACTCGTAATAAATAAATGTGTAGTATTAGCACAGATTAGTTATACCCATCTGTGGTATTAGTAGAGTTCAAAAATCTTCCCAAGTCGTCTAGAATCGATTGTGGTTTGCAATGTGTTGATAAAGGCTACAATTTTTTTTAGAGATTCTTCATCGAAAAAGAAAAAGATTTGGCTTGGTCGTGCAAAAATCGTATTATGCGAGGGTTGATTAAGAGTGGTTTTATAAAAAAAATATTTTTTATGCATTTTTTAAATTTCTAGTACGGTCATTTAATATTATGCATAACCGTCAATCGGAAATGCCTTATATTAATTATTTATTATTGCCTCCGCAATGCTTTCTTATGGAATGCTTTATCGAATAAACGCTCGCCCTGAAACGCATAAATCGTAAATTGGTAAAATCACCATAATTCGAAAACGCGGCAATTTATCAAAAAATACATTAAAACAAACGTTGTAGATCTGAGATTGTAGATTGCTTAAAGTTGTTGAGATTTTCTGTAGGATGAGCCGTTTAGCTTATACTATTTTTTTCGTGTGCTATTGCTAAAATTTACAGCGAGGAAGGCTTATAATATCACGGCCGAAGCCAAGCTATTCGACCTTATGCTATGAAACTTCAACACGGGTAATTATCGCTTGTTTCAATACTTTTTCTTCCTATTTTTTATCCAGCCGATGTTGAATCTATGTACAAAGGTTATTTATAAATTATTATTTATGTGCTCTAACTTTTTTACAAATAAATATAAAATAACATATAAAATAACATTAACATATAAAATTTTTAAAATGAGATTTTGTAGTTTAATGATAATACAAATAATAAATAATAATTAATAATTGATAATTGATAATTAATAATTAATAATAATCTAATTAACACGCACAACATTTTCTTATCAGCAATTTGATGCTTTACAAAATTAAGTTTTTATCGGATAAATTATTCTTTTTTTTTTATTATATATTTAAATTACAATCTGTTATATGATAACAATAAATAATTTTTGTAATTCTATGTACATGACGGGTATTTAGGACAATGTCCACTATTATTGAAAACGATTTTTTAGATCAATTGTTTTGAACCGTTTTAGTCTTCTAGTTGTCTCTTTGTTTAGTAGTTCTGATGCCATGGGATTTGGATGGTTTTCTAGTCTGCCTTAGTATTTCACGCTCAGTCTCCACAATTTCTTCCTTGATAGTCGGTATGCTCAGGTCTCTACTTATTATTGCATTGGATACATACCAGGGGGCATTAACAATGTTTCTAATTGTTTTGTTTTGATATCTTTGTAAAATTTCTAGATTTGAGTTGCTGGCCGTTTCCCATAGTTGTATTCCGTACGTCCAGATGGGTTTTAGAATAATTTTATAGATGTTTAGTTTATTATTCAGCGAGAGCTTGGATTTTTTACCGAGTAGCCAGTATAGTCGTCTTGTTTTTAGTTCCATTTCCTTCCTCTTGGTTTTTATGTGCTTAGCCCAGGTTAGACGTCTGTCTAGGTGTAAGCCAAGATATTTAACCTCGTTGGTAGTAGGGAGAGGTTCATCATATAGTGTGACTGGTGGACAGTCACCTCTTCTGGTGGTAAAGGTGATTTGGACTGACTTAGTTGGACTTGCTTTTAGTCTCCAGTGCTCCATCCATGACTGTACCTGACTGAGCCCTTTTTGCAGTAGTTCTGAAGCCGTCGTAGGGTCAGTATCTGCTGCTATAATTGCTGTATCATCAGCAAAGGTGGCTGTAGTGGTTTGCTCGTCCACAGGTAGGTCAGCCGTGAATAGTGTATACAGGAATGGTCCAAGAACGCTGCCTTGTGAGACTCCAGCTTGAACCAGGTGGAATGTGGATTTGGCTTGTCCATGTCTCACATAGAACTTGCGATTGCTCAAGTATGATTTTAATAGCAAGTAGTGCTGAGGTAGATCCTTCTTAATTTTGTATAGGAGACCCGTATGCCAGACCTAGTCGAACGCTTGCTGTATGTCTAGGAATGCTGCAGGGCAGTATTTTTTTTCTTCTAGTGCGTTGGATATGTTGTTGAATACTCTGTTAACTTGCTCTATCGTAGAGTGTTTATTTCTGAAGCCGAATTGGTGGTTGGGAATGAGTTCTTCTTCGCTAGCAGTTACTTTTATTCGTTTAAGCAGCAGTTTTTCGAATAATTTGGAGATAGTCGTGAGTAGGCTGATGGGTCTATAAGAGGACACATTATTGGGTGGTTTGCCTGGCTTTGGAATCATTATAATTTCGGCGACTTTCCACTCTGGTGGGTAGTAATTGTTTCCCAGGATAGCATTGAATAGGGAGGCAATGAATACAAAAGCTTTTGCAAGCAGTTCTTTGAGTATTTTCCCAGTTATTTGGTCATGGCCAGGTGACTTTTTACACTTGATTTCTTTTAGGATTGTTAACCGTATTTCGGTGGGTGAGAAACATTTGATTGGTAGTGACATGGGTAGTGGACAGTCTAGAAATTCCCTGACGTCTGTGTCTTCGGCGTTGGCGGGTAGGGGTGTAAAAACTTCAGCTAGGTGTTTAGCAAATACTTCGGCTTTTTCAGCATCACTTCTAGCCCAACCGTTTGGTTGTTTAAGTGGTGGGTTTGGCTGCTGTGGCTGTTTTAGTCTTTTTGTTGCTTTCCATAGTGAGTAATCCGTGGCAGCAGTTGCCGTCAGTTTTTGTAGACTATATTGGAGCGTATCGTTCTGGAAGTCGTAGATAAGCTTTTTAAGCTCACGAGTGGATCTGTTGAACCTCGTTTTATCTATGGGGTTTCTCGTTGATTGCCATGTTCTTCGGAGTTTACGCTTTTGTTTTAATTTTTCTTTTATTTCCTTGGGATATTGGTTCCAGCTGTCTGTGGTTGTGTTGTTGTTGGGTAGGGTAGCTTCTTCGACTGCCTCTCGTATAATTGAAGTGAGATGTTCCGTGGCTTTATCAATGTCTTCGTTACTGTTATGCGGAAGATTTAAGTTAATTTTATGGTGGACTTTTTCGTGAAAAGTCTCCCAGTCAGTGTTTTTATTGTGTAGGTAGTTTGTTGTGGCTTTATGTGTAATTTTTGTGTTTATTGTTAGAAGTACAGGTGTGTGGTCAGATGACAGGTCAAGACTTGGTTCTATGCATGTGGAGGTTTTTGCAATGCCTTTGGTGATAAAGATATCAAGTACATCCGGTATTTTGTTAATATCGGTTGGCCAGTAGGTCGGTTCCCCTGTAGACAGTGTATTGTAGTTGTTAGTCGAAAGAGGTTTACGTAGTTCTCTGCCTCTAGTGGTGTCTAGTCTCGAGCCCCAGTGAATGTTTTTTGCGTTATAGTCTCCACCTGCAATGAATTTGCTGCCAAGTGTGTTTAGGAAGTCGCTGAATTGATTTTGCTTGATTTTGTGTTTGGGTGGGCAGTATACTGCCGCTATTACTATTGGACCGTGATTGAGGACTTCAATTTCTATAGATGTGGCTTGTAGGTAATCTGTTTCAAACTTGTTGCGTTCATGGTGTCTGATGGTCTTTTTGATTATTATTGCTGTGCCTCTATGGGCAGTACCGTCAGGATGCTTGGTGTCGTAGACGATAAAGTTGGGTATTTGGAGATAATTGAGGCTGGTGAAGTGTGTTTAAGGATAAATTATTCTATACATTTTATTCTAAATAAGAAAAACGGCAGTTTTTTCGAATTTTGTGTAAAGTATATCCATTATTCTTAGTACAAAAAAATAATCCCGCCTACGAGACAACTCGGTGTTGTATAAGTGATTTAAAATTTCGACTTTTCTGTTTATAAAATATTCTCATCGGAAAACCATTGTCTAATTTTTTTGTGCAGTAATTTAAAAAGAAAATCAACAACATGAACTCTACCAACTTAAAGTTGTCAAAATATAAAATTTTTGTTTTTACTATACCACTAAAGCTGGTTGCTCGCTTTAGTGCAATTATGACATTGTCGTCGTTAAAACTTTACAACGGATTATTTACCTTTCACTAATATTTATGAGGGTTTACCGCACAACTTTTTGTAGAGACATTGTTTTTGTCTCAAACAAAATTCTAAAAAGTCATAGATTGAATAAAGTTTGGTGCATGATCCTTGAAAAAATTAATACCTTATTCTTTCTAGAAATACATATTCAGTATTATAATTCTGTCTAAATGCAAAATCTTTGCAAAAATTGAAAAATCGTATTTTTGTTACTTTTTAAATAGGGCAAATATAAAGTCAGTTTTGGTGAAAACTCTAGATTCTATATTGCCGAATTTTATTTGACCGGCGCATCTAATGGTTTATCTTGTATTAGTATTTAATTTTTCCAAAGTGAACTTAATGAGAATTTTTGAAAAAAGACAATACCAATGTTAAGCAAACTTTATTTAGATGCCATGTTGCCGGAATTTTTAGCAAATAGATAATTTATTAAAGTGTAAACTTTTTCAGTCACGTTGGACAATATTTAGATGAGATAAATGCGGCGTTACCAAAATGCGTTGCCAATATGTCCGCATCAAATACAATTAGAAAACAAATATTAATATATTTTTTACGTCAAAAACATTTTTGGCGAAACCGTTATTCTAAATTTATTTTTGTGTTTTTCGCAGAATGTAGCTAGTAAGTTTAATGAGATTGGCTAAGTAGTGAGGGCGTGACTGAGTAAATTAGAAGATAAATGATTTTAATATCTTATGTTTTTGAATATTCTCTAAAAAAAGATGTTTAACTTCTACTAACTTTTATGAGAATTGATTATACTTGTGTATCTCTAAGATTTTTGTTTGAGGCAATGCCAAGAATGTCACTAAAATGAAGTATGCGAATGTCACTATAAACTCTTATAAAAAAAAATCTTTGTAACCGCACAGGATAGATAGCCACACCATACCTAGGGAACAAACAAAATTACATTTGCATACAAGACTTGATTAATTAGAAAAGTCAAATTTAGCGGAAAATTAAGTATGTGCAAACTTATATAAATACAAATAATTTGTATAAATAACATAAAAGATTATTGTATCAATGGTCTTGTATTTATTATTGTTCTGTACTAGTTGAGCATTATATTTGATGTTTTGATAAATAAAATAACAGATAAAAAAATCAAATTAGTACCAGTGAAATAACGTGTGTTTAAAGTTAGGCTTTTATAATCTATTACTGGACAATGCATCTAATCTCTCAAAAACTCGTTCAAAAGAATGTTATAAATACTCTTCACATAAGATGAGCTGTTTGAAGAGATTTTATCGCACCGTTTTTGCATTACTTAAACACATAATTAGTTTTTTCTATTCATTTATAGCGTTATTCTATTTAAACTACTAAATAGTGTTGCTCTGAGAGCCGGAAGAAGATGTTAAAAATAGGATGACGCTAACAAATTTTAATATTTAATCTACAGCGTACGCCAGAGAAACTTACTTAAATGAAAGGTCAATAAAAACCAAAGTTTAGTTCTTTTTTTAGTTGAAAATACAATATTTCAAGTTTTTTTTTCGTAAAGTTTAAAACATAACATCGTTTAAATGCCAACTTTTATTGTGCTCACATTGATTAAGCCGATATCTGAAGTTATTAATCACATTTTTTCTTCATTTTATTGTTATTAGAGTTCTTTCTCTTTTTTTCATTCTTCATTTCAATCATTGAGCACATACAAGATGAGACCTGAGACCACCATTTTTCTTCTCATTTCAATTATTTATGTTTATTATCATTATTTATTGATAAATTAAAGAAAAGTGCAAAACAACGATTTATCTTATCATTTATTACTACCATACACAAACAAGGTGCAAGAGCACTTGCACAAAACCAAACGTTATTTGTTATTTCTGTTTTGTTCAAGAAATTTGTATTTATAATTTCTATTTGAAAAGGTTCAAAGAAATGATACTTTTTTTCTACAACAAAATACAGTCGAAACATTATAATTTTTATTTTAATTATTTTTTTTCTCATACTTTCACCTTGTATCCATAGTATTCTAATAATAATAATTATTATTATATTTTAATATAACAATTATGTTTGTGTAAACATTATTTTGTAAACAATTATATTCTATAAAATCAAATCAGTCTAAATTTCTTTATAGTGCTCACAAACGCATCACTTATTATTTCTTTTTTGGAACAAAATGAACTACTATATAATAAATGCGTTAGCTTTATATTTCACAATAATAACATCAGCAGTCCCCATTAAGATAAAACAAAAAAGAGTATCAAATGTCCATGCATGACCTTGCGACATGCCTATGCTAGTGACAACACTGACAACGCGATGGCCTCCCTATCTAGCTACTCAATTAGTTATTGCACCGCATCCTAGATGGATTTTCCAGCGCCGCTCTGTTATCGGGTGTCTTTAATGAGCTTCAAAATTTACGGTACGGTGGGAAGTCTAGGTATTGACATTTAATGCTAAGCACTACGCCCCCTGGTGGAGGCTGGAAATATGCAGGCAATCACACTTGCGTCAAAAATATACGTTAATTGACAGAATGACAGCGCGGATATGCCATTTAATCTTAGACTAGGAAATTTAATGCTAAGCACTACGCCCCCTGGTGGAGGCTGGAAATATGCAGGCAATCACACTTGCGTCAAAAATATACGTTAATTGACAGAATGACAGCGCGGGAAAATGAAGTTTAAAATCTCAATATTTAGTCAATGATCGAAGATAGGGTTTTGTATGATCCACAATGAAGTTAGTCATAGCATGAGCGTGTGTTTCAATTTCCAACTGAAAAACATAATAATATTCTAATAGTTTAACAGCACTAATTGTCTCAATTTTAATATCGTTTTCTATTTTAAGAAAGAATATCTTATTAAATCGTATTTGTTTAGAATGAAATCTAATTGTTTTCATTTAAAAATAAACACATTTTTACTGGTTTGGATTTAATCCTTTCTAGCGATCTTGTCAAAGTCAGGTACCCGAAGGGTGTGGTCTTTTGTCGGTTTCGAATGATCCAAGTATAAAAAAATGTTTAGCTAATTATACAGAGCATTTAATTTACTTATTTGTAATTTGGTTTACTATGATTTTTACCAACTAAATGTATTTGTATATCGACAACATTATCAATACTAAGCTATTTCTATGTAGTATGTCTCAGAAAAAATAATTTGAATCGAAAAGATCAATGCGATCAGTGTAATTTTAAATCTATCCATAAAAAGTACAAACTACAAACCTAAGAAAACATAGAATCAGTAATAAGCATTATTGATTCTGAAAAGCCTCAAAAAGCCTAAGCTCGCACTGTGATTAGTGCGAGTTTAGGACTATAGTAAAAAATAATTTCAAACTTCACATTAAGAGCGTTTTAAAGACAAACTCAATTCGGTTCTTGCTATCCCCCGTGTTTTTCTACGTCAGCTGAGGGGCGGAGCTTAAATATTTTATCTCAGTCATTTACTCGTCTTGTTCTCGTCACCCTGTCTAGGGGCCATCCATAAATTACGTCACACGAATTTAAGAACTTTTTAACCCCTCCCCCCGTCCTTGTCACAAGTTGTCACATTTTGAAAAACCCCTCCCCCCTGTCGTGACGTCACACATTTTCCAATTTTATGGATTTATCGAAAGATAATAAAAACCAAAAATTGCGTTTGTAAATATTTAATATTTTTTTGTTTACTTATAAATTTCGCGTTTGGATATCACAAATTTTGAAATGTGACGTGACAAAGCTTTTGACCCCTCCCTGCCCCTTGTCACACAATGTCACATTTGAATGATACCCTCCCCCCCCTTCAAAGTGTGACGTAATTTATGGATGGCCCCCTACCTGAAGAAAACCAACCCTTGGAAATGATATCATAAAAGTACTTTCTGATATATCCCTTGCGTAATGCTAAGGTTCAACAGTAAATATTACCATTCCCTCAAATAAGAACTGCACGGGCAAACAAAATTTTATTGCCGCAAAAAAAAGCTTCTTCTTGTTTATTGCTGACTGAAACAAGTACTTAATACAAATTGGTAATTGAAGTAGGTATTTTACGATACGTTTTATAAACAATAATCAATTTTTTTTTGTAATAATAATGTGTTTATTGCAGTTATAACTTAAAACAGTAAATTATTCAACACGCGCATGATGAAGACTATTACCCTCAAAGGTAAAATTTGCAACACGAGCTGAAAGCGAGTGGTGTACCTATTTATCTGAGTTAAATATTATCCTTCACGTATTGAGCTCTATTATAAATCTACAACTATTTAATAGTTTTTTAAAAAAATCTGAGCAATTATAATATAGACGGAAAAAGACATATTAAAATCATACAAAGTGATAATGATAAAAAATATTGCAGGTGAAGAAAAAAAGTATAACTATGTAATAAAAATTGATTAAAGTTTATTTTTAAAATAATATGAAAAAATAAATAGTAATCTTAATTTTAAAAATAAATAATATTAGGTTTGCTTTATTATATATGTTGCCGCAGGTAACCTTCTATATGAGAGAGTAGAACAAGTACAAGAAGGAATAAATAAAAATAAAGTACAATAAAAAAATTAAAATAAATAATAGTAATCTCAATACTAAAAAATATTGATTGCTTTATAAAGTAATCATTTACAATTGGTTCTTCTTGAGGTCTTTCTGTTCCGCAAATCTCTGATAGGATGCTGGGAATATAATAACTCCGACACAATACATTTATGGTAAAATTCTATCAGATGTGGTTACATTTTTTCTTTCCAAAAAGAATCATCTTTATAAATCTGCCAAAAAAAAAAGCAAATCAATCACGGAAAACTGATTTAAACACAATTACTGCATTTTAAAACTCATACCTTTTCAATAGACATTCCTTCTGGAGTCCAAATAACAAAATAGCAAATTTCTGTCTTGGGTATATGTAGCTGCCCTTGTATTTGGTAAAAGTAGACGGCATTTGTTTTGAAGTTTATATTCTCTTCTCTGTCTATTGTTTAATGTATCACTTTTTTTTTAGAGCCTCTTTTATACACTCATGCGGTGTAAAATTTCGCATCGAATAAGGGCATTTAATTTCAATTATGGCATCATTTCCAACTAGACCATCTGAAGATGCCCCGAGAAAGCCAAACATTTGGTCAACAAACAAGCCGCAAGTTGTAACCTCAAGAGCAAAAAGTTGCTCAAACGCTTGTACAGCGACGCGTTCATGAGTTTTACCCCAATCAGTAGCAGTACTACCAGTAAATTTATTGTATAAAAGAAACTGCAGCACAAGAAGTGGAACATTGCATTTTGCAAATTTTTCCAAATGAAGACGCCGTTAGCCTTTTATATCTTTCATCCTTTTACAATCGAGTTCTGCTTTGTTCAATAGTGTTTTTCTCTAGTTGTGCAATTTCAGATTTTGTTTTTTTTAACGATTTAATTAAATCGTCTTTAGCTTCCTCAAATGATTCTGAAAACGGTTCTGATTATTTTTTTCTCCTCTGGCATAGCCGCCTCTATGCCGTAGTCTCTATCAGATTCAGCGTAGCGTTTCTTTTCTTCATGATCTATCTTCCTTGATGCGAAGAAGATGCATCTATACTTTACAGCTCCTTGTATAGCACTTCGAAATTGTCATATATTATTTTTTAAATAGGTTCTCTGGTCAGAAGCTACCAGCTACCAAAATATTTTAAAATTCATACACAGTGATAAAACACAAAAGTGCTAGCTGACTTTTGTTTTACCAAAACGTGTTGAATCGCAATCACAGCAGAATTCAACCTCTACTTTACGTTTACGCCGATATAATTCTACGGCACAATTGACAATTTTCAAAACGATACTGAAAAGTACCTACTTGGAAGCGTGCGAGTTAAAATCAGAATAAAGATATAAACAATAAAACTTTTTAAAATTTTTATTAAGTAGTATTATTAACTATTGGATAAATAATCAAAAAAAATAATTTTTTTTTATATTTTATTGTTTGTTTTTATATATTTTTCATTGATCAAAAGTTTCCAGCTTTAGGATTTTTCAAACTTTTAAAATTCATATCTCCAAAAATATCAACTTCTGTAGATCCACTAGTTACTCGATTGTAAAAGAAAGTCATAAACTTTACGATCGGTAAACGGTGTCTGTCGTTTCCGAAAATCCTTTGGATGTTATGTTTTTGACCGCACGTCAACCACTCTGGGCCAGCCGACAGAATTAATGAAAATTCAGAAAAATTCGACTTGACAGAGGTTGTGTAGAATAGATGCTATTTCCATATTTTTGTATATTTTTTAAAAATTAAAAAAGCCAATTGTTGAAAACACTTGAATACACCGCCGTAGCTCGTTTATTTTGTATTTATCAGATTCTAAATCAATAAAATAATCATTTTAATTAAGGTCATAAATAAACTGCTTTTAAAGACATTTTTAAAGTTTTTAACACGAAAAAAAACGAGCTACGTCCATGAAGACATCTTTGATGAAGACAGTGTTAACATTTAGTTACATTTTGGTGACAATTGACGCAATGGGATGATTTCTATTAAACCTCTAAAACACTGGATTCATCACGGGCTTAAAACCCCCTTAACCGAAAGCATTTCCCAACCGAGTTCCCAGAAATGCAATGCGATCAGTATGATTATAAAACTATCGTTAGTATTTAATTTGAGAAACATAAAAATAATAGACATCATTTAAGTGAACTGAAACAAAATTCGCGATGGGATCTGTGCAACTTTAAAAATGTTTGAAAAATGTATAACAGCTTAAAACATTCTAGGCCTCAAAAATAGTTTGATTGCTGATTTTTTTATAATCATCTGCTGCTTTAGGTTAGCAACAAATTCAAATTCTGGAATTTGAATGTGGTCTGGATGGTTAAATCCTACCGATATCATCATACACCTGTCATTCGTAATATGCAAATTCGCGAAAGGAATTTTCGACTGATCTTGAAACATTCAACAATTGTGGTGATATTGTGACACGACACATCAACTTTTCAACATAAACTCAATTACATTTTCTCATTACTGGCTGCCTTTTCGACGTAAATTGCAAAATTGTGGTTTTTTGATTAAACAACAAATAGTAGATATAGCATTATTATACAATGAAGATATTTTTCATTTTAATAATTTTGTTTTGCCAAACCCCCATCATTTGCATTCTTTTGTATTATCTCTTCTAATGCAACTAAAGCTGTACACTTTCTGTCAAGTGAAGCCAAAACCGTTAAACCCTGCTTATATCCACAAACCGTTTGAATAGTTTCTAGAGTCTTCCAAGTAAAAAAGCAACATGAATTAAATAAATACGGCTTTATTTTTAAAAAACTACAAATCAAGTAGAACTGACATTAGTTTTTATCCTAACTTTCCGCCGTTCTTCTAAACCAGCCGCCTTTTTAAAAGTTTCTTCATCTAGCGTAGTTTTTCCGTCAGCTATACACATCAATCTTGCCAAAACTAAAAGATTATGAAGATCAGAACCCGAAATACTTCCTTTCTGGCGCATGTCAATAAACTGTTTTTGCACCAACTAAAACAAAATTATTATATTATTTAGGAAAAACTTGTCATCATAGAATACTTCTTGAGTCGAGTCCAAAAATTCATACTTCGTTAATCTAGCCCAAGTCAGATATGATCTGATATCGTTCAGTAAATCGGGTTTTAGGAAATGCCGGGCGGCCTTCAAAATTTCATTAAAGGTTTTTAAATGCATTTCATCAGGTTGAAGAACAACATGTACGTCATTCTGGAAGTAGAAATATATAATAACTCCAGCATTCCTAATATTGTTAATGATAATGAAGGTTGTCAAAATAGACCTTGAAAGCAATCTGGGGCTAGGTGCCCGTAAATTCTACAAATAGAACAAGAAGAAATGAACGAGGTCCAAAAAGACAATGGCACAAACATAAACTCAACTTTGTCAACAAATTTTTCTCTTGAGACCTGATAGTATGTCACACGACCATTATGACAAGGAAAAATAAAATTTTTTCCAAAGACAAGGAAAATAAAAATTCTTCATTTTCTTTACTATATTACAAGTATGGTATTACGTACCGGTAACATCGATTTGCCTTCCGACAAAATCAAGAAAGGAATGTCACAATCAAAATCCAGCTGATAGTAGGTAAAATCATACATGCTTTTCTGCTCCTTAATGCACTTCTCAAGTGCCCTAATCCCAGTTACACCCGCTTCATTTAATTTTCCCGGTGTAAGTTTTGTTTCATCTAACACTAGATGAGTATGTGAAGACAGTTGCAAAATACTACTAGCTAAGCGATTTAAGGTATAGTCTTTCCTAAAACAAAACAACCAGCATCAACCGAGTTTTCTGTTTTCGCTTCGAAAAGAAAACAATCAGTAAAGCTGCAGCCCATTTTATTCCCTATCCCGAATGTGTTGAGGTAATAAAAGTTTTTATATTATAGTATAGGATCCCACTATAGAACCACCTTTACCGAGCTGGTTAATGGAAGAAAAGTATTTTATATTTAATTAAATATGTTAATAAATGTATTGCAATTGGGTTGTCGGAAAAATTTCAGTCCAGAATATGATTAATTATTAATTAAAAAAAAATTTTTTTTTATTTTTTGCACCGGTTTGACAAACTCCAAACAATCGAAAGTATAAAGCCCATAGAATATGCAAACGTTAGGTTGACTATTTTTTTCCTGTCACAACTCTTGGGTAGGCAGGTATAAACAGGTAACTCAAAACATTAATTGCACCGGTCTGGTTAATGAATGAAAGTTATATAAAAATAAACTTTATTTTATTACAAAGACGCTGGTAGAAGGTTGACTGCAAAAAATCAGTCTAGAATTCCGGTTGTCGATCTTTAAAAAATTAAATAATGCTGCGGGTGATCCCATGCAATAGTAGATTATCGCTATACTAAAAAACTAATATTTAATACTTAATATTAAAATAAAAAACATAGTATTGACATAAACGAATGCTTTTTAAATCTTTTTAAATAAATAAATTATACCGGGTGGAATATAAAAAACCTTTGGTGCTTTAACTTTTTTATTTTCCATTCAATTTTCAATTTTAACAAATTATTCGTTAAATAAAATCGTTCCCAATTGCAATACATTTATTGATATATTTAATTAAATATAAAATACTTTTCTTCCATTAACCAGCTCGGTGAAGGTCGTTCTATAGTGGAATCTAAGACTATTATTAAAGACATTTCACTACTTATTCTAAATTTTTCTGTAAGATTAGTATAAAAAATGACAATGAATGTGTTGTAACAAACTTTTATTAAAATAAACTGAAACAGAAAAGAAAATCACTTACCTTGGAATAAAAGTAAGCTCATTCATCCTCTCCAAAGACATTGGAAGATAATGACTTTTCGTAACCAACAGTTCCAAAAATGCATAAAACTCTCTTCCATAATCTACATTTTCAATAACTGGAATATTTGACAAATTCAAAGAAAATTTTCCTAATGCCATTAAATCTGTTCTCAAATACCTAAAATAAAGCTCCAATAATCAATATTAGAGTAATACTAGTAACTTACACTCTCGAAATTAAGTGATATATTGTATAATCTGCAGCTAGCTCATCTCCAAGAAGTAATTGGGTTAATAAAATCCTTAATTCTTTATGAATAAACATCATTTTTTCTATCGACATCCCTTCACTAGTAATCAGCGGATTATTGTGAGAAAGGGGCTTAAAAGCCACACAATGAATTCGAGGTATTAAAAAAGGGGGTGGATTATGAACTAAAAATTCATATTCATTCATTGAATCATCTTCATTAGAGGCAGTTGCCTCCATAGAAAGAAATCCAACAAAATCACACACGGAGTTAAGTTTCAACAATTCGGAGTTTTTATAAACTTTCAGGTGACATACTTTTCCAGAAAGATCGGGAATTGGAAAATTTAATAAATATTCTTGTGATATAGAAGTGGATGTGAATGTTGGTGTTTCAGCTTTATTGCAATGTTTTTTACGAGGTTCATTATCTACTGGAGATTCATCTGTATCCATTTCATCATTAAAAGATCTTTTCACTTGACTTGTACTGGCAGGACTCAATTCCATGTTACTATTACATAGTTTATATTTGTTTGTTTCCAAGTGGGTTACCCAGGAATTTATTGCTGGAATTGAAATGACAACATAGGTGTGTCTTTCGCTAGTCACAGAATGGAGCCCATTAATCAAAAATGTTTCATTTGACTAAAATATCGACTTATTTACCCCCAATTAAATTATTTAAAATAATTAATAACCTTAGGTTGAGTAGGATCAGTGTACTTTCCAATTTTTATACAAGTTTCATGGGTGTCTTCATTCCTAACTTCAAACTTCTCCAAGTAGTACTCTGGTTCATGCATATCTTGTATCATACCTCGAAACCGTACCAAAGATAAATCTTTTAAATTATGGGGCTCATTGGCATTGAGAAGAGGAACCTATAACGATTTATTTCAAAACAATTATATTATACAGGAGTCACTTACTTGGTTCCAAATTGAATCTTGTAGTAAGAGATCAGTCCATTCATTTTCCCTCTCATACCACTGGTCATAAGTGCAATTTGTTATTTCCATTTGTAAGAATATTTATTCGAAATAATAATATTTAATTAACTTCGCTCGACCACGCGAAGTGAGGTTAAGTGAGAGTGAAAAATTCCCGCTGTAAATATCATACACATACAAAACCCTATCTTCGATAGAACATAATCTCAATGGTACCAACCGGTAACAGTCTAGTGGCGTTACCTGCATTTTGGCTCAGCTTCGGAACCATTCGGTCGTATTCGGCCCCAAGCGTTTACCGCTTGTTTTTGAATATTGAAAGGAATAATGCGTTCATCAAAAAAAAATATATATATTGACAAAAGTACAATACAAAATAGTGCGTTAGCTAGATGTTAACACACCATTAACAATAATACAATACACAAAACAATATAAGCTATAATAGCGTTAATTTTTGTAAACAATAGCCCATCACAGCAATTACTCACTACGCCCTCGACATCTATTTGTAAATGTCGAGGGGTTAAATCTAAAGTAAAGAAGTGTTTACATAATCGAATACAATTATAGCCATACAGATAAAAGTACAGAAATGCTAATTAAAAAATAAAGTAGTTATCAGGCACAAATATAAATGCTAAAAGTACATAATCAAAATGTTAAGTAAAACCCTAATAGATATAAAGCATGGTGAAAGCAAATTAAATAACAAAAACATAAATAAAAAACTATAAAAATACAATGTATACATAGTATTAACGGCACAGATGTATGCTATAATTTTATAAAAATCGAAAAAAGTAGTTGTTTCCAAAAAAAAAATTATAAATACAAATAGCATAGCCTCACAAATATAATTGGCAGGTTAAAATACAATAAACATTTATACAGATAAGCAATATACAATTGCAACATATAGTATTAACGGCACGCTAGAATTATGCAATAAAACTGAAAAAATATATAGTGTTATGTATTGCCTTCGCACTGTTTCCTCGGGGTCTTCTCATCTCGCAAGTACACTCCGTTGTAACATGTAATGTGGCACCCGTTCTAGATAATAAAAACATTCACGAAAGCAAAAAAAAGAGTTAGTCTTACAAGCACGTCAATGATCTAAGTGTAAAAGCCAAAAAGAAGTTTAGTAGTATAGTATAGAAATACTGTCCTTAGAGGTATGCAAAGTAGTTGCTGCCTTTCTTTTCGATTTTCCCTTTGGTCGAAGTGGTCTCCCAATGGAGTTGCTGGCTTGCTCTTCTTTTCCCTTTGGTCGAAGTAGTCTCCGCTTTCCGTTCTAAGTTCTAGATAAGTTGTTTCGCTTCTCTAGAAACTCTACAGTGCCTGAAGCTTGTGGTTCAAGGGCGTCTACAAAAGAAAAAAAAAACAAAAGTGTACAACATGTAAAAAAATGCCTTTCACTTACTTGAAGTATGAAGTAGCTTTAGGACAACAGCTACAGAATGACTTAACACTTGAGCAGCAATCGACACTTTCATTTTTTTCATTCTGCTTTTATTAACGTGAAATTCGGTCAGCCTCGGTAGATTTCTGAATTCGGGACTCACATAATCAAGTTCCCAAACTTTTTCAATGTCTTTCCATCTGGCTGCTTTAGCAACACCTTCTGCATTTGTAAAGTGGATGTCTCGCGACAACAGTGTGTTTCGCATAGTTTTTAGAAGGTGTGGCACATCATACAGAGGAATGATACGTTGCCCATCTACTTCAAACACATAATCCTGTGTTCCCACAAGGTTCTGCGTATCACGCACAAGTGCATCAATAGCACTTTTATTATTTGTTCCTTGATCACATACGGTTGATACAACCGTCAACCCAGCTTCTTTTGCTTTTCTTATTACATCGATAATAATTTTTTGCAGTCTAAACGCTTTCATAGCGCCATTTATGCAACTGGTTGTTTCCAATTTTTATAAACGCCTCGTAACATAAACACCTGCAAACATATTAACTACATTAGTTGTACCATTTATCGTTTTATCATACTTATTACCTGAACATGATTAGCAATTTTTAACGATTTTTCGTGTCCAACCTCTTCAAACCCCTCAACATAATCTTTGTGCTGATTATAGTGCAAATGGGGTTCTATAGACATCTCATCAAATAATAACGTGCAATATGTGCTGTCATTCTTCATTGTTTTTACAGCACCTTTAAGAGCACCAAACCACAACAAGACCCACGTGTTGTGGCAAAACGTATAGTGTCATGTGTAACTTACACAGACAAGTAACTTTGCTGGCTTTTGCAACAAAACACAAACCGCGTAATAGTTACAAAAACACAACTCAATTTATCGTCTATTGTAAAAAGAACACAAACAATTTCAAAGCTTTCAATTTGTACTTGCACAAATCAAAATGGCGTGTAGCCGTGTGGGTGGCGCGCATGTGGCGCGCGCTTTTCATCAGTCGACTTATTGACAAGTGACAGTTGCCACGTCATTGCGATTAGTAGTACAACATTTAGACGTCACAGTTTTAAAAGCAACATGCAAAAGCAGGTAATAGTTATTTACCTAACGACTTCGAAAAATAAACGTTTCTACTTGAGCGCTTTGTTTGCAAGCAGGCTTAAAAAAGTACTGCATAATGAAGTAAATGTTTTTCCGCAAAGATAAAATATTTTTTTTAAATGCTATGAAATAGATTTGTTTCAAACAGTTGACCATAGATGCGGCAGCAAAGTAAAAACCAGGTGCAGACCGATTGTTTTTATTTTATTGGAAACGATCGGAAAACAACGCTCTGTAAGCAATGAATGCTAAAAAGAAATGATAGTTACATACGGGGCTAGTTTTTTTAACATTCCTTAGTAATTGTTTTACGTATCCTGTACTATTACAAACACTTTGTTGTTAAAAATCTTATTGTTTTTATGACGTAAAATACCTTGTGTATGTGTAAACATTGACCTTATACGTCATCACTTAAGTAGTCTATTTCTTTTTTTCTGTGGTTTGTGTACGTGTATAGAGTAGGTTTGTTGTCATTGTCAAAAGTGACATATCGCTTGTCAATCTTGTCAATCTTGTGGTTTTTGGCTCAGTTGGTAGTGGGGGATGTTCTGATTGGGCTATATTAGTAATGCTTCTATAGCGTAGCTATTAGGTTATCTATGATCATACAATATAAATCATACAAAACCCCACAGAACACCAAAACCTTATCTTCGATAGAATGTAATCTGTGATGGTAACTGCCGGTAACATTTTAGTGGCGCCACCTTAAAATCGGCTTAAAGTGCTTCAGAACCATTCGGTTGTATTCGGTCTCAATCGTTTACCGCTTCTTTTTTAATATTGAAAATAAAAATAGTTTATCAAAAAAATATATATATATATATACATTGACAAAAGTACAATGCGTTAGCTAGATGTTAACACACCATTAACAATAATACAATACACAAAACAATATAATGCTATAATAGAGTTCGTTTTTGTAAACAATAGCCCATAACAGCAATGATTCACTACGCCCTCGACATTTATTTGTAAATGTCGAGGGGTTAAATCTAAAGAAAAGAAGTGTTTACAAAAACGAACAAAATTTAATATAGCCATACAGATATGCAAAGCAGAAAAGCCATAAAAATAAAGTAGTTATCATAACATAATTTTTGTATGTAAAAACATTGACTTCATACGTCATCACTTAAGTAGTCTTTTTTTTTTCTGCTTAATTGGTGGGGGATGTTCTGATTGGGCAATATTATTGCATCTATAGCGTAGCTATAATATGTTATCTATGATATAAATATACCAACATACGATTATGACAGATGACGTATGACATGTTAGATGTTACATTTCACAAAAGTTCAAGTTTTGAACTGTATTTTGAGTTACCTATTGGAATGTTTTATAAAATGTTATATTATTTTTAAAAGCAAATTTATTTGGTTTAAATAACTAACGTACTAGATAGTAGTCTTAATGACCTGTACGTGTCTTGTGGTCTAACGTTGATAATATTTTGCTTTCATTAATTAGAGAGTTATTGCAAAGCAGATTTTAAAATCCTTTATTAAAGGATTCCTTTATTTTGACATGTACGCAAGCGGATAATGCACGCCGTTAAAAGTCGACCTTTATTAAAATACAGGCCGCCTGTATTTAATGTAAATATAGGAAAGGAGGTTTTTATTTAAGGCGCTCTTATTTTGACATTTAACATTGCAAATCAGATAAGAGTAAGGTTAGAGTGCAATTCTTTGATTGTTTGCTCATTATATTGTGTTCATCTGTGTTGTTGAAATGGCTAGTGATTTGAAAAGAAAGCGTGCAGAAGTAATTGTTCAATTTCTTCCTCATTTGCACCTAACAGTATAGCAACTTGTAATTGTTCTTCCATAATAACTAATTGATTTAGGATTAGGACCCACAGCACACAAAAAACAAAGTTATTTGTTAGATTAGGTCAAGTGTCAGAAACGTCAAAATAAAGACAAACCGTCCCTAATAATCATAGATTTACTATAACAAGATACAGCCATGTACTGGGATAGTCCGTCAAGACGTACCGTCTATTGCCCTCACTTTCAACTGCATTAGTATTCGATAACGCTATCCTTTAGAGAGGTTCCTACCAATAGCAAAGCAGTGGACGCAAAATGACATTTATTATTTGACGTTTAATTTGACGATTAATTGAATTATTTTGACATTTATCATTGTCCTTCTGTTATAGGTTATGCCTCGTGTCAAATTTTGCAAAAAATCACAGTAATTTGTAAACAAAACATGTTCAATCTCTGAAAAATTAGACATAACCTATTGTCAAGAAAAATAATTAATAATTTGTAAGTAATTTTATTTGCTAAGATTTAACCTCAACTTTTATTTTCTTTAATATATTATATATAATTGAAAAACGAGTTCAAGCATACACACCGATGAAAGGATATTTTTTCGCTTGTGAAAGGATTATAAGGAATAGAACAAACAATACAGGATCTCATTTTGAAAATAAATATTCAAAAATTGTATATGTCAAATAAATTGACAGCGACGATCGTCGACTAAAATCGTGCGTATTCGTCTCTGTTTAATCACTATAAAAACGTGTGCGACATACGACAAATGTGATAAAAAAGATGGAAGATGTGTTTTATTAAATATAGAAAGAAATGGAGAGATGTACCAATTTCGTTGATATGTTTTTTAAGAACCGAAGTATGTTTAGCATGCATAGCTATATCTAGTGTATTAAATCTATGCTAATAATATGCCACGAGCAATAAGTCTTTTTATGACACACACTTACAGGCTACTTTATTAAAGGAGCTTGTAATAAAGGACAGACTCCTAGCATGCTTGCAATAACTCTCTATTATTAAATATTTGTCTCTTAAAATTTATTATTGAAAGTTTATTATGAAAAAAATAATTAATATATTTTTTTACAGCTATTTTATTTTTTCTCATGTTGCTTTCTTATACTGACAGTGTGATCCTGATTTTCTCTTGCAATTTTCAGTTTCAGTTTTTTTGTTTTTGCTAATTTTAATTAAAATTTTCATAAGTGATTACTTACAGCTTTCTCCGCTAAAACGCGCTGCTATAGCCTATAACTAATTATTATTTCTAAAGCCACTAACTTAGTCTGGTAAATAGTGGCAGTGCCATGGTAAATTTTTTTTCTAAAATTATTTAAAATGCAATTTATTAGTGCTAAAATACAAAAAGTTTAACTCAATCAATATTATTAAACAAATAATAAAAAATTTTACAACCTTACTATTTACCTAGACATTTATTTTTCTTACGTTGGTGCTTGCAAAGTGTTAGTCTTTTCTTTGTTTTAAATATGGCACTTATGCTGGTATTTATATAGTGCGTTCCACTAAGCGCTCACGACGATCAAAATGCTCCTTTAGCCATTCCACATACCGACCGCGGTCGTTGTGGTCACGGCAAAAACGTCACTCATGACGTCATGACTAATGCTCACGCAAGGCTCACAACGACCCATCTGAAGAGGTGGGTCGTTGTGGACGCTGAGAATAATTCGGCGCAATTTTTGAAATTTTTCACGATTATAATTTTTTATAATTGCATCCCATTCTTCATCTGAGCTAGATGAACTACTTTCTGGCGCTTTGTTGCGATGCATCAGCAAATATCCAACTGCCGTCAAAGCCATTTCGATTATATTTAAACTTAAGTTGTTTGATAACTTCACCACAATTAATTATAAAATATTCAATTATTCTTTACTTTTAACATAAATAAATTTAAGTCACAAATATTAAAATTTATTGTTTAGGATAACCTAACCTCCTTAAACTTATGAACGCCCCAAACGCTCCATAATCCATTCCACTTGAGTTAACGACAGTAACGTTCACAATCAAGTGGAATGGGGAAAACAGCGGTCGTGAGCGTGAGCGTTGTGAGCGCTTAGTGGAACGCACTCATTATAGTGGTAGCTTGCTTGAGTCGGACTTGAGCAAAGACTCTGGCAATATTCGGGAAAGCGTTGGCATTTCTGTGGTTGGCATGCGTTTTGACATCGATTTATCGCTGATTCCGTCTCAAGCAAGGACCTCGGCAATGCTCGTGTGAAATATGATATTCAAATCTTGAGACTGAGATCGGTCTTGAGCAAGGACGACTTTTACAGACAAATCTCAAGATTTAAATATCAAATTACGGTGTGAATAAGGGCGATTTTTGGGTGATTTTGGCTTTATGAGTAAGCGCAGTGGGTCCGTACTGAGTCGGACTCAAGCAAAGGGCCGACTTGTCTTGAGACGCCATTTGCAGGTTATATGTCCGTGTTTGACGTTTGGATTATTTTCGACAAATTAAAACACATTCTTCAAACGTCATTCACTAATTGTTCCTTAATTATGAACTTACAACAACTTTTAGTGTTAATATCTTGAATAGCAAAAACAAACCCTTCAGTCTCTAGAAAAAGTTGTCCTTTCTTGATCCATAAACATGACAGCTTGTCATCTATCTCATACAATTCAATTTCTTTAAAAAATCTACTGTGTAATGTCTTTTGTTTAATTTTTAATAACTAATTATTATATTATCTAATTATATAATTATTAAAATATTATATATGTTCATCTAACTTATTTGTGATAATTTCACTTTTTAAATGTAATGGTTTAAGAGTTAAGACCTGTATTTGTGCTCACAATAAATTAGTAAAATAAATTTTACTAATTTATTGTGCGTTTTATAATTATAAAAGTAATTTTGCATCTTGGAAACTTAGTTATTTAATAATACTAATATGTTCAAAATTCTTCTGCCTCTGTTTTCTTTAGTAATTAAAAATCGTTCAATGAAGATGTTGAATGATCTTTATTAAATTTAATAAATGATGTTTGGTTTTTTATGTTAATGTTATTATTATCTGTTGCGGACCATTTGATTACACTAAAGGAATAAGTTAATAGAGGAACAGCATAAGAATTTATTAGTTGTATCAAAATTTTACTATTTAATTGCGTTTTGAAAAGTAGTAACACTCGGTTGAAAAACATTTTGATTATACAATTTTTAATTTATTTAGGAGAAATTGTTGAATTTTGATAATAACTTAGAAATTTGTACAGCTTTCCTTAATTTAAACTGTTAGTAATTCTCTTGTTCTTATTTGTATAATATAAAATTTGACTTTTATCTTTATTTGTGCCTTGAAGTTTACCAAAATCTATACCAATACTATTTGAAAACAACTTAGTAATTTTTATTAAATTAAATAATTGATTTTTACAGCTTGTTATATATTTTTATGTCCTCCATATACATAAGATGAGTAGTAGTTGGAAAATTAATATAGTTTGTTATCAGTTTATAACCACAGCCTAAATTATTGAGAAGATTTGAAAATAGAATAATTGCTGAACAAAACCATAGAGAACTTAATAAATCTTCTTGAAATATTTCGCGCTTGATTGGTAATAATGCAGTTTTTATTGATTTGTTTCCAATTGAAAGATAAAGTGAAGTTTGCCAAAATTGCATTGTATAGTTTAATAATTAAATGAATTTTAAATTGATCTTATACAACTGTAAAAATTTTATTAACCAACAATGAGGAATGGAATTGTAAGCTTTTTTATATACAATGAAAGCAGTGTAGATATCACGTTTATTTAATCGAGCTTGCACCATCACTACTGAATCAATAATAATAATAATAATTATTATTATTATTAATACGTTGGCTAACAGGTTTAAACCCAATTAGAAGCCAACTGAAAAGCAAATAAAAGCTTAATACAGCAGCACAAAAAAAAATAATTAAAGTATTTTATTCATAGAATTGTAAGTGCTAATCTTCAGCTGTTAGGGATTGCATTAAATTGTAGTTGCGACACATTGCATATAAAGGTGATCTCTTGGAAATATTAATGCGAGGAGTTGGTAAATAAAATGTTTTATGTTGTCGAGCATCAAAACTTGGAATTGCAAAAATAAGTTGTCCCAACAGATCGGCACAGACAATCTTACTTGATATTAATTTATCTACAAATTTTATACCAGCATCAACCCGACGAGAATCCAACGTAGCAACATTAAACCTCCTGAGTAAATCTAACGGAGGTATGCCTTTGACTGGATATGTACCATCTGCCTTAAAACATAAAAATTTGAGAAAGCGCCTTTGAACTTTTTCTAATGTATCAATATAAGTTGGGAATAAAGGAGCCCAGATAACACATGCATATTCCAGTCTTGATCTGGTAAATGCGTAATACAACATAAGCAATGTATCAATATTGGAAAAGGAGCGACTTTGCCTAATAATAAAACCTAACGATTTAAGAGCAGTTGCCACAATATTGTCTACATGAAGTGAAAAAGCCAGTTTGTTATCAAAAATTACTCCCAAATCTGTAAACTTCTCCACCCTCTCTAACACTTTGCCGTCAATGGTGTAGTTATATTCAGTTTTAATGGTTTTGTTAGTGAAAGTCATTATAAAGCACTTATCATGATTAAGAGGTAAACAATTCTTATGCGACCATTCACCGAAAAATCTGAGATCAGCCTGCAAAATATTACAGTCGCTGTCATTATGAATTTCTCTGTAGATTTTCAGGTCATCAGCATACATAAGAACGTTAGAATTGAACGAAACCACTATATCGTTAATAAAAATATTAAACAAAAGAGGACCTAACACAGATCCTTGAGGTACACCCGAAGAAACCTGTTTGCTGCTGGATAAGTAATCAAAATACCTTACACATTGAGATCTGTTAGAAAGATAGCTGTTGAACAGATTTACCAAGTTGGTAGAGAATCCAAATGACGATAATTTTTTTAACAGCAGTTTGTGATTAATTCTGTCAAATGCTTTTGAAAAATCTGTGTAAGCTACGTCTACCTGGGCTTTCCTATCAAAGCAATCCGAAATAAATTGTGTGATAACACCGAGATTTGTGACAGTAGAGCGACCACTTACAAAACCGTGTTGACGTTGTGATATTAGATGTGCTGTTTTAAACTCTAAAAATTTTTGTAAAATTATTTCAAAAACTTTAGAAAAATTACAAATAAGTGATACGGGTCTGTAGTTCTTAATTTGATTTTTACTACTTTTTTTATGAATGGGAGTTATGACCGACAGTTTCCAGACAGAAGGAAAAGTGGAAGATTTTAAGATATTGTTAAATATTAAAGTCAGTGGAAATGTAAATCCATCAGGAAGAGACGAAAGAACGAAACCAGGAATTCCATCGTGGCCTGATGTTGCATTAGATTTGATGCGTTTTAAAGCAGCAAGAGTTTCAAATTCGCTAATACTGGGCATATCAATTACAAGGTTTGGTTTATATATATCATTCTGATCGTCAACATTATTAAATACATTGTTTGCAGAATCCAAATTAACAGCAAAGTATTTAGCAAACTCTTCTACTATATCTTGAGGGTCATTAAAAGTGTTCTGATCATTTGTCATTGCATTTGGTATTCCATTAGACTTTTTAAGTCGATTTACATAAGCCCAAAATTGTTTTGGATTTGACTGTATGTTAAGTTCAATGTTGTTCATATAAGCGTGATAAGCTGTTTTAACGTTTTGTTTTATAGTCGATCGCAACTTTTTAAACTCTTCAAGAAAAAAAACATGTAAAGTATATTTATATTTGCGCCAAAGACGCCATTTAGATTTGATAAGTTTTGTAATTGAAGTATTATACCAAGGTGGAAAGTGGTTACGACGGCAATAAGTAGTTTTAGGAACGTACAAGTCAAAAATGCTATTTATCTTAGCATAAAAAACAGAGCACATGTCATTAACGTCTGCTGTTGCTTCCAGAAAAGACCAATTGGTATCTAGTAAGTGTTGTAGTAAACTTGAATTGTTAGCTTTGCGAAAGTTCCATTGCTTTTTTGCTCGCATACAATCTGATATAAGTTTAAATTTTGAGTTTCGAAGAGGAATTGATATTGAAAGAGGGGGGTGATGGATGTCTTTTTTCAATAAACTATCTATAGATTCAGAGATGCGACAGTTTAGATTACTCAAAACTAAGTCTAAAAATTTATTGTTAGCATTGGAAACATTGTTAAGCTGACTAAGATTAGTGAGACTCAAGCAATTGGAAAATAATTTTAGTTTGTTGCTGGAAACAGCTGATGGTAAAAAGGAGTACTCCGGAAGATTAAAATCGCTTACAATAATTACATGATGGTTGTATAACTCATCTACATTGCTAAGAAGATCGAACCGTAATTCATACTCCTCTTTCGAGGAGCCCGCCTGGACATAGATAACCAAGATAATAATTACAAAATAGTTAAAAGAGTATTTGACAATTATTAATTCAGTGGAACGAAGAGAATCAAATCCAAGTTTAGATGAATTAATCTGCGTAATAGCAAGCTCCGATCTAAATGCTAACAAAACACCACCACCTCTCAAAACATTCATTCTATTGAAATTTCTATCAGATCTTATGATAGAGTAGTTACTAGGACAAAATTCTTCATTATGAACTGAAGCATTTAACCACGTCTCAGTGAGACAAATTAAGTCAAAATTGGTTTCAATAATGGAATTATGCAGTTCAGTGAGTTTTGTATTGATGCCTCTTACATTTTGATAATATAATGTCAATGGTTCTATCTTAGAGTTACCAACAAAGTCCGAGCTGTTAGAAGGGGGTACCTGATTATTTAAGAAGTCACCTATATTAGTTTTTAGTTGCTATGTAGAAGAAGAAAGATTGCCAAACAGTTCTTTTTTAATATTATGGATTAGGTTTTTATAATAGGAGCATTTGTCTACGTCCCAAACAGCATGAGCAACATCGTTTAAAGTCAGGTTGGCTTTAGACATGATAGAAGTACAATTAATACATTTTAATGTAAGTGAATCACATTCTTTAATTTCATGTGCTTCGCCACAACGAGGACAACTTAAGTCTTTTCGGCAGAACTTTCTATTGTGATTATACCCATTGCACTGAAAACAGCGAGTAACGTTAACAGCGTCAAAGATGTAGCAGTTATCAAGTCCGATTAAACAGTGGCCTAATTCTAAAGCTTTGTTGTAAGAGATAATATCTACCTGCAGAATAATTTGAAATATGTCAGCATTTTTCTTTGTTGGTAACAGTTTTAAGAGTTTGACCTGGGAAGAATCGAAAAATATAGATTTATTTTGTTTGACCAAAAACGAAATAATATGATCCTTACTCAATTCACTCGAGATTCCAGAGATACGCAGTCTAGGAGACCGGGGTTTCAGATTTCTAATTTCATATGACTCATTCAACTTATTATCATCAGCAAACTTTTTAAATTCAGAAGGATTAGAGCATTTCACAAAAATTCCACCATTTTTGATAGATCGAACACCAGCAATGCTCAACCTACATTCAGCTGGATCAATTTTATTGATTATATCAGTTTTGGTTTTAGACACCGTCTGGGTAGTTGTTTTAGGTTTAATAACGACAGTAGTGCATGTTTTATTAAGTTTGTCTGCATAGGAAGCAATTTTCGGTGGTGTATTTAAATTTGGAGAATCGACAGGTTTTAATGTCGATGTTATCAACTGAATTTCATCACGCAGCAAAGTATTCTCGTTTTGCAAATCAGTAATACGTTGCGTAAGAGTAGTAAGCTGTTTCTGTATAGTTGTTTGTAGAGAGTCAAAGTGACTACTGACCGATGCTCAAAAAGAAGCAAATAAGGCTCTAACTACAGTGGGAAGATCATTTAAAGCATTTTCATCTATCAGTTTCGGAACAATCGGGCCAATACTCGATTGTAAAGAACAATAATTAATTGTTCTTTACAATCAAAAGAACTACTCATGCAACCTTTCTGCTCAATATTTATAACATCATTATTTATGCAATGGTAATAAATTAGATCCTTGGTGCATGATGTAAACAGTTTAAATAAGGTTGGCAAACACGTTTTAGGCTTATAATTTGACGGATTTTTGGTGTCATTTTCCTTGGGCTTTAAATAGGTTATACCTTCAACCAGAAATTTTGAAACATTTTTTCTAATTAATTGTATTTCACAAATTTTTGTTTATTATTGTAAGACTTTTTTTATTCTAATCTTACGTTTTGCCCAATTTTAACAATTAAATTGAATTAAATAACAGTTAACTCTTTCTCCATAATAAATTTGTCAGGATGTCTATGTTCTACGATTATGAGCGTTAATTATTCACTCGAAAACAGTAAATAATTACAGAATAGCAACGTTATTATCAACAATCTACTTCAACTCACCCCTCCATATTCATTGTTAGAGAAACGCTTGAGCAGTCAGACGGATCGATTGGGCGACACATGAAACATATTTACACATAATGTACCTGTCAATAATACCTGTAAAGTAACTCACCGGGAGCTTTTCTCCTCCTCGCAGAATTCTCTTCCTCTCGAACTGATTGTGGAAGACATCACAAGGCTCATTGGACTTGGACAACCACTCCATGGACTCGATTGACTCAATCTTCACCCCTATTCTTTAGCATCGTGTTCTCAATGATGTCTTCATTGTTTCGGTACCTCATTATTCCTCCGAATTCAGGGAGTCAGCACTGAATTCACATTATTCCACCGAATTAATGGAGTCACAACTGAATTCACATTATTCCACCGAATTCAGGGAGTCAGCACTGAATTCACATTATTCTACCGAATTCAGGGAGTTACAACTGAATTCACATTATTCGACCGAATTCAGGGAGTCACAACTGAATTCACATTATACCACAAAACAACATATGATCAACAAGATCAACACGTTAACTATCTTTCTCTTTCAATAAACAATTAACAGTTTAAATATTCATAAAACTGCCCGTCCGACCGCTCTGACCCTTTTTTAATCAACATTCTCACTCTCGCCCCGCTCAGCTGACTGCCCGCCTGGCCTCCACCTTTCCAAGGATGCTAAGCTTATGTTCTCCTTCTTTTACTTAAGCTGCCATATGGCCCTCATCGAGATCATTTAATTATACAAGCGATTTAGCGCCTTATTGGCTTATTTTTACTTAAAAAATAACTATAAATGATTATAAAATCAAAAACTCTCACATTATTTCTAATGATATTTAATAATTTTTCATAGATCTAATTTTATTTGAAGAAGATTGAATATCATTTGTTAAATTTTCAAAATCATAATTGAAATTATGAGACCATAACTCTCTCTAAAAATCATGTAAATCTACTTACATTTGGTAGACTATTATTATTAATTAATTAAGACTGACAACAACAGCTCTCAATATTCTTTTGAGAGCAGTAGAATATGTCTAAATTACCACTAACATATAGTTGTTAGTGACGAGAATAAACTTACATTTGTTCTGGAGACTGTAGTGTAAAAAGTGGAATTGTTTCTAGAGTTTAGCCGAGGAACTAAAAAAGATAATTTTTCTAAGAGGAACTGGAATCAATTTTACCATGAACTATATTATCTAGAAAAATAAGGGAAGCAGTGATTCGTCTATCCTCCAGCCTTGTCAGAGAAACTGTAGCCAGTAGTTGTTCATGAGGATATCTAATAACAGGGTATACACCTGAGGATTAGTCTATATGACAAATATTTTGCAAGTCGCTGCTAGAAGGATTTTATTGATAACGAGTGCACGCTACATTCGGGTGCCCAAATAGTACTACAAAATTCAAGCTTAGAGCGTACATAAGAAAAATAAAGGCATTTTATAGTTGTGATGTCTCGGAAATATTTGGTGTTTCTAATGATGAAACCTAGTGATCTAAACGCAGAAAATGACATTTTCTCATTTTGATTCTGGAAGGACATCTTAGAATCAAAGGTCACTTTCAAGTCTGTGATGGAAGTGCAACGCTTTAAACTTTGCTGATCAATAGAGTAATCAAATATTAAGCTGTGCACTTTTAACGAAAATGTGACTACTTGACATTAAAAAAAAAATTGTTAGGAGAGCACGCAGATTAAATTTTTCTAAATTTTTGTGCAGGTTTAGCTGATCGTTTTTAGTGGTTACTCTTGTAAAGAGTTTTATATCGTCTGCATAAAGGAGGCAGTTAACAGTGATATCATTGTTGAAATCGTTTATAAACGAAACAAATAGCAGAGGCCTCAATACTGATCTCCGAGAGACCCCAGAAGGGTCGTCAATTGTAAAAGAATTGTAACCACGATATGTAACTTGTTGTTTGCGACCAATGAGGTAACATTCAAACAATTTTAGCAGTAGAAGTGAAAGGCCAAGCAAGTTAAATTTATTTAAGAGCAAGCTGTGGCCTAAGCGGTCGAAGGCTTTGGAAAAGTCCAAATATACGACGTTCATTTGTATTCTAGCATCAATAGCTTCTGTGACAGACTGTGTGAAACAAGTGAGATTTGTTTTTACAGACCTGCCTTTTACGAGCCATCTCAATGCCATCTTTCTCATCTTTTCTAAAAATGGGACAGATTGTACACTTTTTCTAGCTTGTAAGATAATTAGGAATACCGTCTAGACCGCTACTCTGCTTATTTTTTAATTTAATTAACACGTTGAAACATCTTGTTCGAAAAAAAGGAAACAAACGTATTTACTATATCTTGCGGGTTATCTATTGTAGAATCACCATATTTCACGATTTGTGGAATAGAGAGTTTATTTTTACGATTTTTTATCAAAGACCAGAAATCCAAAGCATCTATTTAAATAATGCTTTCAACTTGATTTATATATTGCGTATAGGAATTGCGAATATTGTGCTTAATGATAGACCTAAGAAATTTAAATTGTTCGTAAATATCTTGATTTATCTTAATTTTAAATTGTTTTCAAAGTTTCCATTTGAGTTTTAAGATTATTACAATGTCATTGTTAAACCAAATAGAATATTTTTTCTTTTGAAACGACAGCTAAAGGGGAGAGTTTTACTAAAAGCATTTAATAGTTTCGAATAGAACTGAAGACAAGCAATGTCAACATCATCATGATTTGATAAGAAAGACCAGTCGATATTAGATAGTTTATCATATAAGACTAGAATATTAGCTTTCCTAAAATTGTATGATGTTTAGGTAGTTATTTATAGACTTAGCTGCTGAATATGTCTTGACTGAAAAATTTATTTTTACACTGCGATGATGAGAATATTTCTGTAGAAAAACATCTGTAGCTGGCATAACACTGCATTTATAGTTTGCAAGAACCAGATCTAAAAGCAGGCGATAGCAGTTCAGCACGTTGTTGTACTGGGTACAAATTATCAGATATCTGAGAAGTGAAGCAGTAATTGGAAAACTTGGGTACATTGAAATCACCGATGATTATGATATTGCGGTTGAGCATAAAACAAAGTGCAAACAAACTATCAAAAAAAGTGTCAACATCCTGAGTAGTTGTTCAAAAAGATAGAGGGCTAATAACCAACATAATGAAATAAGTTACATAGTTTATTATACTTAGAAGCAATTACATCGACAGAAGGAGGAAAAGATAAGTTTAGCAAACTGAAGTTAATTTTGAGGATATTAAAGAGGATCTTACAGCCAAAAGCACCCCACTCCATTTATTGCAGCCTCCGTTACGTCTCCGAAAGTGCTATTATATGATAATCGCAACTCTGAAAAGCAATGTATAATTCCTAAAGTCTGGTATTGATACCTCGCACATTTTGGTAATATAAACATATTTTAATATCAGCAATGTGAGCGTCAGATAAGTTGTTTGTGTCAAGAAAGATTGAAAAGGAAAAGGCTGATCAGATAAATATTCCGTAGGATAACTAGTATTTGTTGATTGCTATAGAGTAATGCCAAATGGATCGTATTTTAGCTTTTGAATATGTTTAGCGTAAACTGCACATTGTGACGTAAACTTTAACAAACTTATACAATTATCACCTAACCAGTTCTTAGCTACTCACCTTGCCACGCAGTGCCCACGATTAACTATCGGTGAGAGGTGCGGGCTACTAGATTTACTATAACAAGATAAAGCCATGCACTGCGATAGTCCGTTAAGACCACAGATGGATAATTAATAAGGTGCTCCGACAGCTGCCCCACGCGCGGCCGCGAATGTGGTCTTCTATGTTCTATGTTAGACAAGGACAGACAAGGCGCTTGGTCGGTTTGCCGTCCGATACTGCGGGACAATAATAAATCGCTAAGGAAAATATCATTTTATGTAGGTACTAGATATAAAAAACAACTCGACAACTTATAAACAAATTATTTATTTAATCAGGCATGTGCTTTTTTTAAATCAAAAAATTCAGAAGCAGTATTTATTAGATAAAATATGGTGAGTGAGTATCGAAATATTTTACTATTTTCAACAAATAGCAGACTTCAGTTGTTACTTTATCCTAATTGACAATAAAGAATAAGCATTTAAGAACGGTGCAATCTGGATTTTTTTTATCTATGGCAGATTCTTTTAGACCCCTTTTGCTATAATTTCTTCGCGATGTATTTCACAGTCAAAGTTAATTAATTTATTTTTGGAAACTGAAAAAAACTCTTCTATTGTGTTGTCAAAAACGTTAACAGAAGCAATATATTTGAACAACACATTTTCTAATTTCCTTAAAAAATTGTGGATAATTTTATTAGGATGATTTAACCATCCTCTAGATTTTAATTCAACTAGTTCAGTTTTGGGAGGCAAGATATAAGGTTCGGGATTATAGAGAAGCTCACGACAAAATTTACATTTTGACTCCTTAAACAGTTTTTGCAAATAAAACCCGTTAAATAATAAATAATGCAGTCGAATGTTTCAGGTAAGTCGACATCGTAAATAGATGCTACGGCATCTTAGAATCCTCCCAAAAATCACTTTCCAGAAGATCGTCTTATTTTTTTTTTATTTTTTGAAGATGATGAGCTTTGTTAATAAGATCATTACTAGAAAATATTGTTTTAAAATTTTCAACCGACAAAATCGTGTTCTGTAAATCTTCCGTCTGATTTGTGCAGTTGCCAAATTGTGGAGATTTCAACAATTTCACAATTTGTACACTGATAATAATCTATATATCTGCAAAAACGTTCCCATTGTGGGATGATCATTGTCACACCCCGCTTGTCTAACTGTGCCAAAAAATCTCTGTAATTTAGAAAAACATTAGAATCTTATTTTAAAGTTAGTTTCTGAAATATTCTAATAAAAGAATCAAATAAAGAAAATATAGTTCTGCACTAATGGTGTCCCTATATGACGACTTCTCGTTAGAATATTTTCGGAAACTTATAATCCATTCTTGTCCGTAAACTTCAAATAACATTTATTTCTATCTACTACAAGCATTGTACTACAAACACTTTTATATTGCCGCTGTAGCCACTATGACATCCGGGTGAAAAACAGTATCTTCGAGACATTGTCAAAAATAAAATACCAGCACCAAATTATGATTAAATGCAGAATAGTACATACAAATCTGCAGGCTAGCTCATATTATTTGCAATCGTCTTAGCAAGAAAAGCGCCGATCGGATGTTTTACGCCAAGCGCCTGGTTCATCTCTCTCGCACAGTGACCACACTCGCGGCCGATTCATATGTACAGAAAAGATAGTGTGTCGTTGCTTACCTTATTAATTATCCATCCGTGGTCCTATTGTCCTCACTCTCAACTGCATTAGTATTCGATAGCGCTATCTTTTAGAGAGGCTTCTACCAATAGCAAAGCAGAAAGCAGTGGACGCAAAATGACATTTATTATTTGACGTTTAATTTGAGAATGTAATGTCTATCAATAAAAAGACATTTTGTTTGCAAAGGAAAGAACAATTTATTCACTTTTATTACAATAATTGGGTCTAGGAAATAACCGACATTAGCGCGCGTGAGTCTTCGAAGTCAATCTCAATCCTCCTACTGCGGTGGCGCTGCCTTACAACCTAAAGTATGCGCTCGCGACACCTACGGTGGCGACACCTAGGAGCGCTTTATTGTTACAGACTCCCCCTTTGGATTCCACAAGTCGTCCCGAGTGGGAGCCAATTCCAGTTATTCTTTGCAACAAGAGGCGGTACAAGGCCCTTTGGGGACGCGTACTCGTCGTCTCTCAGTCAGAATGGGACCATCAACCAGGCTTAGATTTTCGTCGTCATCACCCTCAACTAGTAGCGGCAAGGGGTCATCGTTCGTCGTAACGGGAAGCTCAAGCGCTTCCGGAGTCGGAACTGAGTCGCCACGATCGGAAGAGGCAGTAACCTTCCTAGGTCGCCCTCTTCTTCGTATTGGTAAGACTGGGTGTGAAAACTGGGCGTTTTCGGCCTCCACAAATGGACGAAGAGCCGATACATGGTATTTTCCAATTGGAGTCTTTGGATCCGCCGTCGTAGCTATGGCACAGCTAGTAGGGTAGACTTCGCAAATTACATAAGGACCGTCACGACGTGGAGCAAATTTAGAACAAAACAATTGTGATGCCTTACTGGTCACGTGAGTGTCAACCAACACCAGATCTCCTACTTTGAATACCACAGATCTTCGTCGCACATCGGCATATTTCTTGACGGTGTCTTGCTGTTTCTCATTGTTTTCGCGAGCTTGTTTCAGGACATTCGCAATCTTCTCTAAATAAGGCGTAACCTCTGGTATAAAGTTTTCGTTTTCAACCACCGCGCGTAAGTCGTGATGAACGTCACTGGGTGTGCGCAGCTCGCGGCCAAATGTCAGATACGCGGGTGAGAATTTAGTAGCACAGTTCACACTCGAGTTCATAGAAAACCGTACAGCCGGAAGAACTTCACTCCAGCTACTGTGATGTTCTCCGACAAGAATAGCAATTTTAGTCTTCAGATCGCGATTCCGCCGTTCTTCCGGATTCGCGGCTGGATAGTAGACAGGTGTTAATGCCTGTTCAAAGCCTAAGCAATGAGACACTTGCTGCATCACTTCGCTCACAAACTGAGTACCGTTATCACTAATAACCTTGCGTGGTGTCCCGTAACGTAATACGACCTCATTGACAAGACATTTAGCACATGCCTCCGCAGTTGCTTGAATTAGAGGAAACAGCTCAATCCATCTTGTACAAGTATCCTCCACGGCAAGTACCCATCGATACCCTCCAGGTGTTTTTGGAAGCGGGCCGAACAGATCGAGCGCCACACATTCAAACCTCTGCGCCATCACTGGTGTTCGTAGAAGTCCCGCCGGTTTCAAATTATTTGGCTTATAGCGCTGACATTCAGCACATTGCAGAACGTGATTACGGATGTCTCGGCGCATCGTCGCCCAATAAAAGTGCCTGGAAATTGCCTCGGTAGTTTTATCAATACCAGGATGACCAGCTACTGTCGAGTTGTGATAGTCCAACAATATTTCTTGAATCTTACTGCTTGGGATCACCAGTTGTGGCTCTTCAATTTCGTCAGACACCGAATAGCGATATAGCACCCCATCGGTCATAACATAACCTCTATCTGTCCATCTGATCAAGTCGATTTCTAATGGGTCCTCAAATGCTTCTATGATTTTAGACAAATTATTGTCGAGCATTTGCAATTTGCGCATGTCTTTCACTGTAGGCAGGCTAATAGATACAGAACAAATTTCGGATGATGTGGAAAAACCCTGGATGTCCTCCACGACACCAGGTGGCCTCGATAGTGTGTCTGCAATTACATTACTTTTCCCCCTAATGTAATCTATTTCCAAATCCAATGGTTGAAGCTGAAGTGCCCAACGGGCTAATCGACCAGTTGGCGACCGGAGTGTCATCAACCATTTCAACGGCTGGTGATCTGAAACAATTTTTACTTTGGCACCCTCTAAGTAACCTCGAAATTTTTGAACAGCATTAATGATAGACAAAGCCTCGCGCTCTGTAGTTGAATAATTCCTTTCAGCAGCCGTAAGAAGCCTACTAGTATATTTAACGGGTCTTTCGTCTGGTCCCTCCCCCTGAAGTAAACAAGCCCCTATAGCATAAGAACTAGCATCGGTTTTTAGTTTATATGGTAAAACAGGATCAGCTTGTCGAAGAATAGGTGCAGTCGTCAGTAACTTCTTAAGTCTGTTGAACGCTTCGTCTTGAGGCTTGGCCCAAATCCATGTTGCGTTTTTCTTCGTGAGATATGTAAGAACCCGAGCGACCTGAGAATAGCCTGGGATAAACCTGCGGAACCAATTACATGTCTGCAAAAATGTTAACAATTGTTTTACGTCTCGCGGTGGTTTCATTTCGCTAATCGCAGATACTTTTCCGGGATCGGCGGCAATACCGTCGCGAGTAATAATGTGCCCCAAATACCGCACCTGAGGCCGCACAAATACGCACTTTGTCCGATTTGCACTCAGCTTAAAATGTTTTAGGCGCTTAAAAACCTTCGAAAGGTCCTGTAAATGTTCATCAAATCCCGACGACAATACTATCAAATCGTCCAGATATACTAACAACACGACGTTACCAAGTCCTGATCGAAATCTGTCCATTAATCGTTGGAAGGTAGCAGGAGAATTCCTAAGTCCAAACGGCATTCGTATAAACCGGAATAATCCAAACGGTGTTACAAATGCAGTTTTGTCCCTGTCTTCCACACGTACCGGAACTTGCCAAAATCCACTTTTTAGATCCAGCGTAGACATAAATCTAGTTTGCTTAGCCGCGTGTAACACGTCGTCTATTCGCGGGAGGGGGTAGCGATCGGGGGTAGTAATAGAGTTTAGTTTACGATAATCGACACATACCCTGTAACTATCATCTTTCTTCCGAACCAGCACCACTGGAGCTGCATACGGAGATTCACATTCCTCTATGATATTGTCTGTCAACATATTTTCGATTTCTTTCTCGAGAGCTTCTCGTTTAGGTGGTGACAGGCGGTAAGGTGGCGTCGCTATGGGTGTATCGTCCGAGAGTACTATACGATGCTCTGCAAACGAGGTAGGTTCATTGTTTTTCTGAAATACTTCAGAATTCGATTCCAAAAGTTCACAAAGTTGCTCTCTTTCCATTGGTGAAAGGTCTATACCTTCATCTGCTCTAACTAAATCAAGACTAGCAGTGTTAGCCATTACTTGCGTTAGGGGTACTGGCTCTTCGTAAAGTTGGTATCTTTGTTTCGGGCTGCAATTGAAGTGCCACTTCATCTTAGGAATATTCAAGGTTATACCAGCTTGTCTAATAAAAGGTACGCCTAAAAGTGTCTTGGAATTTAGATGTGCAGGAATAGCAGTAAAAGATGTTTCAAAACACGTTTCCTCCAGCGTTATTGCCACAATAAATACTCAAGTGTTTACCTTTCGAGCGACTCCATCAGCCATTGTTAATATTTGTTCTTCTTCCTTGAACTCGATACGTTCTGAAATGAAATGTTGGTATAATTTCTGACCAGCTATATTTCTGCGTGCACAAGAATCCACAAATGCCATCCCACGTATTCCAGCAACCACAATATTAACCATAGGTCGACAAGAGTGTGTCTCATCAAAGTCAGTTACCAAGACAGAGAATCCTGATGAAGTAGTAGGGGTCGTTTGTTCTTCCAATGTGCGTCGTGTTCTTGGACATTGGGATCGTATATGACCAATACCTCGACAGCCGTAACAAATTAGTTGCGGAGATGTTGACGCTTGTGGCGTTGTTTCAACTGGGACAGGTCTTTTGACCAATTTTCTACAGTCTTTTTGCAAGTGACCATAGTTTTTGCAAAAATGACATCGCTGTCTTTTCTGTTGAGCTTCAGGGTGGCTGAACATCGTTTTCTCTTCGCTAAAGCTCTGCTCGATACTTCTAGCTTTTTCGATAAGTATTTTAAAATCAACGACATCGTCTCTGTTCAATCTTCCACGAATGCGTCGACTCAGTAGACCATAAACCATGTCTATCTTGAAAACCTCTGGTAGATCATCAACAGCAGTAAGCTTTGAAAGCAACGCTCTACATTTATTGACAAAAATGTCGGTTGGCTCAGTTTCGCCTTGTTCTCTACAAAAAAGCTCCTTGAAAATCTTATAATTTGGTTTATTCTCACCATAAGCATGACATAAGGCCTGTATTGCTAGTTCCCAAGTGCTGCACGACGCTTTGGCTCCTTGCCACCATGTCGAGGCTGGACCATCAAGCAACATTGCTAAACCTTTCAAAGCATTCTCTTCTGATACACCCACGCAATCCTTATAAACAGATATAGCATCAAGGAAAGCATCAACACTATCTTCTTTTCTTCCAGAAAAGCGCGATTTGCAGTCGGCAAAACTACCAGGAAATCTTCCATTGTCGTTTCCTGTCGTGACTCCTTCTTTTAGGTTTCTGAGCAAAATCTGAAACTGTTCGTCCGTCATTGTTATAGCCATTTCAGGTTCTAGCGATTCTTCAACAATTTGCCCGATTTCTTGCGTCTGGGCGTTTTTATTTGCGGATCGGAGGTGGTATGGATCACGAGCGTCACTCATATATTATTATAACAAAACGGTTTATGTTCTTTCTCCTTTTGACAGCTGTCACAAGTGTCATCAATGTTAAATTCCAAAATGTCAGTCAACCACCTATCAAAACGAAAAGTCACTAAAGTCACCAGTTTTTCAATTGCGGATACGAACGCTTACGAGCTGGGCCGAACACCGGCGCGCGTTTAAATTAAAGCAAAATGGCGACACTAATTTACACAAGCACTGGCAAAAATTCTAAATTAACGAAAATTTTGCTTTTATTCTCGTTGTTCGGATTTCCGTAATTTTGTATGGATTTCACTTCAATTTTCTGGGTCTAAATGATGATGCCAAACGACCGAACAAATTCAGTGCGAACTGGACCAAAAGCTGCCACAAAACTCACGCTACCGCACACTTCATCAAACTACACAAAAAAAAATTTTTGTTTTCGGTCTTTTCAAGACCCACCTTTGTTCGAGCCCCACGTTGGGCGCCACTGTAATGTCTATCAATAAAAAGACATTTTGTTTGCAAAGGAAAGAACAATTTATTCACTTTTATTACAATAATTGGGTCTAGGAAATAACCGACATTAGCGCGCGTGAGTCTTCGAAGTCAATCTCAATCCTCCTACTGCGGTGGCGCTGCCTTACAACCTAAAGTATGCGCTCGCGACACCTACGGTGGCGACACCTAGGAGCGCTTTATTGTTACAAGAATTAATTGAATTATTTTGACATTTATCATTGTTCTCGTGTCACATTTTGCAAAAAATTACATTAATTTGTAAACAAAACATATTCAATCTCTGAAAAATTAGACATAACAGAGACTTTAACTTTTCTTCACTATTGTCAAGAAAAATATTTAATAATTTGTAAGTAATTTTATTTGTTAAGATTTTAACCTCAACTTTTATTTTCTTTAATATATATAATTGAAAAACGAATTTAAGCATACACACCGATGAAAGGATATTTTTTCGCTTGTGAAAGGATAATAAAGAATAGAACAAACAATACAGGATCTAATTTTTAATATAAATATTCAAAAATTGTATATGTCAAATTAACTTTTGACAAACAAGCTATTATTTTGTGGGATATTATACAATAACTATCTCTGATTATTAAATATAACCAATAACTAATTGATTTTTAGGATTTTTTTTTGTCAGAAATTCAAAGCAGAATTTTAATTTTTTGAAGAGCTAAATAATAAGTTAGCAAACGGATAATACAGAAAACAAAAATGAACAAAAAAAAATTTAAAAAAAAGTTTAACAAGATGAAGAATTTACATTTACATATTTGAAATTTTAGAAAAAAAAAAATTATGAAAAAATAAATTAATAAGAAGCCTAAATAAAAATTTAAACAACAAAGAAAACATAGATAAAAGTACAACAAAAACCAAAATAATAACAAAAAAAAAATCAATAATAAGAAATAGAACAGCAAAAATAAACTATTATAAAATAGCGTAAGAATAAAATATGTCTTTTAAAAATAGATAAAACAAACAGATGTCAAATAGACTTGACAGAAACATAGTTAGATAAGCAGAAAAAAATTAAAAAGACATAGAATCTAGAAGTGGCAGTGAAAGTCAGGAAGATGTAAAAGATAAAGATGGTGGTGATCAAGGGAAAAAGAGGGAAAACATATTTATAGACAAAAAAAGAAAAATTTAAGATAGTTAATAGCAGAAGAAAGAAGAAAAGGAAAGAATGCTAAAATAGGGTATAAGACAATTTGGGAGAAGAGAAAATGTATGAAGTAGAAGGGAGAATTCGAAAAAACGTTTTAGAAAATAAGAAAGTTAAAAAAAGCATTGAATATAACAATAAGCACAAAAAAGAACACGAGAGGTAAGATAGGAGGTAGAAAAATTAGAAAAAGTACTAGAAAAAACACGGGGAAAACATGCAGAGGTTAAAAACACAAGAAAACAGAAAAAAAAGAAAATAAAGCAGAAAAGAGAAAAAGATGTAGAAAATAAGAAGACTCTCAAAACTAGAAAAGACAAAAAAGAACATAAAAAAGAAGAAAAAATAAAACAAGAGAGAACAGTTGAACAAAAAAAACACAAAAAAACAGAAGACAAAAAGAGAGTAAGAAAGGAATGGAGACAAAAAGGTCGATAAGAAAAAGAACAGGCAAAAAATAAAAAATTGAAAATAAATAAAAAAAAGCGAATTAAGAAAAAAAATCAGAAAAAATATTCTAAAAAAGGTAAAATAGAAAAAAGAGTAAAAAACTTATAAAACCAAAACTTTGTAACCGTGAAGTTACACAAGGGGAAAAGGAGAGAAGGGAATAAAGGGAATAGGAAAACTCGAGGACAGGCTAATCTCGGCTAGCTTTACCTTGTTCAAAATTACCCGGTAGTTCAGCCGTAGAGGCGTGAATCTAGGAACACAGGTGGTGGATATGGCGCCACTCAACCTAAGCGCAGACAATAGCCGAAATTAGCCTCCCTTTAGCCTTTTAGGGGTCAAGACCTGCAGGCTAAACAAAAGCTCCAGTAAAATAATATTAATATATTGCATAAATAAAAGAAAATACAACAAATAAAAAACTAACTGATATCAATAAGTGATATTGGCATCAAAATGAAATAAAATAAAAAAAAGGTAAATCCAGAAAGTTCAAATAATTAATTAGTTATAAATAATTCGAATAAAATTTTATCACAATTTTAACACAACTTGACAGGACTTGATGCAGTCTGAGTTAGACAAGACAATTTCCTTGAAGTTAACTCAAGCACCCCTTACAGATTGTCCTGATTACCACTAACAATAAAGGCAATAATTTGATGAAACAAAATATAATAAAAGGAAGGTTTTCTTCACTTTAAAGGTGTCGTTCAAAGGTTTACTAACATTCACACATTCATTCTACCTTTCATAGACCTTGAACTAACCTTATCTGCTGTTCCGTTGGAGATGGTTGTTTTGCAGTGGTTTACTCCTCGGAAGCTCGGTGGTAAATAGCAGGATAACAGGAGGAAGAGATCGAGTGCCGCAATTGAGTCGTCTCTCGACTTGACCCTAGACTTGTCCTTAGACTTGTCCCTAGACTTGTCCCAAGACTTGTCCCTTTCTAACGTCACGTAATCGCGAAAATGGTAAAATCGTTATCAAAACGTGGCTTCAAAGCCGTACCAATTTTCTTGTCAAAAAAAGTCGTGATCACACGTAATACCCACTTCTTCTTCTTATAGTGCCTATCCGGTCCGGATGTTGGCGATCATTCTGGCTGATTGTTTTCGGCCATGAATGATTGTACTAGGGAAATTTTTTAATTGGAGTGGTTTCCCGTTGCCTTCTCCAATTTTGCTGGTATCAGAGCGTGGTTTCGATCCACGGACCTCTGGGTTATAGGCCCAGCACGCTTCCACTGCGCTAGTGGAGCTATTGGTTAATACCCACTACCGGGTTTATTTGACTCACTAATTGGCGTAGAAGGGTACACTAACACTACGTACGGTGGCGGACTTAAAGTGAAACATGGACGCTATCACCACTCCTATATATAGAGTCGGTATCTTTCCCGCTTAAAATCTGGTAAATTCTGCTTTACTATCGGATTATTCTTTTCCTATCCGTTAAAAACTACCTGGGTTTTTTTTTCTCTGGCCAATAAAAAAAGTTAGCTTGCTTTACTTTATATACAGAGTGTTCAGAAAAGACAGTTACACAAAAGACATAAATTGTCTTAAAGGCGTCGGGTCTTCGCAGTTCTAGACTAAATCGATGACAGCAAATTCGATAGTGCACAAACTAGCGTCATGCAATGAGTAGTTTACCGCTAAATGGCAAAAAAGCGCTTATTTATCGTAATTTTTGGCTTGTGCCGCAATTCAACCGTTACAACACCCCTCTCCTTACATAAGTAAAATTGTTATAAACAATTTTACTCGCCATTTACCGGAATGACGCACGAGAGTTTGTTAGCCAACCCAAACCTATAGTAAAACCGAACTTAATGAAAGTGGCGCAACCAAGAATAGGAAAAGCTAATGTTTAGACCTCAAAATCAAAAAGGAAACTAATTCAAACTAGCAAATATTAAACAAAAAGGAAGAAGAAAATAGAGAAAAAAAACTAAAAAGATCAGAAGGATCTGTGACAAATTGACCTGAAGGGTCCAAGAGTAATCCTTAAGGGAAGTACATAAAGCCGTACTGGGCTAACATGATGGGTGCCTGTGTCCCAGGACTAACCTGTCATGGTGTTTTGCCTGAAAACCGAATAAAAAAAATAACAAAAAAAATAAAAAAAACGATTCAAACAAAAGAGGAACAAGACACAGGCATTGCCACCCTACCGGCAAGCAATTATCAGCAAACTAATAAAATCTCGGAGAGACCTGAATTGTTACGTCGCGTGTGGGAAGAGCGCTCCCAACATTACCCACTCCGTTGAGGCCCCTAGATATCCGTAAACCCTCTCCGAGCGTTCCGAATAGCAGGTCCCGAGGGTACTGCCAGCAACAGCAGTAGGGTGCCCAAAGCAATCCTACCCACCGCTAATAACAACCAGTTCTCAAATATGCTTTCTAGCACAACAACAAATGAAAAATAGAATACATTTGTATTAATAAAATTCATAAACATCCAAGAAAAAAAAACGTTGGTCTATGCAGACCGCTCCGCAACGCGATTCTAGTCGACTACAGTCAAATGAACAACGGTGCGTCACTACTTTCCTATCATCACAAAACAACATTCTCTGTCCCTCTCGGACTATACCAAACAACAAAAGTCCCGAAGAGTACACGAGCAATGTACCTAACAATATAAACAAAAGACACACTGTTGCCACTAACTGGCCAGAACTAGAAAAAAAAAATTGACGTGAAACGAAAAGTTATTGTTTACGCCGAAAGAACTTTTGACGGCCTTTTACCGTCGACAGTGAGTCATTGAAGTATTCGACCACCCCTCCAATAGAGCAAAAAAAAATTGGCGTATAACGAAAAGTTATTGTTTACGCCGAAAGAACTTTTGACGGCCTTTTACCGTCGACAGTGAGTCATTGGAGTATTCGCCAACTCCTCGAATAGGGCAAAAAAAATTTGTTACAAATTTACTGTAATAATAATACGACTCGACCTTCCTGTTATCGCTGAATAATTCCAAGAGTACAAATTTGCAATATTGTGTAAAATAATACAAAAAAACAAAAGTAGTGAAAAAAACCGTCTTTTATCGACCTAAAAGAAATTGTGATAAAATTTGTATTGCCAAGATAAATTACTATTAACAAACTATTCAAAAATAACAAATATTTTATCAAATTGCCAATTCACTAATAGTTGAAAGTTAAAACAAATTTAAATATTAATAATTACGAAATTTTAAATCAGGCCCCACGTTGGGCGCCAATTATGTAACCGTGAAGTTACACAAGAGGAAAAGGAGAGAAGGGAATAAAGGGAATAGGAAAACTCGAGGACAGGCTAATCTCGGCTAGCTTTACCTTGTTTAAAATTACCCGGTAGTTCAGCCGTAGAGGCGTGAATCTAGGAACACAGGTGGTGGATATGGCGCTACTCAACCTAAGCGCAGACAATAGCCGAAATTAGCCTCCCTTTAGCCTTTTAGGGGTCAAGACCTGCAGGCTAAACAAAAGCTCCAGTAAAATAATATTAATATATTGCATAAATAAAAGAAAATACAACAAATAAAAAACTAACTGATATCAATAAGTGATATTGGCATCAAAATGAAATAAAATAAAAAAAAGGTAAATCCAGAAAGTTCAAATAATTAATTAGTTCTAAATAATTCGAATAAAATTTTATCACAATTTTAACACAACTTGACAGGACTCGATGCAGTCTGAGTTAGACAAGACAATTCCCTTGAAGTTAACTCAAGCACCCCTTACAGATTGTCCTGATTACCACTAACAATAAAGGCAATAATTTGATGAAACAAAATATAATAAAAGGAAGGTTTTCTTCACTTTAAAGGTGTCGTTCAAAGGTTTACTAACATTCACACATTCATTCTACCTTTCATAGACCTTGAACTAACCTTATCTGCTGTTCCGTTGGAGATGGTTGTTTTGCAGTGGCTTACTCCTCGGAAGCTCGGTGGTAAATAGCAGGATAACAGGAGGAAGAGATCGAGTGCCGCAATTGAGTCGTCTCTCGACTTGACCCTAGACTTGTCCTTAGACTTGTCCCTAGACTTGTCCCAAGACTTGTCCCCTTCTAACGTCACGTAATCGCAAAAATGGTAAAGTCGTTATCAAAACGTGGCTTCAAAGCCGTACCAATTTTCTTGTCAAAAAAAGTCGTGATCACACGTAATACCCACTACCGGGTTTATTTGACTCACTAATTGGCGTAGAAGGGTACACTAACACTACGTACGGTGGCGGACTTAAAGTGAAACATGAACGCTATCACCACTCCTATATATAGAGTCGGTATCTTTCCCGCTTAAAATCTGGTAAATTCTGCTTTACTATCGGATTATTCTTTTCCTATCCGTTAAAAACTACCTGGGTTTTTTTTTCTCTGGCCAATAAAAAAAGTTAGCTTGCTTTACTTTATATACAGAGTGTTCAGAAAAGACAGTTACTCGAAAGACATAAATTGTCTTAAAGGCGTCGGGCCTTCGCAGTTCTAGACTAAATCGATGACAGCAAATTCGATAGTGCACAAACTAGCGTCATGCAATGAGTAGTTTACCGCAAAATGGCAAGAAGGCGCTTATTTATCGTAATTTTTGGCGTGTGCCGCAATTCAACCGTTACAACTTAATTAAAAAAAAAAGAGAAAATTACACAGTTAAAAAAGAAGAAAAGAAAGAAGACGATGTTCTAAAAGCAGTATTTTGAAATGTCGCAAAAATAAGAAATCAAATATTTAGGAATACATAGAGTTTGAGATAATAGGTAGAAACATGGGTAAATAGAAAAGATTGAAAAAAAAATCTATGATATAAATACAGATAAAAAATGTAGTACAGACTGCAGAGAAAGAATGTTGATGCTTGATTGTTTACAAAAGAGTGTGCTAATGTATACAGCGAAACGTAGAGAAAAATTTTTAGAACAAATACACAAAAGTAATATAGTACCAAACAGATATAAAAAATTAAACAATAAGAATAATTTTAAAAAGAAATGGACATGGCATGGTAAATTGTAAGAAAAAATAGAACGAATAATAATTTAAAAAGAGTTGAAGACATAAATAGAAAAAAAACGAAGGCATGCAGTTCCAAACAAAGGACATAAGAATAAGATATTTTGTTCAAATAAACGTTTAATTAAATATGAATTATGTTTTTACAAATCAATAATTTAAAAGAAAGCGACGTATTTGTTTATGACAATTTTTAAAACAATTACAGTATAAAAAATTAAAAACAGTATATTCTTTAATTGATTAAGTAATTAAGTATCCTAATAAAAATGAAATGATTTCATTCGCTATAATATGTTCAATAAAAGTGAAAAAAAAACTTTTTATAAATTATTTAGTTGTGCTAAGATTATTGTAATTGGATTTTTAAGCAGTATTAATTATCATCCTTAAAATTTTCGTTTTATAATCATTATTAGGAATAGAATATCGTCAAAATATTTTTAAAATATGTATCTGCTTTTTAAAGCTCTTCTTAATAATGTGACACTTATCTGCTATAGTTCTTAAAACAATGGCAAAAAATAAACTAAAATACTACATTAGTAATAACTTTGGCGTCTATTATCCGAAGAATTATTTATTTTGATCAAATATCTAAATTTTAGAGTGTAAAATGTTTTAATTGTTAAATAATACATTGCAATCGTTTAGTTAAAAACAATAAAAAATTTAATTAAAATTTTTAAAAGTGCATTTACAAATTTATAATAACAACCATTGCTGTATTGTATAGTCTTCAATGCTTTTCTCTTAGGAATTCGGCCCATTACCTAAAATAACTACAACTTAATTTCTATATAATTTTTTTAATAGAAAAAAGAATTTAAATAATAAGTATTTGAAGCATGTATAAATAAAAAAATATATTTTCAAATTTATTTTCAAATAGGTTTATTGGTTTATTACTTTATGGCTAACTTTAAAATGTCGCATACCTTTAGATGTTTTTTCAGTTCCGACACGTTCTTTTTTCAACTATTGTTAAACGTTAGAAGCTTGTAAAATGCAGATGCTGAATTTCAATTTTTTTTATTATTTAATCTTTTAAGTTGAGGGTGGGTGACTTTCTCACCCTCGCGTCTTATTTTATGACGATGCGGTACCGTTAGTTTTAATTGTAACTATAGAGTCAACCAAATCTTCGAAGCTAAAATTTTCAGATGTTGCTAATTTTTGGGAGCTTTGCACATCAAAAAAGTGGATGGGGTGGAAACAGATTTTAGCAAAATTTAGAAAAAATATATTTATTAGTATTTGGTTCTGCTCGTAGTGCAGTTCAAAAATTTGATGACTTTGTGCTACTATTATTTGTAGTAAGTTTGTTGTTAGAAAAGTGTGAGTTTACAGTAAAAGAATGACTTTACGCGGAAAACGCATTATTGACTTGCTAAAATCTCCTGTAAAAGGTAAGTTATTTTCTAATAATTTATTTTATTTATTATTCTAATAGTAGGTATGTAATAATAATATAAAAGTTTGTTTTGGAAAATCTTTATTCAGTGAGATCTTTGTTTTTTCAAATACTAAACCAGTCAAATTAAAAACAGTAAGAAAATTAAAAAATATTGTTTTCAGTAATTAAATTAAAAAATGAAAGACAACAATTTTTATACATCTATAGCTGTTTTTGTCATTTTGTTTACTTTTAAGAAAAAAGTTAACCGAAAATTACAAATTGTTTATAAAAATTAGTTAACTTTTTCAACAAAATAACTCATTAATATCACAATTAAAAACAGTAAGAAAATTAAAAAATATTGTTTTTAGTAATTAAATTATATTGAATAATGTTTTAATTTCTTTATAAAAATTTTTCAATCTAATATAGATACCTACTCAATTACACGTTTAAATCAGAATAAAAACCAATTCTTTCTGTTTTAATTTTTTTTACAAGCATAAAAATCAAATGTGGGTGGCTAAATACAATTTTTTTTTAAAGAATAAACAAAAAACAAAGAAATTATTTTTTAAAAAAATTTCATGCTAAAAAAAATATATTATTTTTTAAAGATTATTTTAATTTTTTTCTCATCAACAAAAAAAAATGTTTTCTCTTATAAATTGTATTGATGTTTTAGATTTGAACCCTTTTCAAGATGGTTTAAGTGTAATGCCACTATATGTACAAAATGAAACTAAGTGCGCCCTTGACCACCATATTTATGGGTTGCCACCGTCTGATCAATTAAAAGACCTAAAATTAGCATTTGAAACATCTATAAAGAAAGGTAAGTTAAATATGTAGGTTAGGGTGGCCAAAAAAAACCGACAATTTTTTTTTTGTAAGTTTCGGATAAAAAAATGTTAGTTTTTGATGTTTTAAAAGCCCTCTTCAAAGAACAGCTCAAAAAAATTTTTTTAGAAGTCGCTCCAAATTTTTGAATATTTTAAAAATTGTCAATTAATTAATTATTAATTCCGGTTTCCTGTAATATATCAAAATGTTATAAAAAATGAAGGACAATGTTTTTCAGTATTTTATATACATTTATAGCTGTTTTTGTCATTTTGTTTGCTTTTAAGAAAAAAGTAAACTGAAAATTACAAATTGTTTATAAAAATTAGTTAACTCTATAAATTATAATTTTTGTTAATTTTTTTTTTGTAATTTATAAAGAAATATTATTTTTATACAGTAGGTTAAAAATTGTTTTTATTATTTATGTATTTAAAAAATTGCCATATTAAAAGAAAACAATTATGAACTACCAAGAAATTTATTTAATTTTTTTTTCAATTCATCGTTTTGCTGTGACATCTAAATAATTAAAACTGATTACATACGATAACTTTTAAGTTACTCTACTTTTTCTAAATTACTGCAGACTATTTTATTCCAAATCTGAACATAGCCATTACACATCCTAATTATTATCTTTGTGTTTTTATTTAAATGAAGAAAGTTCCACCTCTGCATCTGAAGCTTTATTGTTTTCTTTAGCCAGTGATGAAGATCCTACTTGGCAACCATCTGAGCCTTCGCTTAATTCATCCGATAATATTATGGAAGAGGTAAATTAAACTAATAAAATTATATTTTTGCAAATTTTTAAACTCTAATTTGTTTAAAACAATTGTGGGTTTTAAAATATTTAAAAAATGGCACGTTGTATATCTAAAACACTTGTAACTAAAGCGGTTCCATTATCAGATAATTATTATTGTTGTTATTTTACATAATAAAATAAAGTTGCTAATTCCGGTTTTAGGTAAAACCATAATTGATTAAGAAAGCTTAAAAGTGTGCTCTTTTGAGCACTTAATATTTCTGAAATTTTAGAATTAATTTAACAACACTTGTCGTAAGTTCAAAGTGGTCAGTGCGCCAGAGTGTTAATTTTGACAATTGTTGATAAAAAGAAGAAGACTATTTTTTATATACCTATAATATAATTAAATTTCAGAAAATTATTTCAACAGTTGAAGTTAACAATTATGTAGAACCTAAAAGTAACAATGTTTCACCTGTAACTACAGAAATAGCTACAATTTCAGAAGAAGTTGCTGCTGAGGTAAATGTTATTAACACTTTTAAAAATGTTTTGATTTTATTCAAACCACTAACTTTTAGGAGAATTCGGTTCTTACATGCAGTAACAAACAGAAAACAGATCAGTTGCATTCATCTACCACCCGTCAGATGCGTTCAAAAAAAAACAAACAAACAAATTCGGAAGCAAGATTTATGTTTTTATTGTGAAACTGAAGTTTTAAATTTTGCTCGTCATGTTCAGCGCAATCATGCCGGAGAAATAAAAGTGCAAAAATTTATGGTTTTGCCATCAAATTCTTTAGAACGAAAACGTCTAATAGCAATGCTGCGGAAAAAGGGTAATTATTTGCAAAATTCTTCAAACTTATATAAGCCTGTTTATAAAAGCCTGTTGAATCATTCCAAAGAAAATTATGTTTCTTGTCCATTTTGTTACGGTCTTTATTCACGTCGAATAATGTATCGGCATAAAAAAAGATGTGCCAGCAATCCAAACCCTGGAAAGTGCGTTACTCTTCGCGAAGGACAAAATTTATTTGTCGAAGTTAGGTGTAGGAGTTGACTTGCTTCAAAAAGTTTTTCCTCGTATGCAGGCAGATAAAATATCTCTTTGTGCCAAAAAAGACTCGCTTATTTGTAGATTCGGATCAAGATTTCTTAGAACCCATAGAGAACAACATCATGTTTTGGTATGTTCAAGAAAGATGCGAGAGTTAGCCAAAATGTTAATAGAATCTCGGAAATTTGATCCTACTATTCAGAATATGTACAAATTGCTGCATCCTCAACATTTTGATACTGTTGTTAAAAGCGCAAAAATTATTGCTAAATATAACCCACAAACAGATGTCAATGAAAGTCCTACTTTCGGCATGAACATTAGCAGGAGGTTAAAAGATTGCTGCGATATTGCAATTTTACACATTTGCAAAAGAAAATATCAAGCTCATAATAAAATAACTGCGGAAGCAGAAGCAGATATTATATTTTAATGTTTAAGAGACTGCTGGAAACAACGTGGAAACATGAAATTTCAAGTCAAGCGGGTCACAATTTGAATACTAAAACGTGGGACAAAATAACAATTATTCCACTAGCAACAGATCTAAGGTTGTTTAGAGATTATTTGGTGCGAAAAGGAACTGAAGCAGAGAAAAAGCTAAAAATCAATATGCAAAGTACTAGATATTTTATATTGTTAATGGAAACAATTTTCTGCAGATTAATTTTATTAAATCGGAAAAGAGTAGGCGAATTGCAACGAATAAAACTTGCTACATATTTAGCGGCAGAGGACAAAAACCATCAAACCTATGAAGAATTCTCAGAAGCAATTACAGCGTCTGAAAATTTTTTATTGAGAACGTTCAAGCGCGTAGTGATCCGAGGTAAAAGAGGAAGAGGAGTTCCTGTGCTGTTCAGTAAAGACATGCAGCAGCACATTAAATTACTATTAGAAACTAGAAGTAATTTTTTAGACGACTCTAATTTATTTTTATTTGGCAATGTAAATACAAATAATTCTATTACGGGTTATAAAATAATTCAAAAGCATGCAAAATTGTGTGGAGCAAAAAACCCAGAAGCATTGACCTCAACAAAATTGCGAAAACATTTAGCTACACTAACGCAGGTGTTTAATATGACAAACAATGATATTGAACAACTGGCAACTTTTATGGGTCATACGTTTGACGTTCACATTAAAGTTTACAGACTTCCTGACGATGTCTATCAGTCGGCTAAAATTGTCAAACTGTTATTACTGATGGAGAGAGGAGAAGCCGGAAAATATAAAGAAAAATCTTTAGACGAAATAAACATCGACATGGATGAAGAATTGGAAATTGAAAATGATACTGAGACTGACAATTCTACCAACGTCAAAAGGATTTGCTCTCAGGCTCAGGTATTTCATTTAAATTATGCAATATAATTATAGTAACCGCAACTGTAAGAAAAAATCTCTAAATAGTATTTTTTTAAATTTTCTAACTATTCGTATAAGACAACATACATGACAACATCATGATATCATCTAATCAACTTTACATCACGTTTGGTTAAATTAGTAATAGCGTAAAAAAACTATCGACTACAATGTAGTAAAAAAACATAAATATCTCAAGAACAGTTACATAATGAAGGGTGTGAGTATTAATAACGTTCATTAATACATCTTTTTTGTCAAAATCACAAAAACAGTTAATTAAAAAAAAGAGTGTGTTTTAAAAACAAAGTACCCTTTTTCAACAAAATAGCTCATTAATATCACAATTAATAAACGGTCTACGAATACGTTACGTGCATGTTTATTTTGATAAAGTTGTTTTAAACAAAAAATATTATATTTTGGGTAATTGATTATATTTCTTTTTGTATTTCAGTCTACCAGTCAAACAACTGATGAAGTTTTATTTGAAAAACTGCCTTCACCATCATTGTCCTCACCGTCATTGTCATCACCAGAACCCACACCAAAAACCAAAAATAAAAGAAACGTACCAAAGCGGCAGCTTGTGGCTTGGACATCTGAACAAAAAACAGTTGTTTTAGACTACTTCAAAAATCACATTCAACGTAAAAAACCCCCAAAAAGATTTGAATGTGAAGAGTTAAAAGAAAAGTACAGCGATTTATTGCGCAACAAATCGTGGCTAAAAATGAAAGTGTTTATTCAAAATGCATATAATAAAAAAAAATAAATCTTTGATTTTTTAAATTGTTATGTTTTTTTGAATATGTTTTTTTTTAATCAACTAAGGTGTTTTGCCTCTCAGGGTCTCAAATATTTCAAAACTTAAAATTTGCAAACTCCAGCTTAATTTTAAACTATTTAATAAAAATAATAATTAGTTTATTGTCAAACAGAATCAAAAAATTTTAAAGTGACAAAGTTAATAAAAACATTAAACATTTAACAATAATTAATAAGTAAAATACAATAGAACTACATAGAACACTAATAATGAATATAAACTTTGTTTATGTAAGAATGACTTGAGTTTATTCAGAGAACAATTGAAAATATCAATAGACACATTATTGATGAATCAAAACACGTTATCAGTAAAACGTTATCAATAACAGCACTCCGGTTTTCCGGTTATCAGAATTAGTACGATAGTCTGCTTAATGGATCAGAACAGTCAAAAAAACTTTCAATTAATTTAAAACCAAAACGAATTTTAAACTTTTTTTTTCTTAAAATTAGAGGTTTAACTTCAACAAGCGATATTACTTACAGCTCATAAGTGAGCTCATCAGTGTTTATCAACATTCATTTTAAACAGCAGATAGTTGGTAATTTTTTTTTGTATTTTTTTAACCCGAGTAATGTGTGTTTCGTTATAAATCTAATTCATAAAACTATCAAGACGATTAAGATATTTAGAAATTTTACGTTTTTAGTTAATAAAATATAAAAATGAATCGTGAATAATTGAAATCGGTTGTTACTCTTCCAAATTTAATTTAGTTTTAACTTTTAAGTAATAAATAACTGATTCAGTTCTTAAAAGAAACATTTATCAAATCAGACTATTGGTGTTGAAAGTAAATTTCAACAAGTTAGCTACTATGAAAGAAATTTACAAGTTAGTGACAATTTGTTGATTTTTTTTAATCAAAATTTTTTTCGATGCATTATTTTTGATTTTTTTTTTATAAAATTAAATTATAACAAACAAAATTTAAATCATCACGTGATCTTGTTAAATATGTAAATAAAAAAAGCTTTAACCAACCAAAAAATTATAGATCCATTATTTAAACTTTTATGTCGATCATTTTAGAACAAACATTATATGAAAATTAGTTAATTAACAATCGTATAACTTTTTAAAAAGATTGATAAAAATGTTTATCTAACAAAGCTTTATTTTCTGTTTTAAGTATTCTGACGACACCATAATTTTTTCAAACTTCTCAATTTATATTATTAATACATGCACTTTTTCTTGCATTTTATCACAGACTTTTTTCATTTTGTTATGTGATAAAAAAATTTGCAATAGCAATCTATTTCTAAAGAAACAAAAGTGTTACTACATATTTACAAAATTTTAAAATCTTGCAAGAGTCTTGGTTGTAGTCGATTCAATCTGAAAGTTCATAGCGGCAACGCTGTCAGACGCTGAATGGGTCCAATCTGTACAAAAATATACATTTGGACGCTGAATAGCTGCATTATAGAATGTATATTATGGACGCGAAAAAGATAGCAAGACGGATGGACGCTGAAAAGCTGACAAGTGAAAATTTTCAATATAAACTAAAAATAATGCTCCTAATTTAATATACATTGAATTTCTTAAAATCTCAGTAAAAGCCCCATCTATGGGTAATAAGAGATCTTAATATACAGAGGTGGACGCTGAAAGACTACATTATGGAAGGACGCTAAAAAGGTAGCGAGATGTACATATATATATATAATTATATTTAATCACTCAAGAATTGCCTTTTTAAAAAGATAATTAATTACTTGAGCTAACTAACTTATTCTAAATAGGTCATGCCTTATATACTAACATAGAATACGATAACAGAAAACTATTTTTTTCTAAAACAACTTATCAAACTACTATCACTAGACAGTTAATGTGTTTATGTCTAAGGGGTGGTTCACATAATTTTTCCCTCCTTAGTCAAAAACGTCCTCGTTTTGTATTAAGGCGGTCGGCAATTCCGGGTAAATTGGTTGAAGTGGTATTGATAATTTTTCTGTGTTTTGTCGCGGATTTTCTTTATTTGTTCTTTTATGTTGTTTCTGAAAATGTATAGACCAGGGTCGATAATTTTCAAAACCAAAAAAAATAATAGTAGGATGAAACCCATTAGAAAAAAAAGGAAATATTATAAAAATAAAAGAAAAAATAATTTACGGGCGATCTGAGGTCGGGAAGGGGATGGGGGTGAGTTTTTAAGGGTATAAAACGGTTTTTCTTGTTTTCCGGCAAAACTAAAAGTTTTATCAAAAAAAGTCAAATGGCAAAGTTGTAGGTAATAAAAAGATCTAAAACTTTTGTATTTACACTTTTTTTACATAACCTCAAAATTTATGTGAAAAATTTAAAAAATCAAGTTTTTGGTTTTTTATTTTTATCTTTTACAAAAAGTTTTTTTGTAAAACAACGACATTTGGTGAAAACCTACCTTTTTATGTCCCAAATACGCTGTAAATTATTTGATTAAAAATATTTATTTTTTCACCTTATTTTGAATTAATATCGAAAAAACACCCTAATTTTCAATCGAAAATTCACCTGTCAAAATATCAGCTTTTTTCAAAAAATTGGTATGGTTTCTGTTCGTTGAAATCTCTACTTTCCGATGGTGAAAAAAATATATATGTTACTACAGTAAATCTTCTCAGAAAATGCAAAAATTCAAAAAAAACTTAAATTCGAAATTTTTTTTTAATTATTATAAATAATTTTATCTGAAAAATGTGATTGCTGCAATTTGTTTGAATTAAAAAGTTGATTTATTTAACGCTTATTACATTTATGTCATAGAAAATCTCATTATATATAAATATAAATGTAAATCGTACTTTTAAATGTAGATGCTTTATTCTGATTACGTTATTCATAACAATAATAATAATATAATAATAATTTATTGCTTTGCAAAAGTACAAATTGATACATTTCACTTTGGTTCGTCAATATACAAGTTAAGATTTGATACACAAAAAAGAAAGAATGTGAAATAATAATAAAAACCCACTGATAGAATACATACAAATACGTGAATGACAATAAAATCACATTACCCATCAAACAAATGAGGGACAGTGTCAGAAGAGAAGTATTCATCAAGTGAGTAGAAACAGTTTCGCTGTAGGAATCTTTTGATAACACGTTTAAAGAAGTTAAAACGAAGGCTTTGCACTTCTGGTGGTAAAAGGTTGAACAATTTGGCACACATATAATTCACTGACTGCTGCGTCTTACTCAAACGATGATATGGAATTACTAGCGTACTATTTTTGAAGTGAAAACTTCTTTAGCGGCGTTGAGCACTTTTTTTTGTATGGGTAAAAACTTTCAAACTCGCGTCAGGGTCACGTGATGCTGATCGAAAAAGCGTAAGATCGAGGGGAAGGGAGGGGAACTAGTATCTCCCATTCTTTCTACCGTGCCTGAGTCATAGATTTATTATAACAAGATACAGCCATGCACTGCGATAGTCCGCCAAGACGTACCATCTATTGCTCTCACTCTCAACTGCATTAGTATTCGATAGCGCTATCTTTTAGAGAGGTTCCTACAAATAGCAAAGCAGAAATCAGTAGACGCAGAGTACGCTACGTCAGCATGACACTAGAATTATTTTGACGTTTCTATTCAAATTTTTCTAATCACATAATTTGAACAGAAAACTTAGTTCAGTCACTTAAAAATTGAAAATAATTATTGTCAAGAAAAATATTTAATAATTTGAAGGTAGTTTTATTTATTGAGATTTCAACCTCAACTTTTATTTTCTTCCAGCTTTCTAATGTTTCTCTATTTTCTTAAAGCCTAACTTCAATTTTACAAATTCATAGGAGAGAAGTTTTTTATTTTCATTATTGTGATTGTCACGATGCAGTTGTGGGTTTGTAAGCTGATAAAATATGAAGCGGATAATAAAGTTTACATGGGTCTGGGGGCCGATTCTAACCACTATCGAAAATATTCGAGTCGAAAAGAGTGCGATGTCGCATGTGACGTCACTCTTTTTCGATAGTGGAAAAAATGTCAAAAAATGCCAGTGACAAATAAATGTTGTGTTGGTAGTTTTGCACCCTAAAGGTTGGTAAACAGCAGTATATTATGAATGTGCACATGTGCACAAGCACACTGTTATTCTAATTTCTACCATCTACCGGCGTTTGTGCAAAAATCAGCTGCTTCCACAATAATGGAAAAATACGACTCGCGAATTTCTCTGGAACAAAAGAAGTCATGGTCTCATTTATGGAGGAGCATCCCGAATTTGCCACCGGCAAATTGCTCGGCGTAGAAGGGCGCAAACGAAAGCAAGCCCTTTGGGGAAACGACACCTACCAGTAAGTGTGCAAGTAAAAAATAATTTGCATAATATAATGATACCCTTGCAGGAAAGAAACGTAAGCGTAGTACAGGTAACCAAGCAGTTGAACCTGTAAAGCAATTTTCCGTCATAGGGACGACTTTAAACACACAAATACAGAAGATGGGTGCAACGATGCAGGAGATGAGTGCAAAAATGGATGTTTTAATTACAGAAAAGATTAGAACCAATGATTTATTTCAAAAATTGATCGATAAGATGTAACTTTATATTACAAATATTGATTAATATAGTCTTCTCTATATTGTTGTCCCCTTCTCCGCTCTCGAAGATCATTTCTACCCTCTTGTATCTGGGGTACTGGCAGGGGCTCTAAATCTATTTCATCCCACATGAGTTGGGGGTCCCTGTTAGATGCCCTGAAGGGGTCTTGTGCATCCCGCACCATTCGTCGAAACAATCTTGTGCGATTCCCCTCTTCTCGCTCTAAATAAGAAGAAACTGCGCGTACAATAAAGCCATTCTTCAACCAATTACTTTGTTTTTGTTTACATCAAATGAAACTAACCTCAAACAAACCGCTTGAACGTCACTTTTCTGCCTGTCATACAGTGCTACTGTCAAACTATTCGACTCGAATTCTTGAATTCAACACGTTTTTAATATTGAAAAGTACTTTTCGATATCGAAAATCCATGACGTCATATGCTACCTTTCTGTGAAAGCCGTCAGGTGGCTACGTGTTGTTTTTCTATCCAAAATGGTTGAATTTGACAGATTTCGAGTCGAAAAGCTTTTCGATAGTGGTTAGAATCGGGCCCCTGACACAACTAAAAGTTGGTGAAATTTTGAAATTAGAATAGAGTTTTTTGATAAAATAATTAAGAATCATTAGCACTGATGAAAAAACCTTTATTTATAAATAATTATTCATTCCAAAATAAAATTGATTTTTAACCTAATTTTCGTATTTTATTAGATTGTGTATGACAAATGTCAATAAGTTGACAGCAAAGCATTGCATCGTTGATTGTCGACTAAAATCGTAGAAATTCGTGTCTGTTTAATCACTATAGACTCGTGTGCGACATACAACAAATATGATGAAATTAAGGATAAAAAATGTGTTTCATTAAATATAGAAAGAAATGGAGAGATGTACCAATTTCTTTGATATGTTTTTTAAGAACCGAAGTATGTTCAGCATGCATAGCTATATCTAATGTATTAAATCTATGGCCTGAGTGTGCTGCTCTGTTTAGGCGGCACAGGGCGCTTGCGCGAATGACCGTGTGTGTTTATGTACAGCGTCCCACGCGTATCCAAGGATGGTGACAGCTGATTGCTTGACTGTTGTGTAGTAAATACACTGTTGTGTATTCGTAAATGTGAATTGTTTAAATTATAAAAATCGAACAAAGTGAATCTATTAATGAAAAAAGTGATGATGAAGTAGTGAAAGAAAATGAGTAAGTAAGAAAAAAAAATTGGAAAAAGCTTTGATAAATTGCCAATGATTTTAAGTGGAGATTTCAATATAAACTTTGCAGACGATAAAAATCAATCATTAATTGAATTTTTAAATAATGAATTTGGTTTAACTATGTCAAATGATCGCAATTTTAGCACAACGAAATACAAAACTACTATTGATGCGGTCTTTATTAGACACTTAAATAGGTTCGAATCAAAACTGTTTGTTTCTTACTTCAGTATCATAAACCAATTGTATCAGTTGTAAAAATTTGCGATGATGATTCTGATAATAACGATGGTGTAAAAGTCGTCGAAATTATGGATGGAAGTTGATTTTTCTGAGAGATAAAATTTAATGTAATATATAAATAACGATATAATATTATAAATAACAACATATAAATTGTCATATTTGTGTACGATAGCGCAATAAATAAACATTGTATTCTACCTCATAAATGATAGTACTTTTATACTTATAATTAAACACAACGTTAATATTAAAGTTTTCACTTCTGCCGGCACTCCCGGAGTGCTACCTTTTTTCTGGTGTTATAGTCATGTATGTTACAATTTTTAAGAAAAATGTTTTGATTTTTGTGGGCATGTAGTAATATATTTAAAATATACACGCACGGAAGCGGCAGAATTTTCAATTTTTTAAACAGAGGTTTACAAGATGTTTGTTGGTTATGAATTTTTAGCATGGTGCGTATAACTTTTTTTTGGAGAATAAAAATTCTGGTTGCTTGGTTTGAGTTGCCCCAGAGTATAACACCATAGTTAATAAGACTATAGAGGTTTGAAAAGTAAAAGGCTAAAACGGTCTCCATGGAGCAAAAATATAAAAGTTTTCTAATTTGAAAATTTACTGAGCTTAGTTTGTGAGCAAGGTACTCTATATGCGAATGCCATGTGACTTTGCTGTTAATCATAAATCCAAGACATTTTACAGATTCGGTATTTAGCAAAGTTGCCTTTAAAGAGAAAGTAATTTTTTGGTTTTTGTCCTCATTCATTACTAGTTTATTAGCCGCTAGCCAGTTTTTAACTGATTGAACAGATGATTTTTCTAGCATATCAAGAGCTATGGTGTTATTTGCAGAATTTATTAATGTAGTATCATTTGCAAAAATTGTGGATTTAGTAGCTCCAATATTATTTGGGAGATCGTTAATAAATATTAAAAAAAGAAGTGGACCCAAAATGGAGCCTTGAGGAACTCCTATCTTGACTGGCTTTACATCTGACAGTTTATTTTTCTCCCACATAGCTTGAGATCTATCATTTAAGTAAGATCGCAACAGCTCGTGAGTTGTACCCCTCATACCATAGAAGTACAATTTGTTTAAGAGTATTGAATGATTTACACAGTCAAACGTTTTCGACAAGTCAATTAATGTTGCACATGTTAGGCGACCTTCGTCAAAAGTTTGTAAAACTGTATCAATTAATGTTCCTACGGCCTGAGCGGTGGATCGAAATTTCCTAAAGCCAAACTGTTCACTGGCAAACATGTTATTACACTCAAAATAGTTAACTATTCTATCTTTGATAATCATTTCAAAAATTTTTGACAGAATTGGTAAAATTGCAATTGGTCTGAAATTATTAACGTTGTTGACATCGCCCTTTTTGTGTAGCGCAGATATTTTACTGATCTTAAGGCACTTAGGAAATGTACCTTCGCTGATACACTTGTTAAAAAGGAAAGCTAAGTGACTTGCAACAAGTCCACTTATGAATTTGATGGTTTTTGCACTTAGGTCAAAAATGTCAGTGCTGTTTGAGTTCTTCAGAATTGAGATCAATTTAATAATTTCAGATTCACTAGTTGGTTTCAAAAACAACGATTTTGTATTACATGTTTTTTTGTTATTGAGATAAGTGTTACTACATTCTGTACTAAAATTATCGTTTATGTTGGATGACCGGAGCAGATTATATGGAACATTGACAAAGAAGTCGTTGAATTCGGTCGCGGTAATACTATGATTCTTTTTGCTTTTAACATTGGAATTCAACTCGTTATTTATCAAATTCCAAGTGGCTCTACTTTTATTATTACTATTCATGATAAAGTTATCATACGCTTGACGTTTTACAATATTTAAGTTTTTCTTGTAATTCTTTTCTGATCATGTAATACAAGTGTTTGCTTTCTATAGTACCACTACATTTTCGTATTACGTCTAAGGCTGCAACAGTGGATCTAAGTTGTTTTAGTTCTTTTGAGAACCAATTTATTTTACGGTTTTTGTTACTTGACTTTTTAACAACCTTTGGAAAGTGTGTGTAGAAAGCACCCAACAACATATCGTGAAACATGCTAAAGCTTTCTTCAGCTGAAAGCTCTTCGCTATAGATATTAGAAAAATTAAATATAGATATAGCTTCATAAAATGTTGCAAGGTTTTCCTCACTGATTGCCCTATAACTTATGGATTCCACATTGTGCCTTTTATTAGATTTTAAAGATTCAAAATGCATCGTCAGACCTAAGTGATCGCTAAAATTGCAATTTACAACATGCGTTGTAAATGTTACAAATAAGTTAGTAGCAATATTATCGATACAAGTATTGTTAAGTTGATTAATTTTAGTAGGCTGTTTTATTGTAGTCAATAAGTTAAAGGAGTGAAGAATATCTAGTAACTCAGATTTCTTACTGCTGTTTCTTAGAAAATCGATGTTAAAATCACCAGCAAGTATGATTTGACATTTATAGTTGTCCGAGATGTGAGCGAGGATTGCTTGGAGTTTACTGAAAAAAATGTCGATGTCTCCAGAAGGGGATCGATAAAGTGTGATGCAGCAGATGTTTTCATTGGGAATGATCACTGCTGAAGCTTCAAATGAAAGTTCAACACAGAAATCTTTTACCGACACTTCTGAGGCGGAAACAGTATTTCTAATATAGATTGCGACTCCACCGTGTAGGGCTGTTTCCCGACAATACACACTCACAAGTGAGTAGTTCACAAAGTTGTATAGATGGTACTCAGATTTTGAAAACCAATGTTCACATGTGCAAAAAATGTTGATGTCGTTGGCTTCTAAAAAGAGTTCAATTTCACACATTTTATTACGAAGACACTGTGCGTTGATGTAAAAAAGATTCAGAGTTTTTGGTAGCAGCATTTGATCTACTATCGATCTTTCGAAAAAACCGTGTGATGTAAGCGCCGCAAGGCCAATATATTTTTAAACACATTAATCTTATCATTCATAAATACCTTATCTTCAATTCTAATCACTTATCCATTAGTTTTTGTCTTTCTGATGGCATTTCTTCATCGTTAGATTCGTCAAACATCTTCGATTCTAGTAGATCTTCGAAATCTTCATGACTATCACCTTCTTCCTCTCCAACATTATTTCTAGACTGCGTTGGTTCTTCATTCACAATTTCTTCTGAATCATTAACTTCCTCGTAGGTTTCTTCTTCAATATTGGAGCAATTTTTAGAACCATGACAGTTTGAACATAAATTTGTGCATTTTAAACCACAGTATAGGTTTTTTTGGAACGAATAAAAGTCTTTAGATGTTAGTACGTTAAGGAGTAGTTTCGTATAAAAAAAACAATAAATTGGATTGATTTTTGTTAGATTTTGACTTTCTAGACTTGTAAAATAAAAACTGTAATTGAACATAAAAACTGTAATTAAACAAAAAAACATAATTAATTCCCTTAACATTGTTTTACCCTGAAGTTTTTAATGTCCCTTAACATTCTTTTGCTCTTAACGTTCTTTTACCCTTAACTTTTTAATGTGTTTTTTGATAAATTCTTGTTAAATGAAGACTTTCTGAACTTGCAATTTCTTTCCAGAAAAAGTAAAATTTTCGGCTCGTGATCAAGCGTCCCGAAGGGACGAATCACGTAAGCCGAAAATTTAACTTTTTTTGGAAAGAAATTGCAAGTTCGGGAAGGACATTAACAACAAACATAGGAAAAACTGTAATTAAACATACATTCCTTAAATATTCGACAAAAAAGTGTAATTAAACATATCTTCCTCTAACATTCAACACAAAAAACATAATTAAACATACATTCCCTTAACATTCTTTCATTGTTTTCCCTTAACATTTCTGGAAAAAAACATAATTAAACATACACTCCCCTAACATTAAAGAACAAAACCTAATTTATAATAATTAAAAAAAAACTTTCGAATTCAAGTTTTTTTTGAATTTTTGCATTTTTTGAGAAGATTTACTGTAGTAACATATATATTTTTTTTGCCATCGAAAAGTAGAGATTTCAACGAACAGAAACCATACCAACTTTTTGAAAAAAGCTGATATTTTGACGGGTGAATTTTCGATTGAAAATTGGGGTGTTTTTTCGATATTAATTCAAAATAAGGTGAAAAAATAAATATTTTTAATCAAATAAATTACAGCGTATTTGGGACATAAAAAGGTATATTTTCATCAAATGTCGTTAAAAAAAAATTTTTTTGTAAAAGATAAAAATAAAAAACCAAAAACTTGGTTTTTTAAATTTTTCACATAAATTTTGAGGTTATGTAAAAAAAGTTTAAATACCAAAGTTTTAGATCTTTTTATTACCTACAACTTTGCTGTTTGACTTTTTTTGATAGGACTTTTAGTTTTGCCGGAAATAAAAAAAAACCGTTTTTCACCCTTAAAAGCGCACCCCTATCCCCTTTCCGACCTCAGATTGCCCGTAAATTATTTTTCCTTTTATTGTTATAATATTTTCTTCTTTTTCTAATGGGTTTCATCCTACTATTATTTTTTTTCACTTTTTATTATTTTTAAAGGCTTCTACCCTGGTCTAGTACACGACTGCTATAATTATTCCTGTAATGATTATAATAGATGTAATTCACATGTGCGTGAGGTGTAGCATAGGATCTAGTTGAGTAACATCTGGAAGGTTTTGGGCTTCTTCTTGAATTTCAGAGAAGTCATCTAAATGTTTCTGTTCAAATTCGATTTCTTTGGTTGCACTAAAATTGATATTGAATATTTCGGGAAATACGAATAAGGTGGTTTTTGTAGGTGTTTTCAAAATTTTCATGATTGATTATTATTCTGCAAAAGTTTTCTTCTAAAGAGATTAACGTTGTTTTTCTGATAGTTAAGTCTTTGATTTCCGTTCCGCATATTTCGGTTACTTTGATTGGATCCTTTGTAGACACTAAGAATTTGTTATTTGCTAGTTGTTTTATTATTTTATAATTATTAATAGCTGAGATGAAATTGCACGTAGACATGTTGGTTAATAAGCATCTATCCTTTTCTGGAACTTGGGTACAAATAGTTCTTTTTTCTATGTTGAGGCAGGATTCATCTGTCCATAATTCACCATTATCTCCCACTACTCGAAATTTCTTTGGTGGAAATAGAATGTTATTTTGTTTATTGGGTATGGGGTAGATTCTTTGATATGTGTAAGGGTTTGGATTGAGAATAGGAATATATACTATACATGTTATTATTCGGTCAACAGAAATTATTTTATATTTTGAAAATTCAATAATTTTGATTAGATGCGTTGAATTCAAATCAATTAATTCATCTTTCGTATAAATTAGACGTAGATGATTTATTATTTCAATAAGTTTACTAGTTGAGATAGTTTCTATGTTTGCAATTTCGTTAAATGCTAAAGTTATTGTTCTTTGAATATTCTGAAGACTTGAAAGAAGGTTTTCCGTAAAGGAAATTTGTAAAGGCTGCAAGAGATTTATTAATATTATGTTGTATAGTATTCATATCTCTGGCATACCGATCTGTGATGTGATTTGCAATTTGTTTTATTGTTTTATGTTGATTTTTAAATAATGATTGTATATTTGAATTTATGTTCCTTAGGTCGTTTTGGTCCAGATTACCTGTTATCATCCTTATTGCGGATACTAACCCATCTAAAAGTGATCTTTTAAATCTAAAATTAAATTTGCTTAGCGTGACTTTTATTTGAGTAGTCAAATCTGTGTTATCCTTACTTTTTAGTTCTAAAATATAACTATTAGATAAAAGACTTTTATAACTAGCTTCTATATTATTAATGTTAAAATAAAAATAGAATTTGTGGAAATGGTTGTTGGTTTTTATTATTCTTGAATCTTCTAGGAAGTAACCATTATTTGGGATCTGGTCTATTTGAAGGGCCAGGCTTATTCCCAGGAGGGTCGTCTTGTAAAGAAAATTTTTTTCTTATTCGTTTTAGTTTTCTTGTGTGGATATTAGCAGCGACATTAGAGCGTTCTTTAATTCCTGAAATTTTATTTTTATTTGTAGAGGTTATATTAACCTTATCATAAAAAGCATCTGCTTTCCGAAGCTTTGGTTTTCTAAAATATGCTACGGGTTCATTTATTGGAATAGATTTTTTCTTGTTTTTCTTTCTTTTGTTTAAAATTTGTGTCTCTTTTTCCAATTGATTTTGATATAATTGATCGTAAAAAGGCATTAACTCTGTTTTTCTTTTGTTATTGTAATTTTCACAGATTGCTAAATTCAAGTCTAGTTCGTGAGCATTTAGATTTTCATAAGAGCCATATAGTAGGCTAAATGGTGTGAATTTTGTTGTTGAATGTATAGATTGGTTGTAGACTTGAAGTGCCGATATCATAATATTTTGGGACGTCTCATTTGCGTTTTCTATATTAATAGTTCTGATTTTTTCAAGTAGAGTTGAATGAGTTCGCTCGATAGGTGAGTTTGAGTTTGCGTTATAGTGTGTAGTAAAATGATGGTTGATTTTAAATAGTTTACGATATTTTTGAAATACGTTGTTTTTAAATTCCTTGCCTTTATCACACACAATTTTCTTAGGGTGGTTGTGATGTGCAAAGTAGTGTCGTAGTTTATTTAAAATGCTGATGGCAGATAGGTCGTTAACAAAATAGGCTTGAGTATATCTGGAGAATAAGTCGATAATTGTCAAAAACTTTGCATTGTCGAAACTAAACGTATCTATGTGGATAACATCAAATGGTCTTTTCGCAAGTAGTGGTCCAAAAAACTGAACTTGATATGGATGTCTTTCGTATTTATTTTGAAGACATGTTTTGCATTCATTTATAATTTTATTAATTTTTAATCTGATGCCTGGCCAATAAATTCTAGTTCTTAAATGTTTGTAGGTTTCATTCACTACACTGTGGTTTTTCTCATGATACTCCCTAATACGTACATCTTAAGTTTCGCTTTTTTCTATATTTCCGCAAAAAATGTTACATTTAATTATCTGTATTTTATTATTTAGTTTTTTTTGACAATTTCTCACAAATATTTTATCCAACTCTTTGTCTGAGAAGTATATGGCATATAGATTTTTTGGGTTTACAACGTCTTGTAATACTTTTGTCCAGTTCTCCTTCTCTTGTTCTCTTCTGATAGTAATCATGTGTTGACTTTTCTTTTTAAAGGTTTTGTATGAGTAATTTTATATTCATCGCCTGATTTCAGAATAATTTGATTTGTGAATAAATTTATAGGTTTGTCTGAGATTGGTAATGTAAAAATAGGATTGCTGATTGATGTATGTTGAGTATTACCGGATTCGTCTTCTTCGGACAACTCTTCTTTGTTTCTAATGTTTGTTTTTTTGTTATTTGTGACTTTTGATAATATTTCATCTGCGTCGTCAGGTGATAATTCGTCAAAATCGTCTAATTGTGGCAATATGGAAATTAGATCCATTTTATCGTCATCATCGTTATTTAAATTTTGCGCGATTGTTTCTTTTGTATTGGATCTTATAGTCAAACTCTTCAAGGCGGAGTCGCGATTTTACTAACCTAGAATTTGGATCTTTTATGGAAAAAAGCCAAACTAAGGGTTTATGGTACAGTTTCAATTATAAATTGTCTTCCGTAGATGTATGGTCTGAAATGTTTAGTTGATTCTACGATGGCCAATAATTCTCGTTCAATTGTCGAATAGTTTCTTTCAGCCGAATTTAGTGTTCTTGAATAGAACGCAATTGGTTTGTTGTTTTGTGACAGAACACTCTCGAGAGCTATGTTGCTGCCGTCGGTAGTTAAGTAAAATGTCTTATAGTCTATTGAAATGTTACATTTGGGGTTGCGTTTTTTAGAGAACGCAATTTTATTTGTTTGATGTGTAGGGGAGGTCAGTGTAAAGTTAAAACTAAGTTTGTGGGGTCGCCACCTTTGTCCCACGGCCGCCATCTTAAAAATAAGGGTTGAAATGGTTTTAACAATATATCTCTTAAACTATTAATTTAAGAAATTAAGTTAAAAAAATTTGTTAACAATTTTTGTTGCAAATTAAATTCTCTACAACTTTAGTTTAGTAATTTTTTGTTGTAGAACAATAAATTAAAAAGTTCTAAGCAAAAATGTTCAAAAATTCGAAAAAAAAATTTAAATTTTTCGATGTATCTTTTTTTCTTAACATTTTACAAAAAAATGATATCAGAACATTTTTGTAGACCGTTTTTTGAGGAACAACTTTTATTAACAACATTTTTTTATTAATGTAATGTATTTAATTATTTAAATATGCCGCGCAAATCGATAAGAAGAGGGCGCGATCGACGTTTCCGTAAAATGAGAAAAACAAGACACAACCGGATAAGAATTATTATTCAATCGATATCCATAAAAGAAGCCGGTCATAAATATAATACATTGTAAATACTTTTATTATTATCAATATGTTTCAACGTTAAATGTGCAATAAAATAATTGTTTAATTGAAGTATTTGTTCTAAAGACATAACAAAGTGGCGACGAGGAAAAAAAGGTGAAAACGCGAAATAGGCAGCTTCGCCATTAATTTTCAACCGTATTGCTGTTAATAAAAATGGCCGCAACACCCACAAGATAAATAAAAGAAAAAAAAAAAAGGCAACGTTTCTAAAGTTCTTTAATAAATACAAATAAAATGGATGTTGAACAATTTCAAGCAATAATGGACGCTTTCAATAAGCAGCAGCAAGAATTAATAAATACAATGACGAAAAACATAATGGGTCAAACGGGAGGATCTTCTCAAGGACAAACTCAAACAAACCCTCATACATTTATTCCGGCATTCGAAAACTACATTCCAACAAAAGAAAACTTCAATATGTATAAAGCAAGATTTGAAAATTATTTAACAATGAAAGGGATATTTGATAACAAAACTCTCTGTGCTCAAATGCTATTAAATTCAATAGGGTCAAGTCATTATCATTTGATAGTATCGTCAGTTGCACCAAGCAAACCGACATAAAAAACATACGACGAACTGCTAGAAGCCTTAGAAAAACATCTTTGTCCGAAAAAGAATATTTTAGTTGAACAACACCGGTTCCTGTCGTTATATCAACGGGGAGATCAGACTATAGCGGAATACATAGCATCACTTCGTTGCAATATCTCAGATTGTGACTTTATATGTCCTGAAGAAAACTGTAAAACAAATATTGCGGACATGTTCTTACGAGCACAATTTATACGAGGTTTGTACGACAATACAATTCGAGAACAAATGATTCAATCGGGAAAAACCAAATTCAACGAAATTGTAGAAAAAGCAATAGCCTTAGAAGCATCAAAAATTGACAACAGGGAATTTTCAAACAGACAATCTTTATCCTCAACAACAGTGAAAGAAAACGATATCAATAAATTAGTGAAAAACAGAGCACGTTCTGGGATGCGTGACTCGAGTGAGTGCAAAAACTTTCAACCACGAAATTTTTCGCGTAATTTAAAAGACTCAACGCACAATTTTCGTTCTAAATCAAAATCGCGAATAAATTTTAAACATCTTGGTCTGGAAGATAACTGTCTTCGATGCGGAAGAAATAATCACGTCACCAAAAATTGCCGAGTAGACTCTTCAAGACTACGCTGTGACACGTGCAAGAAAATAGGTCATGTTTCATCCGTCTGCATATCGTCGAGAATCAAAAATAAAACAAAGAAACATTCATACATACAGCCCGCAAACACAATAGAAAATTCAACAATGCGGGAATTCAACAATATCAACAAGATCATTGACATTTTCCAGAAATCCAGTCAAATTCAAGACTCCAAGAAATTTATGGTAGAAGTCCTAGTCGAAGGTATACCGCAAACTTTCGAGGTTGACAGTGGCGCGGGACTAACGTTAATGCCAGAACATCAATTCCAAAAACTGGGAAATGTTAAACTCAATCAGACAGACATCCAATTTCGATCGTATACATCTGGTATTTTCAAACCACTAGGTGTCGCTGATGTTAAAGTAGAATACAATAAGAGGGAAACTATTAAAACATTATTCGTCGTACCAGCTCAATTTCCTCCTATAATTGGGAGAACGTGGATTAGACACTTGAAGATTCAACTGGATAAAATTGACTCAAATATCTTCACAGTTAACTTTTTCAACACTCTCACAGACATCCAACACCAATACGCCGAAATTTTCGAACCAAAAGTTGGATGCGTACCGGGATTTACATGTTCGCTTGAACTACGACCAAATTCAAAACCTGTTTTCATGAAAGGACGTTCAGTTCCATATGCTCTACTCGAGAAAGTCAACAACGAGCTGGATAATCTTGAAAAGTCTGGTATCATTTCTAAAGTTGAGACTAGCGACTGGGGATCGCCTTTGGTCATCATTCCAAAACCAGATGGATCGCTACGACTATGCGTCGACTACAAGATCGGCGTAAATAAACAACTTAAATCAGCACATTATCCAATAAGAAAAATTGATGATATCTTAAATAACCTTCGAAAATCTACTCATTTTTGTCATCTGGATCTATTTAAAGCATACCTGCACCTTAAGGTGTGTGACGAAAGCAAGGCTATCCAAACAATTTCTACTCATAGAGGTACTTACCTAATGAACAGACTATCTTTTGGAATCAAATCAGCACCCAGCGAATTCAACCGAATTCTGGATCAAATCTTATCAAACTTGGACGGAGTTATGTCATACTATGATGACATAATTGTGTACGGATCATCCTTTCAAGAATGCAAGAAGCATCTCATCAATTGCCTAGATAGACTAAAGAAGTATGACTTGCACTTAATAAAGCTAAATGTAGTTTTTTCAAGACGAAAGTGCAATACTTGGGATACACTATCAGTCATAATAAAATAACAAAATGTCCTAAAAAAGTCGAAATAATTGTCAACATGAAAGAACCAAAAAATCTAGAAGAATTACATCGATTTCTAGGTATGGTAACTTATTATGCAAGATTTATACCCAATCTTTCAACAACGACTTATCCGTTACGTCAACTACTACACAAAGGGAAACAATGGATTTGGAACAGCAAATGTCGAAACGCGTTTCAACAACTGAAAAAAGAAATTGTTAGCGAAAAAGTACTCATACCATACAATCCAGTCCTACCTGTTACATTAGCTTGTGACGCGAGTCCTACAGGCGTTGCCGGAGTTTTATCTCATGTCGTTGACGGTAACGAACGACCGATTACATTCATATCAAGATCACTGACTAAAGCCGAACAAAACTATTCGCAACTGGATCGCGAAGCCCTAGCAATAATATTCTCTGTTTCCAGACTACATATGTATCTCGCAGGACGACCTTTCACGCTTATTACCGATAATCAGCCACTTACAAAAATTTTTCACCCAGAGAACAAGCTACCGTCATTTACATCTGCCAGGCTCCTACGGTATGCTACATATTTACAAGAGTTTGACTATAAAGTCCAACATAGAAAAGCTGAAAACCACACACATGTAGACTGTTTGTCTCGTACAACAATCCCAATGCAGGGAAATGAGAACTCAACAGAATTAATTCTAAGTCTCGAAGCACAAACGATTGAAGATCAGACTGTCAACCAGATCACCAACTAGGTGATAACAAGCTCAATCATTGTAGAAGAAACTGAAAAGGATAGGTACCTTTCAAAACTGCTCAACGGGTTAATCACAGGAGAAGTTCGTGATCCAGAATACAGCACATCAAATCGACTAATTTTTAAAAACGGACGTGTGTGCATTTCCAAAAGTATACAAAAAAATGTTCTACAAAAACTCCATCGCACACATGTAGGTATTGTAAAAATGAAACAATTGGCAAGACGGCATTGTTATTGGAAAACCATCGATAAAGACATTGAAAATATGGTTAAAAGCTGTAGCAAATGTGCAACAACGCAGAAAAATCCTGCTAAAGTTCCAACGCATCAATGGGAAGAAACAAAAAACAATTTTGAACGCGTTCACATTGATTTTGCAGGAGAATTTTTAAATTACCAATTTTTGGTGCTTGTCGATTCAAAATCAAAATGGGCAGAAGTACGAATAATTAAAAACGCCCCAACAGCGTCAATCACCATCGAACTAGTGTTAGATATATTTTCTACACATGGATCTCCAGAAATTATGGTCTCTGACAATGCTACCATTTTCCACAGCAAAAATTTTAAGGCATTTTGTAAAACCAATGGTATTGTTCAGAAATTTATAGCACCCGGACATCCAGCAACAAATGGATTAGCGGATCGATACATTCAAACATTAAAATCTAAACTTAGTCGCATGATTGAACAATTCAAAGTACAAGTACGAGAAATAATTTTTAGATATCGCGCAACTCCACTTCAAAACGGTAAAACTCCTGCTGAACAATATCTAAATCGTAATATTAGATGTCAACTGGATGCTTTTAAGCCGTCAATTTTAAAACAGAAAAAACAAGTAACATTCCAACTACCACGTTCTCGGAAGTTCAATGCTGGCGAAACGGTATTGGCTCGCTGGTATACCAGCAATAAAATTACATGGAGACTTGGAATAATCACCAAAAAGTTTGGGAAGTTGCACTTCCAAGTCAAACTAGAAAATGGATACTGCCTTAAACGTCATGTAAATCAACTGAAGCAAACGAAACTAGGTATGAAACATTCCAATCAGCCACCAATAGCTAAAACAGCTGGTTCTTTAAAGCAAGAAGATTCAAACCAAACTGGTTCAAATAAGTTTGATTTAGAAATTGTACCACTGTTAATTACAGGCAATCTCGCTGGAAATCAGCCGTTACCGGGGGAAGTCGAGCCGCAAGAAGCACCAGAAGAAGCAGCCGATATAAACAATCGAGGGGATAACAACCATGTACTTCTACGTCGATCCAGGAGAGAACGTCGAGTTCCTACACGTTTTAAAGACTTCCAAATGACGCAAAGACATTAATATATAAACTTTTTTTAAATTTATTATTAATCGGATATCAATATTATGTAAATAATTAAATTGCAGGGGGAAACTGTAATGTATTTAATTATTTAAATATGCCGCGCAAATCGATAAGAAGAGGGCGCTATCGACGTTTCCGTAAAATGAGAAAAACAACACACAACCGGATAAGAATTATTATTCGATCGATATCCATAGAAGAAGCCGGTCATAAATATAATACATTGTAAATACTTTTATTATTATCAATATTTTTCAACGTTAAATGTGCAATAAAATAATTGTTTAATTAAAGTATTTGTTCTAAAGACATAACAATTAAGTTAATAGCTAAGGTTTTACAGCGCTCCGAAGTAAGTATTATTTTTCAGTACTCTTAACTATACCTATATTATACGTGTGTACTAATAATGTGTAGTTTTTTTTTTATTTACTTTGTTATTATAATTTTTTTAATTATAAATTTTGCAATATTATCAATATGTAATTAATTATTGACTCTTTTCCCCACCACCCACAACGTAGAGTCTGGAGTCGCGTTTTTTTTACGTGGTATCTCCAATAGGCATAATCCACAGTGATTTTCTAAATTAGAATTACTCCGTCCTCAGTCTTTTCGATGAACCAGGCTGCGGCTCAGCATCTGATCGGCTTTCTGAATTAAATATCAGTGGGAGAACTGGAGAAGGAAGGGATGTTAATGTCGGCGGTTCATCATTTTCATTTATTAATTCTGAGAGTCAATAATTAATTATTAATAACATTGCAAAATTAATAATTAACAAAATAAAAAGAAACAATAACTGATGACGCATTATTGGAACACACGTATAATAATATATGTATAGTTTAGAGTGCTAAAAAATTTCAATTTTTTAATTTTTTCGTAAAATGATAAAAAAAACATATTGAAAAATATAAATTTAACATTTTTGCTTATAACTTTTTTATTTATAGTTCTACGACAAAAAGTTGTAGAAAATTTAATTTGCAACAAAAAATGTTTCTAGCTTTCTTTAAACAAATAAATAGTTTAAGATATATATATCGTAAAAACAACCATTTCAACCACTATTTTTAAGATGGCGGTCGTGAGACAAGGATGGCGACCCCACAAACTTAGTTTTAGTTCTACACTGACCCCCCCTACACATCAAAAAAATAAAATTGCGTCTTCTAAAAAACGCAAGATAAAGCCTAAAAAATGTTACATTTCAATGGACTATTAGTAAATCTGGGTATGCTAGTATAGGAGCATTTATTAAGAGATCTTTACATTTATAAAAGGCTTGTAAATAGTCTTGATCATTGATGTCGGTCTTTGCATTTTTCTTAAGGCATTTTGTAAATGGTGATGCTATTTTTGCAAAATTGTTTAAAAATCTTCTATAGTATCCTACGAGGCCAAGAAATCCCTTAATTTTTTTTTGTGTTTTAGGTAGTGGATATTTTTCTGCTGCTTTAATTTTGGTTGGATTTGGTTTAATTCCCTTTGCAGTTATAACATTAACTAAAAATGCAACTTCTTTGCATAAAAATTCGGATTTGTCCAATTGTACTTTTTAAGTTAACTTCCTTAAACTTATTAAAAATAGATTTTAAATGTATAAGGTGTTCGTAAAGATTTTGAAAATATTACTACATTTTCTATGTAGACAAAGCAATTTTTATATAAGTGCTCGCGTAAAATATTGTCCATAACTCTTTGAAAAGTTGAAGGAGCGTTTCGGAGTCCAACTGGCATTCTCACGTATTCGTAGTGACTATTGTTTACCGAAAATGCTGTTTTTTCTACACTTTCTTTAGACATCTCGATTTGATGACATCCTTGTGCAAGGTCAAGTGTTGTAAAATAGGTACATTTCCCTAGATTGTCCAATATGTCATCAATTCTTGGTAATGGATATTTATCCTCTATCGTTTTTTCGTTCAATTTCCTATAGTCAATGACTAAACGCCATTTTTTCTTACCTGAAGCATCTAGCGTTTTGGGGACTATCCATACGGGACTACTGTATAGTGAGATTAAAAGTCTGATTATTTTAATGTTCAACAATTTTTCAATTTGATCTTGAATTTCGGTTTTCAAGTGATAGGGGTATCTGTACGTTTTGCAATAAACAGGGTCTTTGTCTGTTGTCCTGATTTTATGTTTTACAGCGTTTGTGAAAGATAGATCTGTTTTTTTATTATAAGAAATATTCCGATATTGTGAACATAGTTGTAGTATAGCTAATTTTTCTTCGTGATTTAAGTGATTAGTTCTGATAATATCAGAAATTTTCAATTGTGAACACCTTGTGCTGGTTTTTCTATACTTATATTCACTGCTTCTACTTGTTGATGCCAATGTATTTCGTTAATCTTTTGTTCATTTGTTGGTATGATACAAATACCGTTATTTGCATAAGCTATTGATTCCGGTAGACAAATGTTGTTTGTTTTTATTTTAGGAATTAATATCGCACCTTTGTCAATGTTAACGGGAATTTTTATATGGGTTTTAACAGTTTCTTTAAACGGTTCAAAATTTAAAGGTTTTAATTCAATAAAAAATGGGATACTAATGTTATCAATTTCCAAAGTTTGGTTTTTATAATTTATGGTTGCTCCAAGGCTTTGGAAGTCCTGGCTTCCAATGAGTGCATCAAATCTATCATGCCATGGGATAACATGAAATTTGAACTTATTGTTATTATTATTATTATTATTAGTTAGTCTGCTAACAGGCAAGGCTCAATTACAAGCAGACAGATAGAAGAAAACAAGGAGCACTACCACAGAAGCCATTATAGCAGCTTGTTATACTACTATCCTTTCAGAGGGCTCTTAAACTATCTGAATAAGTCAATTTTAGTGTGGCAGTTGTTGTAGTAGTCACACATAGTGTATAGAGGCGAAAACTTTAGAAGATTTATGCGAGGTACCGGTAGGTAAAAGAAAGGATGGTTTCGCGACGAAAGTCGTGGCACTGCAATGGAAAGCTGATAAAGCAAGTATAAACAGTCGATCTGATGATTTACTAGCTTTTTCAAGAAAGTTAAAAAAGCTGAAGTTCGTCTTGTTTTTAAGCTTTCATACGCAAATTTATCCAAAAGATCTTGTTGCGAACAACCTTTGTCCGGATAAACACCGTTGGTCTTAAATGAAAGAGACTTGAGAAAACGGCGTTGAACTTTTTCCAATACCTCAATATTATTTTGTGCAGATGGATCCCATACCACGCTTGCATATTCGAGCTTAGAACGAACAAAAGCATTAAATAGTACTGCAAGGGTTAGAACGTTATGGAAGCAGCGGCTCAATCTCAGTATAAAACCGAGAGATTTGTATGCAGAAGATGTTATATTTACAATGTGAGCAGAAAAAGTTAACTTAGTGTCAAAAGTAATACCTAGATCTTTAAATAGATCAACTCTTTCTAAACATTTTACACCTACGTTGTACTCGTAAGTAACTCTGAAGTGTTTGATGATCATAGACATAAAAGAGCATTTATTGATGTTTAAGCTTAGAAGATTAATTTTGCACCAACATTGAATTGACAAAAAATCTTTTTGTAGAAGCAAACAGTCAGACATAAGCACCTGAGAAGCTACATTGTTCGCAATGTCATTAATATAAATGACAAAAAAGAGTGGACCCAATATGGAACCCTGTGGCACACCCGAGCATATTACCGATTGGTCAAATTCATGGCCAAAACACTTTACATACTGACGTCTATTTAAGAAATAAGATTGAAAGAAGGTAACTACCGCATCGGAAAAACCAAATAATTGAAGTTTTGATAATAAAATCTTGTGGTTTAACTGATCAAAGGCTTTTGAGAAGTCCAGGTATATCACATCGACCTGTTTGCGTGCATTCATAGAATCAGAGACAAACTGGGTAAAAACACTTAAATTTGTTACAGTAGACCTGCCTTTTATAAACCCATGCTGACTCCGATATTGAGTGGCTAATATTGAAATATATAATTTTATGTAATGCCGATTCAAATGCTTTTGCAAAATTGCAAGTTAAAGAAATTCCTCTGTAATTATTAATCAATTCTTTTTGACCTTTTTTAAACACTGGTGTTACAACGGATAATTTCCAAGTATCAGGAAATGCATTTTTGTCAAGAGCCAGATTAAAGATTCTTATAAGTGGAGCAGCACAAACAGAAGCGCAATCCGAAAAAAGAAAAGATGGAATATTGTCATGGCCGCAAACCATGTTTTTCTTAAACTGGCGTAAAGCCTCAAAAACATAGCTTTCACGTAAAGAGTCAATGGAGATGGCATTATTAGAGCAAGTGGCATCTAATAACAACGAGTTAGAGCAGGTAGATACGTTAAAATTATTGTTTAAGTAGACAGTCCCCAAAAGCATTTACAATTTTAGCAGGAGTACCTAAGATATTTCTTTGATATTTCATGACCGCAGGCACGCCATTCGACTTTTTCATGCTATTCAGATGAATCCAGAATTTCTTGGGATTTAGTTTAATGTAAATCTCTAGCTCTTCCGCATAAGATTTGTAAGCCAAACTGATAGCTTTTTTAAATTACCGCGGGCAAATTAAAAACATTCACATGTTATGTGACTTCTATTTTTTTTATGTCTACGCCAAAGTTTTCATTTTGATTTAATTTGTGAAATTATTGCACTATTAAACCATGGTGGAAAACTGTTATGTTTTAGATTACGAGAAAGTCGAACCTAAAGAGCTAAAATACTATTTAATTTCCGTAGAATGAAGAACAAGCGAGGTTCACATCTGAAATGTCAGCCAAGAAAGACCAATCGGTATTTTGTAAAAGTTTGTATAGGTTACGGAAATCTGCTTTGCGAAAATTCAACCGCGGACTGGCATAGTAGTTAATATTCCGTACTTTATTTTTAGGTAGAGACAGTGGTATAGCAATAAATAGAGATGAATGGTGAGAGTCTTCTTCAAGCAGATGATCAACTGACCTCGAGACTGCACAGTTTATTGAAAACAAAACTAGATCAAGATATCTGTCGTTAATATTGGGAATACAGTTACACTGCTGAAAGTTAGAGTAACTTAAAAAATTTAGCAGGTGCGACAGATTGCTATGAGAAGATACAGGTAGATCTTCGGCAGGCCTGTAATTGGGGATATTAAAATCACCTAGTATTATAGTTTGTTGATTGTGCGTTTCAGAAAAATTACCCAATATGCTAAATAATAATTCTCTTTCCGCTGATGATGTGGTCAGAGGCGCGTAAATCCCAAAAAAACAAAATACAAGATGACTTAATACCAGTTTTACGCCTAGAATATCCACACAATGCAGATCATTTAAACCAAAAGAAGCAAGATTAACTTTTGTAACAATAAAGTTGTTACGACAAACTAGCAAAACTCCTCCAGTTGAAGTTTTCATTCTTTTAAAATTCCGGTCTGATCTGAAAACCAAAAATATATTTGGACAGAATTCTGCATTGTAAACTGAATCGTTAAGCCATGTTTCAGAAAGACAAATTACGTCAAAGTTACAGACAGATATGGAGTTATAAAGATCAACTAATTTCGTATTTACACCACGAACATTTTGATAGTAAATTGACAGAGTTGATAAAAATTGTTCATTAACATAAACGGCTGTTAGAGATGGGTTGCAATCGGTTACAATATTGTACTGCTCAACTCGCTTTATATCGTCTGCTAGTCAAACTGCAGGTAATACATCTTTAATTTGGCTGGATGCGTAAGTTTTTGAGCAATGAGGGTGCTGGTCTTGTAGTGGTGTCAAACTAATTCTTTTTGGTATTTCAATATTAACTACAAGACTAAAAACTTCTTTTTTCAGTTTTGCTGTCGCTAATTTATAGGCAAAACAGGTTTTATAGTCCCTTTGTTTTAACATAAATGTGCTGTTTATTCTTTAGGGTGTTACAGTTTATACATCACTATTCCATGCTGCCAGCCTTACAGTGTTTATATTCATGTTTCTCTTCACAAAGAGGACAATTTAACTCATTTTTACATTGCTTTGAGCTGTCATTAAAACCGTTGCAATTGAAGCAACGTTTAACTGCAATTGCATCGTAAACCGCACAACTAGAAAGGCCAATTAACAAGTGATTTTTTATTATTATTTTTTTGTAGGTCTCCAAATCAACCGCGATATTGGCTTGAGATATGTTACTGTTTTTAGAAGTAGGCCATGTTTTTAACACGTTATAAATTGAGTTAAGATCAAACACATTTGGGTTTTGAATTTTTGCATATTTAGCAATTTCTTCAGGCGTAATAGCATTGGATATTCCAACAACTCGAACCCGAGGTAAAAAATTATTATTCAGCATCTTAACATCATACCTATCTGCCAATTTGTTTCCAGCAATATCAATAATTCTGTCTCTATTAACACTGCCCATACATTCAATGAGAAATCCTCCATTAGTAATAGATTTAACATTATTAATATTAATTTTTAAGGATAATATATCAACCGACTTTAGAACCTCAGAACGAGTTGTAGATCCAGATTGCTGATTGTCTTTAGGTCTGATAGTCAATTTAGATGTCTCGAAGGGATTTATTATGAGGGTATCGGCATATGAAGTAGGTTTGACAACATCAGATTCTGCAAAATCACTACACGCATTGAGTTTTTTTGAAGTGAGCAACCGAACAAGTTCTATGTTGCTATCTTTAAGAGTTTTTATTTCTAACCTAAGAGCATTTCATCAAGATGAGGCTTGATAGCCCTTTGGCAATTCTGCTTCCTATTTACTTCAAGAATTTTAGACAGAGTAGATTTTAGTTCAGATTGTACTACTCGCTGGGGTTCTAAATCTTGTACAGCCAAATTTATAGAGCTCTGGAGCTCTTTTAGAGGTAAATGAAGGGATAGTTCGCAAACATGTCTAGAAAGACAGCCACGATGGCAAAACTTTAAGCAATCATCACAGGTGGATTTGCTTGCAACAGAGTTTCCACAGCCACCAGCACATACGTGCTTCGACATAATTCTAAAAATAAATTAGTATTAACAAATTTCTAAATGTAATTAACAAAGTTTGCCGCCACTGCCAAATACAAAGAAAAAAAAAAGAATTTAATGAATAAATAAAATGTTATCACGCCGATAACGACCGCCGAATAAAAAGCCCCATAAATTAGTTTAAATAAAAACCTTATCTCACATTTGAGAACAACAAAAACTTGAAAGGAACGACAGTGAGTTTTCACCAATTTATTTCACTAGATTTCGGTTAAGTAGCGTTTCTGTAACACTGAGCAACAACTATTATGTAATCCGGTTCGCACTTGATAGACAGAGCCAAACTGCACACAATGGTACAATTCCCACAAAAAACCCGTTGTTTCTCGCCAGATAAACACGAAACAAACCCAGACCATACAAAGCGTGACCACCCGAAAACACCAAAAATGACTTATAATTTATAAGTTATTATTGGTAAGTCCATAACACAATAATAAACTTATGATTTATATTATATTCTTTTAAAAGCGGGTAGCAGACTTTTTTTATTATTTCTTATGGTTTGATCTAAAGATTTTATAGCAAATGGTTCTAAAAAGAAATAGTTTTTAAAATATTTATGAACAGGTCCTGGATTTATAATACTATTTGAAGCACCAGAGTCGATTAATATTTTTAAATTGACAGTTGGGATTGATATGAATGGTAACTTGGGTTTATTCGTTAGGGTGTTCAAGTCTGTAATGTGTCCGGAGGCTTCGATTTAAAAATTTTCAGGGTTGGAATTAATGTTATCTAAATTGTCCGCGGCATTGTAATAATCTTGTTCTAATGACGGTGGATAATCTAAGTTTTCATTTTCTACATTATATAGTTCTTCGGAGATAAATGTGGGTCTTGAATATGATTGGTTTTGATGCGGTTTGGGGCGGTTTTGCTATGTAAATCTGGAGGTAGTTTGGGTCTAGTTTATCCGTTCCGCGACTTTTCCTAAAGACTTCGGAATTTGTAGGAAATTTTTGTGGAGGTAATTGTCGTGGCTTAATATTTGAAATAGGCACTCTTGGAAAAGATGTTGGTTGTGGGAAGAATCTTTGTTTAGAATTTTGTGGTTGCTGGTTTGCATTATTACGGTGGAAATTTAGATTTTCTTGGGATTGATAATTGAATTTGGGCGTAAAATTTCTTTGATTTTTAAAATCTGGGAAAAAGTCTTGTTTATGATTTGGATTGGTAGGGCGATTTGGAATTGAATTTTGGTTTTGAATTGTTATTATTAGTAGAGCGATTGCGCATAAAGTTCATAAATGAAATTTGGGCCTTATTATTATCGAATCTTCTACATTCCATTAATGCGTGTTCTATTGTATTAATTGGTAAATTTATTAAATATGAACAATAAGGTTCAAGAATACCGGCTTTGAAAGTAGCTAGGGCTTGGTTAATGTACATGTTTTCCTTACTAATTCTAATATCTTGATTAGGATTTCTTATATTAACATGCTCAAGTACAGCTTGCAGCTTGTTTTTAATCTTTTCGTAATATAATTGATAGGACTCATGATGAGCCTGATAACATGTATTAAGGTCATTTGCAAGTAATTCTTCAGACCTAGGGTCACCAAAACGATTAAGTAAAGTATCTTTTAGTGATGACCAGTTTTGAAAGTTTTCCGTAATTAATATTTCTCTTGCTTCCCCGGTTAGTTTACTTTTAATTTGTTCTAATAGTAATGTATTAAAAATACCGGCATTGGGCCGTTTTAAAATGTTTACAAAAGTTTCTGCTTGTTTAATAAAATAGGCAAGATTTTGTGAGCCTCCAGAATATTTGGTAACATATTTTTTGCTAAATTAACTTTAATTGAAGTTGCCATGTTGCTTGAATTATTTAGTTGATTATTATGAGAAATATTTAAATTGTTTGAATTGTCTGAATTATTTTGTTCAACGTATGTGGAATTATCTAAATCAAAATTTGATTCTAAGTGATTTTTCCTTACTGGAGAACGATCTCTAAAGGTTGACATATATATTATATAAAAATAAGGAAAGACTCCCAGGATAGCGGTTTTCATTGCCGTGTCCAAGGTGTAGGTCGATCGGATTGTTGACTGGAAGACCTCGATGGAATTCAAGTCGTGGTGATGGTCTGCAGGTGACTTGGTGGATCTTCTTGGGGAAGGTTTTTTTTTGAATATCTAGTAGAGTTTTGAAAAACACCAGTGTATTTTCTTCTTGAATAATCACTGTCTAGATATCCTGTTCGCAGCGCCAATTATATTTAATCACTCAAGAAATACATTTTTAAAAAGTTTATTAATTACTTGAGCGAGAGCTCCAACTACAAATATTAATAAGAACAGTATGTCCTCTAACAAAATGCAATCTAGAACTAACTGATTGTAAGTAAGTCATGCCTTATATACTAACATAAAATACGATAACAGGAAACTATTTCTTTCTAAAACAACTTATCAAACTACTATCACTAGACAGTTAATGTCTTTATGTCTAGGGGTGGTTCAAATAATTATATACATCTTCTTCTTCTTTGTCAGCCTTCTTCCGTCCACTTCTGAACATAGGCCTCTCTGTGTCTTTTCCATTCATGTCGATCTTGAGCCGTTCTGAGCCAATGACGTCCGACTTGGTCTTTTATGTCATCGATCCATCATCTTTGGGGTCTGCCTCTACTACGTTTGGTTTCTCTAGGCCTCCATTGTATGGCTCTTAATGTCTACTTTTCTCAGTCCTGCCTTGCAACGTGTCCCACCCATCTCCATTTCATCTCGGCTATTCTTTTGATGATATCTGAAACTCTTGTTCTCCGCCTGATTTCTTCATTTCTCACTTGGTCTCTCAAGGAGATTCACAGCATTGCTCGCTCCATTGCCCTGTGTGTAATTCTTAAGCGGTTAGCACTATGTTTCGTAATTGCCATTGTTTCGAGTCCGTATGTAGCCACAGGTAAAATGCAGGAGTCATAAACTTTCCTCTTTAGATTAATTGGGATGTCGGCATTTTTCAGTATATGTTGAAGTTTCCCGAAAGCGGCCCAAGTTAACCCGATTCTCCTTGATATTTCGGCTTTTTGGTTTTCTTTTCCCAGTCTAATAGCGTGACCGAGGTATACATACTCGCCTACATTTTCAATGATTTGGTTGTCTAAGGAGATCTGCACGTTCTTGGGGCACATGGTCTTGGTTTTGCCTATGTTCATCTTCAGTCCTATACTCTTCGACGCCTCGTTCAATTGCAGTAGCATTTCTTCTAGTTCATCTGGATTTCCAGCTGTAAGGACTATGTCATCCGCGAAGCGTAGGTGGTTAAGGTATAAGCCGTCGATTTTAATACCCTTTTCTTGCCATTGCAATTTTTTGAATACGTCTTCCAGAGCTAGTGGGAAAAGTTTCGGAGATATCGTATCACCCTGGCGTATTCCACGTTTAAGGTCAATCTTGGCAGTTGTTCAGTCCTCGTCTATTCTAACGTGCATAGTAGCTCTATGATAGATGTTCCTTACGACTGCACTGTATCTTGAGTCAATTCTAGCATTGTTCATAGCATTCAGGAACGACCATGTCTCAATTGAGTCAAACGCCTTTTGGAAGTCGACAAAGGCCAAATATATGGGTATATTGTATTCAGTTGTTTTTTCAAGTAGTGTGCGCAAAGTCTGCAGATGGTCCATGGTACTGTATCCACTCCTAAAGCCGGCTTGCTCTGGTGGCTGGTAAAAATCCAGTTTCTTCGAAAGCCGTTTTGTTAAGATCTTTGTGAAAAGTTTATAGAGATGAGATAACAGACTGATAGGACGATAATTCTCTATGTTGCTAATGTCTCCCTTCTTGAATAGGAGCACAACCTCTGCATTGTACCATTCATCTGAAAGTTTACATTCTTGAATACATTTGTTCAACAGAATTTGAATGAGATTTTCTATGCGTCCTCCACCGAATTTAAGCGTTTCTACAGTGATGTGGTTCTCTCCGGGACATTTTCCATTTTTCATACTCTTAAGAGCACTCCTAATTTCGCTTAGGGATATGTCTGGTAGGTCCTCTGATCCTACATTTAATACTGATCCTGATGTGTCGATACCATTTGGTGACTTGGATGTGTAGAGATCGGTGTAGAATTCTTCTATTGTTTGACGTATTTGTTCCGTATTGGATACAATTATTCCTTGTTTATTTTTCATCTTAGTCAGCTTCGTTTTTCCATTTGATAGCTTTGATCTGAGGACTCTCATATTGGCGTTTTTTTCAATGACTTCTCGAATCATACTGGTTTTGTGTGCTCTTAGATCCCTTCGTATGGCTTTTTTGACCTTATGGTTCAGTGTTCTGTGTTCTTCCGTTCCTTTTTCAAGTCTACTTCTTTGGTTCATCAATTCGACTGTAGGGGTAGTGAGCTTCGATTCTTTATGTTTCTTTACTTTGGAACACATTTTCTTTGTGGCTGTGGCGATACTTGATTTTATTTGTTGGTTTAGCTGTTTTATATCCATATCTTTTAAAGTTTTCTCCGGTTGCAGCTCTTTTGCTATCTCAGCTTGGTATTCCTCTTTTCTTGCTTCGAGATGTTCGCCAGTCGGAAATCTGGGTTTCTTAATGAGTTTGTTCCTCTCTTGTCTAATTTTGAACCTGAAACAAGCTCGCACTACTCTGTGGTCGCTTCCTGTGTTCACTTTGTTGAGAACGGACACGTCGCTACAGTTCTTTCGATTGTCTGAGAGTATGAAGTCAATCTCGTTTTTTGTGGAATTATCCGGGCTTTTCCAGGTCCATTTGCGTTGAGGAGATTTCTTAAAGAATGTATTCAGGCAATAAAGGTTCTCTTTCATAAGGAAGTTTAGGAGCATTTCTCCTCTATCGTTCCTTAATCCTAAGCCGTATTCCCCGATGTAATCTGTGTCGTTTTGCGATTTCTTTCCGATCTTAGCGTTGAAATCTCCAGTTATGATGATGAAGTGCGTATTTTCTGTTTGTCTTGCCATCGATATCTCTTCATATATCTGTTCTACCTCTTCGTCTTCTGATGTACTTGTTGGTGCGTATACGTTAATTACTTGTACTGTATAGCGTTTGTTCAGCGACAGTGTCAAATATATGACCCTTCCAGAAGCAGCGCAGAATTTGGATACTCTGTCTTTGATATTTTTATTAACGAGGAAACCTATGCCTCCAGTATGGTTATTGATATCTGAGTTTTTCTGGTAGAGTATGTGACCTGACTTCAGCGTTGTAGTTTTTTCTCCTGGTAGGCGTGTTTCCGACAATCCAATAATATCCCATTTAATTTGGTCTAATTCACGTTCCAGTTCTACAAGATGTTCCTCTGTTCTCATTGTGCGTATGTTATAGGTGGCAACAAATATGCGGTGGTATGTATTCATATTTCCTTTAGTCAAGACTTTGCCCTCCCCAGAATCCGTGAGGCTGACTGATCTATCAGTGTGAGATTGTGAGCTTACAGCTCTACTCACCTGGGGTAATAGTGTTTTAGGTTTTGACATTGCATGGTTTTGTTAGTTACGGAGGTTTTTGGCATTAAAACGCCTCGCTTGCCTTGCGTGTTGGCGAGTGTGTGATTCAGCCGCCCATTCTGGGATCCGTCGCTGTTTGCAGCCGCCCACTCTGGGACAGTCGCTGCAGATTCTTTTATCACCCCAAAGAGTATAGGGTTGCCACTTCCGCCAAATCAGCCGTACCGAAGTTCTTCTTCTCCGCCGTCATTGCCGTTGTGGTCTTCACCCGTATCTCTGAGCATGGGTAAAGCGATATACCCCGCAATACTGGGTCCTCAGCAGAACTTAGCCACCGATCCTCAGATCCGGCCCACCTCCGCGACGTGGACGCGCCTGCTGAGATTTACCTAGGTGAGTTCAGAGAAGGAGTTTCTGGGTCCCTTAGGCCGGGTTAATGCTCATGTTTGAGACTACGAGCAAAAGCTCGTGGTCTCTATATGTTATATAATTCTACAAAGCTAAGCTGCGCTTGTTTTGCTGAACAACAGCAAATATTCAATTTCCTTCAGCAGAGCAATAAGCCACCCGAGGTGTGATTAATGTTAATAATAGCCCATAATTAATGCTTTATAAATCTCGTTAGAGTTTAATATTAACTTATTTATTTGAGTTTTTGATCATAAAAATGACCAGTTAATTGAACGATGTTCCTACATTTCCTTATCAATTTGGCAAAAAAAAAATATGGTAGTATAAAAAGAAAAAAAATAAGAAAAATTAGTAGATAAAAAATGAGGGTAAAGTTACCCCTTACCACTTTTTTGCTACACCACCTTGGACTTTAGAATGTCTTTGACCTTGAACCTTGAAACACCTGTTGTGTACATTTGCTCTCTCACTACTTTGCTTTCTCCTATCACTTTTCTTAAAAATTGTCATAGCCACTTCAAAGCATTCACCCATTAAGCGAGAGCAAAGCTGAACTTTTTTAAGTAAATAAATATAAATTTTGCAATACCAAGAATCAAGCAATAATCGACCAATAATCAATCAATAATCAATCAATAATCAATCAATAAGTAATCAACTTCAATTTAATAAAATTCTTTAAATTGGAAATACATTGGTAAGATGGCAGTTCCGACTTTGAAACACCTGTCACATGACCGTAAGCGTTAACATCTGTTATATGTAACCATGTATTTTTTCTGCGAGATTTGATGTTCTTAAAATTGATTAGACAAGCGTCATATGTGTCGATATGTCGGACGAAGAAGGTGAGTCGAGCCTCGATCCGCATAAAACTGCCAATAAATGCAAGTTTTGTAAGAACTATATTTCCAAAAATAGTGCAAAACTAAAGTGTAAAGGATGTGCGATAGTACTTCACAAAAAGTGCCTTGAAAATGTGTTGAGAGTGTTAGCCTACGACTACAAAAAAGATGAATGGTTTTGCAGAAATTGTCAGCCTGCAGCTGCTAGATTCCCCAACAGTGATTACGATATGGTTGTGCGTGAAAATCAATTGCTAACGGATAAAATTGCGTTGCAGGATAGACTAATTAGTGAAATGGATAAAATAAATCAGCTCCAGAATGAGAAAATAATGAATTATGCAAAAACCACTTCGTTCTTATCTGGTTCGAAACCTTTATTCAGTGAAATGGTGGCAAGAAAAACAGTGGACGTTTTTATTGGACATCATGCTGATAATACAAACAAAATTGATAGTAAGCATGTTTTAGAGGAAATGCATAAACAAATTGACCCCGTCACTCTAAATGTCAAAATTGACTCAACGCAGTTAATGAAAAACGGTCTAGTTGTTAAATGTTCCGATGACCGCTCCCGCGATATCTTGATGGAAAATCTTAAAACATCTCTCGGGACGAACTACAAAATTGAGAAAAATAGTAAGTGGAATCCTTGTCTGTTAGTGAAAAACGTTAATGTATCATTAGCGGAGCAAAATGACGACTCTATAATACGTAATATAAAAGCACTAAACAACTTGGCAAATGATGATGCTACGATTAAAATTATAAGAAAAATTAAATTAAAAAAATATTGTAATATAGTACTGGAGATGTCAAATGATTTGCGTAAAAAAATTCTCAAAAATGGCGGAAAAATTTTTATTGGATGGTGCTCATGCATCTGTGTTGATTATTTCTCAATTATTAAATGTTTTAAATGTTCTAGATTTGGTCACATTAGTAAATATTGTAATAAAGATGTAACATGTGGCAAATGCTCCAGCAATCATGATTTCAAAACTTGTCAATCCACTGAGCTGAAATGTATTAACTGCATGGAGTATAATTTGGCAAACAAAGCAAATTACAAAATAGATCATGTGGCAGGCGACTCGAATAATTGTAGTAGCTATAAAAATAAATAGCGTATATTAGTGGAAAAAACTGATTATGGCAGCTAAGATGTTCGGTCATACAATGAACAAATTAGGTAACAGTTTCAAGATAGGGCATCTCAATGTACGCTCCATGTTTACTGGTTTTGATGCTTTTGTGGACTTGATACTCAGCAACTCCTTTGACATAGTAGGCGTTTCGGAAACCTGGTTAAACGTTAGGCATGACGACGTTAATGTGAGTATTCCTGGATTTAAAATATTTCGCAAAGATCGGGCACACAAGCGCGGAGGTGGAGTCGCTGTCTATATCCGTGAGATATATAGTGTCAAACCTTGCAATATAATCGATTTTAAGCTTTTTGATGAATTTGAGTATCTGTTTTTGGAAATAAAAATTAACAACTTCTGTTTTCTACTAGGAATGGTTTACAGAGATCCCAAATCCAATCTTATAACTCTTTCTAACTACTTCGATGAAATCCTGCCTCTTTTGCTTATTAGATTTGATAATATAATCTTATTAGGAGATGTAAACGTTGACCACACTTTTTCAAACAAATTGTCTGATACCATATCTACGTACAATCTGCAACAAATTATAAATGAGCCCACTCGTATCACGGCAACGACCTTTAAAATTCTAGACGTTATCTACACTAATTTTCTAGACAACATTTACTCCACGGGTACTTTAAATGCTGATCTTATTTCTGATCACAAACTCACATATTGTACGCTTAAATCTTATAAAAAAAAACCTTCCCCAAAAATTGTTACGTATAGAGACTTTAAAAATTTCTCAGAATCAGACTTCTTAGCGGATCTCATAATTACACCCTGGGACAATATTTACTACCTTCCAAGCATTGAATTATAAATAGAATATATAAATGATAGTATACTTGCTCTCTTCGACAAGCACGCCCCTTCAGTGACTAGAAAGATAACTAAGAAGTATGCACCTTGGATAACAAGCAATGTAAAGATTATGATGAAACTGAGAGACAATGCTTTGACCAAATTTAAAAAAACTAGACTCAGCACTGACTGGGAGGAATATCAAGAATTAAGAAATTTTACAGTGAACGCCATTAGAAGAGAAAAGAAAGCGTATTTAGATCAATTCTTTACTAGCAATAATGATAAGTCACTTTGGCAGGCCTTAAACCGTTTGAATATTAAACAAAACCAACACTCGTATATACTATCCCAGTTTAGCAATGTTGAAAAGATAAATGAGCACTTTCTGCCTGTCTTTAGTAAATCATCTACTAGTTGTGAGACTATAGTCCAGACCTATTTGCGCAACAAAATAAATAATTATAGTTCTTTTTCATTCCGACTTGCAACTTTAAACGAGATTGAAACCGAAATTTTTAGGTTAAAGACCAATGCAGCCGGCGTTGATGGAATTAGTGCAAAATTTCTTAAGCTTTGCTGCCCTTATATCGTCAAGCCTATCACTCACATTATCAACTTATGTCTTGAAAACGGGTACTTTCCGCCACAATGGAAAACGTCACTAGTTATCCCTTTGCCAAAAGTCTCTAAAGTTAATAGTTTCAATGACCTCCGACCAATCAGCTTGATACCTGTCATATCAAAAATATTGGAGAAACTTGTTTACGCGCAAATTAGTCATTATGTAAATGTTAACAATTTTCTGCCATCACAATTAGTCATAAATTACTCTGTGCCAAGTTGCACTATCTTGGGTTTGATAATGTTTCTGTTCGTTGGTTTAAGTCTTATCTTGGCTCCCGCTCCCAAAGAGTTCTGTCTCTTCAGGTGTGCCTCAGGGCTCAGTACTCGGCCCACTATTATATCTGATCTACATCTTTGATCTGCCCACTTGCGTCAAACACACTTCTTTTCGGGCTTTTGCAGATGACTCGCAGCTGACCTTCTCATTCGACAGTAGCCATATTACACAAGCACAACACAAAGTAAATTACGATCTAAACGAAATTGCTGTCTATTCAACAAACCATAATCTTAAGCTAAATGCTGACAAGTGTTGTGTTATGTATTTTTGTCCAGAAAAGATGCTTGCTCATATATCACATAACTTCAACGTATTAGTAAATTCCGTTCAACTAAAAGTTGTAGAAAATGCTAAGATTTTAGGGGTCACTTTTGACAAGAATTTACGTTTTACAACACATACTTCGAACGTAGTAAGAAGATGTTACATGAGATTAAGAACTATGTACCAAAACTATCATATTATTAACTTTAAATTAAGAAAAAAACTATGTGAAGCCTTAATCTTGCCGATAATTAACTACTGCTTCACAGTTTATTATCCTTGTTTGGACTCAACTCAAAAGCGTCGTCTGCAAAAAATTCAAAATATGTGTTGTAGATTTATTTTTAAATTAAAAAAATATGACCATGTCTCATCAAAGATAATAGAACTAAGGTGGTTCAAAATGGATATTCAATTTCAGTACTCTATGGCTATCTTCGTTCATACTATATTACTGTTTTCTGCTCCTTCCTACTTGTGTGGACGACTTACGCAAAGATGTAAACACCATCCGCTGGATCTTCGCCATGCGTCTATGTTGACCTTGCCTCGATTCCGTACTACTTTATTCACCCGCTGCTTTACTTATAATGTCGTTAAGGTTTATAACTCGCTTTCAGCTTCACTTAAAGCATCAAAATCAGTTAAATCCTTTCGTAGGGCTTTTAAATCTGAATTTTTGCAAAAATGTGATTAGAATTTAGATTAATTATTGCTATTATTATTATGTTGCTAATCATTTTCTTTTAAGCATATAGTTACGTAACTTTATTAATTTTGTTTGTTATATTATTATATTACCATATTAATTTATTTTTGTTTTGTGTTAGTTTTGTTTTGTTTTGTGGTTGATTCAATGGTTAAGTAGGAGTAGCTTAAGCTAGACTTCGCCTCTGAATCGATAGCCACGTTGTTCTTTTCTTTTTTTAAATAAGGGCTTCTTATTATTATTATTATTATATATAATGGCGACCATAAAACAATAGCGAAAGCTAAGCTAGACTTTTTCAGGTAAAAATGTAAATTGTGTGATACCTACCAATAATCAAACATTAATCAATCAATAAGCAATCAACATAAATACTTTAATAAAATTCTTGGAATTTAATATGGTTACTTCAGATACAACGCACCAGTAAAGACGGCTTAACAGGGACAGTTGAATAAAAGTTACTAACTAATAAAAAGCTGCTTTGTATTGATGTTGAGTGTTAAATGTTCTGTTAACCCCAAAACATCTCTTAGATTTGAGAAAACGTTATCATCAAAAGTGGGATTTAACTTGTGTACCACAAAGAGCCTTTGGGTTTACTAAAAGGACAAAACAAAAAAAATTTTAGAAATTTTCCTGTTACGAACTTGGGTGTGGTCGTACTTCGTTTATCATCCTTCGTTTATCATCCGGTGTGCCAATCCTACCAATAGCGGGAGTAAATCCACCACACGATGCAAACTCATTTGACAATAAAGAAACCGAAAATCATTCAGAAAATTTGCAACCGCCGCAACAAAAGCAAGCAAAGATATTGTGGCAAGAAACGCTAATATCTCTTGTGGCTACCCAACAACAACAATTGACAGAATTGACACATCATTCTAATATGGCGCTTGGACCAACACCTAACCCCTCACCAGTAGTTGATAACAGCATCCTTTAAGGTTCCTCAAATGTTTTTTTCCGTTTATCGAAGTTTTATCTTGACAGTGCCGATTACGCCATCGAGGAGTGGTTGAATATTGCAACTGAAATAAAGGTTGAATTATGCATAGGCAATGTTTTAATGATTGCTAAAGTTGGTGAAGCGCTGAAAGGCTGTGCACATCCTTACTACTGCGATTGAAGACCAGTACAACGTACCTGGACTGAGTTTTGCAAGGACCTGATCGTTGGTTTTCCAGATCGTAAAACTCCTGGTGCACGTGCTTACACAGCTGCGACTCTACGCAGTCATGATTGCGACTCGTTAAGCGACTATGGCATTAGAAAACTTAGAGCAATCAGTTGCTTTCATCGGGATCTTTCTTGGAAGACCGTGCTCAGCATGGTAGAATATGGCTTAGATCACGGCGAAGCCCAAACTACCATACGAATGCAAAGACCTGCCGGTAAAAAAAAGTGCTAAAATTGCTCAGTGAGTTTGATGCTCGTCGAAAACCTCGAGCAATACAGAATACGCACTCTGGTGAATTATTGAACGGATATGTCGCAAAACGTCGTGATAAAGTCCCGGAGAGAAAATGTTTTCGATGTGGTCAAAACGGTCATCATCAACACAGCTGTACCTCAAACGTAAAGGTAAAATCAAACAATAATCAAACAATTGAAACAGAACACCCCAATGTTTACACTGCAAGAAAATTGGTCACACAGAGCAAAACTGTTGGTTTAAAGACGGTAGACCCAAGAAAGCGTTTGTTTTAAAAAAATGACGCCATCTAAATACAACACCAATGGCTACATTATTGTGCAAAAACAATGTTTTCAAGTTTAGATATCTTGTTGATAATAGTGCGGAAATTTCTATTATAAAACATTCAGTAGTTAAAACTCTAAAAGCCTCACTTGAACCAAACACTGATAAATGCGCGTTTACTGACATTGGAAGACAGATGGTTTATTCTCTAGGTGTTTGTGACCTAATAACCGCTTTACCAAATGTGACTTTTAAAATACGGTACCTGGTTGTACCTGACAAAAAAATTCCGGGTAAAAATGATATAATAATTAGTTGGGATGTGATAAGTCGACCTTGTTTACGCGTTGAAAAATCAACAGCTGGTCTTGAGTTACATCATGACCTGCGGAACATTATCAAAGTATTTACGGTTAGAGATAAACATTGTGTTAACATCAATCAGCTTGACTTGCCTGAAGATATAAAATTAAAATTAGAGTCCATGTTGACAAAATACCAAAACAACACACCTGACCACATACGCGAAAGTCATTCAGATTATGCTAGTCCAATTGTGCTAGTGAAAAAAAAAACGGTGAGCTTAAAATGTGTGTGGACTACCGAGTCGTCAATAAACGGGTTTTAAAAGAAAGATATCTTTTGCCCCATATTCAAGACCAAATTAATGCCTTGTGAAAGGCAAAATATTTTACCACACTCGATATAAAAGCCGGATTTTACCAAATGAAGATAGAAGAACAGTCAAAGCATATCACAGAGTTTATAACACCTGATAGCCTTTATGAATTTAACGGAATGCCTTTTGGTTACGTCAATGCTCCTGCAATCTATCAATAAAGCGTTGGATCACTTGAAGGGCGCCAAGGCTTTTGTGTATCTCGATGATGTACTGGTACCTTCTACAACCATTGAAGAAGGGTTCAATCTTCAAGAAATACTTATTGCATTGTCTGTTAGTGGTTTTTCCCCAAACTACCAAAAGTGTAAATTCTTTACTACAGAAACTGAATCTCTAGGAGTTGTTTTGCGTGAAGGTAACATTCGACCATGTCCTCAAAAAGTTAGAGCGCTGACGGAAACATTTCCACCATCTGATATTAAAGGTGTGCGTCAATTTATAGAACTCGCAAAATATTTTCGTCGGTTTATGTATCGTTGATGATTACCCACACCCATATTTATCCAAATTTTTAAAGATGCGTTTAAATAATCCATATTTCCCAGAAGTATTATCAAAATATCAGAGTCAGAGCAGCCGTCCAATTGGATTATAGAATTTCAGATTGTTTGTAAAGTGGTGCCAGTCTAATTTAATTACAGCATTCTAATTAGAATATAAAATCACATAACATCTTGTAGGATTTTCATGTGCTTATGAGATTCTAATTAGTCAATAAGATTTGATTTTATTATATAGTTCTACACTAGTTGTGAAGTTGTAAAGCTTTTAAGTCAGTTACTGATCAAAGATAATAAGTCATTGACGATTAGTTACGGATTGGTGAAACCAGCAAATTCAGTTTGTTTTTTTTAGTTTCAGTACCCATTCTTAAATGTGAAATATTTATTATTGATATGAAGGCAAAATCGTAGTTCCTCTTGTGACAGTAAATGGTTGGTGACTCGACGAATGACTCCAGGTATTTATATCTAAACTTTAGCATAGAGGTTGTAGACTTGATTGAACATATAAATCATTGTTTTCATTATAAATCACATAATTATTGATTGCCCGTTATATATGTGTCATTTTTGTCAAATAATATTGTCGAGTTTAAAGGACGGTCTTTTACTATTAAAGTTTATGTTTATGTATTATCTAATTTTTGCGTTGCTTTTAGGTTTAGTTTACAGTTTGTACAAGTAAATTTGCGGGAGCTGCTTTTAGAAGCTGATTTTAAGGTGCAACGTTTTGTTATTGTTAATTTGATGTTTGTTATTTACAAATTTTAGGTAAAGAATGGCAATGGTCAATAAAACAACTATTAAATATTCTTGCAAGTATCCAGTGTGTAAGAATAGTTATTTTTGTCGTCTTTTTGATAAGTCATGTATGAACAAACATTTTTAAATTTTTTTCTAAGAGCTTTACTGATGCTGCTCCACTAGTTTCTTTTTTTGCAAGGACCATTTTGAAGATTTCCAATTATTACGAAGCAATAGAGAAGTATGTTTATTGCACCGACATTGTCTCAAACAAATAATAATAAATTACAACATGACTGACATTAATAAAATAAATGATAATATTTTGCAACAAGTAAAATCTACACTTGAAGAGAGTTTTGAAACATTTTTCCACTAATAATTATTTAAGTGAATAGTTTACGACATTAAAGTTTATTAATTATTGTATTTATTGCGCAACCGTGGTCTTCAGGCTAGTTCAGACTCTTCAGTCGTGATACGAACCTTAATTTACAAGATCTGTACTAGCAACAACATGTGGGCCTTGATGGTTATAAATAGAACTACTTAATTTGTCTACTACACTTTACCCGAGGCAGTACCGAATCTCTGTTGCCAACCATTACTTAGAAAATTTTCTTATTTCTACCGGACTTAGTTATGATATAGCTTCTACCGGGTGTTTAATGTATTAAGGGGCATTATAGGCGGCTGTGTTATTCGGCGTCAGGGTTTTAGATCGATTGGTAGCTAAATTAGGTAAAATAACTACTCAGTCTGCATTTTTCTTGAAGAAACAGTTTAATCGAATGATCCCATTCTTTATTTTTTCGCTTTATTCCATTTCGAAAATAACATTGATTAATTACTTATTGGTGCTGGTAAACTAACCTGTATTTTACGTTTTTATTTACAACTGTCAATCGATAATGTTATTGATATTTGAGTGCAGTCGCGTACCGATGCATTTGCGCTTTTTCTGAAGGTGAAATGACTTTTTAATTATTTAAAAAGACAACAGAAAATTCTCAAACAAGATAAAAATATGCATTTAATATTTTACAGCGCTCAAACACAATAACGCATACGAATTAAATTGATATACTTAATTGAATTTACAAAAATCTCTATGCCATTGCGTAAACGACTTTATGTTTACAGATAGTTATCGGCTTTAGTACAAACCGATCTAAGATCTACTGCCAAAAAAGCACAGCCTTCTTTAATTTTTTTTAATATTGTACACTCTGTATATCCATTCTGAAATCTGACTAAGAACCAGAACTGCACAAGGTGAACGAGCGGTACTCAGTTGGTTTTTGTTCAATAGTATAATAGTACTGTCTTTTTTTGTATAAGCATCTTTCAATGCTTTTAAGGACGTTCCCAAGGAACAGTGGTGTTCAACCTTTGGGACGGGTTTTCCTATCGTAAAACATAGTTGAGACGCAGTGCACATTTTCAGTGGCGCTAACGTGCGCAGAAGTTTCAAAATACTTTCATTGCGTCGATTCTCTGACTAGGCAACGTTGTCGTGTTGTAGAGAATATATTTATTTTTAAAAGTATTTGAGGTTATATTTCCTTTCGCATAATCTAAGTTCGCATAGTTAATAAATAATAACCTCGCGATTAAAAAATGATCGATTTGTTCGAAAAAGTATCAGGGATAGAATTGATAAAGCTGCGGAGAATCTGTCTGCTGCTAAAAAAAGAAAAATTGATAATATTGAAGAATCTTTGAAGGGTGAAGTTCCTGATGAAAATGGCATAATTACGTAGAAAATTTTAGCAAAAAACTTGAAATGCACTGACTGCAAGAGCTTTTTGGATTTGGAAACAATGAGTAACTTTAAAAGAGAAGATTTGATTATAGGTTTTGCTGATACTTTACCATTATTTCAATCTGTCTTGAGTGATAGGAAAGGTCCTGGCAAATTTAAGTTAGAGACTCTCAGCAAAGATTTTTTGAAAACTTCAGAAAATCAACAACTATCATTCCATGATGCTCTTTATGATGTTTCAATTTTGTGAAAATTGGTAAAAACATTAAATTTAAAAACAAGTTAGTGTTTCGCGTTCTTATAAAAATTGTGACTTTTACTTACAAAAAATATCTCAATCAAGTAAAACCAAAGATAATTTAAAAATGCTATCTGAACTAAAAGATGTGATTTCTTTAAGTATGTGCAAAAAATTAGCCGTAAATGAAATATCATGTGATAAGTTAAAAAAAATATTTGATGAGGGAGATGACGAAGCTATGGTACAATTTTTTACCGAAAAATTACAGAATAATAAGGTGCGAATCACTAAAAAAAAAGACATTATTAACAAAGTTTTAGAATATTTAGAAAAAAGGGAATTCATCAAATAGAATGACTATAAAACCAAAAAAAATTAATAGCAAGATAATTGAAGTGCTGAAGAAAAAGTAATATATTTAAAGGTCAATCTCTATATAAATTATATTTTCAAATACAGAAATATTTATTGTGTTTGAAAATTAATTATTGATAATAAATACCAATAATTTCCTTGTGTCGTAAGTGTTTACTTTTTATTTTAGTAACTCTCATTTCACATAATATCTATTAACGAGAGTATGGTGGCGCACCCTCCGAGTGCTTACCCTACTCTCTTGAGTAGAGGGTTGCCTACGGCAACGTGTATAAACCTAGAGGCGTTGCCTTCGGCAACCGTAGAACAAACACCTAAAAAATTTAACAATTTTATTATTTATATACTTTTTTGTTTTACATTTAAGCACCTTGAAATTGAAGCACAAAAATAGAATTAATTTTTAAAAAACATAAATAAACAAATTAAAATTAATAAAATTTATGTAGTAAAAAAGCAACTTAGTAGTATTGTAAAAAAAAATTTTTTTTTTAATTGTTGATGTAATTTCCACATCACCTTTGAGGTAAACATCCTGATGCGTTACTTTTTTTTTATAGATATTTATAACAGAGAAAGTTCGCCAATAGCCCTATATAAACTCTGTTGAATTTTACAAATAGTCGATTATATTCAAAAAAAAAAAAAAAGACCATCAAATTCAACAATAGTTTAATATATCGTAACAATATATGTATATGTTTTTGTATAGAGCTTTTTTTAGACTAATATATAAAAATGTGTCAATACTATGAAAATGTTTCATGTTTAGAGACGACATTGTTTTTATATAATATATAACCATTGATTAGCATCAACATAACAAATAATACTTGATTGTATAAATCATTAAACTATATTTTATGATTTAATAATGTTGACGTTTTTAATTGAATATCTATTTATAATCGACCAATTGTATGGTTTGAGCTTGTATGAATTATTGAATATAGTCACAAAAAAACAAAAACAGTAGTTTAATATATCGTAACAATATATATGTATATGCTTTGTATGGAGCTTTTTTTTTGACTAATATATGCAAATGTGTCAATACTATGAAAATGTTTCATGTTTAGAGACGACATTGTTTTTATATAATATATAGCCATGGATTAGCATCAACATAACAAATAATTCTATGTTGAAAAACCATTAAACTACATAATGTATGATTGTTTTAATAAAAAATGTGACTATTTTAATTGTGATTAATTTTTTTTCAAGTGATTAAATCTTTTCAAAACTCAATTGATTTACAAAATTTCATTATAAACAATATTTTTAGTATAGATATTTGTATTCTCGTCATCAGGCAAAAGACGACCTTGAGTGGCAGTATCTTAAGTAAAGTTATTTCTTCTCCATCTCTTTCTATAAGATAAAAATTTTCTTTTCGTCATTATCTGAAAACATAAAAGTATAGTATTTTATATACCCTATGACAGAGCAAATAAATAACGGTAATCTCATTAAATCTCCATATAAAAAAACTATAATGATCATTTCAAATAAAAAAAAAAAAAATTAAAATCAATAAAAATTTATACAATTTAATGTTCAGAATCTATTCTCTGGCATATAATAGTACTCCAAATCATAACAATTTTTTTACAAATTTCTTGACGAAAATTGATATCAAATAAAAAATAAAATTACCAATTTGTGAGAGCCTACTGAAGATTCGTTACTAACAATAATAAAAATAATGTTGTGTTGTGATGAAGCAACAATTATTTTGGCAGTAGAACATGCAATATTCATATTTTTAAGTTCCAATATTAAACTTATTAGAGAAGCCTCCTCTAATAAGTGCATTGAACTGTGCTTCTATATTTGGCTTAGATGGTCCAGACACATTCGAATTGATAATGAAACGATTTTGTGTTGTAGCACAACACTCCAGGACTGATTTGTTTGATAGACTTTGCAATTGAGAAGAATGCCAGTTTATTCTTCTTTGAACTATGTAAAAAAATTATATTATTAATAAGCAAAGCAATAAATATTGATTAAAAAACAATAAAAAAGTTTTCTATTATAAAAGTATATCTATAACTCTATAAAACAATAATAAATTTATTGTAATTTATTTCAAGATCTTACCATCAGATTTAGATGTCACATTATCTTGACAATCATTATCTAATGCTTGAGGATCAATTTCTTGTGGGGCTCCACCACTAAATCTTCTGAAGGAATGATGTTTGTCAATATTTCAGGCTCTCTACTTATTCCTTCTTCTAATGCTAGAATAATGTTTTGTTGGGCTTGCCCAACCTTCATAATCCAAATCCAAACATCCAAACCTTGTCTTTTGATGTTATGTACGGTGTACAAAGAGCACTGGGTCTTGATAATTTGACTAATGACATTTTAAGGTTATGAAATGTATCAATAATGAGCTCACTGTCATTCCATTTGACATTTGAACTTTTTTAATGGAAAATTTAGCGATATTTTAATTTTCGGACTATAAAATCTATTGAAATACATTCTAATAATTATAATATAGCAAATAATGTAATTTAAAAGAAATTTTCTTACCGAAATCTTATCTGAATCGATTATTTTCGAAGAGCTCTTTTGTTCGACTGGTATTAGTTATTTCAGGAAAGCCAACAAAATTGATAAAATTCCCCAAAAAAACTGCCTGTTTTCTGAATTTGAGTATCTATCTATTGTGGTTTTTTGGCCAACGTCCTATAAATGTCCTATCCGTTTACTCACTTTATTGGTCATTTGTTTAAAAAATTCTTTTTACTAACAATCCCTCCTTGTCGTTTATCCTACCACAAAAAAATCCAATTCTTATCTCAAAACATCACAACGAAACTCTATTGATGCCGTTTTTTTAACAATTTGTCATAATTAATAAATCTTTTTGACGCGCCATTTTTGCAAGAAAGAGATGCCGCTATCACGTTTTACTTTATATTACGAGAGTTAGGTTGCGCACCCTCCGGGTGCTTACCCTACTCTCTTGAGTAGAGGGTTGCCTACGGCAACGTGTATAAACCTAGAGGGGTTGCCTTCGGCAACCGGTAGTATAAGCGCACTTGTACTTTTTTTTTATTTATTAGATTATTGTTTATTTATTTTTTTTCTGTAATTATATTTTTGTTGCCATTGTGCACTTTTATTATGAAAATTAAGATTGCCAACCCAAACACTACTAAACGTGCTTAATAATAATTTTTTAATTGGCAATACTTTTTAGAGACTTTCTTATTGCACCTATCTGCAACACTGTAACCGAAAACGCCGTTCCTATTGCCTCTTGTCAACAATTTAGTTAAACACAAAATCGCAATTTTTTTATTATAATTATTAATTATAAACATTTTTTTGTAAAGCATAATCAAAAAAAAAATTTTAATAGATATTTAATATGGCAATACTTTTTAATTTTTTTTTATTTGCCTAGTGGCAACACTGTAACCGAAAACACTTTTTTTTAAAATATTTTACGTAACTTTCATAAAAAAATGTATGTTATGTCATAGCTCAAGCACAATAACATCTGTCAATGATGTTGTCGTTGTCAAAGATGTGTCACCCATCAACAATATGAAGTTGTTGTTGTGGTACAATTTAAATGTTAAATTTAAAATTACCATTAAATTAAAACACTCCTGAGCGTGATTAATAATGACTTTTTTATTTGATAACATTTTTTAAAAGCTTTTTTATTTACGCCTAGCTGCAACACTGTAACCGGAAACGTCATTCCTATTGCCTCTTATCAACAATTTATAGATAAACACAAATTTGAAACTTTTTTTAAAAAATTTTTTTTATTAATTGTTTTTTTAGTTAGCATTACAACAGTATAGCCGGAAACACTTGTATTACAAATATTTAACGTAACTTTTATTAAAAAAAAAGTAGGCTATGTCATAGCAAACATAATGACATCTGTCAATGATGTTGTCGGTGTCATAGATGTGTCACTCATTATCAATAGAAAGTTATTACCTTGATACAATTTTAATATAAAATATTTAAGTTTTCCAACTCAAGCACTCTTAAAGCTTAATTAATAATGATTTTTTCATTTGGCAACACTTTAAGAGACTTTTTATTTGCGCCTAGCTGCAACACTTTAACCATAAACGCCGTTTCTATTTCCTCTTGTTACCAATTTAGATAAACACAAATTCAAAACTTTTCTTTTTTAACTATTAATTATAAAAATTTGCTTGTACAGCATAAAAAGAGCCAAAATTTTTTATCAATTTTTTTTTTCAGTTGGCAACACTTTTTATAAACTTTTTTATTGACCTAGTATCAACACTGTAACCAAAAACGTTTATTTGACAAATATTTGACGTAACTTTTATAAAAAAAAAATGTAGGTTATGTCATAGCAAGAACAATGACATCTGTCAATGATGTCGTCAGTGTCAAAGATGTGTCACCAACAGAAAATTATTGCTGTGGTACAATTTTAATATAAAATATAAGATTGCCAACTCAAACTTTCTTAAGCTTGTAATTAATAATAACTTTTTAATTTAGCACCACTTTAAAAAACTTTTCTATTTACGCCTAGCTGCAACATTGTAACCGAAAACGCCGTTCCTATTTTCTCTTGTTAACAATTCAGATAAAGACAAATTCAAAACTTTTCTTTTATAATTATTAGTTATAAATATTAGCTTGTACAGCATAAATAAAACCAAAATTTTTTATCAATATTTTTTTAGTTGGCAACACTTCTTAGAGATTTTTTTATTAACCTTGTATCAACACTGTAACCTTGAACGCTTGTTTGACAAATATTTGACGTATCTTTTATATAAAAAAAGTAGGTTATATCATAGCAAGCACAATGACATCTGTCAATGTCAAAGATATCTCACTCATCAACAACAACAATATGAAGTTGTTGCCGTGTTACAGTTTTAAAATAAAATTTAGGATTGCCAACTCAAACAGATCTTATTGATTTATTTTATTACTTTTAACATACAGATTTGCAGCCTTCTCTCAAAATGTTTACATTGTGTAATTAAACAATAAAAAAATTACATTGTACATTAACATTTTAGATAAGTATTTACTGGAAGAATTATTAAAAGTGTCTTCATTTTAATATAGCAACATACAACTCATATTAAATTATTTAATAAAATATTGATAATAAAGACAATATCATGTTGTAAAATTTTTCAATTTGAGAGGGTGTCTATCTTCATCGCGGCCTTGTGCTTTCATCAACAAATTATATTATATCTCATTGTTATTTTGATAAAATATTGTCTAAATTACACTAATCACATTCAAGCCATTTAAACTTAAAAAAATTAAGCGTTTAGTTTTACAAATCATTTATATTTAAAGTAAAAAATAATATAATTATAATAATAAGGTATATACCTACATATCTTTTCCAAAAAAGCTTCTTGCTTTTTATTAAAATTGAAAGGCTTTTGTCTTTATTTTTTTATACAGTATTTCGGATATCATTTCATGCACTACAATCGATCCTTTGCTATCTTGGAAAAAAAGATTTTCAGAGACCTTTATTACTTGTATTGTAATAGATCTTTTCATAAAAACATCTTCTTCTAATTCATTTATGCAAAATTCTTCTTCTATCAATAAACATAGAGCATAATATATAATCAAATTATGAGGTCATTGACCTATTTTGTCAATATTTCAGGCTCTCCACTTATTCCTTCTTCTAATGCTAGAATAATGTTTTGTTGGGCTTTAGTATCATTTAGATTTCCATCTAGAGGAAGACTGTTTGCTGGTGCTGTTTTAGGTTGTCTCCTTCCTTTTTTTCTATCCGATAGTCTTCTTTTCGGCATTTTCTGAAAATATTATATAAAAAAAATAAGTATCGGATAAAATTAAAATCAAATAATTCATTTTACCTTTAATTTGTTTGTGAATCTTGAAATGACTATCGGGAAAGGCTTTAATAGTACCGGCTCAATTATTAATAATATAGACACTAATGTCTCACACAACCAAAACTTGTATTTCTAAAACAGAAAAGTTATTTGAGACGCCGCCGCCCCGCTACAAAATATAACTTACCATGCCTTTTGATGTTATGTACGGTGGACAAAGGGCACTGGGTCTACTCTAATCTTGCATAATCTCGTCGGTTTTCGATATAATTGCAGCGGCAAATTGCTTTTTTGTAGAATATTATAATAAGGTTATGAACTCGCTGTCATTCCATTTGACATTTGAACTTTTTTAATGGAAAATTTAGCGATATTTCTATTTTGGAGCTATAAAATCCATTGAAAATTATTCTAATAATTATAATATAGCAAATAATGTAATTTAAAAGGAATTTTCTTACCGAAATCTTATCTGAATCGATTATTTTCGAGCAGCTCGTTTCTTCGACTCGTATTAGTTATTTCAGGAAGCCAAAAAAATTGACAAAATTTCCCAAAAAAACTGACTGTTTTCTGAATTTGAGTATCTATCTATTGTGGTTTTTTGGCCAACGTCCTATAAATGTCCTATCCGTTTACTCACTTTATCGGTCATTTGTTTAAAAAATTCTTTTTACTAAGAATCCCTCCTTGTGGTTTATTTTACCACAAAAAAATCCAATTCTTATCTCAAAACATCACAACAAAACTTTATTGATGCCGTTTTTTATCAAATTTCTTACAACATTTAACAATTTGTCATAATTAATAAATCTTCTTTAGGCGCCACTTTTGCAAGAAAGTGATGCAACTAACGCGTTTTATTATACTTAAAAAATCTGCTGCGCGTCAATCGTCTTTTAAATCTCCCGTATGGCCCGCGCGTTGCAACGTTGCCAAGTCATCATTTTTTACTCAGCTGTTTATCAGAGGAAAGGTAAAACCCGTTGAAAGTCCAAACTTTAAACATTGTTTATAATAAAACGAGTCTTGCTCGTATGTGTTTTTTTTTAAAAAAAAATATTTTTTATATTCTCAATAAGTTAATTTCAGTTTTTGGTAAAGATTGCAATGTAAGTTCGATTAATATTTAATTAAACGTTCGTTGGAACATCCGTCAGGATAGGGCTTACGTGTTAAATAGGCAAATAGTCCCGCAAGGGCTATTAAAAAAAATTCTTCCGTATAGGGGACACTTATAAGAATGTGTACTTAAAGTTTGAAAAAAATTTTAGTAAAAGGGTTTTTTTGAGGAACGTCTTTAAGGAACCGGTTTTATCTACATAATCACGTTTTTTTAAAACTTTTTTAGAGAGTCACAAGAGGTCAATTCTCAATATTTTAGAGGTCATGCTATGATACCGAGTTTTGCATGCTGATTTGTTGTTTTTGCAGTTCCGGTTTTTAATGTATATCCCTGTGTTCTACCATTCTTTAAAAAAAATAAGACTCTATGTAGTAGTACTTCAAAAGAAGCACAATCAGAGTGAAAAAATGTTTTCAAGTTTAAAAAATATTTTGTTTGTTTTTTTATTCTTTTATTGTTACTATTGCAATAAGTCTATATAAACAGATTGTTAAAGAGCGAAGAGCGTATTGATCTGATTATGTGAGAAATTGTTTCGACCTCTTTCGATCTATACGATTTAAAGTTCTGCTTTAGTTAAAACTATTTATTCTCTTTTTATCAAATGTGTTACAACAAAGAAGCGCAATGTAAAAACGTACACATTAAAATAAAAAGTTTTTGTTAGACGGTCTGACTGAGAAGCGATTTTTATGCGGCTGATCATTAAATGAATGTTCAGACAAGATCAGGCAAGACAGCTTGTACTGCTGAATAAGTTTAAGTAGTAATACTAGTGCAAAAATCAATTCAACAAAATTTTTTATGCAATTGTGTTCACAAACAATTTGTTCAGATCGGTACGCACTTATAAAAGTAAATTATTGAGATCCGCCTACTCTAAATTGTATCATAACAATAAAAAAAGTTGTGATAGTTCCTAACATGCTCAAAATTGTAGATCTGCTAATATTGAAAAATCTCGATGCGGTAAATTGTGGAAAATTTTTTATTACAATTCGAGCGAATCGCTCCAAGATTTCAATTTCTTTAATTTCTCCATTTTTAAATTTTCTTTCCATCTTGTAGGCTTTACTCAATAATTGTTCACTTTCTCTTGAAATTAAGTCACAAATTATGATAACAATGGAAATGCCTACCTACGGTGAGTTTTTATTATCAGTAGTAGACAATATACTCATTAACAATAAAAGTGTTAAACTTTCTCCAAGAAGACGGCTCGGCAGTATTGTTCTGCCGGAACCACTTTGTTCATCGGATTTAAATTCAATCGAACATAATAAAAACTCTCTAATTTGCACCAATAACAGTTAATCCACAGTGTTTAAGTTGTTTGAAACGGCATGGCAAAAGTAGACCACTTGTAAATTATTGAGTGTAACACTTGTAATGTCACTGAGATTAATTTTACAATTTTTTTTGTATACAAAGAACATAGCTACCATTACGACATCAATAGTAATCCTCCAGAAAAGCAAATTTTTATACGATTTTGGCGTAAGAAAAATAAAATCAAGATTATTTACTGCAAACCATACTGTAAAACAAATATTCAATGTTAAAGGCCAAGACGAAGTACTATTAAAATCATCTACAATATCCTTGAGAGAACAGAAAAAGTATTCAATTTTTACCAAGACTTTTTCATCACACTCTATCATTTGATTCATGTCAAAGACTAATTTTTTATATTGCCGCAGTATCAAACTTAAAATAAAAATCAAATAAACATTGTGTGCCATAACTATAAAATACTGAAAATGAAACAACCCATGTGCGCAGATGTATTCCTGAAAATCGTTAATTACCCAAGCCCAAAACAAAAAAACTATAATATTAATAATCAGCTTGATTAGCAAAATGCAACAAAAAAAAACACTTATCTTGTAATTTGTAGACCAATCCTCAACATTTAAAAGATATTTTTTTAATTTGAACATAAACTGATCCCATTCTTTCTGTTTCCAAAATAACAAAGACAATGTTGTGGTGTAATTAAAAAGCAGCAAATTAAAACGAATGAGAAGAGCAATAGCTAACTTAATATGAATAAAAGTCAACAAAAAAATTTTCAATTCGTTGTTTATTTGAAGGAAAAAGAGAATGGTGAGTAGTATGAGTACTGTGACGCCATAAATCTGGTTGAAATAAGAAATTTCAGGATTGTAAGAAGGCATTATCAACAAAATTTTTCCAATTTTAAAAAAAAACTGTACAGGTAACATAGTGCCACGAATATAATAACTGTCAAGTACAAAACTTGTTCTTTTCAAACATAAACACATTTTTATAATTAATTACGGAAATAAATCAATAAGTGTAATTACATTCATTACATTATTAATTGAGTATACTTTATTGACTGAAAAGAGTCGGTGCAAGAAAAAATTGTATGTTTGAAACTTGGCGGTAATTTATTTATCACAACTATTAAATTGAATCCACATAAAAATTTTATATTTATCAACTAAGAAATTAAATTAAACAATTAGCTTATTTTAAAATATTTCTTTGTGAAAAAAATTTATGCATTGCCTATCAATGCTTGCATTTTTTGTCTGTTATGTAGCCGCGTTTTGAGACAAAAGATGCTAGGGTTTAAAAATCGTATTAAATAAAATATTATATGCATGAAATCTTAATCTTCAAAAATTGCATTCAAACCATTGCATTGATAATGGTTTAATTAATGCATTTTACGGAGTGGTTTTGTATTTGGTGTTAATTTGTACATTATTCAAAAGTTATCTTTATGAGTTTACTTTCTCTCGGAAGTTTGTCCAGTCAGTATATTATTGGCGTATGAATAAATTTAAAGCGTTGCCAAAAATATAAAATCTATCAATTTATTAAGTATACTACTGTTCCAACATTAGTTGCTAATAATAGTAACAGCAAAAAGTAAAATTACTTATCGATAAATAAATTTAAACGTGTAGTCCAGCAGAGAGATTTTGTTTCATTTTGGTTGATTTGGCTGATTCTGCTTGTAGTAAAGAATTGGTGTGAGATCACGTAAGGTCGTGTGAGAGTTTATTTTTTATACATTTATTAATTTAAATTATGTAAGTCAAAATGACTTTAATATAATATTGCGATAAAGAGTGGAGATTGCGCAGAGTGCTTAGCTGAGCGATGATACTATTGCCGTAAGAGCAGTAGACAGCGGTCAGCGGGTAGTCCTAGTAGGAGTGTTGAGTGCGGTACTCGTGCATAGTCAAGTCAAGTCGAGAAAACGAGAGTGATAGTTATCTCTACACTCAAACTAATATAACTTGTTATTGTGTGCAAATGAAGTGCGAATGTGGTGTCTTAACATTTCTGTTCCAGTAACCTTGCTAGGTGACAGATCCTACCTTCTTCTAACAATGTGGCTGGTTTGGCCATGGTAGCTAGGTTTGAGTACTTATACGACTTGCTCTAATCTTAGGAAAGAGCACATGTAAGACCTTATTACATTATATTGATTATTATGATGCATGCAGATACATCTATGTCATTATTGGCATACTGGTTTTAATTAAAGAGCATGCAGATTATTTGTGTTAGACTTGACACGGTTGTTATTGTTTATTATTGCTCTTTATGTGAAATAATTAAGAATAAAAACCTACAGCAGAGAACTAGTTCTGCTCTTGAGCCGGTTTTTACTCTTACAATTATTTTTTTATTATTTGGCTCTCAACGCCGATTAACATAATTCCTGTTTTTCGGTTAAGATCTAGCTTTTCAGAAGTCTTTAAGAGATTGGAAAGATCTTAGAAGCCAAGTTTGGTGCTGCCGCCAAGACTGGTACCTTGTGGCTGAAAAGGGTTGTAGGTGGGTTCCCTATTGTGGCAATGGAAGGTTGCAGTGTTCTTATACTTTTCTCAATTATTTCTTTAATTTTATTTTTATTCTTCTCGCCGGAAACACTGTAGCCAATGGCTATCTAGGTTTAATTACTTGGGCGCAGGCTTGAGAGTGAGAGGCTTTTACAACTTCTCACATTGGTACCGAAAATAATAAATAGGTTGAAGAATAGAGAACCAGAGGGAAGCCGCCAAAGTCCATGGAGTCCGGTCCATATGATAAAAATAGCGAAGCCACCGTAGCAGAGGATGCCCTACACAAGGCTGAAATGGAGGAAGATTGCCTGGCGAGGACAAGCCTCCGGTGAGTTCTTTCATAAGTATTATTGACAGCTACATTATGTGTGAATGTGTTTTATGTATGGTTAATCTAATCCGTTCATTTCGTTCGAGGCGGTTTCTTAACGGCGGCCACAAAAAGGGGGAGATGTAGCAGACCGTTGATAATGATGTAGTTTGTTAATCTTGTATTTATGCAGTATTTAAGTTGTATTCATAATCAGAAAAAGAATGTGGTGAAACAATCTGACAATTATTGTATTTTAATGAGACTAGGTTGTTACTAAAGCTTAATTGTTCAGTAACAAAACATTGCTGTAGATTAATCTTAATGTTTAAGGGTTAATTTGATTAAAGCCATAAAAAGAAAATTATATATCAATCAAAATCTGGAAACATTCACTTTATTATTAATATTTTTTAAACAATATTTTGTTTACAACAACTAGATTATGTATTTAACAAGATTATATTTCTATGATCTTATTCTAAATAAAATTTTAGTTATTATTTAAAACATTTTGAAGCTAATTAAACAATGGAAGATTACAAAATGGAAATTATTTTGGTGACAAAATCTGAAAGGATTGAAAGTCATAGCTTTCAGAATTCATAATTAATTGTCTGTATTTGTACTTGCAATAATCAAGACAAATATTAAACTCACTAATTAATAGTCGAGTAATCTAAAGCCGTAAGTTCTCTATCCAACATATCAAGTTGGATAGAGAAAATGTTGGATAGAGAAACTAACATTTTGTTAAATTTTACTAACTTGGGCTATTGTCATTAAAATTTCTTAAAAAGATTTTATGCCAAAATTAATAAAGAATTATATATTATATATAAAATTATATTTTCAAGAATGGATCGAGGTCAACGTCTCCTAAGCTGGTAGCTTATGGTTGAACATTTTTCACCCTTATATTTCAAGGCTATTCAAGAATGTTATAATTGCTAATCTGCAAACGCTTAATTAACTATATGGAATAGGTCAATATCAAAATCCTAAATTTCAAAATAATAATAAAAAAGATGATTAACCAATTCTTAAAATTGTTTAAAACGCAGTGATAGGAATGTGTGTTAGCTTTTCGAGCCAATTATTTAAAATTTAAATTCTATCTTTGCAACTCTAGGAAGCAAAGATAATAAATGGGTACAATCAAAAGACACTACACTGCATGAATTTTGAAAAGTAGTAATATTTAGCCTTGTATGACCTGTCAATCAAATGGTATTAGACATCATAAATTGTAATTAAACATCATAATATTTATGAAAAGATATTGTTTATTAATTTACTATTAATTATTACAATCTTATTGTAAAAAATAAGATGGAACATCTCTACAAATTATTATAATCTGTTTTATATAAATAGTGTTGTCTTTCTGTGGATTACAGAATTGGAAATAGTTAAACATAAAAATCCTATTAAAATTATTAATTATTTGAGGTTGTTAATAGTTGTTATAATTAATTATTATTAATTATTGCTGGTTCAGTTTGTATTTAAAGTTATAAAAGATTTTCAATATTCTGAATATTAGAAATGTAAAAATTAAAGTGCTTGGAAAGTCAATTATACATACGAAAATGTTTTAGTCTGGATGACAGTTTCAATTAAATTAAAAAATAATTAATTCAGTTTTGCAAAATTTAGAAGTAGGTATCAAGTACGATTCAAAATTAACTAACAAAAGAGATAACAATTGTCTCTGGCAAAATAGATATCTTTTAGTATTGTTTAATCCAGTAAATAGTCGACATTAAGTAAGATATAAAAAATAATTTTAGAATTTAGAAAAGCATCAACAAAAACGTTGAACCATTTTGTCTTCGAACAAAAAAAAACATTACTTAAAATACTTTACTCAAGAGGGTGACATCTGGGATTTTTACAACGGAAAAGAAAAGAATCTAACCATTTTTGTTAAAAATTTAGAAAAATATTTTTGGAAACAAAACCCACGTTTGAGGCGATGTACTTTTATTATAACAGCTGCAAGAAGTTATGTTTATGGACTTAAACTGCATAACCGGACATGTTAATAGGAAATAAAAATCTAAATGTGACAAGGCTTCACTTTCTAAACGTGTCGGGGTTCATAGAAAATTAAAGTGTCAAATCCTCGAAATACTTTGTTAAAATAAAGGGTTTAAAGTACATGAGGGCAATTATTTATTAGGAAACTGTAACTTGTGGAATTAACCTCATCATAAAATTACACTTTCTTGGTGTTAAATTATTACCCATGGGATCAGTTTTGTTATTCTAAAATTTCCAATTATAAAATTTTCGTTTGTTCATGATGTTTATTAGCATAAATATTGTTATTATAAAAAAAGTTAATAATCTAAATTATGCACACATAATATTTCCAATTATTGTTATAATTAATGAAATTAAAGTAATCTTTAGAATTAATCACGAACTGATCAGAAAAAAAAAGTTGTACCAATATTAATGTTGAGTTAAAGTTAAACTATTTGAAGCCTTACAATCTACCTGGCGCACTAATTGATAACTCGAATTAAAAATTAAATTCAATTTTAATTCAAATAATAGAAAAAAAAGAAGATTGGATTTAATTAAATTGTTGTTTGGCAAATCATGTTCAACATAAAATAATAGCAAATTGTCAATTGTCATTGATTGAAATTAATTAATCAATAATTTTAAATTAGCGTAGTTGGTAATTAATTAAAAAGCTAATTCTTAATTGAAGAATAAAATGCTAAACAGTGGATAAAATTAAATGTCAAAGTGCTAAACAATCAATCAAAGTTTGCAAATGTCTAGATTTAAAATATAGCAATAAAAAGGGTGTAACATAGCTTGTTATAAATAAGAACTTTTTAGGTTTCTTATCCTAATTATTACAATATTTACTTTTACTAAATGTTAGGAAAAAATGGTAACAATAGGGTTATGTTTTTCAACATTTATTCTATTTTAATCTATTAGTTGGGTTCATCTATAAAAAGTCGCACGTTTAAAAATTATTTATTACAATAAGCGCTCGAATACAGTATATTGGATGTATAGTTATTATTGTTAGCAATAAACAGTTGAAGTGTACAACTATATGACTATCTTTTTGTGTTTAATATTTATTTCGAAAATAAAATAAAATTCTTTTAAACAAAATGGCTTAACCAACAAGCCATGATGTCAAAACATCATTATTGTGGTTTTTCTTATTGGTAGAACCACTAAGTTGAAATCTAAAGTCAGAACAAACTAAAAATTTAAGTTAAAGTTAAGCAAATGGTAAAATTAATATACAGAGTAAACATAAATTACAAAAAAATTAAAAAAAAATTGTCTTTTTAATAATAAAAAAAGGAGTCTTTAAACTCGAATTAATTGGTTTAACGTATTAATCGTAAAACAAATAATCACTAATCTTTAAAACATAGAGAGTACCACTGACATAAACGTATTTAGTCTGAATAGAAAGTTTAAGTACATCTTTAAGAACTTAAGTTAATTTTTACTAAAAATATACAATACTACTAAATTAAAAATTATCATTGCAGAATTATCTTGCTTACTGCAAAATTAAAATTGCAATTAAATTGATTGTTAACTAAATATTAATTTTAAAATTTATAAATTCTATTGCAAGTATTATATTGCATTAAAACCGTAACATCGTAACAACACATGGAACCATCAGTCACGATAATAGAAGAGAGTGAGTCTTTCATCAAACAACATGTCTAGACAGAGAAGAGACAAGAAAAACAAAAACAACAACAAACAATAAAACTTTTAAAAATTGAGATCTCAGAAAAAGAATAAAAGCATATGCATCTACGAATCAAATAAAAAAGAAAAATCAAAATAGGCATAAAGAACCAAAGGAAAACTGGAACATAGAAAACTAAAAAATAGGAAACTGAAAAATAGGAAACTGGGAGAAGACAACAATCATCAACTGAACATCAACAATTTGTGAAGAAAAATAATTGTAATTTTGAATTTCCAAAAATTTGACTTTATTTTTCTAAACTATTTTTTTCTATTTTTTTGCTTCTTGTATAAAAGCAAAAAATTAATTTTTATATTAAATTAACGGTGCAGTAGCTTGTTTTAGAGCTATTGTTGTTAGCATTTCAGTATGCTGGTAACAAGTTGATGCTAGCAACCTTTCATATTGTTAAAAACAACTTTTAACTATATTATCTGTTTTTAAATGCTACTTATAATAAATGCAACATTCAAAGTATTACACATTTTATTACAAAATAAAAATGATAAATTATCTCAATATATATAAATATATATATAAAAAAAAAAAAATAAAAATTTTTAATTAAATTTATGACGTTTCTCTACAAAAGTACAGTGCTTATAAAAAACTAATCTCGAGTACGAGATGTAGGTCAGGTTGGTCAAATGTGAGAGTTTACTTTTTATACATTTGTTAATATAAATTATTTAAGTCAAAACGGCTTTAATATAATATTGCAAAAAAGAGGGATAGCTGAGTGGAGATTGCGCAGAGCACTTAGCTGAGGGATGTTACTATTGCTGTAGGGACAGTAGACAGCAGTCAGCGAGTAGTACTCGTAGGAGTGTCGAGTGCGGTACTCGTGCATAATCAAGTCAGGTCGAGAGAACGAGAGTGATAGTTATCTTTACACTCGAACGAATATAACTTGTTATTGTGTGCAAATGAAGTGCGAATGTAGTGTCTTAACAATTCTGCTTCAGAAACCTTGGCAGGTGACAGATCCTACCTTTGTCTAATAATGTGGCTGGTTTGGCCATGGCAGCTAGGTTTGAGTGCTGAAACGACTTGCTCTAATCTTAGGAAAGAGCACATGTAAGACCTTATTACCTTATATTGATTATTATGATGCATGCAGATACATCTATGTCATTATTGGCATATTTGTTGTTATTAAAGAGCATGCAGATTATTTGTGTCAGAATTAACACGGTTGTTATTGTTTATTATTGCTCTTTATGTGAAATGATTAAGAATGAAAACCTACAGCAGAGAACTTGTTCTGTTCTTGAGCCGGTTTTTACTACTACTATTATTATTTATTATTTAGCTCTCGATGCCGATTAACATAATTCCTGTTTTTTGGTTGAGATCTAGCGTCTCAGATTTCTTAAAAAGATTGGAGAGATCTTTGAGGCCGGGTTTGATGCTGCCGTCAAAGCTGGTACCTTGTCGCTGAAAAGAGTTGTAGGTGGGTTCTCTATAGTGGCAATAGAAGGGTGCAGTGTTCAAATACCTTTCAATTATTCCTTTAATCTTGTTTTATTTTTCGTCGCCGGAAACTGTAGCCAATGGCCATCTAGCTTTAATTACCTGGGTTCAGGCTTGAGAGTGAAAAGGCCTTTATTAACTTTTCACATTGGTACCAAAAATAATCAATAGGCTGAAGAATGGAGAAGCAGAAGGAATATGATAGAAACAGCGAAGCAACCGTAGCAGAGGATGCCTTCCGCAAGGCTGGAATGAAGGAAGATCGCCTGGCGAGAACAAGCTCCCGGTGAGTTCTTTCATAAGTATTATTGACAGGTACATTATGTGTGAATGAGTTTCATGTATGGTTAATCTAATCTGTTCAATTCGTTCGAGACGATTTTTTAACAGCGGCCACAAAGGGGGTGAGTTGTGGTAGATCGTTGATAATAATGTAGGCTGTTAATCTTCTATTTATGCAGTATTTAAGTTGTATTCATAACCAGAAAAAGAATGTGGTGAAACAATCTGACAATTATTGTATTTTAATGAAACTAGGTAATTTAATTATATGAATTTAATTATCCCAGCGCCTTCACCATTATTCTTATGCAAATTGCGCCAAAAAAAATACCCCTTACACGATCACTATTATTTGTTTCAATAAGGGTAGACCTACTAAACGCGCCGCATTTATCTCAAAATAGAATATCTACTGTTACATATAAATAAAACGCGATAGCGGCGTCTCTTTCTTGCAAAAGTGCGGCGTAAAAAAGATTTATTAATTATGACAAATTGTTAAATGTTGTAAGAAATTTGATAAAAAACGGCATCAATAGAGTTTCGTTGTGATGTTTTGAGATAAGAATTGGATTTTTTTGTGCTAGGATAAAGGGACAGGAGGGATTTTTAGTAAAAAAAATTTTTCAAAAAAATGTCCGATAAAAAGAGTAAACGGATAGGACATTTATAGGACGTTGGCCAAAAAACCACAATAGATAGATACTCAAATTCAGAAAACAGTCGGTATTTTTAGGGAATTTTTTCAATTTTGTTGGCTTTCCTGAAATAACTAATGCGAGTCGACGAAACGAGCTGCTCGAAAATAATCGATTCAGATAAGATTTCGGTAAGAAAATTCCTTTTAAATTACATTATTTGCTATATTATAATTATTAGAATAATTTTCAATGGATTTTATAGGCCCAAAATAGAAATATCGCTAAATTTTCCATTAAAAAGTTTAAATGTCAAATGGAATGACATTTGACGCGAGTTTATTGGAACAATTTTTCAAACGAATGACCGATAAAATATTCTACAAAAAAGCAATTTACCGCTGCAATTATATCGAATTAGAAGGTCCTAAGTTGTTTGACGAAATGTGATACAAGTGTGTTCTCTATAAAAATGCAGTCTTCTTCTTCTTATAAGTCATTGGATTGGTTGGTCAATATCAGATAATAGATTATTCTAATAATAATAATATTATATAAGAGGTAGGTTATTGCTTGATTTTTGATTAATATTGTAAAATATATTTTATAATTTATAGATAGCTACAGATTTACATAAAAAAAGAAACAAAAAGTGAGGTTATGTCAAAAAGTTATTTGATAAAGAATTGGCTCATTTTACAAATGAATTGGTTTTGAATGTAAGTTAATTAGTTGGAATGTATTTAAAGTTATCAAAAATAATGTAACTTTCGACCGATTCAAGATTCAAATAAATATAATTAATATAGGTCAATGACCTCATAATTTGTTTATTAATAGAAGAAGAATTTTGCATACATGAATTAGAAGAAGATGTGTTTATAAAAAGATCTATTAAAATACAAGTAATAAAGGTCTCTGAAAATCTTTTTTTCCAAGATAGCAAAGGATCGATTGTAGTGCATGAAATGATATCCGAAATACTGTATAAAAAAATAAAAACAAAATATTGTCTTTATTATCAATATTTTATTGATTAATTTAATATGAGTTGTATGTTGCTATATTAATATGAAGACAAGAGCATTTACTTTTAATAATTCTTCCAGTAAATACTTATCTAAAATGTTTATGTACAAAGTACAATGTAATTTTTTTATTGTTTAATTACACAATGTAAACATTTTGAGAGAAGGCTGCAAATCTGTATGTTAATAGTAATAAAATAAATCAATAAGATCTGTTTGAGTTGGCAATCCTAAATTTTATTTTAAAATTGTAACACGGCAACAACTTCATATTGTTGTTGTTGATAAGTGAGACATCTTTGACATTGACAGATGTCATTGTGCCTGCTATGATATAACCTACTTTTTTTTTATAAAAGATACGTCAAATATTTGTCAAACAAGCGTTCAAGGTTACAGTGTTGATACTAGGTTAATAAAAAAATCTCTAAGAAGTGTTGCCAACTAAAAAAATATTGATAAAAAATTTTGGTTTTATTTATGCTGTACAAGCTGATGTTTATAATTAATAATTATAAAAGAAAAGTTTTGAATTTGTCTTTATCTGAATTGTTAACAAGAGAAAATAGGAACGGCGTTTTTGGTTACAATGTTGCAGCTAAGCGTAAATAGAAAAGTTTTTTAAAGTGTTGCTAAATTAAAAAGTCATTATTAATTACAAGCTTTAGAAAGTTTGAGTTGGCAATCTTTTATTTTATATTAAAATTGTACCACAGCAATAATTTTCTATTGATTATGGGTGACACATCTTTGACACTGACGACATCATTGACAGATGTCATTGTTCTTGCTATGACATGACCTACATTTTTTTTTTTATAAAAGTTACGTCAAATATTTGTCAAATATACGTTTCCGGTTACAGTGTTGATACTAGGTCAATAAAAAAATTTATAAAAAGTGTTGCCAACTGAAAAAAATTATTGATAAAAAATTTTGATTCTTTTTATGCTGTACAAGCAAATTTTTATAATTAATAGTTATAAAAGAAAAGTTTTGAATTTGTGTTTATCTAAATTTGTAACAAGAGGAAATAGAAACGACGTTTATAGTTTTAAAGAGTGTTGCAGCTACGCGCAAATAAAAAAGTCTCTTAAAGTGTTGCCAAATGAAAAAATCATTAAAAATTAAGAGTGTTTGAGTTGGAAAACTTAAATATTTTATATTAAAATTGTATCAAGGTAATAACTTTCTATTGATAATGAGTGACACATCTATGACACCGACAACGTCATTGACAAATGTCATTATGTTTGCTATGACATAACCTACTTTTTTTTTTATAAAAGTTACCTCAAATATTTGTGATACAAGTGTTTCCGGTTATACTGTTAACACTAGAAAAATAAAAAAAAAATAAAAAGTGATGCTAACTAAAAAAGCAATTAATAAATTTTTTTTTTTTGAATTATGCTGTACAAACAAATGTTTATAATAATTAAATATCAAAGAAAAGTTTCAAATTTGTGTTTATCTAAATTGTTGACAAGAGGCAATAGGAATGACGTTTCCGGTTACAGTGTTGCAGCTAGGCGCAAATAAAAAAATTTTTAAAAATTGTTATCAAATAAAAAAGTCATTATTAATCACGCTTAGGAGGGTTTTAATTTAATGGTAATTTTAAATTTAATATTAAAATTGTACCACAACAACAACTTCATATTGTTGATGGGTGACACATCTTTGACACCGACAACATCATTGACAGATGTTATTGTGCTTGAGCTATGACATAACATACATTTTTGTATGAAAGTTACGTAAAATATTTGAAAAAAAAAAGTGTTTTCGGTTACAGTGTTCCCACTAGGCAATTAAAAAATTTTTTTTTAAAAGTGTTGCCAAATTAAATATTTATTAAAAAAAATTTTTTTTTGATTGTATTAATTATAAACAAATGTTTCTAATTAATAATTATACATGCAAAATTTTTTTATAAAAAAAAAATGTTGTGTTATTGTTGCCGAAGGCAACCTTTTACATATAAGAGAGTATGGTAAGAACAAGAAGGAATAAAAAAAAACTATTTATATATATATATATATATATATATATATAATGATTGAAAAAAATAATATAAAATAATGATAGATAGTAATACTATTTTTAAATATTAAAGTAATATTAATATGAAAACGTTTGTCAAAATCTGATCTCAAATGTTATAACGAGAATTTTTATAACAGAAAATGACTGTCCGCCACCTAAATAATGAGAAAAAAATTAAAAATTTTTTTTATAATAATAATGAATAGTAAAAGTATTTACAAAAATAAATGATAATAGATTTATATATGTTGCCGCAGGCAACATTCAATACGAGTGAGTAGAACAAGTACAAAAAAAAATAAGTAAAAAAAATTTTAGTAAATGGTAATATGCTTGCTTTATTATAAAAAAAAAGATGAGAAAGATAAAAGAAAAAGAAATAAGTATAATTAATAAAATCTAATTAAAATTTTTTAAATAAATAGTTATAAATTTCAACATAAATAATAATGGGCTAGGTTCATATAAATGTTGTCGAAGCCAAACGTTGATATGAGAAAGTAGAAAAAAAAATAAAAAAAAATATATTACAATAAAAAAATAAATAAACAATAATCTAATAAAAAAAAAAAGTGCGTTTATTTTACGGTTGCCGAAGGCAACCCCTATAGGTTCATACACGTTGCCGTAGGCAACCCTCTACTCAAGAGAGTAGGGTAAGCACCCGGAGGGTGCGAAACCATACTCTCGTTTACTTAATATTTAGTTAATTGATACTATTTTATATGAATTCTTTTTTAGGATTTGCGCTTATATAAGTGAAATAAAAGGACATTTTCCTTGATATTCAAACACATTAAACAACATAATTAATAATATTCAAATTGCTTAAATTAATTAAATAAATAAACTATTGTTTAATTATATTGAAATATTTTTTTTAATTTTTCTCAAATTTTTATAATCAATTGTGTCGAAAATATATGTCAAATAAAGCATTAATTAGAATAACTTAAAAACTACTAATCAGATCTTGATCAAATTTAAATGAAACTAAATGGAAAGCACCAGCTTCCAAATTAAAAATAAATCTTCAAAATCTGTTCTTCCAGAAAAAAGTTCTGAGATAACACACTAAACAAAAAAAAAATACAGTCGAATTGAGAACCTCCTCCTTTTTTTGAGATCGGGTTAAAAATGAATATTTGAGACGTTTGGAATGAGACCTAGTATGCCTCGCGAAGTAAATGACGCGTATACAACGCTAAGGTCACTCATTATTGATGAAGAGGTACGACAAAAACCTTAATAATTATTGTACTATTAATTTTTTAATAAATATCGATTTATCCAACTAAAGAAGAAACTTTATGATAACCTAAGTACCTACATGAATCAATAAATATATAATCTTTATTTGCCCTTGGACTTCTTTGATTTTCTATCCTTCACCCCCTAACTTACATCCAAATTATTTACAATTACAAATATTATATTTACAAACTACAAATATTTCAGAGTTCAAATTAACCGCTTTTGGCATTCTCTCTTCTTTCTCCCTTTTTCTCTACTCTTCTCCTTCCCTAGCTTTTTTTCTCTGTCTTCTTTCTTTTCTCCCATACTTCTCCGATCCGTTCTCTTCCCTCTCCACTGCTTTTAGTATTTTATTCCCTCCCTTTCCTTTATTCCTTCTTACCCTGTTAGCAGGTGCTCAATTGTTTCTTTCTCTTCATAGCGTATCCTACAAAGTTTGCTTTCCTTCTTCGCCCAATATCTTTTTTCCCTCTCTTCGTTCTCACATCTGAATCTTTCCATCTTTTCCCCTCTTTTATAGTTTCAAGCTTCAAGTATTTTGTCTTCTCTTCTGTTATTCTTTTTTCATATTTTGCATTATATCTTAATTTCCTGATTCTCTCTGTTCTCTCTTGTTTATCCACGTCCTTGTCTCTCTCTGATAGTTTCCCATACATACACATCTCTTCATTTCTTCTCCTCTGCACCTGCTCACTCGCATATCCATTTCTCTTAAGTACTCCTCTTTTTCCTCCTCATCTTCTTCTTCCAGCATCCCCTTACTAACTGATACTACTAATTTTCAAATTTCGCCGCTTTCTCTCATCTTATTTCTTTTTCCTTCTCCTCTTATCAGGGATCCCAAAGTTTTCTTGTCAACTTTTAGCACCCATCTCATGTACTTTTCCTGTACTGTCTCTATTTATTCCTGCTCTTTGCCTCCTTACAGTTTTGCTCTATATAGTAATATACTCCCTATTAAGTTGTCGAACATTAACGTCATTCTTTTGTAGTTGTTCCTAATTTTCTCTCTTTTGTGCCTCATATCAGCTTCATAACTTTATTTGCTTTTTTCCCTGTCTTCTTTATGTGCGCTCTTGCCCTTCCTCTTTCACTAAATTTATACCTCAAGTGCTTAAATTCCTTGACCCTCCCTATCTTCTCTCTCCAATTCTATTTTTTATCACCTCCGCTTTTTCCCCCTTTGTTGAATACTATCATTTTTGTCTTACTCACGTTGACCCCTAGTGTTTTTCTTTCCACATATCTTCTTATGGTTCTTATTGCTGCCCAAATGCTAAACTCTACACTTTTTCTTTCCCTACAACCACCCCTTCTGCTTGCGCTTTCTTTAGAACTTCTTCCACCTCCGATATATACAGCGTAAACAGTGTTAAACTCAAAGAGCAACCTTGTCTCACTCACCTTCCACTTCTAAAACAGTTATTGTCTGTGTTCCCTACTTTCACGCTTCTTACAAGATGTTCACTTATCCCTACTTTCCTCATATGTTCTAGCATTTTCTCCTTGTCCACGCTGTCAAACGCTACTTTAAAGTCGATAAACAGTACATACAATTTCCCTCCTCTCTTTCTAAGTTTTCTCTTCGTTATTTAGAAAGTGTAACTTTAAATTTAGAAAACGTTAATTGTATTTTCAAAAAGCGGTTTTTATGTAAAATTATTATGTAGTAATCTAGTCTATATAAAGAAGCTTATGGGATTATCATGAGCTTATAGAAGCTTACCCATCCAAGTAATAATAACAAAATATATTAAGAAAAGCAAAATTATTGGTAAACATAGTACATACATAGTTTTACAACAGTTTAATACAACAAAAATTATCTATTGGTCTATCAATTTACGCTTTTTGAATTACATGTTATACTTTCTAATTTAGATTTATATTTTACTAATTTCACACTTTCTACATCTTATATTTTCTTAATTACATTAATTGGAGCTTTTGGATCGTTAAATTTTCCAATCTATTAAATCTATCAAAAAATTGGTCGACTTAAGAAAACGGCTCAGAATCCTTTAACATATTCCCAACCAAAGTTTAAAGCTTTTGCCACTTTTAAAAGACCCAGCAATAAATGCATTAACATCTAAATTTCAACAATTAGATTACTTTAAAATGAAATTGCGATAAAACAATACTACACACATTTATTTATTACGAGTCTCGCTACACGATAAAATGTAATACAGTCCCCAGCCCGGCAAAACAAACACTACAAATCTGTTCGGTTTCAGGTTTCATACCCATTACCACCATATCTATTTGCATAATGTGCCATCTTGGGTCTTCCATGAGTGAAGGCCGTTTACATAATATAACAGATTTCTTTACTATTCACACACTTTAAAGATTCAGCTTTTTGTCCATAGAAACCAGCTGCTCCCGAGTTACCCCTTTCATCCTCGCGCCCGTCTTATCCACAACCCAATTGTGTTACATTTTTCTCATAAGCGTGGCTAGTCTAGGTTTACTTAGTCTATGCTTTAACCCACAAGTGATCTATTTTTCTATCATGATTGTATGTTCAATTGTTAATTGACTTGATTTAAGTTTCTTATTTATAAATAATGCTACACCTCCACCTCTAGACAAACGGTCCGATCGATATAAAATATACCCAGATATAATATACTGCGACGAGCATATACTAGGGTTTAACAAGCTTTCTGGAATCGCTATTGTATCATAGTTATGCAATTCAACAAAATATAAAAAATCTACAAATTTTGTTACATATTGACCAGGGATTAATGTGAACTATTTTGAACATATCTGTAATTGATTGCTATTTGGAATTACTAGAGTGTCCAGCCTAACTAGCTACACATTCTGAATTTTGTTCTACGGATTTTTTTACGACCGACGCTTTTGATTCATGAAACTGTCGAATTGCAACTTTATTAGGTCGAAAATTGTTGTCTAACAAAGATGAAAAGTTTTCACACTCTGCAGTAACCCTGGTTGAACTATAGAATTCAGGGTTACTGTTACTAATAGTATAGAAATCTATGCTTAGAGTTTAATCGAATTAATTTTATTTTGACTAGACCCACTTCAACATTTTCTTTAATTTTATTGTTGATCTAACACTCAACTGTCTCCAACGTGAGCACTCGATGAGCCCTTGTCACATGTAGATCGGTTACCTTCGACTTTTTGGCGACAATAAAATCTTTTTCTCCTTCTTGACTAGCAGCAGATCCAATAAGCATAGCTTTGCGATTTGGCTTCTTTCTCACTGTTGTACAATTGTCATTAATATTGTCTCCTTTGGATTTTAAATTTAATAAGTCTTTGGATTTGTTATCAGATAACAACCTTTTCTTTTCTTTTCCTTTCTTTTCTTTTCTTTTACTGAAGTTTGTTGGTAAGGTACTCTCCTGATCCCTTTCTTAAAAGTTTCAATATTACTAAGCACCGCAATGCTGTTTTGAGTTATTGTTACTGAAGCTTTTGTTACTGTTATTGCTATTGTTAATGGAGCTTCCTGTTTCTTGCCTAATGCGACGCCAACGGTATTTTTGTTCTGACCTTCGGTCTTTTCCTTCTCAGAAAAAAGGCTGATGAGTTTTCGGTACTTTTCATGGCCGCTTTATGCGCCGCTTTTTTTTTATGAATTTTTTCCATTAAACTAATTTTGTCTTTTAGTGTTTGACTTTTATCGCGCACTTCAATTAATAAATTTTTTAACATTATAAAAGACTCTTCGAAAAAACTTAGAGTTATTATATCTTCGTTAATCGAGCAAAAATTATTTGTCAATTTTTTTTCATCAAGTGCCATTATTTTTCTATTGCACAATTTACAGATCCACGGTTTCTTGCGCAAATGAAGACCTTTAGGGTCTACTCTAACACACTTTGCGTGAAACTCCAACTTGCACACTTCACACTTTATTACTGACTTTGCTTAGGTAAGATTTAGCGAACAGGAACCGCACTGTGAGACATCCACATCCTTACTGGTCGACATCTCGACGAGGAATGATATAAATAAACGATCCTAATGGATTGCTTTGATAACATAATTTAAGAAAAAAAATTTAAACAATAGATAAAATTATTTAAAAATTTATATAAATAATTTTAGAATTTTGTTTGTGGAACTATTTTCCAAAGACTCTTGAAATAGATAAATAAATTAAATAAAAAGTGTTTATATATTATTATTTTTGCGTTTTCTTACAATCAAAAGCTACTTATAAATAATTTTTAATAATCTTTATCTTCTATTGTTTAAAAAATGTTATAAACAAATACGCTGATTATGATCAAACTCAGGATGTTATTTTATAATATCCTTCATAATAATTTTTTGTTCGTTAGATACATTGCCTGTCTTAGATACATATTTTGTATCTGTATCTGAATTCTCAACAATGCTTTTTACTTTTCAGAACAAAAATATGACGGTTATCCAACTGAAGTTAACTGCTAGGGGATTCCGAACTCACGATACGATTGACGACGACGACAGCAAATTCTATACGATATCGTGAAGCAAATGGCGGCTTTTGCGATTCCGGATGACTATCGTCGGAAACGATCGGCTTTCGGTGGGCGTGACTACATTTTCGTTCTAATGGGATGAAAATTATAACTAGCGGCACTATTTTTTTGACAACTTTGACGTTGACACTTGGTTGACAGTAGACTTGTTTTTTTTTTTAAGTGGTATTTGAAATCTGTCTATGTCTGTACTTTTTTGAAATGTATGTTTATAATTATTGCCTTCTGCTCAGTACCTATTTGCATTACATATTGAAAAATAATTTACATACCTTTTGCCATTTTTCCGGTGTTCTGATTCCAGCTCCTTCGGAATTTAAAATATTGCGTAAATTGTCCCACATCTTTTTGTGGGTTTCTCTTGCGCTTGCACTATTTAAGCGACCTACAGCAAAATCTTGATGCTCTTCCATATAATTTATTATAATTTCCCAGTGGGAATCGCTAACTTTCTACTTTGCTGTCACAATTAGTTTATTGTGATACTAAAAACAGTTTAACAATTAAAACTATTGTTGAACGTCTTTTACTAAATATTTTAAAATAAAAAAAAAAAAAAAAGGTTTCAACTGGAATTGAACCGGGAATTGCTTGCTTTACAAGCTCCGTAGAACTTTATAAACACTTTTCAGGTATTCTAAATATTGATAAAAATAATTAAAAAAAAATATAATAAAAAAATAGTATATTAATAGAACGTACTTTTACACTCCCTTTTTTATTAAAACATACAACAATAAGGCTTTGTTTATTAAACTCGTAAAATAATGTACTATTAAAGGGACTTTTAGCGGTGGCTAATAGAATAAACAATAATAATTATTTATTATAATATGATGATTTATAAGAATGTTAATGAAAGCTAATTAAAGAATAAACAATGATAAACGAAGACGATTTAGAGACATTATATTTCATTTTAGTTGGCAAAATCCTATTATGCGCATGACAATTCCTTCAACGATACTGTGACGATACCTCTTGAGTTGAGTCGCACCAGAATCCCGGTGCTGAGTTGAGACTCTTGACAGATAAATGACACAAATTACACTGTTGCCAGATTGATCTTTGTATTTTCATTTGCACGTCTAAATTAAATACGCACAGCATCTTAGTGCTGCATTTATGCATATGCATTTATTTACGACGAAGTTTGAGAATCCACTCCTAACTGACAAATCGCAACCTGAAAACCAGAGAGGGTTTTAAGCACATTTACAAAAAAGCAACTAGATAGGTTTCAACTGGAATTGAACCGGGAATTGCTTGCTTTACAAGCTCCGTAAAACTTTATAAACACTTTTCAGGTATTCTAAATATTGATAAAAATAATTAAAAAAAAATATAATAAAAAAATAGTATATTAATAGAACGTACTTTTACACTCCCTTTTTTATTAAAACATACAACAATAAGGCTTTGTTTATTAAACTCGTAAAATAATGTACTATTAAAGGGACTTTTAGCGGTGGCTAATAGAATAAACAATAATAATTATTTATTATAATATGATGATTTATAAGAATGTTAATGAAAGCTAATTAAAGAATAAACAATGATAAACGAAGACGATTTAGAGACATTATATTTCATTTTAGTTGGCAAAATCCTATTATGCGCATGACAATTCCTTCAACGATACTGTGACGATACCTCTTGAGTTGTCGTCCAAATCGTCGCGTTTTCCACGATGCAATCGTCTGCCAAATCGTGCTCGTCGCATACCGGAATCGCTGCTATCGTCGTCTCACGACACACTTCTATCGTATCGTCGCACCAGAATCCCGGTGCTGAGTTGAGACTCTTGACAGATAAATGACACAAATTACACTGTTGCCAGATTGATCTTTGTATTTTCATTTGCACGTCTAAATTAAATACGCACAGCATCTTAGTGCTGCATTTATGCATATGCATTTATTTACGACGAAGTTTGAGAATCCACTCCTAACTGACAAATCGCAACCTGAAAACCAGAGAGGGTTTTAAGCACATTTACAAAAAAGCAACTAGATAGGTTTCAACTTGTACTATTCTTACTATTTTTGTTAAAAAATACAATGGTATTAAACACCTATCTGGTTTCAAATAGACTATACGATCCCGTTGTAAAAAGTGAGGTTTTTTTATCTTAACTGATCATTTTTGCTCGAGATGTCGACCGAGATAAACGTGCTTCAAGCTGCTCCTGAACAGCTTTCAAATAGTGTAACAAATGTAGGAAACCTGCTGCAAATATGAATATTAAGTGCATCAAGTGTAAATTGGTATATCATCTTAGTTGTGCTCTTAATAAAAAAAAGAACATAATAAATATTATATCAGAGATTGAACTCAAATGCTTAGCCCACAGCGTCAATAAATTTTCAGAAATGACTACTGGAATAGATGCGTCTCTTGTAATTAATTCATAAACTTCCGGCTTACAACAATAATTCTAATGATCAAAACTTTTTGGCAATTAAGACAACATTACCTTCGTAAAATGACAACGTGACAATAAAAAAAATATATTTTGCATTTTAAATAAAAAAACATTGCGATTGAAGTGAATATTATGCCCTCATCTATACCGACCGTATCAAAAGATAAATGGCAACCCGTTAGACCTAGGCATAAAAGAAGAAAGATTATTAAAGCAAAAGCTTTCTTATCACCAAACGAAATACTAAGAGCGGTTCCAAGTAAGTACGTTGCCTACGTAGGTCAACTCGATTCTCAAACCAATAAGGAATGTTAAGAAATGTTTTGAAAATTCAAATTTTCTAATGAGGTTTTACTTGTAGAACAACTTCTAAAAAGAAAAACTTCTTAAAGTATTTTTTTTAAAATTACCATAGAACAATCTGTATCTGGACAATTTCTAAATGCAGACATGTGGCCTCGTAATGTTATAGCTGAATTTTTTGTTTTTTAACAAAAAAGTCGGTAACGCTTATCTCACCTAATATACTCTAATGCAGATCTCTCTGAGATTCACTCCGATAGTTCCCAGTACCTTTGTTGTGTGTTGTGGAGTAGTTGAGTAATAATACGGTAAATGAAAGGTTATATGTTGCTTTAACTATGTATTAAAGTAGACTGTGTCCGACATTTCTTACAAAAAGCTAACGTTTCTTCACTTCTTGTCGGCCAACCCTTTTACCAAAAGTTGGGTCAGCCCAAAGACGTAACAATCTTCCAGACTTTGAGATATCAGAAAATCTCAATAATAAGTATGACGCGCTGCTATCGAGATAAGCGATTGTCTTGGACTTGTGTCAGGTCAGTCTCCAGGGATGCAGTTAATAGGGCCTTCATCAGAAAATGTCCTAGAGTCAGGGTTTCTAAGTCGTTTGAGTCATTGCTAACACCTAGCAGTAAGCGGACAAAAAATGTGTGCATTTCTTCTTTAGTTATTAATAAAGATTCCATGACACGTTTAAAGAGCGTCTTAAATGCTTTCACGCCGGCTTTCCATGAACCTCCCAGGTATGGAAATTTGGCAGCAATAAATTTCTAGATAATCCCTTCATTAATTAAGTCATTTTTAACACATTTAAAAGTTTTAGATTTAAATAAATTTTGAAGCTGTTTTAGATTTTCATTTGCGCCTACAAAGTTTGTTCCGTTGTCTGAGAACATGCATTTCACTTTACCTCTGCGCGACATAAGTCTTTTAAACGCGTTCAAAAAGCTTTCGCTAGTTAAATGAAGCGCCAATTCAAAATTTACATATCTTTAAAGATAATGTCTGCTGGGTTTGCAGCACTATTTAAGTAACGCTATTGTTCTGGGTCAGTAAGTGTGTGAATTTCAAATATTTAATTTGCAATAAATGTCTGGAACCTGTTAGGATTTGATGCAATTCAGCACAGTGCTTTTGCTGAGTCTGAAAATAAAATTATATTGTCAAAGTTAATGCCTAACCAATGTTCAACTTTTGATACTAGTTGAGACAGCAAAGCAGCCATACAAAGTTTCAGTTGCGGTAATGTAATAGGTTTAATTGGAGCTACGCGGGATTTTGAGCATAATAGATTTACCGAGACCTTAGAATTTTTACACAATAATATTATTAAATAAACTGTGGCAAAACCCGTGTAATTCTATTTATTCGTAGGGATAATAAGTAATTACTTTTCTTTTAATTACTTTAAATTTGTTAATAAGAGGCAACTTTGATAAGAAATTAATAATTTTAGTTTCTAGATCTTGAGGTAATTTATCGTTCAATTTAATTTAGTTTTTGTTTGCCATAGCTGTTGAAATTATTATTTTTGCGAAGACAATAATTGGGCCTAGGTTTACGATAGGGTCAAATATTAAAGCAATTGTACTTAAGACATGTCGCTTTGTGATAGGCTCATTTAGCTTTTTTGTTTCAATTTTGTAGTTTAGTAAATCATTTGCAAAATACCAATGTAGACTTAGCGTTGTTATTGTTTCCCTATTAGGGTCTTCTTTTATAAATTGTGCTTTGTCTAATGACACTGGTAAAACTTTATGATTGTTGGACGCTCTTTTCCACTCATTTGTCAAAACCACTCTTTTTAATATTGTAATTAATTTATGCATCAAAGTTAATGCTTTGATTTCAGATTTACCCTTATTAGGATATCATCATATAAATGTCGTTAAGATTGATTTCACTTGTAATTGGAAATTCTGATGCAGATTCAAAGGCTAATTGATGCAAACAACGCATGGCTGGATATAGAGCACTATTTGTTTCGTATGTAACAATTTTAAGAAAATATGATTTGCATTTGATATTAGGGTCTGACCGTCACAAGACTTTCTAGTATTTTCAATGCTCCGGAGAAATCCAAATTTGACAAAATATTTTTATTATGTCTGCTGAATACAGTATTGCTATTTATTCAGGGGGTAACAGATATTATCGTTATAACGAGAGTATGGTTTCGCACCCTCCGGGTGCTTACCCTACTCTCTTGAGTAGAGGGTTGCCTACGGCAACGTGTATGAACCTATAGGGGTTGCCTTCGGCAACCGTAAAATAAACGCACTTTTTTTTTTTTATTAGATTATTGTTTATTTATTTTTTTATTGTAATATATTTTTTTTTATTTTTTTTTCTACTTTCTCATATCAACGTTTGGCTTCGACAACATTTATATAAACCTAGCCCATTATTATTTATGTTGAAATTTATAACTATTTATTTAAAAAATTTTAATTAGATTTTATTAATTATACTTATTTCTTTTTCTTTTATCTTTCTCATCTTTTTTTTTATAATAAAGCAAGCATATTACCATTTACTAAAATTTTTTTTACTTATTTTTTTTTGTACTTGTTCTACTCACTCGTATTGAATGTTGCCTGCGGCAACATATATAAATCTATTATCATTTATTTTTGTAAATACTTTTACTATTCATTATTATTATAAAAAAAATTTTTAATTTTTTTCTCATTATTTAGGTGGCGGACAGTCATTTTCTGTTATAAAAATTCTCGTTATAACATTTGAGATCAGATTTTGACAAACGTTTTCATATTAATATTACTTTAATATTTAAAAATAGTATTACTATCTATCATTATTTTATATTATTTTTTTCAATCATTATATATATATATATATATAAATAGTTTTTTTTTATTCCTTCTTGTTCTTACCATACTCTCTTATATGTAAAAGGTTGCCTTCGGCAACAATAACACAACATTTTTTTTTTATAAAAAAATTTTGCATGTATAATTATTAATTAGAAACATTTGTTTATAATTAATACAATCAAAAAAAAATTTTTTTTAATAAATACTTAATTTGGCAACACTTAAAAAAAAATTTTTTAATTGCCTAGTGGGAACACTGTAACCGAAAACACTTTTTTTTTTCAAATATTTTACGTAACTTTCATACAAAAATGTATGTTATGTCATAGCTCAAGCACAATAACATCTGTCAATGATGTTGTCGGTGTCAAAGATGTGTCACCCATCAACAATATGAAGTTGTTGTTGTGGTACAATTTTAATATTAAATTTAAAATTACCATTAAATTAAAACCCTCCTAAGCGTGATTAATAATGACTTTTTTATTTGATAACATTTTTTAAAAATTTTTTTATTTGCGCCTAGCTGCAACACTGTAACCGGAAACGTCATTCCTATTGCCTCTTGTCAACAATTTAGATAAACACAAATTTGAAACTTTTCTTTAATATTTAATTATTATAAACATTTGTTTGTACAGCATAATTCAAAAAAAAAAAATTTATTAATTGCTTTTTTAGTTAGCATCACTTTTTATTTTTTTTTTATTTTTCTAGTGTTAACAGTATAACCGGAAACACTTGTATCACAAATATTTGACGTAACTTTTATAAAAAAAAAAGTAGGTTATGTCATAGCAAACATAATGACATTTGTCAATGACGTTGTCGGTGTCATAGATGTGTCACTCATTATCAATAGAAAGTTATTACCTTGATACAATTTTAATATAAAATATTTAAGTTTTCCAACTCAAACACTCTTAATTTTTAATGATTTTTTCATTTGGCAACACTTTAAGAGACTTTTTTATTTGCGCGTAGCTGCAACACTCTTTAAAACTATAAACGTCGTTTCTATTTCCTCTTGTTACAAATTTAGATAAACACAAATTCAAAACTTTTCTTTTATAACTATTAATTATAAAAATTTGCTTGTACAGCATAAACAGAATCAAAATTTTTTATCAATATTTTTTTTCAGTTGGCAACACTTTTTATAAATTTTTTTATTGACCTAGTATCAACACTGTAACCGGAAACGTATATTTGACAAATATTTGACGTAACTTTTATAAAAAAAAAAATGTAGGTCATGTCATAGCAAGAACAATGACATCTGTCAATGATGTCGTCAGTGTCAAAGATGTGTCACCCATAATCAATAGAAAATTATTGCTGTGGTACAATTTTAATATAAAATAAAAGATTGCCAACTCAAACTTTCTAAAGCTTGTAATTAATAATGACTTTTTAATTTAGCAACACTTTAAAAAACTTTTCTATTTACGCTTAGCTGCAACATTGTAACCGAAAACGCCGTTCCTATTTTCTCTTGTTAACAATTCAGATAAAGACAAATTCAAAACTTTTCTTTTATAATTATTAATTATAAACATTAGCTTGTACAGCATAAATAAAACCAAAATTTTTTATCAATATTTTTTTAGTTGGCAACACTTCTTAGAGATTTTTTTATTAACCTAGTATCAACACTGTAACCTTGAACGCTTGTTTGACAAATATTTGACGTATCTTTTATAAAAAAAAAGTAGGTTATATCATAGCAGGCACAATGACATCTGTCAATGTCAAAGATGTCTCACTCATCAACAACAACAATATGAAGTTGTTGCCGTGTTACAATTTTAAAATAAAATTTAGGATTGCCAACTCAAACAGATCTTATTGATTTATTTTATTACTTTTAACATACAGATTTGCAGCCTTCTCTCAAAATGTTTACATTGTGTAATTAAACAATAAAAAAATTACATTGTACTTTGTACATAAACATTTTAGATAAGTATTTACTGGAAGAATTATTAAAAGTAAATGCTCTTGTCTTCATATTAATATAGCAACATACAACTCATATTAAATTAATCAATAAAATATTGATAATAAAGACAATATTTTGTTTTTATTTTTTTATACAGTATTTCGGATATCATTTCATGCACTACAATCGATCCTTTGCTATCTTGGAAAAAAAGATTTTCAGAGACCTTTATTACTTGTATTTAAATAGATCTTTTTATAAACACATCTTCTTCTAATTCATGTATGCAAAATTCTTCTTCTATTAATAAACAAATTATGAGGTCATTGACCTATATTAATTATATTTATTTGAATCTTGAATCGGTCGAAAGTTACATTATTTTTGATAACTTTAAATACATTCCAACTAATTAACTTACATTCAAAACCAATTCATTTGTAAAATGAGCCAATTCTTTATCAAATAACTTTTTGACATAACCTCACTTTTTGTTTCTTTTTTTATGTAAATCTGTAGCTATCTATAAATTATAAAATATATTTTACAATATTAATCAAAAATCAAGCAATAACCTACCTCTTATATAATATTATTATTATTAGAATAATCTATTATCTGATATTGACCAACCAATCCAATGACTTATAAGAAGAAGAAGACTGCATTTTTATAGAGAACACACTTGTATCACATTTCGTCAAACAACTTAGGACCTTCTAATTCGATATAATTGCAGCGGTAAATTGCTTTTTTGTAGAATATTTTATCGGTCATTCGTTTGAAAAATTGTTCCAATAAACTCGCGTCAAATGTCATTCCATTTGACATTTAAACTTTTTAATGGAAAATTTAGCGATATTTCTATTTTGGGCCTATAAAATCCATTGAAAATTATTCTAATAATTATAATATAGCAAATAATGTAATTTAAAAGGAATTTTCTTACCGAAATCTTATCTGAATCGATTATTTTCGAGCAGCTCGTTTCGTCGACTCGCATTAGTTATTTCAGGAAAGCCAACAAAATTGAAAAAATTCCCTAAAAATACCGACTGTTTTCTGAATTTGAGTATCTATCTATTGTGGTTTTTTGGCCAACGTCCTATAAATGTCCTATCCGTTTACTCTTTTTATCGGACATTTTTTTGAAAAATTTTTTTTACTAAAAATCCCTCCTGTCCCTTTATCCTAGCACAAAAAAATCCAATTCTTATCTCAAAACATCACAACGAAACTCTATTGATGCCGTTTTTTATCAAATTTCTTACAACATTTAACAATTTGTCATAATTAATAAATCTTTTTTACGCCGCACTTTTGCAAGAAAGAGACGCCGCTATCGCGTTTTATTTATATGTAATGAAACAGCAAAAATTGATAAAGATTGTCTCTCTTGTATATGATAAATAAATATTTAACACATTTTTAGGGAGGAAGCTAATGTGAATACAATTGAGTTAATGTAAAATGATTATTAATAACTTTTAGAAAAAAACTTGAGAGTCAAGCGCAAAGATATCATAAAAATAATAAGTAGGAAATATTGAGGACCAGATTGAAGTCAGGATGGTCGAATGTAAGAGTTTTTAATTTTATCATAATTTATATTTATATTTAAAACAGAATACGTCAATGAGACGCTAAATAACTTGTACAATTGAATGACCTCAATGAGAGCCATATAGCATCTTAAGCTAGAGAGGGAGAAATTGGTCTTAGCATCGCTGGAACGGTTGAGTAGCAGTTAGTAAAGTGAGAAGGATGATAACAAAAAAATAGTAAAAAAAAATTCTTCGTAAACAAGGATTGAGAACGGTTTTCAAACCACCAACAAAAATCTTGGACATTTTACCATCTCCAAAAGTCAGATTTGACTCACTTTTGTCAAAAGGTGTTTATAAAATTCCGAGCTCTTGTGGCAAAGTTTACATTGGGGAAACAGGACGTTCAAACAAACTTCGAGTTTCTGAACATAAAAGGTGCATAAATTCGGGTTTATGGTCGCAGTCATCACTAGCTGAACATCATCTAGACAGCGGTCACAAAATTTGTCTAGATGAATCTTCCTTGATTTGGGAATCAAAATTTTTCTACGACAGAAAAATTAGAGAAACAATCGAAATTGTAAAACACCCAAACAACTTTAATAGAGATGCAGGTTATTATCTCTCAAACGCTTGGAAGTCCTTGTTTGTAAACACTCCTTCGTCATCATCACAAAGCGCTTTTGCTTTCTCCGTAGCTCTCTCTTCCAAGCCCTCCGCCAGTTTTTCTTTTGTCTCTCTCCCCGCTTTCTCTTCCTAGCTTACCATATAAACCCAAGCAGCAACGAGGTCTAGCCAGAGTAAGTTTCGTATCTAGCGTGGTTTACAGGTTGAGTTACCGTGCTTATTTTTATCTTTATTTCTCTGTTCTGATGACGCCTCAACTGATGGAGTGCGAAACGTCGACAATTTCATTTAACTTTTCGACACGGTCTTTTCCGAGAGTTAATTGTTTATTGAGAGAAAAAGATAGAAATCCTAAACTCAGAGGAATAATGAGTAAGGTATTATTGATAAGTTGTAATATACTCGGTCGCACAAATATTTATATATGTATTAAATATGTCAATATGAAATATTTGCGGGAGAAACTATAGTTCAATACCTAAAGTACAATTTATGTAGCATTTCATTTTAGACTAAGGTCAAACTTCTATGACATCTGTAGGCATTTAAAGACAGCTCTTTACTTTCTATACAAGTGCAAAGAGGTAGAAAGATAGACTGGAGCCCGTTAACCACTATGGTTATATTACTGTCAGTAGATAAAAAAGGCATAACAAAGTAATGTCCTTTTAGGTTCTTTACTTTTAAATCTTCGATTTATACTTTTTTCTATTACGCGCTATTTCTGGCTTTTTTATTTTGCATGATTAGAATGAGGCCTTGCGACACCGTTTACGTTGCTTTTGAACTAGTTACCAAAACCGTAAAAACATTAGTGGGAACCCAAGGTTGAAGAAAAAAGAGAAATAGAGGTCAATTGAGTCTATAGAGTGGTTATCAAAATTTAATGAACCTGATGATGTCTCTCACTAGTTTTTTAAAAGGAAGAAAGTAAAAGGGACAAATGAAGAAGGATCAGAAAAAATTATGTACAATGTACTAAAAAAAGTTTAAAAAGGTTTAAACAAAGAACCGATGGAAAAAGTAAATTAGGTGTGTAGAAATAAAAAATGTAAAGATTTTCCAGTGTGCTTGGTAGAAAAATAAAATAGACGCTGAAGTGAGCCTAATCAGAAAAAAAATGAAGAAAACCGAAAAAATTTAATAAATTAAGACTTAAAGTGTGCTAATTAAAAAGCAAGGTTAAAACACATTTGCAGCAATGCTGAAAAAACTTAAGAAATAGATAGACATGGAGGGAGTAAAAATACGAGTTGCGAGGGAAAAAAGAAAAGAAAGATAAACTATTAGAACGGATAAAAGCAGTGAAAAAAAACGATGGTAAAATAATAGTAAATTGTAAAAAGCTGTATGACAAGAAGGAAGTGATAATTAACAACCTAGGAGCTACGGTAACAGAAGATAAAGTGAAGAAAGTCATTTGTAATAACATAGAAAAATGTGGAATTAAAATACTTTACGGGATGAAGAAGTGAGTTAAAAATGGTGCAAAAACGACGGTATTTATGCTACCAAGAGACAAAGCACTAGTGTTGGACAAAAAAAAAGAGAATCAGTAAGCTAGATAAATTGCCGAGGTTAACAAGGGCCAAAAGATGTTTTAAATGCCTTGCTGCTGGCTACAAGGCAGCGAGTTGCAAATAGCAAACTAGAAATGTGTGTCTGAGATGTGCAGAGAATTATGCGAGAGAATGTGAAAAGGAAGAAATGGGATATTATATATGTAAAGTACAAAGACACATGGCAGACTCTTGTGTCTGTCTAAAATATGTAAAAGCTAAGAAAAAAGAAAGGAAAGAAAGAAGAAAAAAAAGTGTGAAAGAAATAATAAGGGTTAACACGTATAAAATAATAGGAGTAGACCCTTAATGGGTGCGGTATAGAAGATTGCAGTGGATGAAGGAGTGAATATTGTTGCCAGCTCAGAGCCAAATATAAAAAGAGTGACTATGGGGGGAAGTGGATAGATTGTAAATAACAAGGAGACAGTGGACCTCCTCCAAACAAAACATTGGAAAAAACTAGTAATATTACTAGTTTATAATGTTTCTAATAATTCTAATGTTACTATTAGTAATATTAGAATTTGAATGATGAAATAGATAGTGAAATGCATAGAAGAATAATTGCAATCTAAAAAGGAAGCTTGGGACAACCTATATACGGAAGTAGAGAATAATGTGTGAGGTACAGGATTATATATAGTCATGAAGAGCATAAGTATGAAGACCTATGTGAAAAAGAATTGAAAAAGGTGACAAGTGATTTTTTCTCACGGCATGAAAATGTTAAATGGAGATAAAAATTTAAAGAATAGGCGGTAACAAAAAAATGTAAAAAATTTACAAAAGAATAATTAATAAATGCGTTCAAAAAGATACGTCTTGTCAAGACCCGGATTGGATAAAATTCTCCCAGAGATAGAAAAGCTGCTTGCAACAGAGTGTGAGGCAGATTGTTTGAAAGTAATGAATGAATGTTTAGAACAATGAGCCTTTCCTGGTCTGTGGAAGGTAAATAGACTGGTGTTGATAGGAAAAGAAGTGAAAGTGGGTGAATTTAAAATAAAATACAGACTATTGTGTCTGCTGAAGGTGATAGGTAAATTATTGGAGAGGATGATAAGTGAACAATTTATAGATGAGATTGAGAGGAAAGGTGGATTCTCCGCCAAGTATAATAGCTTTAGGAGATGAAAGTCTACGACAGATGCTTTGATGCGAGTGAAAGAAATGGCTTTTGGTGCGAATAGCGGAACGTGGCGCACTTGCGGTTACTTTGTACTAGTAACTGTGAATGTCTAAACTGCGTAGTGCCCCCGTATTTGGTTCGCATAATAAGGAGTTATTTGAATAAAATGAGTGTTTCGTATGTATGATTCGAAACGGCTTTGGGTTTTGGGTGTCTTTGACTGTTTCCACAAAAGAGAGTGTATGTATGTAAGTAAATGTATTATTATTATTTACACTATTGTAACACTTGTATAATTAAATCATTAATTTGAAATATTTAAAGAAGAAAGGTTTTCACGGCCCGAAGTCATTAAAATATTGACATCTTTCGGAAAAGACCGTGTCGAAAGGTTAATTGAAGTTGTCGACGTTTCGCACTTTTCGCACGTTTCGCACTGAGGGCTCGGAAGAGAGAGCTGCGGAGAAAGCGGAAGCACTTTGTTAGAAATAAATATTATAATTGTTATTAGAATTAAATGAAATTAAAAAAAGAAAAAAACTTGCAGAACAAAAAATTGGATATTTTAGTAAATGTCTTTAAGATAAAGGTTCACACGACACCAGACAAATAAATCTATAGGCACCATACAGGGCCAACACTTGAAAGATGGGATTAGCACAGTACCTAAGATCCTAACGATGAGACAAAGCATATACGCCAATGAGGGAAAAATAGGCACGCCGAAGATGACAAAAACAGAAACAAAACGGTTGAAAACCACACCCAATTACCTCTGCTACGCAGTTTATAAAACTTGTGACTACAGCGAATAAGATTATTTTTCTGTATAACTTGACGTGCCAGTGTTGTGGATAATTATTGTGGTGCCGTAAGTGCAACAATTAAATTTGGGTGAGTCCTAATTCACTGAATTTGTTTATTTCTGACAGTGGTTTCATATTGTGAATATAGAATGAGTTTGTATTTTAAATATAAAAGAACGAATCCTTGTGAGTCGTCATTCACAAAACTTGTTAATTCATAGCAGTCGTTTTATATTGTGAATATAAAATGAGCTTATATTTTGAATATGAAATAACTAATTATTATTGATATTTTTGATAAAGTAACCGTTTTGCGAAAAATATAAATAAATTAACTAGTGCCAATTTATAGTCAATTTTTTAAATAATTTTATTATTGTCAAATTTAAGTAAACTTTGAATTTGCATGGTCGAAGCCTCCTAGAATGTCTTAAACCAGAAAGATTCTATCAGCGTTTTGACCTGTCCGTCTCTTTCTTCATTTTAAACTTATTCCTCTAAGTGTGTTTCCTTAAACCGCAAAATGGTTCTGGCTCTACAAAAAGTGTTAATGCGCCCTCTCTTGCAAGTCTATCAACTTTCTCGTTTACCCTTGTTTGAGTGTCCGGATATCCAAACAAGGAAAACATTGTTATTCTTGCGCAGTTTATTTAACTTGCCTCGGCATTCCAATTTCATTCTGAAACTGATAGCATATAAGCTTGGGGCTCTTATAACTGCTTGACTATCGGTGTGAATTGCGATTTTACATTTTTGATAGTTTCTTTTTAAGTTAAATTCTAAAGATCTTTTGATTGCGTGTATTTCCGCCTGAAAAATATTTAAAAGGTATGTTTTTATCAATTTTGAGTATTTGGTTCTGGGACCGACTACTCCTGTTCCCGTGCTTTTGTCTGTCTTCGAGCCGTCGGTATACCATTTTATAGTATTTCTTTTAAACTCACTGGTGTTGAGTTTTTTCCCCAATTGTTCCTGTTGCTTAAATTTGCAATAAAACTTCTTGCAACGATATATTTTCTTACTATTTGGTTATTTGGAAGGTTTGTAAATAAAATGCACTCCGACAGAAATGTCAAAGCTTTCAGACAATCGACTCTTTATTATTTCAATGCCTTGCCTAGTAGGTCTAAGAATAGCTTCGCTTGCTGTTCTTGCTATCACTAGATGTAGAGGTATCAGGTCTGTAATAACCTCTAGTATCGCAGTAGAGCACGTTCTCATAGCTCCTCTAACATGGCTTTTTTTTACATAATGAATAATTGTTTATATGTCAACAATGTTAGAATAGAATATAAATACCTGTAGTTAAACGCTCTGTCACTAATTACTTACTACAATAATGAATCTAGAAGATTTTATAATGGGTGATATATTACTGTACACTTACAGGAATCCTAAAATGTTAAAACAACACCTGAATTTGCTATTTCAAACCATAATTAACAATTAATGTAATAAAGCGCTCTGTTAAAATATTTATAGACAAACATTTATAAGTTGACTATTATAGACTAAGAGCCTACATAGTTTTATAATACTACTGCTGATTTAATTGAATTTACGTATTCTGTAATATATTTTCAATTCTTCAATTATTAAACGTCTAAATTCACAACAAGCACGGTAACTCGACGTGTGAGTTACCGTGCTTGTTCTCATTTGTATTATCCTGTCTTTTCCAAAAGATGTCAATATTTCAATGACTTTGGGCCGTAAAAGCCTTTCTTTCTTCTTCACTTTTTCCATTGTCTTTAACAAGAACGCAGTAAATCTTATTTAGGGTCGAAAAGATTTAGGGTCAAAAAGATTTAGGGTCAGTTCTATTGTTCTTTCTTAGTATTGGTATGTGTAGTATATCTATGAATAAGTAATATCAAAGGATATACGCCATAGAATAAGTGGACATGCCTACGACCCCAGGAGTAGGCATTGCCGTTTTAAGAGTTGTAAGAGTAGCCATCAATATCAGCACTCATCTAAGGTTGTAGAGGAAAATTAATATACATAGATCGTAGGAACAAGGCGTTGCCATCTATCCTATTCCCAATACATTACATATTGGCAACGAGGAATTAAATAGAAAAAAAGAAAAAAAAAGAAGAAGATGCCGGGAGATGCACGTGTAGTCAAGGAAAGTGATGGGAAAAAAGTTATCATCAGAACTTCAATTGGAGCAGTTCCGGAGTATAAAAATACGGGGGACGATTGGGGACTTTATGAAGAAAGGGTGGAACAATATTTTGGAGCAAACTATATAGAAGAAGATAGAAAAATTGCAGTTCTGTTAACTGTAATAGGTGAGAATATTTATAAGACGTTACGAGATTTAAGCGACCCGGAGCTACCGAAGGAAAAGACCTACGAAGAATTATGTTCAATGTTGAGGCAACAATTTTTTAAACGAATATCGGTATTTAAAGAAAGGTACGATTTCTACGAATTGAAACAGAATGGCGGTGAAACAATCAGAGAATAGCACGCTAGAGTGAAAAGTAAAGCCATAAACTGTAAATTTAGACTCTTGTTGACTGAGAAGATTAAAGACAAATTTGTGCATGGACTATTAAAAGGACCAATTTTGGACAAAGTATTCGAATGCGAGCATACATTGTCATCAGAAGAAATAATGGAGGTGGCAGTTAAGAAAGAAGGTGCGTTGCAATTGAGAACAAGCTATTCAAGATCCAGGGCGGAATCTAGTGAAATGTTTCAAATCAATGGAAGGAAGGAAAAGGTGGATGGTTTTAGACGCAGAGGAAGGTGACAGCGAGAGAGGCAACCCAGCATCCATAACATTAGTTTTCAACCAAACAGTCTCACTAAAAAGCAATAGATTCAGGATAAAGAACAATAGTAGACCGTGGGTAACAGAAGAAATTAAAAGAAAAAGCAAATGACCTTTAAAATTTGCATTGGTTATATAAACAAAACTATAATTTAACATTAGTGCATAAATATAAAACTTTAGAGACAAAGCATGACAAAAATAACAATAAGCTGAAACGAGCCTACAATAATGACACTATATCAAAAGTCTCCAATAAATCCAAAGCGGCATGGCAAATTGCAAAACAGGAATTTATTTAAAAAAATACTATATTAAAGATAGAGAAGCTTTTAGACAAAAATGGTGAGAAAACTGTAAACCCCCAGGACATTACTAACTATTAAAATTTATATTTTATTCAATAGGTAAAAAAACTCATTGATTTAAATTACATTAATTATAATTATGCCATCAAACACTGTTCAGACGCAATGTTCTTAAAACCAGTCTGTAGTGCAGAAGTACATAACATTTTCTGTATTTTACCAGCAAAAACATCATACTGTCGTAATAAAAAATTGTGCTGCATTATCAAGAAAGTTATTCCCTTGCTCACAGAATTATTCAATACCTCGTTCATGGACGGTATTTTTCCTAAAAAATTAAAAATAGCCAAAGTAAGAAAGAAAAATTTCACTCTCCTTTCAAAATATAGACCAGTTTCCTTACTGCCGTCTATTTCTAAAGGCTTTGAGAAGGCATTCTCTACAACACTGAGTTACTTTCTATAAAAGAATGAGCGACTTTTTATGGCCTGCATTTTCTAGCCGCTACCATAGCAACACAACCACAAAAGTCATCATGACAGAACTGTTAAACGTTAAACTTAAAGAAATTCGGCGGGTAGAGCAAGAAAAATAGTATCGGTCTCGTAGTAGGCTTCGCCTCAGCCATCATATCACATACGCCAGGAAATCCAACTTTCTGGCCTAAGAACGTAATATACTATTGATATGATAATTCACAACCTATTACTATGTAAATTGTCTAAATAAAGCGTTAGAGCAAACGCTTTGAACTTAAATTCTACCTAGACAATAGATCTCAATCAGGATTTAGGCAAAAAGGTCAAGTGTATATTTTGTCACGGTTTTCAATAAAAAACGGAGTATCACAGAGTAGCATTCGAAGTCAAATTTTATTTTTAATATTTATAAATGCCACTTGCTCAACTGAAGAAAGCTGCAGACAATTTCTGTTTGCTAATGACAGATCAATTGCAGCAAGGGCATTATCGGTAGAAACCCTATCAACTGCTTTAAATAACAGAATGTTTACCTGGTGCTGTGGTAAGGGCCTTCAGGTAAACAGTAGTAAAACGCAAGTTATTCAGTTCTTGCCAAAACAAAAATTGGAGTATAGTTTACTGACCAAAATGCAAAACAAATTGATAGCTGTTTCCACGTCTGTCAAATTTCTAGGGCTGTCAAATTGTAAATAGGTTTTGTTGTGCTCAAAAAATACTAATACTGCCAAGTCTTCACATTCTAAACAACGACTTGAATGGCTATTAACACTTTCAAGCCGTAGAAGTCACCGGGAGTAGAGGGATACATCCAGCCTTACTACAAAAAAGACTAAGAAAAATTATGCCACACCTACTAAGAATTTTACAAAGCAGTTTAGCACCGAGACAGATACCCAACAACTGGCAAAGAGCAAAAGTAACCTTCATACTGTAATGTATTGGGAATAGGATAGATTGAAACGCCTTGTTCCTATGATCTATGTATATTAATTTTCCTCTACAACCTTAGATGAGTGCTGATATTGATGGCTACTCTTACAACTCTTAAAACGGCAATGCCTACTACCGGGGTCGTAGGCATGTCCACTTATTCTATGGCGTATATCCATAGATATTACCTATTCATAGATATACTACAATCCTCCCTCTCTAGATTACAAATTCATCCCAGAGAGAGAGTCTCTAATATTAGACTGAGATTATATGATGGTAAGATCATCAAGCCGTTAGGGGAAATATATCCAATAGTAGAGTATAAGAGTTTTAAACAAAAAAGTCGCGTAATAGTTGTCGAAAATGGTGATAGCGTGATATTAGGTAGGGACTTAATGTCATTGTTTAAAATCACTCTCAAAGATTTAGAGAATGTTGAATTGAATGAAATTAGAATCGATACGGAATTAAAAGGGTTAACGGATAAGTATAAGACACTTTTTTCTTGCACATTGAGAAAGTTTAAATACGAAAAGATAAACTTAAAATTAATTCAAGGCGAGGAAATTAAACCAATATTTTTAAAACCTAGACCGATCGCGTTTGCTTTTAAAAAACGAATGCAAGAAGAACTATCGCGGTTAGAAAAAGAAGGCGTCATTTCTCGAGTAGATAATTCCAAGTGGGGCACACCGTTAGTACCTATTATAAAGGAAGACGGCAAAATTAGTGTGTGCGGATTATAAAGTAACGGTAAATAAATATTTAGAGGATATTAAATATCCCATTCCCAGAATAGAGGAATTATTTGCAGCACTGCAAGGGGGAGAGTACTTCTCAAAGTTAGATTTTTCTCACGCGTATAATCAATTAGAATTAAGCGAAGATACAAAAAAACTCTTAGCTTGGAGTACGCATAAAGGAATTTATATTCCCAATAGACTACCTTTTGGAACAAAGCCCGCATGCGCATTATTTCAAAAAATTGTAGAAAAAGTACTACAGGGGGTTGACGGGTGTAAAAATTTTATGGATGACGTCATAGTAACCGGGAAAGATAAGGAAGAACATTTAAACAATTTAGAAACAGTTTTCGATAGATTAACCAAGGCGGGGTTTACACTAAATTTAAAGAAATGTATATTTTTTTAAAAACAGATTAAATATTTAGGGCATATTATTGATAAACAAGGTCTACATAAGCACGAGGATAAAGTGAAAGCAATAGTAAAAGCACCAAGACCAACCAATATTTCCGAAATTAAATCATTTTTAGGTATGACAAATTATTATGGGAAATTTGTGCAAAACTAATGTTCAATAGACATACTAAAACGAGACTCGATTTTCTCAATGAGCAAGAAAGAACAAAGCAGAAGGAACAACAAATTAAATTTTTCAGAGGGGATCGAGTAGTAAGTTTTGAGATAGGAGAACGAGTATATGTCAAAGATTACAGAAGTTTAAGAGAGAAGTGGATTGAAGCGAGAACTGTAAATATATTAGGGAATAGGACTTATTTATGTAAAATAAAGGGAACAGAGAAAGTATGGAAAAGACATCCGGATAAAATAATTAAATATGGCACCTTTTATGATGCGAAATTGAAAGAAATAAAGGAGCCTGGTTTAAACGTCTCAAATAGTAGACCTAAGAGAATTAGTAAGCATCTCTCTAGGATGAATTTGTAATCTAGAGAGGGAGGATTGTAGTATATCTATGAATAGGTAATATCTATGGATATACGCCATAGAATAAGTGGATATGCCTACGACCCCAGAAGTAGGCATTGCCGTTTTAAGAGTTGTAAGAGTAGCCATCAATATCAGCACTCATCTAAGGTTGTAGAGGAAAATTAATATACATAGATCATAATAATAATAATAATAATATGTTTATTAGCATACAACGTACATAATTGTTTAGCCATCGTCAAAATAAAAATAGAAATATATATGTAAAAATAAAAAGTGAAATATAAACATAAATTACATTTGTAACATAACAATTAACATATAAATAAATAATCATTTAAATGCAAACGTTTTAAAGTGGGACATAAACTCCTCTACCGAATAAAAACAATTGTCCATTAAAACTTTTTTTAGCGTAATTTTGTACTTCTCCAAGTTCATTGTTTTTAATTCAACCGGCAAACAATTTGAAAGCTTTACAGCTATAAATTTACCTGACTGCTGCGTCCTTTCTAGTCTATGTAATGGAATTACATAATTATCTTTTTTACGTGTTGAATACTTATGGTTGTCACAATTTTTGGTAAATAAACACATGTTACTATGTGCATAAAGCAAAATACTAAAAATAAACAAACACGGTAAAGGCAATATATTTAATTTTTTGAAAAAAGGTTTGCAGTGAACAGTTTGATCGTGGCATCCAGATATAGCTCTAACTGCTTTTTTTTGAATGGCAAAAACTCTAATAACATGACTTGAATCACCCCACAACATAATACCATAGGTTAGAAGACTTTTGAAATTAGAATGATAAAATGTTAAAGCCGTTTTAGGCTGGCAGTAAATGGTAAGTTTTTTTAATTGGTAGAGAACTGAGTTCAATTTTGAGGCCAAGGCATCAATATGAAGCTTCCATGTAAGTTTGGCGTCAAGGGTAATACCTAATAGCTTGCCAGTATATGTTAAGTTGCATTCCGGTTTTAGCGAAAATAAAATTGTTTTGTTTTTGGAAGTATTCATAACTAATTTGTTTGCAGTTAACCATTCATTTGTTTTTTTCATACTTGTTTTTTTGGTTTTTTTTAGTACCTCTTCATCTTTACCTACATTTAATAGGTTAATGTCGTCAGCAAATAAAACAGATTTTGATTCATTGATATTGATCGGTAAGTCATTAATAAAAATTAAAAAGAGTAATGGCCCCAAGATTGAACCCTGTGGTACTCCGATATTGATTTGTCTTTCATCAGACTTTGAGTTTTTCTCAAAAACACTTTGAGCTCTATGCATTAAGCCGTGTGTATTGCCTCTTATGCCATAGTAGTAAAGCTTATCTAAGAGAATGTTGTGGTCGACACAGTCAAACGCCTTTGATAAATCAATTAGTGTTAGACAAGATGACTCACCATTATCAAATGCTTGGATGATTGTGTCAACAATATCAGATACTGCTTGTGTTGTGTTTTTCATCTTTCTGAAACCAAACTGTTCACATGCAAAAAGTTTTTTTGTTTCAAAAAATTTGATAACCGATCTTTGATGATAGACTCAAAAATTTTAGAAAAGATAGGTAGTATTGAAATAGGTCTGTAGTTTCCTATTTCGTCATTATCCCCTTTCTTGAACAAAGCTACAGTTTTCGCTATCTTTAGGCAACGCGGAAAAACTTCTTCGTCTACGCACCTATTTATTAAATGTGATAGTGGTTTGCTTACTTTAAGACTTATATGTTTAATTACTTGAGCGTTGAGACCGTAAGTGTCACGACTGCTCGAATTTTTTAATGATAAAATGTGGTGTATAACTTCAGAATCAGTGATATGTTCAAAGTAGAATGAGTTTATTGGAGACTTTCTCGAGTTATTTAGAAATGCGTAACTACTGTTGTTGTTTTGGATGGTAGATTTTTTACAATGTTATGAGCTACCTCAGTGAAGAAAATGTTAGATTCATCAGCACTAAAATTATTTTTTTGGTACTGCTTCTTACTAATATTCAATTCAGAATTAATTAGATGCCACACAGCTTTACTTTTGTTTACGGCGTTGTTGATGAATTTATCATTTGCATCTCTTTTGGCTTGAATAAGCATGCGTCTATAATCTGATTTTACTGACACAAAATATTTAAGTAATACTTCCGAATTTGTGTTTCGGCGTACAACGTCCATGGCATCAACTCTTGACCTCAACTTGCGTAAGTCTTCGGTAAACCAGTTGAGTTTTCTATTTTTCTGTTTATCTTTTTGTGTGATGTAATTTCAGGAAAACAATTTTTGAAAGTATCCACTATGGTAATGTGAAAAGAGTTGAAAGCTACTTCAGCTGGTTCCGTATTTTTATAAACATTCGAAAAATCCAATTTAGCAACAGATTCATAAAATTTAAGCAAATTTGCCGAATTTATCGGTCGATATTTTGTGAGAGCATAATCAAATAGTGGAGCATTGAATGAATCAAAACACAGGATGATACCCAAGTGATCACCGATCTTATGCGGGTGAATTTTAAGATTATAATCTACTGATAAATTAGTCATTATGTTGTCGTAGCACGTTTTTGATTTTAAGTTAGTTTTAGTTGGTTCATTAACAAGACATTTTAAGTTATAAGACTGGACAATATCAAGTAAAGTGTTTTTGAGAGGACTAGATTTCAAGAAGTCAATATTGAAATCACCCGCTACGATAATTTGTGATTTGATTTTCATCGAAACAAAATCTAATAAATCGGTAAAACGAGATAAAAATTTGAATATGTCGCCATTAGGCGATCGGTAAATTGCAACGATTACACAATTTTGATTAGGCACATATACCACTGTAGCTTCAAAATTAAAGTTGTCACAAAACTGTTCGACGTAAACCTTTTGAAAATCTATTTCTTTTCTAATGTAGATAGCCACTCCGCCATGAATAGCGCGTTGTCGACAATATATATTACCAACGTTAAAATTTCTAAAAGTGTAGCACAGTGCTTCATCTGGTAGAGGCCAGTGTTCACACACACAAAAAAAAGTCATCATGTTTTCTTCGAGGAATAATTCCAGCTCGCACATTTTATTTCTTATGCACTGAATATTAACAAAGAAAAGTTTAAGTGGTTTTACAAGTTCAGTGTTTTCTATCCTTCTTGGCTGAGAGGCTGTCGAGGATGAAAAAACCTGCTTACTTTAGTACCATTAGATTTTTTTGGAATCGTTTACAGGTGGAATTGAAGACATCATGTTTTTATCTTCACTAGCTTTATCACTATTTTTTTGTTTTATGTCCGTTATCAGGAACTTTTTCTCAAGCAATAATTGCTCGTTTAAAATACCAATTTTATCGTACAATTCTTTGATGATGATATCCTTTTGTTTAATGATGTAATTCATTACTCGAATGTCAATAGTTTTGTTTACCGACGATTGGTCGTCAAGGGCGTCGAAAAAATCAGTATCCGTTTTTTGGGATAATAGACCTTGTAGTTCATTTTCTTCACAACATGTTATGTGAGAATCACTGATAAATTTAATGTTCTTCAATTGTTTTGTGCAGCCCATATGAAAAATGTTTCCACAAATAATAGGAACAAGGCGTGTCAATCTATCCTATTCCCAATACATTACAGTATGAAGGTTACTTTTGCCCTTTGCCAGTTGTTGGGTATCTGTCTCTGTGCTAAACTACTTTGTAAAATTCTTAGTAGATGTGGCATAATTTTTTTTAGTCTTTTTTGTAGTAAGGCTGGATGTATCCCTCTACTCCCGGTGACTTCTACGGCTTGAAAGTGTTAATAGCCATTCAAGTCGTTGTTTAGAATGTGGAGACTTGGCAGTGTTAGTATTTTTTGAGCAACAAAATCTATTTACAATTTGACAGCCCTAGAAATTTGACAGACGTGGAAACGGCTATCAATTTGTTTTGCATTTTGGTCAGTAAACTATACTCCAATTTTTGTTTTAGCGAGAACTGAATAACTTGCGTTTTACTACTGTTTACCTGTAGGCCCTTACCACGGCACCAGGTAAACATTCTGTTATTTAAAGCAGTTGATAGGGTTTCTACCAATAATGCCCTTGCTGCAATTGATCTGTTATTAGCAAACAGAAATTGTCTGCAGCTTTCTTCAGTTGAGCAAGTGGCATCTATAAATATTAAAAATAAAATTAGACTTCGAATGCTACTCTGTGATACTCCGTTTTTTATTGAAAACCGTGACGAAATATACACTTGACCTTTTTGCCTAAATCCTAATTGAGATCTATTGTCTAGGTAGGATTTAAGTTCAAAGCGTTTGCTCTAACGCCTTATTTAGACAATTTACATAGTAATAGGTTGTGAATTATCATATCAATAGTATATTACGTTCTTAGGCCAGAAAGTTGGATTTTCTGGCGTATGTGATATGATGGCCGAGGCGAAGCCCACTACGAGGCCGATACTATTTTTCTTGCTCCACCCGCCGAATTTCTTTAAGTTTAACGTTTAACAGTTCTGTCATGATGACTTTTGTGGTTGTGTTGCTATGGTAACGGCTAGAAAATGCAGACCATAAAAAGTTGCTCATTCGGGCGTAAAATGCGGCCAGAAAGAGCGTACATTCGGCGGGTGGAGCAAGAAAAAGCTTTATTCATGTCAAAGAATATTTTTACTTATTTGAGTTTTTTTTCTAAATGCTTAATCATTGTAGTGCAGAGTTAAACAGTGTCCTCCTGGGTACTCCTGCTTTTACGAAAGCCAAACTAATATAATTTTTAAAAAAAATTCTTTTATAGAAAGTAACTCAGTGTTGTAGAGAATGCCTTCCCAAAGCCTTTAGAAATAGACGGCAGTAAGGAAACTGGTCTATATTTTGAAAAGAGAGTGAAATTTTCCTTTCTTACTTCGGCTATTTTTAATTTTTTAGGAAAACTACCTTCCATGAACGAGGTATTGAATAATTCTGTTAGCAAGGGAATAACTTTATAACTTTCATGATAATGCAGCACAATATTTTATTACGACAGTATGATGTTTTTGTGGTAAAATACAGAAAATGTTATGTACTTCTGCACTACAGACTGGTTTTAAGAACATTGCGTCTGAACAGTGTTTGATGGCATAATTATAATTAATGTAATTTATATCAATGAGTTTTTTTACCTATTGAATAAAATATAAATTTTAATAGTTAGTAATGTTTTGGGGGTTTACAGTTTTCTCACCATTTTTGTCTAAAAGCTTCTCTATCTTTAATACAGTATTTTTTTAAATAATTTCCTGTTTTGCAATTTGCCATGCCGCTTTGGATTTATTGGAGACTTTTGAAATAGTGTCATCATTGTAGGTTCGTTTCAGCTTATTGATATTTTTGTCATGCTTTGTCTCTAAAGTTTGATATTTATGCACTAATGTTAAAATATGGTTTTGTTTATATAACCAATGCAAATTTTAAAGTTTATTTGCTTTTTCTTTTAATTTCTTCTGTTAGCCACGGTCTACTATTGTTCTTTATCCTGAATCTATTGCTTTTTAGTGAGACTGTTTGGTTGAAAACTAATGTTATGCTTTAAAAAAAGGAAGCAAAGTTTTTCTCAAAGCTACTAAATATATCTGGTAGTTTTAATTAAGTAAGCTACTCATAAAATTTTCTAAATTATTATTTGTAATGATTCTTCGATTTTTGTAATCGTCAGATTTTTTATTACTCTTTACATAATCTGTATATAATATTTGTGTAAAGTGATGACATAGATCAGAAGGAATGACCTCTGCATTTGCAGTTAAATTTGCTAGTTATCTAATGTAGGTTGGGTATTTCCTTGAATATGTGCAGGTTCTTGAATAAGTTGGTACAATCTATAGCAGGAAATTATATTGCTGATTCCTTTAGTTCTTCTTCCCTGTTTACAAAAGTCATAGTAATTGACGATCCAGATTTGAATTGTGTCCTTTGTATTGCTTACAGTTTTCCAGTGACGCTTTTAAATATTTTCTAAGCTTTACAGCATCTGCGTCTGGTGACCTATAAATATAAGTAATTAACATCTTACAATTAGTAAATTTACATTCAAAGCAAACGTGTTCGAATATTTTATCAAAATTTTTCACTAACTTGTAGTTTGCCAGCTTGAGTAATTTAGTGGCTCACATGGTACTCATGATTTACTTAAGCACACTACTTTAAAAAAAAGTAAATTTTGTCGAAGCACATAAAGTCTATCAATCTTATATCATATGCTTTGAATGTTTAAATAGAACACTGTTGCACCAAGACCAGATTTATTACAATCCCGGTATTCAAGTAATTTTGTTGAGCAGTTTTCAATGTTTCGCATGTTGTTGTAGGAGACGTTATAGTTTTTATTGTTTATGGTTATTTGATTGTTATTAGTATCATCTTCCTGTGAAAAAATCTCAATAGTTATATCGCTTGGTCAATAATCTAGATCTTTAATTTTATAGAGATTAGTAAGGTTTACTGCTACTTTAAATTGAGATTCCGGTGAGTCAAAGATGTTTTCCAAAAGATCACATTCTACATCAAAAAAGTCTTTAGTAAAAAATGATTTAAGATTTTTTGAGTTTGTTTCTATTGCCAATCTCGTAACATAAAGATAAGCCTTTTGCGAAACGACTTTGAGGCTGTATATTATTTAAAGTACTAGGCGGCGAACACTGACTTTATAGGTCACTATGTTTTAAGTAACTTTCTTTAAAGTTTTTTTTTTAGTAAATTCGTAGTTTTTCCAGAACTTTCCCTAGTATTTTGATTCTTAGAATCAGCTGTTAATTTGTTTACAGTTCTTTTGGTTCTTATAATTGCTTATTTTTATAGTCAGAGGTTTGCCATGCGCACTTTCAATAAAATAGTTATTTTCTTAACAAGTGTCGAAAGTAGCAAATATTGTGCAAGTGTTAGGTAGATTACGAGTGCAGAGCGTAGGACAATTGAGTCTACAACACAAACATGATATTTGCACTTTTGAACGTGTTAGGAACACTATTTTTTAGACGACCACACAATTCAAATTTAGTTTTCAAGCACTATTTTTCATAATTCATAAAAAGTTCATAATTTGACTGTACGGATATTTATACTTCTGCTTTAATTTTGCCGGTAAAAAATCCAAAGCATTTTCTTTTGCAGCTTCCATAATTTCTGGCAGAAATTATCAGTCCAAGTCGGAATTAACTTCACTGTAACTTTTTATCATTTAAAAGTACACTACTTTTTTACAAATTTTTGCACTTGAATGGATTATTTTAATAGCTTGTATGCTATTGAAAACTTCATTACAGCCATTTATTCATCAACGTCCAATTCATAAAATAAGGAAATAAAAAAAAAAAAAAATTAGCATTTAAATGTTAAAAAATTGCAAACAATAGCAGCTTTTCAAAATATACTTGATTGTAGTTATAGTAACGCAAAGAGCAAGAGCCGTTTGACTTATGTGAATTAACTCGCAGCGTTACGATATGACCGTGCAATATTGTATCGTGCTAGTTTACGAAAACAACAACTTTCAATAGTAGGCTGCTGTCTCGATATTAATTACTTTCGTACGTGGTCGCCTAAAAAGTTTATTTGGAGCATATTTACCAGTATCACTGTTTTTTTCCTTCAGCAGTTTCATGTAGTCAAAAAGAAGCTTTATCTTACTTCTTAATTTGAGGATTATTTTGTCGTTTTGCTTGATTATGTAGCAAAACATTTTCGGATCCATTACCTTCTCGGGCGTATCAAGGAAAATTTCTACTGCAGCGTCATTTTGGTCACATTGTTGGCTTTGCTGGCTCACGTTCTTGTTGCAGTTTAGAACTTTCTAAAGTAGGTTGTGTAAGCGATCTTGCCTTACAAATAAAATAAAAATAAAATTAAAAATAGAAAAAATAAAAAAATTAAGCTGAAAGAAAAATTTATAAATTTATATCAATTAAAAATAACAAATGTGAGAGTTTTTGATTTTGTAATAATTTATAGTTATTTTTTAAAGTAAAAATAAGCCAATAAGGCGCTAAATCGCTTGTATAAGTAAATGATCTCAATGAGGGCCATATGGCATCTCAAGTTAAAGAGGAAGAACATGAAAAGGTGGAGGCCAGTCAGTATCAGTAAACTGAGCGGGGCGAGAGTGAGAACGTTGGTAAAAAAAGGTCAGAGCGGTCGGACAGGCAGTATTATGAATATTTAAACTGTTAATTGTTTAGTGAAAGAGAAAGATAGTTAGTTAACATGTTGATCTTGTTGATCATGTGTTGTTTTGTGGTTTAATTGTGAATTCAGTGCTGACTCCCTGAATTCGGAGGAATAATGAGTAAAGTTTTATTGATAAACATCGATATGTTAATAAAAATTTTTAAAAATTTTTAAAAATTTTTAAAAATTTTAATGAACTCTATATGGTTCATTATACTACAATCAAATTATGTATTTAAACCAATTATATTTTATTATACTCACGTGCCAAACATCTGTTGCTGCTCTAATATCAGAATAGGTAATTTCAACATCATTTACCGTGTTAAATGATTTATCTAGAAATTGAGCTTTTAGTGGTTGTGTAATGTAGAACATTGAGAAACTTCGTCGGCCAATCGTACCTAAAAAACATTACTCTTATTTAAGTAAGATTTACTATTAAAGCATAGAGAAAAATACAAAGTGCAACAGCTAAAACAAAAATTTCGAGTGAATAATACACATCCTGACAAATTTATTATGGAGAAAGAGTTAACTGTTATTTAATTCAATTTATTTGTTAAAATTTGGCAAAACGCAAGATTAGAATAAAAAAGTCTTACACAAATAATAAAAAAATAATAAAACTAATTATATAACACAAAATTAATATTTATAAAAAATATATATAATTGTCCACCTTTTTGTAGGGCCGACATATTACTAGATCAGCCCGACCATGAAACCGTAGATCTGCAATTAAATAAAAAAGGTGTTTGAGCTAACAAATTCTTGTTTATTTAACCACAGATGATCATTATGATTTACAATTAGCAAATTTATATATTATAAAATTTGCAAAGATTCAAAACAGTTAGTTACTTCGCGATCACATAATTAATATCTCGTCTTAGTTTTCCAATTTATCAATATTGAGGGTCAACTCGCACAATATCTCCTTGAAAAACCCATCAAAATAAAAAAAGAATTTACCATGGCAAACGGTGAATCACACTCGGGTACTAAGGGTCAACTCGCGAAGTACCCACTCTATCAATATCAAAGTACGAAAACTCAACTCGCGACGTACTCAAAAAATTATTAATTATGTCAATATGAACATCATTTAAGCGAGACAAAGAAATGATGATTAATTCAAAATTGTATTGCTCTGTGGGAAAACTCACCTAGGATTAGAAGATCAATTTCCTAGTAAAATCAACCCTTTGGTTATTTTTCTGGCAGAAAACACTTAATAAATCACTTTTTTCGACCACAATCTGAAGTAAACTGAAACAGTTCTACTGATACGTGATATGGTATTTTCCTCACATGATTATCGCAAATGGCTTATAAACGGGCTTATGTTTCGTTGACTTATCAGAATTTTATCTCATTAGAGAAGAGTGGTGTTTCAATCGAGTTATTTATAAAAACAAAAACAAAAAAAAATTTAAATAATCTATCTCTTACAGTTGTCATGTGTCATTTTGGAGACAAATGGTCTTGAAACGACTATAGTTTTACTGGTGCCGTATATTGGGTTGTAACCATAGAAAAACGTAATATTAATGTATAAATATATAAATTGATTTCTTAATAAACTTCAAACGTCATAAACATGAAAAAAAATCCTTCTGGAGCTATTAAAGATGAGCCTGTCAACAAAGTTGACAATATAGAGCCAGATGTCAATAGTCCTCTAAATAGAAAAAGATTAGAACAAGCAAAATCTCACAAATCAGGTACATATGTCATATAAAGTTTAAATTAACTAGAAAAATTTACTTTATATTATTAGTACGATGGATGACGCGAGCTATGGCTGAAGATTTTACACGAAACGATGTTTTGTTCACAACATTCAAAGAAGCAATTCTGTACGCAATTTTTGTTTTAGCTGTTGCACTTTGTATTTTTCTCTATGCTTTAATAGTGAATCTTACTTAAATAAGAGTAATGTTTCTTAGGTACGATTGGCCGACGAAGTTCTTCAATGTTCTACATTACACAAGCACTAAAAGCTCAATTTCTAGATAAATCATTTAACACGGTAAATGATGTTGAAATTACCTATTCTGATATTAGAGCAGCAACAGATGTTTGGCACGTGAGTATCATAAAATATAATTGGTTTAAATACATAATTTGATTGTAGTATACAGAAACCTTACTGCTCGATAGCTTCTATTGGGAATTTTACTACAACCCTCACGATCCTACAGCGACAGTTCCTAAAAAAGATCAAAAAATTCTATATGAAAACAAACTTTTAGGAGTTCCACGTATTAGACAAGTAAAAGTAAAAAATGATTCTTGTGTTATTCATGCTTATTTTCGACGATTATTTGTACACTGTTACGATTTGTACTCTGAAAATGATGAAGACAGAGAAACCTTTGGATTAGGAGAAGCTACAGCGTAAGATGTGAAAGCTTATACCACTGTTTATGTTTAATTAATATAAACAAAAAAATTTTTTCATTAAATAAAGTAAAAATAATAGGAAGCCAATTTTTAAACGTTAAATATTAACTTTAAAAACACGCTGAAAACATGCGATTTCTAATTGATAAAAAAATTATGCACATTATTTTTTAATTCAAATTACATAAAATCTTTATATATTTTTTAAATTGATAGGGCAAATCTTAGGTGAGAGTTTGATTCAGAGAAAGTTTAAATAAAGTTACGGTATTCGAGAGCAAGCTTAAGAGTGTGTTGATGTATGGTGCGAAAGAATGGAAATCGAATAAAAGAGAGCGACTAGAAAAAGTACAAGAAAGGTTCTACAAGTAGATAGATAGTAGTAGTGGAAAGAGGAACGCTAGGGTATATGGTAATAGAAGTGTGTGAACGAGAAAAAATAACAGGTAACGCGGGCAAAAGAGCATGTAACTTTGAAGAAAAACTAATAAAAAAAATATAAAAAGAGGTTGATTATTAAATTTATTTATGTTGGAAGGATACAAATATTTTTATACAAGTCAGTAGCTACTAATATAAAATTACATACAATTAGAAAGTTAGGTAGCAAGGCTAAGGAAATTAGCATTTATTCAACCAAACAATATATAACGTTGGTGCACGAGTTATTAATATAAATAAAAAATATGCTCAAAGTTTTGAAAAGAAACATAAACTAAAATAAACAATTTAAATTTATATAATAAAACAGTAAGAGACACAAAGTATTGATAAAAAAGAAAACTAAATTGTAGCAAAATTTAACTTAACAACAAATTCAGCTTTAACTTTTAAATTATTTATCAGCTTTTGCTATGCAATTTTGAACGTATGTCAATTTTTGATTAGTTTATACGCAGAAATGCACGATTATATTAGACAAGTTTTGGCAATCATTCAATCAAATATAATAAAAATTTGTCAAGTTAAATTATACAGCAAGAGACGATCTGAACAATTTATGAACGCACGTTATAATTGTACACCGAGTGATAAGTAAAACATTTAATAAAATTATTTTAACTTCATCTTCTCATTGCCAACGCAAAATTTAAATAAAAAAATGCTTCTGTGTGCAAAGTTTTAGTTCTGTGTGACAAGAACATTATATTGAAAAGTGACATGAAAAAATGATTATGTACGGTATTTATTTTATTAGTTCGACTTTAATATGTTCCTTTTGTAAATGTTGCAGTTTATTGAATAGTCCTAAAAAAAACGTTGTGTTGTACTTGTGTAAATTTTTTTTACAACTTTATTTTCATTGAAGTTTTGTAGAGCAATGAAAATAAAGTCAACATAATCGGAATCGGAACAACACATCTTGGAACATTCAAAATCATTTCTTGACAGAAAAAGAAAGCCTTTATTAGAAGAACATAATTCTAGCATAAAAAGATTTAATAATAAAGTTACTTATTTTCAGAATAATACATTCAATCGGCTAAAACCATTGTTTACTAATTCTTGCAAGAGATATGTTTTTTTTGCAATAAGATAGAAAATTTTGCAAATTGATTTCCAATTGCGTTAACTGCGCGTTGCCATTCAAGATGTTAAAGCTTGCAGCTCCTAATTTTGACTTTATATCATTATTGTTTAAACAGCTGAAAAGATTTTTTTTTTTTTTGGAAAAAAGTCGAAAGAAGATAGAGGACAAATGGTGTAGAGCTGAAAGAGTATGGATGAAAGCAAAAGACAGAGATAAGAATGCATAAAAGCAAGAAAGAAGAGAAAAACTGAAAGAGACAAAACACAATAGGGAAAGTGGTAGACTCAAAGTGGTGGACTGAAAGAATATTAAAAAAAGAAAAAAAACATAGAAGTAAAGTTCCGGTGTTGAAGTAAACCAAATAAAAATAAATATTGATTTAAAGAAGAAGAAGATTGTGTTGAATGTGCTGCTAAGAAGAGAAAAAGTCATTAATTGTGCTTGCACGTTATAAAATACATATATAGATTATTCATTAATTTATGAGCCGCCTAAACAAAATTTTTTATTTTGTTTAGTTTAAAAAGATTTTAGTGGCTTTTTAATTCTTATTTGGTGTGTATTTGTACTTTTTATTAAGTGTTTTATATTTAGAGGTAAGATATTAAACAATTTTAGACCATAATAAAAAAAAACCGTTGTGTATGAGACCTTGTACAAAAAGGGGGAACAATCTACTGGTTTTTTTAGTTCTTGTGTAATACTCATAACAGACTTCACAATGAGATGAAGGATTGTTGATTACTCAAAGAAGACATTGATAAGCAAATAGTTTTCCTATACGTTTGATTCATTAAAAAGTAATTTTGAGGAATAGCGACGATTTTGATTTAAAATTGTTTTTAAGAGAAATTTTTGTGTTATGTTTAAGTTGTTCAGTGCATTTTCATACAAGCCACTCCATATTACGAAACAATAATTCACAATTGATTCTACCAATGAATTATAAGTACTGTTAAATATCTTTTTACAAGAAAAATATTTTATTAACAAAATGACTCAAAACAATAGATTAAATTGACCCGATGCGACTCGAGCAAAGTGAAGCTTCTTCGTTGGATGTCTCGGTAAAACCCCCACTCGGTTCACCACTTGTTTATCCTTGCCTCTTCTTGTGAATCCGGGGATTCCCTCAAAACCATGCCTTGCAATTCTGAAGCAAGCACGTCTCGCAAGCCGCAACTTTGTAAATTTAAACAAACGGCAGATTTTTTTTAACAAATATTTGAAGTATTTATAGCATTTAAGCTGTAACGTTAAGAGTTTCTGCGGGCTCACGCAGATTCAGAGTTTCTCTAGGCTCAGACAAGATGTAAATAAAATCTTAGGGGTTTTAAAGACTCTCAGCAATCCAGAGTTTCCACAGACGCACGCAAACATAAAATCTCAGAGTTTCTAAAGACTCACGCAAATCTAGAATTTCCACAGGCTCACGCAAACATAAAATCTCAGAGTTTCTAAACACTCATGCAAATCTAGAGTTTCCACAGACTTACGCAAACATAAAATCTTAGAGTTTCTAAAGGCTCACAAATCTAGAGTTTTTATAAATTTATACAAAACTTATTGTTATTTTGTATAACAATATACTCAGTTTCTTTTTCTGTTTTTCTCTGTTTTTGTTTTTCTTTTTGCTTTGAAACAGTAACTTAAAATCAGGATATTCAAAAACAAATAGATACACTACTATGGTCTCAACTTAACATCCACAAAAACTTAATACTTATAAAACTTTTGTTTTCAACGATTAACAAAGTAACAACAAACAAAACTGACAAGCAACAAAACAATTCAATGAAGTTGATCACAATGTTGAAATGACAATAAATATCAAAACCTGAAATAGTAATAAAAATTAGTCTTACTCAATTATTGATCAATGGTTTATGATCGAAACAATTTTATGCCATCACTAGCCACAACGTCCTGGAATCTTTTTCCATCCTTACTCAGAGATTTAACATGGTGGAAGACAGTGAGTAATCTAGACTGGACTAATATAACGCTGTACCAGTTTTCTACTTTTAATACCCTTAATCATTGGTGTTCTTTCGACCATAACCATGTCACCAACTTGGAAACGTTTGTCGGGTAATCAATTTTTTTCAAAATTATTTTTCATTTTAACCGCATTTCTTTCACACGCCTTTTTGCGTCGAACATTTAGACGTGCCTGCCTATAAACCGGATCATCACAAGTTACTTGCCAATCTTGCAACTCTTTTCGCCAATGGGCGCCACCGGCGGCTCGATCAGCTGACAAGCAAAAAAGTTGATTCATCTGTTGTCATTTGAATTTACGTGTCGGTGTTTGGTTTTAAGTGTTTTTAAGTGTCGGTTTGTGGTTTTAAGGTTTTATTTATTGTTTATAAGGTTTTATTTAGTGTTTATAAGATGTTTTTGACACTCCAGAAGATATTTAGGTATCTAAATGCCACGCCATCGTCAAGATGTTTTAACGAAGGTAAGCAAATGTCTTACCGTAAATATTGTAATGGTGATGATATAGATATAAAATAGAATAGTCTTTATTTTCAATATGATTAATATTACTTCCTTTGCAAAAGAAGCACTGGTTAATTTTTGTCATCTGATCACGTGTGGAAGAGTGAAGGAAAATGAAACAAAACATCATATTTTTGCATCGTGTTTGCAGACAAGCTCCTTAGAAGCAGACAAGCTTCTTCACCTCATGTGATAGAAGGAGTTATAACCAAAAAAATGCAAATTTCAACGTTCAGTTGTACTTGTAAAGCCTTGTTTTTTTACAACCTGCAGTACAAACAAAATATTTAGAAATAATGTCACTAATTAAAATTCCTTATAAAATGCTAACCACTAAGTTCTGGAATTAACTTATTTCCACAGAATAGACTAGGATCCCCATAGAATAGCTAAAACCGGCAGTAATATTAATAAATTCAAGCTAATTTTATCAACTTACTTGAAAGGTGAAAATCTTTAGGTTTAAAGTGCAGTGAACAAACTTTTATAGAAGCTGATACCTTTTTCACCATTTTTAATGCATATTCCCACGCAAATCTCCTGTCAACTTTTTCTCTTTTTTTATGTTTAAGTTCTATAGCAACAACCTGGACATTTTTTTTAGGGAACAAATAAAAACTTAAATCTGGCCTTCTGTACGCAACACTGCTGCAGTTAACGACACAACAACATGTATTACATTTTTTCTTCACTTCCATAATAATAAAGTTTAAACTAATTGAAAATAAACCGTAATAAACAAACTAAATACGACACACACGTGTAATTACTTCGCGGGTATTCTTTTTCTTTTAGTGCGTCGAACGTCTGGTAGGTGGCGTATTCAAGCGCAAGAGGCAAGAGTTACCAATTGCGTGCGTTAGTCGAGTTCTATACCCGTATTATAAATCTGGCGGAGATTCACCGGTAGTTGCATTTTAAGTGCCATTTATTCCCAGCTGTACTGCAAGAATCTTTTCTTGCTATTTATCGTGTTCATCACCAACAGCGGCAATCATGGCATTTAAAATAATTCTATTAAACTGTTCTACTTGACCGTTACTATGCGGAGAAGCAATTGCATTTAAAGTGTGTTTGATTCGATAATACCATTAGACATCAAGTCGGATACAATATTTCTAACGAGTTTATTTTCGTAAAACAACAAACGATAAGGTTGATAGAACACCGGTATTTGGCTAGTCAAAACAATTTCCATTTCAATGTTGGCATTTCCTAATTCTGAATTATTTTGAGCAAAGCAGTCTTTATATTGTTCAAGCAAACTATAGAGTTGTTGTTGATAATTTGGAGGCAAATTGTTGACGACGTTAGGTACTTCAGAAATATCATTCTGTTCCGCAGGTATTCCCCTTGCAAGACAACGATCCTTTGGCAATGAAATGTTCCCATAGCTTATATTTAAAACAGATAAAACGCTTTCATAATTATAAAAGTCTATGTTCTTTTGAGGTACTACTACAAGTGAATTGTAAATTTCATGTTCTAAAAAATTTGTTACAACAGAACTAACTATTCATAATTTCGGAACGCACTAGGACACTATTTATTCCAGGTACTAGTTTAGAATTAAGTTTGGTTACTAAAGAAACTTTATCAGCACCTTTGACCACTTGACAATAACAAGTCGTTATTTTCATTAAACAAATGTAATTCTTTGTCGGTTTTAGTAATATAAATATTAGGAGCTTTCGTAAACGGACAACCGATAAGTAAATCAATCTCTTGAATTTCATCAGAGACAATAAAAATAGGAACGTCACCTGAGACGTCATCAATTCAATGCAACTATTTGCTTGTCTCAGTAAACTCTTTCCCACCATAACCTTGAAGGGTAGTTTTTTTTTATTAATAATTAATTCACAATTTAATATTTTTTGTAATTTGATTGTATTACAGGCGCTTCCAAAGTCAACACAGGCATTGATTTGTTTATTATTTAATTTAGCAGTAATGTGATATTTTTGATCATAAGGTTTTTGTGCGCGAAAACAACTGTCAAAAGTTGCTTGCTTACAAGTTACAAATTTTTGGTATCTAAAGTATTTCTCATTTCCCATTTCTCATTTCAAAGTGACTGAAATGTTTAAATAACAACCTATATTTTTCTCAACAGATTCAGATTTTTAGAGAAAAAATATCTACCTTTGGTTTGAAACCTTTTTTTATCCAAAACTTGTTTTTATCTAAAATTCTAATCTTTTGCCAATCTTTCCGAGAATAAGATTGAGACAAATGATGCTTTTCAAAAAAATTTTTATAAATTTTTTATATTTTCAATTATTTATTTTAAATTATTTAACTTTAAATATTTTTAATAAATTATTTTTTATTATTTAATTTTGAAAAGATACTTTTAAATTTTTTTTTTAAGATTTTTTTTTGTATGCTGATGAAGAGATGACAAAAAAGCACTCTTACATTCGTAACTCCCTCAATATTTAGCACCACCGAATTTTTCTTCCTAAAAATCTATTTTTTGCATTGATTTGCTAGATGCTCAAACTGCTTTCCTTCCCTTTCTTGACAATAAGCTAATTGTTCATAAAAGCTTGAGATTTACTTCTTAAGAGAGTTTCGGATAAAAAAAATTCTCTGTCAAAGATTGATATTTTTTCTTCAAAAATCTAAATCCGTCTAGAAAAATAAGAGTTGTTATTTTAAATTTTAAAATTACCTTTACTCTCTGTAAAGAAGTGAGGGGGTGAGAAATGGTTTAGTTATCAAAGAATTTGTAACGTGTAGCCAAGCAACTTTTGTACCAAATTTTTTTTCTGAAAACATGTTTTCGGGGAGATATTAACCCGTTGTCGGACTTTTGACGCACTCGATATATGCATAATATAACATGCGTTCATAAATCATCATTTAGATCTAGTCCTGCATTGTAGTTTAGCTTAAAATTTTGTTATTTGCTTGGATAGTATGACTGCCGACAAATGTCAAACAAACGTCAAAACTCGTTTATAATATTGTTATTTCTGCGTATAAACTAATCAAAAAATAAACATACGTTCAAAATTCTATGACAAGGTTTGATCCAAATAATTTATAGATTTTAAGCTAGCAATAACAAACAATAAAGTTATTACTATTATAAAATGTTCATTAATTTTCTCTTGTTTTTTCCTGTTTTTGACTTAGTAGTGAAACGTTAACTTTAAATGTTATTCTATTAAATCAAATACAGAAAATAATTATGTCAGTCAATTATTCTTTTGCGTGCAGAATTAAAACGTGCCGCTATTATTGGTCAATCAGATTTCACAAATTTTTTACTTCACACAGGTATGCTTTCGTGTGAATATTGTTTGCAATTTTGCAATTTTTTCAAAGCAATCACGGCATATTTCATAAAGGTCGACTGAAATAGTTATTTAGCTAATGAATTTAGAGCGAAATTTCCCACTTGAGCTCTTTGTTTGCAGCACGACTGAAAGGTGTGCTGCATTAATGCAAATGGGGGAAATTTCATTTCGAAAAAGTTAGGTACACTTTTTTTGCAACAAATAACTTAAAATTTTTAATAATAAATAACTCTAAATTGATAATAATAAATAAATAAACACATTTTTTAACCGACTTCAAAAAGTAGAACGTTTTCAATTCGCTGTAATTTTTTTAAGTTTGTTTTTATGTTTTCAGATCTTTTGACTAGGTAAACCAATTTTATTAATTTTTTTTTTATTCAAGATTTGAATAGTAGTTTTTAAGTCTTATTAATTTTTTTTGACATATATTTTTGACTCTTACAATTGTGAATTATCAAAACTGATAAAAAATAAGAAAGATTCATTTTGATAAAATTGAATAATTGTTTATTTTTTGATAATTTTAACAAATTAAACAAAAAGCAATTTACAACATTTCAATAAATAAAATCATAATTGATCATATTGAAGTCGGTTTTTTTTAAATTTTTAATTTGTTCACTTATTCAATACGCTGTTGTATTGAATTTCTTAAGATTTAATTTTAGTATGCTTTTATTATTAGTAAAAACTGTATCAAAACAGGTTGCGAGGCTTAGAAGGATTAAACTGAGAAACATACCGCATTTTTGTTTAATAGTCTATACCTATTTAAAGATTTTTGTAAGACACATGTATACATTTTAAAAGCTTTTTTGGTTCTTTTAGAATTTTTTCATCAAATCTAAATTAAGTGACAATAAAACCAATTAAAAAAACACAATTTTAAGAATAAAAAATTTTTTTAAAATTTGTTTAAAATAATTGACAGGAAAATTTATGTACATACAAGAAAAACTTACAAATAAACATATATTAATAATTTCCTTTTTACATACACACTGCATGTTGTAAAATTTTATGCCTAATACGAAAAAATAATACATTTCCTATCTCATCACACAAATAGCTATTTTAAAACCTGTCTCGGAATCAAACCAACTGATATCTGATAATTAATGAATATTCAAAATTTTTTATTCATAGCGATTCTGTAAAAACGTGGTTAAGGCAGTGGTTATCGTAATCACGGTGGCTGCGACAAAAGTTTTATAACTCTCGTAATCACTCCAACTAGATTTCGTATTCGTACCTGAAACCTGACTCCTACAAATCTAAATCTAACAGATTTTGTTTCTCGGCAAGAAAACCAACTCATTTTGACAATAGGTCCCATCCTCTGAAGACCGACGAAGCAAATAAGTTGTGGCAGCAAGCGGCTGCATTAATTAATAATTTACAAGGGCCACAAGAAAATTGAATTCAATTGAATTTTCGAATTTAATCTACGAGTTGAGTAATAGTAGTATATTTTTTCGGGTTAGTAATTTTAGTCTTTGTTTATTATTAGGTTTTTTTAACTATTAAAGAAAGTGGTTTTACATTTGTTTATTAATTTTTTGAGAATAAACACTTTTTTAATGGAGTTCTTTTGTACTAATTGGCATCGAAAACAGGGACAGGTACCTCAATAATTTTTCTACAAACCCTTTAGTATGAACCTTGTGGAGCAGACAAAGTCGTCAAAAGCTACAAATTATAAAAGATGTAAAGTACTAAAGTACTAAAGTACATTTTGTTTTCTCACCTTTAACCCTGCAAACGATACAACCTACAAAAAGCATTTTCGCTCATTAAAAAAAATTCCGATGCGTCTCTTAAAGTCTGTCTTTGAATATTCAGCTCCAATCTTCAATTTAAATTGCAATTTTAACAAATTATTCATAATTAACCAAATCGGTATATACCAATTTGTCATTTTTTTACGGATTTGCATAAATTTTAACACTGACAAACTAAACTTGCCGTCAAAAACTAAATCCGAACGTTATTTTTTCTCCTAACCACCGTGATTATGTTTCTAATCCCTTTTTCGAGTAAGAATGGTTAAGAAATAACCACTACAGCTGGCTGCAGCGCTTACAGAATCGCAAATCATGCGTTATATTTAACCACTTTGGTAGTTCTAATCACTCAACTGAGTGATAAAAAGCTAACCACTTTCTTACAGAATCGGTCTGAATGTGTTGTATTTTTTATCACTCATCATTGTTATTTAAGGTGGGTCTACACTCCAGCTTCTCATACTTTGAGTCTCTCTTATTCTGGAATCATTTCAACTTATGAAGGAGGTGGTTATTATCAAGACTTAGCAGATAATAGAAACCAAACCGCAAAAATAATCAAAAATTTAAGAGAAGGTCTGTGGATATCTCGCGGAACTAGAGCTATTTTTATTGACTTTACAGTTTATAATGCAAACTTAAATTTATTTGTGATTTGCAAGTAAGTTTTCTTTATAAGTAATAGTCTATGTTGAAAAGTCGATAAAATAAAATAAAAAAAACATTAGATACCTTGTTATTTAAAAAAAAAACCTAAAAAGATTTGATGAACAATTATTATTAACGTCATTTCTACAACTAAAAGTGTTTATACATGATGCTAATAGTGCTGGTCTCTGTGTAGCACGTGGCCCCATTTTGTTGAAATCACATTTTGTCTATCTTCAAATTGTTGGTTTAAATCAAATTTATTGATATTATTTTTAAAAGATGATGAAAATATAATGTTTTTATTTCTAGTTTAGTTACTCGTGAGAGAGGTAAATACGTGCACAATCCACAAGTAGCAGACTAAATTTTAAGACTGTCAAAGAAAGTTTAATGACTGATACTTTCACAGATATATCTTCACAGTTGTTTCTAACAACACTTTAATAATTACATTTGCACTGCTATAAAAACACACAAGAAATAAAAACATTTCACCACTTTCAAGGTTTTTAAGCAATTACAAAATAATGACGCTGTCTGTCTAAATTTATACCAACTCCTAACTGTTTGTTAATACAACAATAATTACATTTATATATGGTAAACGTCGGATGTAATTTGATATCTTTAATTCTGCTCAGTTGTGTAAGTTGCTATAATACTTTAGCACTAGTGGCTCAATATTAAATAAGAGGCTATCAACGTCAACTAGTTGCAATTAAAAACATTTTACATAATATAACAGTTTTTTACAGGTTGATATTTGAATTTCCTCCGACCGGTGGAGTTCTACCGTCCCATAAATTTAAAGCAGTAGAATTAATTAGTAATGTTAACAATTGGGATTATGTTACTCACGGAGCTGAGTATTTAGTCTATACAATATCTGTATATTTTCTCATTGAAGAAATTAGAGAATTTATATATTTCAAGCATCGTTACTTTTTACAATTTTGGACTTATATAGATCTTATTATTATAATAGTATAGATAAATTATGTTTCTAGAACACATTTTTAAGTTGTACATTTTAGCTAGCATTTGCAAATTTTTTTACTTCAGTTATTGTATTTCCAAATGTTGGACATGCGATTAAAAGAATAGAAGACAATATAACTAAGTATGGAAATTTGGAATATCATGGACAAATGAAAGATTTGTACAACAATTTAGCAGCTTTGTTGCTTTTTTTTACATTTATTAAACTTTTCAAATATTTGAACTTCAACAAAACTATGGGTCAACTTAATAACACTCTTAAAAGAGTAAGTAACTTTTGTTTTCTAATTTGTTTTTTGTCTTTCACAAAATTGTGATTTATGTTTAGATCCTTACAGGCATAGTGAGACAAGCAAGCTAAACAGCATATAAATAATTGTCGTAAAGAAAACAAGCATAAGGTCAAAACAAATTTGTTTAAACTAGATCTGTACACTTAATCATGTTTCGTTCTTATTGAGACTCTTTAGCAAGTCAAAACAGATTCTTATTTGTATAAACTTGTAGCAAAAATTTGAACTTATATTTAACCAATGTGTCTATTACTTCTGTAAAATGGAAAAAGGACTAAATCTATTGAAAATAAAAGCTCTTTGCAAGTCAAAAAACTAATTTTTACATGTTGATGTATAGTTCTCTCTAAATGATAGAAATCGATTCTGATAAAAATAATCAAAATCGCTGATTATCTAATAGTAGGGGAGCCCACGATGCTAAATGGAGATTTACTCGAGCGTCATAGAGACCTATTAGGTTGCAAAGCTTAGATGATAAAAAAAAAATGTTAAATAATATATACCTTTTCATCCGTGGGGGAAGCGGCTATAGATTTTTAAATATGTAAAAAAATACCGTTGCATGGACATACTCGTGCGCGTCAGATATTGATAGCATTAATGTCCTACGTATTTGTAATAATGTACGTATGTTAATCTGATCATTTACATGATGTGGGTAGTTGTACGTAAGGGTTGAAAATAAAAAAAAAATTATTAAGCGCGTCAGGTTTTCTAAGGGGGTGTTAAGTGCATCAAAAAAAAAGCTCTCGTTCAATAATCTGACGATTTCAATGTGACGCAAACTCGCAGCCATTATTATAATGTGCAAAAAAAATTCGCTATTTTGAAATATTCAAGCGTATCAGATTAAGATATATGTTGTTCATCTTTGTGTCCTAGACGTGCTGTCTCATAATCTGACGATTATCTGAAGGAATTCGCCTAATCTAATAAAAAAAAAAAATTTTTAGTTTTTTAAATCAATGAACTTAATTAATTGAGAAGCTCAGGAAGTAGCATGCAAATAAATAAGTGTATTTTTTTTGAGTAAAATGCTTGTATTTATAGGAGAATAATTTTTAAAAAATGGCCAAAAAAATTTAATTTTTTATAATTAGTTGATTAATTAATCATCATCTTCATCTTCATCAGTAGAATTATCTTCCTCTTCTGGGTCGAATTCATCCTCAGATTGCGTATATAGGTATCACCCAGCTGCACGCATTAAACTTTATTGACGATTTTTTATTATTTCGGCTTGCGGAAATCGTCAGATTATATATTTTTTGTTATCCTTGAATTATTTCTTTCAAAATAATAAAAAGTTTGGCTACGCTCGAGAATGTCGAGATGACGTTTTTTTTTACAACTTTGCTGCCCTCCCCTTTTTTTACGTCACTCTCAAATTGTCAAATTAGTGGAATATACACTTTTTAGCATGTAATTAACTCACCCTACCTTAATCTGACGCGCTCAAAAATTTCTAATGATCAATTTTTTTTACTAATCTGATCCTTTATCCTTTACGAGCGGCTTTATATATGGGGCTCATATTTGGTGGAGGTACTTAACCCGATACAAGGTATCGCCCTGTATATTAATCTGCCGCGTTTTAGTAAATCCCGAAATCCCCGCTTGGCCACCCTTACTATAAGTAGATTATCGTCTAAGTTATCACAATAGCGATTTCAGCCTAAAACACATATCTATAACTTGCTATATCTGTCTATTTGGGTGCTTGACTTTTATGTAAAGAGCTTTTAACGTTAATTAAAAAGCTATTTTTTAAAAGCATCTGTTTAATACTTGCAAAACCCTCTGTGCACATGGCCGGGTGGCCAAAAAACAAATGTAGCAAAAAAATATCAGTTAGCTTGTGAATCTCTGATACAATGAAACAACTTAGAGTGCAGATGCAGCAACCGATTGGAAAACGTATTATTGCAGAAAGCATTAAAGTTTTGAACATTTAAAACATTAAATAATTGTGTTTAAGGCTTATTGATTATAAAAAAACGTTCAATATCTTTTTGTTTAATAAAAAAAATATATTAATTTTCAATGTTCTGTTTGATACATTAATACGCGTTATTAAAATAAATTTTTCAACATATATCTCCAACGGTTGAAGCAGCCTGTTATCGAATTATGAAAACAATAATGATTTTTCTTGTAGTGTGCTTGGGATATTTTGGGTTTTTCTCTTATGTTTTTTATAATATTTTTTGCTTTTGCTGAGCTAGGCTATTTACTTTTTGGAAGCCAAGTGGAAGATTTTAGCAGTTTTACTGTAGCTATGTTTACTCTTCTCCGAACTATTCTTGGTGATTTTGACTATATAGCTATAGAAAAAGCTAATCGAATTTTAGCGCCTATTTATTTTTTGACTTACATATTTTTTGTCTTTTTTGTGCTTTTGGTAAGAATAATCATCAATTTAAAATATGTTAATGCACGTATTTAAGAATATGTTCCTGGCTATCATAAACGATACGTATGCTGATGTCAAAACTGAAATTGCTATAGCACCAGACGAAATGCAAATGAGTGAATTTCTTGCACAAGGATTTTATACATTTTTGGCAAAATTGGGTTTTAAAATTGAAGCTGTAAGAGAAAAAGCAGAGTTTAATGCTACAATTCAACAAATTCGAGATGCGTTGAAAAAGTATTTTTTGACATTCTTTTAATTGTAGGCAAACTTAATAGGTTTGCAAAAAGAGTTTTACGCAGCTCAACAGAAAGCTTCTATATCATTCGGTTACTTTAAAATTTGTTAATTCTTGTTAAACTGAGTTGAAAAAAATAGTTCACGGACGAGTGAAAACGTCTACCTGGTTCTTAAAATAATATTTTTTGAGAGTTGTTTAGAATTTATTGTAATAATGTAAATGGTTGTCTGAAAAACATCGTAAAAAATTAAAGCAATTTTTGGCACAAAATTTATTAAATACATCGTAAACAATTTAACAAAAAGCATTTGCTACTAAAAAATGCAAATAAGGCTAAAAAAATGTAACAAAAGCTAAAATAGGATGTTGCTTTTGACTTATAATTTGAGCTTTACATATTTTTATTGCAAACGCAATGTTATCCAATTTTGCCTAAGGTAATATTCTATATTTATAATTATTATTAAAAACTTACCATATTTATCATATTGCGCGTCCAACGGCAAGTTACGAAAACAAAACTCTTTTTATAATAGTTAGCAACCAATAGGTAATCAGGTACCGAAACCAATTTATGTATATAATATAAACATAAATCTCTTTCAAAATATTAAAACGTGTTATAATTACTAATCCATCAAATAAATAAAAAGTGTGGAATATTCTTCTATGAATGGGAAAAACATTTAAAAACGCCCGAAAATATTTTTAATCAAATAGTTAATACCAAAAAAAATTAACCAAGTTTATCGAGTAATGTATCAAAATCAAAAATAAATAAAAAGTGTTTACAAAAACATAGGTATACATAAATTATTTTTTGTGACTTGCGCCTGCAAAACATAACTTTCAACGTGTCCTAAGCGGCCTGAAACGCCGTGTTGCCAGCCTAGGCTTGAAAATGATTAGTATGACATTTGCTGTCATTGTCAATTGTCTTGTCAGACATTTATCAACGACAACTAGCGGTTAGTATTGTATAATGTTACAATTAATGTATAGCCCCCCAAAGTTCCTAAGCCGTAATGTGTGCTGGAGTATCGATTTTTTCAGAAAACAGAAATTTCGCTTTTTAAGAACGCAAATAGGTAACTTTTAAAATGTCAAAGCAATGTTTTTTTTTAATAAACAGGACATTTGGATTTTTTACTTAGTGTTGCCATATTATAGAAAAAACTTTTTTTAATAAAATATTCTTTTTATTTTTTAAAATAAAAAATCGGCAGCGGCTCAAAAAATCTTGTAAATCACACCTCCAAAAATGCTTTTGTAAGGGCTCGTAGTTTCAGTTAAGTTTTCAAAATCACTCGCCTTGCAAAATGCTTGTTTTCAGCCTTGTGATTCAAATAACTATTTTTAAATTTAATTGGAGATATAAAGTTAGCTCAAATTGTCTTTATAGGGTAAATAAAACAGAGAAGATAGACAAAAAAGCTTAAATACGTTTAGTCTTTAAGTGTCGGCTTTCCAGCTTGAATATGCAAGTTGAAAAAAAGTTTCTAAGTTTATTAAAATTAAAACTTTAACTTAATTTTGAACCTGTAATTTAGGTTATAAAATTCAGCTCCGTTTTTAAAAACTAATTTGTTCAACAAGTAATGGTTCAACAAGTAGATTTAAGACAGAAGTGTGGCTACTGCCGGTAAGTACTTATCACTTGTTACTAATGGAAATACATGCATATGTGTATGCTCTTGAATTTGCTGCTATTTGAGATTACAATAAGTCTTATTTGTCACTATGCAGCTAGATTTATATCAACTTTTATTAATTTAAACTTTTTTTTCTCAACTTGTAAATTTTTTTAATAATACCTGCTTAGTTAAACTGGAACATCTTGCACATGACTGTATCAAACAATCTATTATGTCTAAATATAGTACGACATTTATAAAAAATTTAAGATTGTCAGCTTATAGTAAATTAAAAATCTTTTATTTATTTTTTTAACCGACTTCAAAAAGATTCTCAATTCGACCATATATATTATACCCGCTGTTCATTATTAAGAGAAATCAAGGGTGGATGTATTTTTTTGGCAACAGAAATTAGATCAATTCCTACTAAAAATACTTAAAAAAACTACTCATTCTGAACACACAGATTAATCGATTATTTCAATTCTCTAGTTTCTCATTTTATTCCATTTCAAAAATCACATTGATTAATCTCTTATTAGTGACGGTAAACTAACCTGTATTGCACGTGTCTATTTCCAACTGGCAATCAATATTATGATCGACATTTAAGCACAGTAGCGTGCACATTAATGACGTGTCGATGCAAATTTTTATTTATTTAAAAGGTAAACAAAAAATTGCCAAACAGTATGAAAATATCGAGATATTTAATAGATGTCTTATTGGTTTTAATATGTATTCTGAAACTCTAATTAATAATTTATAAGTTGTAAGGTACCTATGTCATTGGTACCAAACGTACATTATTATATATAACGTATTTGTTGGATATAGATAAAGAGAAAAGAAATTTTTGTTGATTTCAGACATGGGTAGCTGTGCTGCAGTTGTTTTCTCAATATTATTATCAACAATTTTTTTAAAAAACTTTTTGAATGCATTTGCTATTTGGTTGCTTGTTGTCGTTTCTTGCCCCTCTCCATCTGTTGTGAGCTGTTTTTCTCTTAACTTTTTGATTTTTGTTTATAATTTGGCTGACAGTTTTGACTTTGTTAATTTTTGATGAAGATATTTTTGACATTTATAGCATTTCAATAAATTATTGTCTTTTGGTAATAGATATTGTTTATAGAGTTTGCGTAGGTTTAGGCCTTTATCGATAATTTTTAAGTAGTCCACGTTTTTTCTAGATAATTTCTGCCGGAAGAATTTTAAATTGTGACTTGCAGATTGGAAGTAAAATTAGAAAAGGTTGTAAAATAATTTAGTTTTTTAAGAAATTTCACTATAATGCTCGGTTCAATATTAGATGTCTTGTAAAATGAGTTAGAATAGCGCACAAGTGAGTGGAATCAAATTTTACATTAGAGACAAAAAATTTTCTAATCATAAATGAAAGTGTCTAAAATATGTGTATTTTTGCATAATCTTTTATACCTATTTAAAAGAAAATGATCTCATTTTTGTATCAAATCATGATTGGTCGGATGTAAGAAAGAATTTTTGATTTTTCAATATGTGCTCTTTTCTAAACTTATTATAAAAAAGAAAGCTTTAACGAGAATATTATATGACTATAAAACGTTGTATATTTTTCACGTGATTGACGTAATCTAATTACATAAACTGAAATGAAAACATAATATCAAAGGACTTAGGTTTCTCTTTTGCCGTTTCTTTACTTACAGTTGTTGGCCTATCGAATTTGAGAGTGTCAACTCATTTTTTGTCCTCAAGAATGTACTGAATCAAAACTTCAAATTATTCATTGTTCTAAAATTTATGAGTACTGTTGTGTTGTAAGCTTTGTATGTACCTTCAAGTGTGAGTTCAGGTCTAGAATCAACAAGCTTTGCCAATGAAAAAAAGATGTTATAAATCCATCTATAGACTGTGGAATAGTAATGACTTTATGTTTTTTTAAGTCATATCTAAATTAGTTATATTGTGAAATCTAGAACAAAATTTTCTGATGTTTAGACGTCTTTAATTTTTTGGGTATCTATTGAATTGTTTTTTTTTTAAAAACCGTATTATCTTTTTAAATCTATGGCTTGCCACCGTCGTAAGACTTAAAAAGCTTTCTTTGGTATGATTTTTATTATTATTTGCACAATTTACAATAGGATGTCAGCTAAAAACAGTCTCGGTTTTGACACTTGACAGTTAATCTACAACTTAATAAAAGTTTTACGCGCAATATAGAACCCGAACAGCGTTTGAAAACAATTGAAACGTTTGAGAACCGAAAAATGTTTCGGTTCTCTGAAAGTTTCAAAGACGCAATGATAAAAGTCAAGCGTCTGAACGATGAACTGTGCGGTGTCGTAAAGGCTGAGTTTGGAATGAAGTTAATTTTACACATTTTTATCACGATTAATAATGACTCACTAATGATATTGTAACGTGAAAGCTGTATAGTTTATTTATATAACTTATTTACACACTTATTTATTTATATACTAATATTACACTACTAATTTCACACTAATTTACATAAGTTATCAATATTACACTATTTTATATAAACTTTGTTCAAACAATCTGTACATTTATATTTATATTGCTTTGGGTACGTGACCCCTGTTCTGTGAATAATGAGGTGACTTTTTACTCATTGAGCGTTTACCTTGATTGTATTGGATATTATAATTATTTAGTGAGTTTATTCTCATTGAGTGTTTACCTTGATTATAGTACATAACTATTATTTAGTAAACTTATCTAATTGAGTGATTGCTTTAGTTATAGTGCATTAATATTATTGGCCAATTTACATTGAAAGTAGAGTTGAGTTTATAAAAATGATGCAGGTATTTAATGATATTAAAAGTTCTTATTTATGGTTTTGGAGCGCAACGTGAATTTGTCTGTTGTGCTCAGTAAACTATGCAATGTTAAATCACAATCATGTAGTTAAGACGCATGATGGGCTTGTGCTTTGTGTTCTGACTGGTAGTTTGGAGCGAGTATACTGTGATTGACTGGAGTTCCGGTTCCTTTATATTCATTGTACAACTCGCTATCAAGTCGGCAAGAATTATCAAAGAGAGGACAGAGACAGTAACATGTTAATTTAATAATCGTTATATTGATATATTAAGGCTAGACGCTCACCATTGTTTTTGTTATGTTTAGGTAACAAAGCAGTGACAAAGTAGGATATACCCGGATCAACTCAAGCTCAGCTAGGTAAATCCTGACATCTTATGAAAGATTCTTAAAATATAATTGTCAATAGAAATCTTTCAAGTTAAACTGAGTAATCTAAAAATTATCATGAATCATCTTCTTACAATTACGTAAATAGTTCATTAAAATGTTAAATTTTTTGGGCTTAGGGTGCGTAATGTCAGAGAGCGCAAATTTATTATTTTAGATATGAAGGGAAGTTTTTAAACTTAAATCCAAGTTTGCAGAGTTGCAACTTTTGTTCTATGACCGCCATCTTGAAAAAAAAGTTTTAATAGTTTTTATGGTTTATCTGCCATACTATAAGCTCACAAAAAATTTATTACCATTTTTTGTTGCATTTTTGTGACGACTGGTGCGCTTGTTAATGCATAGCTTTGTTGTTTATAAACCGATTTAGATAACTTTGTATTTGTTGAAAAGAACATGTCTCAACGGTGCTGTCATAATAATAAGGCAATTGAGGTTTGGTAATGGCATTCTAGAGAAATGTAGAAAAACTTAAAAATTGTACTGGCGACTAGCGCGTTTGTTATTACGAGTTTGCATTAGTTTCCTCTTTGACTTTATATCATCAATACCAACTTATTTGTTTTATTGTGAATTTAAAAATTTTTTATTTGCTTTCTTTACACTCACTTTTTTTGCATAATATTGCTGTTGTGACTTACCCCTTGTCGCAACCGTATTAAATTTTTTACATTAATTTTATTTTTTGGCTTTTTATTGTTCTAATGCTCCCCACTTTGCATTTGCCTTCTTTTTTTTGCAATTACTTGTAACAGTTTTTTTTGGCTTCTTCTTTCACAATTATATCTTTGTGTTTTGTAAAATTTTTTTTTTAACGAGATTTAGTGAAACTTACTTTTTTATGTCCCAAATACGCTGTAATTTATTTGATTAAAAATATTTATTTTTTCACCTTATTTTGAATTAATATCGAAAAAACACCCTAATTTTCAATCGAAAATTCACCCGTCAAAATATCAGCTTTTTTCAAAAACTTGCTATGGTTTCTGTTCGTTGAAATCTCTACTTTCCGATGGTAAAAAAAAAATATATGTTACTACAGTAAATCTTCTCAGAAAATGCAAAAATTCAAAAAAAACTTGAATTCGAAATTTTTTTTAATTATTGTAAATAATTTTATCTAAAAAATGTGATTGCTGCAATTTGTTTTAATTAAAAAGTTGATTTATTTAATGCTAATTACATTCATGTCATAGAAAATCTTGTTATATATAAATATAAATGTAAATCGTACTATTAATGTAGATGCTTTATTCTGATTACGTTATCCATTACAATATTTTTAAACACATTAATCTTATCATTCATAAATACCTTATCTTCAATTCTAATCACTTATCCATTAGTTTTTGCCTTTTTGATGGCATTTCTTCATCGTTAGATTCGTCAAACATCTCCGATTCTAGTAGATCTTCGAAATCTTCATTACTATCACCTTCTTCCACTCCAACATTATTTCCAGACTGCGTTGGTTCTTCATCCACAATTTCTTCTGAATCATTAACTTCCTCGTAGGTTTCTTCTTCAATCTTAGAGCAATTTTTAGAACCATGACAGTTTGAATATAAATTTGTGCATTTTAAACAATAGTGTGGGTTTTTTTGGAACGAATAAAAGTCTTAAGATGTTAGTACATTAAGGAGTAGTTTCGTATAAAAAAAAACAATAAATTGGATTGATTTTTGTTAGATTTTGACTTTCTAGACTTGTAAAATAAAAACTTTAATTGAACATAAAAACTGTAATTAAACAAAAAAACATAATTAATTCCCTTAACATTGCTTTACCCTTGAGTTTTTAATGTCCCTTAACATTTTTTTACCCTCAACGTTCTTTTACCCTTAACTTTTTAATGTGTTTTTTGATAGATTCTTGTCAAATGAAGACTTTCTGAACTTGCAACGTCTTTCCAGAAAAAGTAAAATTTATATACATTCGACAAAAAAAGTGTAATTAAACATATATTCCTCTAACATTCAACACAAAAAACATAATTAAACATACACTACCCTAACATTAAAGAACAAAACCTAATTTATAATAATTAAAAAAAAACTTTCGAATTCAAGTTTTTTTTGAATTTTTGCATTTTCTGAGAAGATTTACTGTAGTAACATATACATATTTTTTTTACCATCGGAAAGTAGAGATTTCAACGAACAGAAACCATACCAACTTTTCGAAAAAAACTGATATTTTGACGGGTGAATTTTCGATTTAAAATTAGGGTGTTTTTTCGATATTAATTCAAAATAAGGTGAAAAAATAATAAATATTTTTAATCAAATAAATTACAGCGTATTTGGGACATAAAAAGGTAAGTTTTCACCAAATGTTGTTAAAAAAAAAAAATTTTTGTAAAAGATAAAAATAAAAAACCAAAAACTTGGTTTTTTAAGATTTTCACATAAATTTTAAGGTTATGTAAAAAAATGTGAATACAAAAGTTTTAGATCTTTTTATTACCTACAACTTAGCCATTTGGCTTTTTTTGATAGGACTTTTAGTTTTGAAGGAAATCAAGAAAAACCGTTTTTTCCCTTAAAAACTCACCCCAATCTCCTTCCCGACTTCAGATCGCCCGTAAATTATTTTTTCTTTAATTGTTATAATATTTTCTTCCTTTTCTAATGAGTTTCATTCTACTATTATTTTTTTTCACTTTTTATTATTTTTAAAAGTTTCTAGCGTGGTCTAATAGAATTTGTTTAATTGAATTACAAGTCTTTAAAAGACCTTGAACTTTAAAAGCACACTAAGAGTTTACTGACTGAAACCTTATTTTAATTTTAATAAACCATCGCAGCTGCTCTAACAAACTGCACGACAAGCGATATAAATCACCAATAAAAAACAACCACCTTGTGGGACGTAACAAGGGGGCTTTTAATCACTCTACAAAGCGATAATGTAATAAACGCTACAACGCAAATTACGCCAGTGCGTTGTACGAATACGCACTTCTAACGTTTGCTTGATTATTGAACCATCAAAGGCAGGGGCTTTGTTACCTTATATAACGTTATATAAATCTTACTACTTGAGTTTAGAAACCTGACCTGCTACAACAATTGTGCGGAAGGAATTGTGTGTATTTATGTTTAGAATATGATTGGGTGTATTCTGCCGAAACAGAATATTTGTTAGAAATTCTCAACTGCTACAACAGAACAGGGAACATCGTACCGTCGTTTGTATAGGCTTTTAAAATTATTTCATAAAACGTTTATCAACGTTTTACTAATTGCTACTTTAATTAGTAATTTAATTGAAATAACTTATATTTTAGTTTTGAACTGAGTAATTACATCAATGTTTGTTTGTGTCAATTCTAGTCTACTGAAGAGTAATCTCATTGAATTAATTTGAACTGAATTAATTTTAATTCAATTAATAATTAATATTAATTTTCTAACAGTAACAAAATTGAATTTCGGAAATATCATTCAAGACGCAAAATCATCTAATACATATATTAATTTATCTACAATCAATATTGTCTTGACAAAACTGTGAGTTTTTACTTATTAATTGAATTATTATTTGCATTAAGTTAAACTTACAAGAATTGAGATAATTTAGAAAACTATAACTCATAGAGCATCCTCTAAATTGGCCAGTACTTTAGTTCTTTTAGAACGAATAATGTAGGCTGCTAAATTAAGTCAATTACATAATTTAAACTGTGATATAATTACTTTGATGACTAAAATATTAATTACTTAATCAACTACATCATCTGACGATACGAGATGTAGATCAAAATGGGCGAATATACAATAGTTATTTGAATCACAAGGCCGGAAACAGGCATTTTGCAAGACGAGTGATTTTGGGTCCCCAAACTACGAGCTCTTGCAAAAGCGTTTTCGGAGGTGTGATTCACAAAATTTTTTGTGCCGCTGCCGATTTTTTGTTTTAAAAAATAAAAAGAATTTTTTATTAAAAAAAGTTTTTTCCATCTTATGGCAACGCTAAGTAAAAAATTCAGATGTCCTGTTTATTAAAAAGAAAAATATTTGCTTTGACATTTTAAAAGTTACTTATTTATTTGCGTTCTTAAAAAGTGAAATTGCTGTTTTCTGAAAAAGTCGATACTCCAGCACACATTACGGCTTAGGAACTTTGGGGGGCTATACATTAATTGTAACAATATACAATACAAACCGTTAGTTGTCATTGATAAATGTCTGACAATTGACAATTACCGCAAATGTCATAGTAATGTTTTTCTAGCCTAGGCTGGCAAGACAGCGTTTCAGGCCGCTTAGGACACGTTGAAAGTTATGTTTTGCAAGCGCAAGGCACAAAAAATAACATATTAACAAAACCATCATTTACAAATTAATTAGTAATATTTTAATTCGTAATTTAATAACTTTGATCAGACTGATATAATATATTTTATTTTAATTACATTATTCTAATATAGTATAATAATTAAAGATTTGGTTTTTGTCTTTTGAACTATTTAAGATTTTAATTAATTTTATTAACTGGTTAATGAAGTAATTTTGAAAGTATTCAACTGACAGATAACTCATCAAAACCATTAATACGGAATAGTGTTATACAAATTTTGTGAGGTCAATTACTCACAGCTTTACTTCTGGATTGCACATGGTTCTTAATTTGCACAACTGAATTTGATCACCTTTTCTTACTGCCACCCAAATTAACACTGACTCCCTATTTTAGTTATTTTGTAATTCTTTCTTTCCTTCTCTTAAAATTTAAGATCCAGGATATTTTCTTAGTTTTACTCTGTATATAATTCTCTTCTTTTTGCTTTTAATCTCATTTAGAATAACTAGAAATTTACCCGCTCATAGAATTTCTTTTAAAACTTCTACGAAATGGTTCATAGCTAGAACCGCCCCGCCTGATTTATTTTTGCGTGTGTTTCCCTTATTTTTTTGACTAATGTATATTTAATATTACTTATTTACTTCAAAACTTTCAAAATGTTATTTTGTTTAATTTTTTTTGTTATAAATTTGAATCGAAATTTCCACTGCGTTACACTAGTGACATAAAATTCTCAGCTAAATTACTTGTATCATTAGTAATTAACTGATCGCATTTTTGTAAAAGAGGTCTCAGACATTCTTCCATCGATTTTTTTACAAACAATTTATTTTCGGGCATTGTTTTTAAAGACTGATCTTTGCGAATTACAAAAATACGGTCTGGACTACACTCTGTGAACTCCGAAGACATGGTTTGGAGAATTTCTAACATCGTATTTGAAATCTTCTGATGTGTTTTTTGCTTAGCGTTGTAAGCAATTGTTTTTCGAACAGCATTCTTAAGTCTGAAAATATATGCGTTGATCATCTGTTTTTTGATTAAAGGAGTTTTACTTTGCAATTTGAATAACGTTTTTGTGTTAACACTTCACAACATGATTAGCGCACTCTCTTATTTTCAGGTTTTTTCCATAAGGTACAAGCTTCACTACTTTCATTGGAGACACTTGAATCTCGGTCTCCAATAAGAGTTCTGTATTCTAGTTCATGAATATCAAAGCTTGACCAAAATGCTTCTACGATCATATTGTATTCCATTGATGAAGAAGACCCGTGTCAATTTTTGAAGCAATCTTTGTGATTTCTAGAAAAATTATTGTTTTTAAGATATTGGCATTTAGAGCCATATTTATTTCTGACGTCAATGTGTAGTAATTTTTTGTTTTTTAGACCAGAATTTGCCTTGTATCGATGATCATGGCTTCTGTGAGACAAGCCTCTATCAACAATTACTGCTATAAATAGCGTTTTACTATTTTCTGTCACATCGCCGCTTTCAATAGCTGATCTTTTTTCTTCTTTTTCTGCCTCAATCATCGACCGGTACAATATATCTTTCCAACAAGTTCTAAACTTTTTTTCTTTTTTTCTAAATGTACTTTTATTTAAAAATTTTATACTCATCGTTGACATAATTTCTTCTAGGTTATTATGTCCACTGTCAATGGCTATTGTTCCACAAACTGATTCAGCTATTGTCAGATTGTTTGGGGTGGTCTCTTGTGTCTTCGTCGGTTTATTTGTAACAATACGAATGTCTCGACAAAATGAACACTCAAATTTGAGCTTCCATCTGAAAGACTTTGATAAACTTTCAATTAATCTGTAGTAACCGTTCTAGCTTTTTAGACACATTACTCTGTGATATTTTAAGCTTGTAATTTCCGTCAAAAAAAGTTTTCCGTCTACAATAAAGCTACTATCAACTGACTCTAGATCTAGACCAGGCTTGAGAGTTTCTTTTACGATGATCAAATTATTTTCATAATCTGAAGCGTAATCTTTTGATATTGAATTTTTGTTGCTGCCGAAAGCACTTGTTATATTACCTCGTTTTATTGTAGGTAAGTTCAAACGCAATAAAAAGGCGGTTGTTCCAAAAATGAGGTTGCTCATTATATTCGATTTCTTCTACAAAATCATAAACCTTATTGTTTACATTACTTTTTTCTGAGGAAGCATTGCTACTGCATGGCTCTGCAATATCACAAGCTGCAGCATTTATTTTAGCGCGTCTTTTCGTGAATGAAGCCGTGAATTAAGAAACCGTTTTTTTTTGTAGGGCTTTTTTTTGTTCAAAGATACACTAGGTGGACCTTTATAAAAATGAACAGCTTATTATTAATGTTGGAAAACTTTTAGGTTGTTTCAAACGCCATCTACTGTTTTAGAAACACACTAAACAGCTCTAGACTTTGGTCTTAAGTTTTTTTTATTGCACTGACTTTCGTTCATTCAATAAAAAATAGTTTTTTACATTTTCATCTTGAATAACTATTTTAAAATGTTGAATTTTTTATGGCACTGGATTAAATGATTATTATGCAAATAAAAACCTTTAAAAATTAAAAAAGATTGCTCTTACTTTTTGGAGCAACAAATGATTTACAAAAAATGTTTTTTCACAACGTATGTTTAATACGTAATCATTCATGCTCATAATTGTTTATGAGCTGATCAATATATAAAATACAATAAACAGAAATGTTTTTTCTGAAAAAATAATGAATTTTCAAAACTTTTTAAGTGAATTGGCTGTAAATGATATGAGTTGCAATTTGCAGATGTGGCTTCAGTGATTTGGAAATTGAAATGTTTTTTGCGAGATATAATATAGATCCGCTAGCAGAAGTAGGTGACTATGATGTGAAAAAAATTATGAAGGAGTTAGAAGGTCCTTCCACAGCCCGAAAGAAAGCGGACGATGAATCCACACTTGTACATGTTAGCGATTTTATTACGTAAAAATTAGAAATATAATTATAAATAAAAAATTAAAATAAATTATTCCAGACAACAAGAACGTTTAGATCAAATCGAGGCAAGTATTCAAATATTAGTGACAAAAATTGATGATCTTCTGAGAAAACTGGAAGCTCTAGAAAATCTCCGAAAAGCTAGAGTTCAACAGGGTTAATTAAAATTATCTTTTAATATTACACAATATTGATGTTATACAATAATTTTAACGCTCAAGTTTAGTTGTGCGCTATAAATCAAGTGGATTTTGAGCTAGCAACAATTGATATTTATGTATCTGTTTCAGTCAGTTCACAATAAAATATTTATTAATAAAAACCCAAAAACCAAGCGCAAACGACTAAAAAATCTTTATACTGTAAGGAGTATTTTTTTGACGCAATATGCATAAGAATAATGGTGAAAGCGCCTGGTTAATTAAATTCATATAATTAAATAACTTATGGCCGGTTTCACAAAGCGTTGTTAAATTTTAACATCGTGTTAAATATTTTAACACGATGTTAAAATCTATTTGGGTTTCATAAAACGTTGTTTCTAATGTCAATGTCAAATTTAACACAAGTTGAGCTAACACGTTGTTAAATCTTGTGTAAACGTTGTTAACTAACAACGTGTTAAAAATCTGTTGTAAAACCCGTTCTTATTTTAACAACGTGTTAATTTTAACACAATGTTAGCTACCAACGTGCTAGCCAAATTTTAACAACGCTTTGTGAAACCGGCCACTAGTCTCATTAAAATACAGTAATTGTCAGATTGTTTTACCACATTTTTTTTCTGATTATAAATACAATTTAAATACTGCATAAATACAAGATTAACAAACTACATCATTATTAACCATATACTAGAACTCACTCTCTTTGTGGCCCCCGCTAAGAAACCGCCTCGAACGAATTGAACGGATTAGATTAACCATACATGAAACACATTCACACATAATGTACCTGTCAATAATACTTATCGAAGGAACTCAACGGGGGCTTGTTCTCGCCAGGGAATCTTTCTCTATTCCAGCTTTGTAGAGGACATCCTCTGCTACTCTTTAAGACTTTAATGACTTTAAGACTTCCCTCTGCTCCATTTTTCAACCTATCTATTATTTTTTGTACCAATGTGAGAAGTTATAAAGGCCTTCTTACTCTCAAGCCTGCACCCAAATTCCACCTAGATGGCCATTGGCTACAGTGTTTCCAGAGAGGAGAATGAAAATAAGATTAAGGAATAATCAAATGTATAAGAACACTGCAACCTTTGTAGAGTTTACAATTTTGATATTTTTGTAATAGTGTGAGTTTATATTTAATTAAATTATTGACATATGTCAATGTGTTCGCTACGATATAACCTAATTTTTTTTTATGAAAGTTACGTCAAATATTTGTCAAGAAACAAACGTTTTCGGTTACATTGTTGCAACTAGGCAATTAAAAATTTTTTTTTAAAAGTGTTGCCAAATTAAATATTTATTAAAAAAAATTTTTTTTTTGATTGTATTAATTTTAAACAAATGTTTCTAATTAATAATTATACAAGAAAAATTTGAAACTTTTGTTATTTAATTTCCGACAATCAAATGTGCGAAAAAAAAATTTGCAAAAAATTAAAAATAAAAAAATGTTAATTTAAAAGATATGCGATGATTTAAGTAAAAAAGGCATCAAAAAAAACTAAAAAATATTATAAATTTGTTGATAATAAAAAAGAAAAGATAATTTAAGTAGTATAGAAAAACAAAATTATGATATTTGTAGAAAAATAAAATTTGATAAAATTATGTAAAGAATAAAAAAAATCGAAAAAAAAATTTATAGAAAAGAAAATGTTTAGATTGGAAAACTATGTTATAAATACGGAAAAAAAAAATGTTAAAATATCAGGAGTTTATAGATGGATAATACCATATTAAAAAAAAAGTAGTATAAAAAAAAATTAGAATACACAAAAAAAGAAAATGTAAGAAAGAAATAAAACGAAAATAAAAAAAATTAAAAAAAAAAATTAAAATTAAGTAAATACATTATAAAAATAGGAACAAATAGAATCAAAAAGAAGAAAGTGAAGAGAAATAAAAAAACGAGTTTGAAAAAAAAGTTGAAGAGATAAAAAAGAAAAAAAATAAAAAGAAAGAGAAAATAAAAATTTTAATGTACAAATTTCTATAGAGTAGTTGTATTTTTGAATTTGATATATGATATATAACTAAAATATAAATAATTTTTATTGATTTTTTCTTTAGATTATGTATGATTGTAATTGAATGATTACATATTTTGAAAAAAATAAATAGAAAATAGGAAAAAAATAGAAAAAGAAAACAAATAAAAAAAAAGAAATAATATAGTATATAATTAATAAAATGTAATACGAACCTTTTTAATAATAATAAAATATGGTTGTTTTACGGTTGCCTAAGGCAACCTTATACATATAAGAAAGTGAGGTAAATAAAAGGAGAAATAAATAAAAAAATATAATAATAGAAACAAAAATAAATATATAAAATAACAATTATAATTTTGAAAAAAAATAATAAAAGACTTTTTTTAGAAGAGAATAAGAAAAAATTCATAAAAATTATTATAATATATTATAGTTTTTATACTTCTAATTTTAATAACAATTATTATTAAAGTAGTAAAATTAATATAAAAATAAAAAAAATTTAAACCATGAAAAAAAAATACAAATAAAAGAAAGAAGAAAATTGGAAAAAAAAAGAAAAATAAAAATTAAGTATATTAAATAAAATGTAATGCAAAATTTTTTTATAAAAAAAAAATTGTTGTGTTATTGTTGCCGAAGGCAACCCTTTACATATAAGAGAGTATAGTAAGAACAAGAAGGAATAAAAAAAATATATATAATATAAATAATATAAAATAATGATAGATAGTAATATTATTTTTAAATATTAAAGTAATATTAATATAAAAACGTTATGTCAAAATCTGATCTCAAATGTTATAACAAGAATTTTTATAACAGAAAATGACTGTTCGCCACCTAAATAATGAGAAAAAAATAAAAAATTTATAATAATAATGAATAGTAAAAGTATTTTCAAAAATAAATAATAATAGATTTATATATGTTGCCGCAGGCAACATTCAATACGAGTGAGTAGAACAAGTACAAAAAAAAATAAAAAACAAAAATTTTAGTAAATGGTAATATGCTTCCTTTATTATAAAAAAAAGATGAGAAAGATAAAAGAAAAAGAAATAAGTATAATTAATAAACTCTAATTAAAATTTTTTAAATAAATAATAATAAATTTCAAGATAAATAATAATAAGCTAGGTTTATATAAATGTTGTCGAAGGCAAACGTTGATATGAGAAAGTAGAATAAGTACAAAAAGAAATAAATAAAAATAAATTACAATAAAAAAATAAATAAACAATAATCTAATAAAAAAAAAATGCGTTTATTTTACGGTTGCCGAAGGCAACCCCTTTAGGTTTATCCACGTTGCCGTAGGCAACCCTTTACTCAAGAGAGTAGGGTAAGCACCCGGAGGGTGCGCGACCCAACTCTCGTTTAACCATAATAAAATGCGTTAGTTGCGTTTTTGTCGGACAAATTGCAAATTTTTTAAATTTTCTCTCAAATGTATATTTTTTTTTGAAATAAAATTATTAACGTTTCACATAAACGTGTTTTCTTTATTAAATTTGATTAAGTTTTTTTTGTCGCGAATAGCCCCCTTAAGCGCTAGAGGTACAACCAATAAATTTGAAGAGATAGAATGATCAAAATTTGTTGAGAATGACCGAGAAACGCACTATAGATAGAATGTGGACCGTCCTCAATTATTGATTGTCAATTTAATGACGTATCGTCAATCTAATGTCTAACGGTAACAAATTTAAATTGTTGGGTTATGTCATTTTAAATATTTAAATTTATAATTGTGAAAAATAATGAAAGTAAAGCTTTTAATGAGGCTAAAATGTCGATGGGATATGATGGGGTAGTGGTTTGTTTTGTTTGCTTGATGGAAACGTGCATTGTAAAGTACAAAAATTGTCAACGATGATTTTTTTGAGGCTATCACGAATCATAACAAAATACAGCTGGAATATAATAAACAAAACTTTTAAGTGATGGGGGCCCTACTTATTAAAAGGTCTAAAGTGGTTTTATTAAAATCGATATGTAATAGAAGATTGTATAAAGTTTTACACCTTCATGTGTCAAGCGATTGATTTTTATATATTTATTGGAAATTAATGATTATTTTTAACATTCCAACGCTACCCAGGTAACTGGAAAGGAGTTTGACTTATTGTGGTGGAAAATAAAGCAGTGTTTTGTGTGTTATTTATGATAAAAAAAGCTGTTGATGGCAGAGCCCCTTTTTTAAAGTGAAGAAAAGTGAGGTTAAATATACAGAGACGTTGATAACTACGTTGGTTTGATTAGTAGAATGAGATGACCATACTTTTTTTAACATCCCAATGCTTATTGAAGCATCAAACTTCAGACTGCGAGAGTCGTGTTGAAGAATGTTCCGAAACAAAGCATGATAATTTCAATACAAAACAAGCTACTCTACTATTTCTAAGGTTAAGAACACGTTATAATGACAAATTTAATGATAGGAAAACATTAAAGAACTCTCTTTGGCAAAAAATTTCAACCGAAATAAGAAGCAATGCTTTTGATATACCCGAAGGACGTGGAGGGGCTGACACTTTTCGAAAATAACTGGCACAGGAAGAAGAGAGACCCTCCACTCTATTTTGAGGTAAATGCTATTTTGGGGAGTAAGGACAAGGTCAACCCTCCATAGTTAGAAGATTCTTTAGAAATAAGTATAGATGCTGAAGACATACATAGGGAAATAAAAAATAAGTTTGTTGTAATATTGTCATAATTATTTGATATTTTAGATTCCGTTCTTCTAAAACTTCAGTTCGACCAACAAGCAATGTCACTAAGGTGCTAGAAGTAATAACACAACAACAACACCAGGAAGTAAGAGAAGAGAAAGCAAAATATATGAAGATTTTAGAAAATGCTATAGCTGTTCAAAATGAACAGAGAGAAAGACTTTTTCAATTGTTACAAAGAGCCGATAAACGTAAGATTGTTTGCCCATTATTTTACCCAGAAAATCTCTTTTATTTTTGTTATGTAGATAGTTACGTTAGCGTTTTATAAATAAAAAGATATATATATGTCAATTTTTATTTTATTTTTTTACATTAAATCTGCGGCAATACGATCCTTTTTAATTACCCCTAAATTCATCTCTAATCTGGGATTATACTGTTCTTCCTCTAATTGGTTATAATCAAAAAATGCACCTTTCCATAAATCATTATTTAAATAACAAAAATTGTGTAACACACATGCAGCAGTCACGACTTCAATAGCTTTTGATATGGAGTAGGTGTTTATGAACTGAAGTCGTCTCCATCTTCCCAATAAAATGCCAAAAGTAGGTTCAATACAAACTCTGTCTGCACTTAATATATAATTGTGGTGTCTTTGAATGCATGTCCTTGCATCTCTGTATGGTTTTATTAGCCAACTTGATAATGGAATAGCACTGTCTCCTATGACATGGTAATCATCGTTGGGAAAATATCTATGTTTTCCAAATCGTTCAATATTCCTTACAAAGATTGAATTGGCAAACACCTAAAACATAAGATAAGTGCCATAAGTAATTTTTAATGTAAAATATTTTTATTATTCTTACTCTCGCATCATGAGCTGAACGTGGGAAACCGATGAAAACACAAGTGAAAATTTTCTTAGAGTTACAAATTCCTATTAGATTTATAGAATGTCACATGTATCTGTCTGCATAACTTTCATGTTGATTTATTGGCACTTTAATGTTGATATGACACCCATCAACAGGCCCATATTACACCTGAAAATCCAGTGTTACTTCATTCATCACAATTAAAAGTCATACATCTGCTCTTACCAGGATAATGACTAAATTCTTTATCGCTATCACAATAATAAGAAAACCCAACTGTCAGACTGTCACCATCGTCGAACCTAACCTTAAACCAATTTTTGACATTAAAAAATCAATAATAATGTCAAAAAGTAAATTTGACATGTGTCATTGATTTAAAAAGGTTCTCAAAATTTATCGAAACGAGGAGGACTGAAATGTAATAAATAAGTTTTGCGACCCAACTCTCGTTACATATAAATAAAACGCGATAGCGGCGTCTCTTTCTTGCAAAAGTGACGCGTAAAAAAGATTTATTAATTATGACAAATTGTTAAATGTTGTAAGAAATTTGATAAAAAACGGCATCAATAGAGTTTCGTTGTGATGTTTTGAGATAAGAATTGGATTTTTTTGTGCTAGGAGGGATTCTTAGTAAAAAAAATTTTTCAAACAAATGACCGATAAAGTGAGTAAACGGATAGGACATTTATAGGACGTTGACCAAAAAACCACAATAGATAGATACTCAAATTCAGAAAACAGTCCGTATTTTTGGAGAATTTTTTCAATTTTGTTGGCTTTCCTGAAATAACTAATGCGAGTCGACGAAACGAGCTGCTCGAAAATAATCGATTCAGATAAGATTTCGGTAAGAAAATTTCTTTTAAATTGAATTATTTGCTATATTATAATTATTAGAATGTATTTCAATGGATTTTACAGCTACAAAATAGAAATATCGCTAAATTTTTCATTAAAAAAGTTCAAATGTCAAATATTGATCCATTTCTTCATAACCTTAAAATGTCATTTGTCAAATTATCGATTCGTGATGATATTATAATATTCTAAAAAAAAGCAATTTATTGCTGCAATTATATCGAAAATCGACGAGATTATGCAAGATTAGAGCATCAAAAGCCCAGAAGATATCATCAAGATCATCATCAAAGGTAAGTAAAAAACGCAACGGTAGGGCTTTTCGCCAAATAAAACTTTATTATTGATTGGATCCGGAAGAATTAAAGCCTTCCAACCTTCTTTTCAATAGAATAAAGATTGCATTTATGGATTTGGTCAGCTCTGCTATGTCGTATCTATAATATATCTAACAGCCTAATCCCTTATATTATCATCACATTCGGGTGGACGAGGCAAATATAACCTCACTTTAAATAGAGACAAAGATTATAAATAAACATATTTATTTTGTAGAATGAATTGAGTGTCTTCGTACTACAATAATATAAAATGGAAGAACAATATGATAGAGACAATGACTGGAGTTCTCTTCAAGCTGGAATATAATAAAAATTAAAGCCTTCCAACCTTCTTTTCAATAGAATAAAGATTGCATTTATGGATTTGGTCAGCTCTGCTATGTCGTATCTATAATATATCTAACAACCCCATTTCTTATATTATCATCACATTCGGGTGGACGAGGCAAATATAACCTCACTTTAAATAGTGACAAAGATTATAAATAAACATATTTATTTTGTAGAATGAATTGAGTGTCTTCGTACCGCTAATTCGTACCGCTAAGAACAATATGATAGAGACAATGACTGGAGTTTCCTTCAAGCTGGAATTTAATAAATGAGACTTATAGAAATATAATTAATATAGGTCAATGACCTCATAATTTGATTATATATGCTCTATGTTTATTGATAGAAGAAGAATTTTGCATAAATGAATTAGAAAAAGATGTGTTTATAAAAAGATCTATTAAAATACAAGTAATAAAGTTATCTGAAAATCTTTCCTAAGATGTAAATTTGTAGTGCATGAAATGCTGTATAAAAAAATGAAAACTAAAACATTTTAATTTTAATAAAAAGCAAGAAGCTTTTTCAGAAAAGATATGTAGGTATATACCTTATTATTATAATTATATTATTTTTTACTTTAAATATAAATGATTTGTAAAACTAAACGCTTAATTTTATCAAGTTTAAATGGCTTGAATGTGATTAGTGTAATTTAGACAATATTTTATCAAAATAACAATGAGATATAATATGATTTGTTGATGAAAGCACAAGGCCGCGATGAAGATAGACACCTTCTCAAATTGAAAAATTTTACAACATGATATTGTCTTTATTATCAATATTTTATTGATTAATTTAATATGAGTTTTATGTTGCTATATTAAAATGAAGACACTTTTAATAATTCTTCCAGTAAATACTTATTTAAAATGTTTATGTACAAAGTACAATGTAATTTTTTTATTGTTTAATTACACAATGTAAACATTTTGAGAGAAGGCTGCAAATGTGTATGTTAAAAGTAATAAAATAAATCAATAAGATCTGTTTGAGTTGGCAATCCTAAATTTTATTTTAAAATTGTAATACGGCAACAACTTCATATTGTTGTTGTTGATGAGTGAGACATCTACGACATTGACAGATGTCATTGTGCTTGCTATGATATAACTTACTTTTTTTTTATAAAAGATACGTCAAATATTTGTCAAACAAGCGTTTAAGGTTACAGTGTTGATACTAGGTTAATAAAAAAATCTCTAAGAAGTGTTGCCAACTAAAAAAATATTGATAAAAAATTTTTGTTTTATTTATGCTGTACAAGCTAATGTTTATAATTAATAATTATAAAAGAAAAGTTTTGAATTTGTCTTTATCTGAATTGTTAACAAGAGAAAATAGGAACGGCGTTTTCGGTTACAATGTTGCAGCTACGCGTAAATAGAAAAGTTTTTTATAGTCATTATTAATTAAATTAAAAAGTCATTATTAATTACAAGCTTAAGAAAGTTTGAGTTGGCAATCTTATATTTTATATTAAAATTGTACCACAGCAATAATTTTCTATTGATTATAGGTGACACACCTTTGACACTGACGACATCATTGACAGATGTCATTGTTCTTGCTATGACATAACCTACATTTTTTTTTTATAAAAGTTTCGTCAAATATTTGTGATACAAGTGTTTCCGGTTATACTGTTAACACTAGAAAAATAAAAAAAAATAAAAAGGGATGCTAACTGAAAAAGCAATTAATAAAATTTTTTTTTTTGAATTATGCTGTACAAACAAATGTTTATAATAATTAAATATTAAAGAAAAGTTTCAAATTTGTGTTTATCTAAATTGTTGACAAGAGGCAATAGGAATGACGTTTCCGGTTACAGTGTTGCAGCTAGGCGCAAATATAAAAGGTTTTTAAAAATGTTATCAAATAAAAAAGTCATTATTAGTCACGCTTAGGAGTGTTTTAGCTTAATGGTAATTTTAAATTTAATATTAAAATTGTACCACAACAAAAACTTCATATTGTTGATGGGTGACACATCTTTGACACCGACAACATCATTGACAGATGTTATTGTGCTTGAGCTATGACATAACATTCATTTTTTTATGAAAGTTACGTAAAATATTAAAAAAAAAAAAGTGTTTTTGGTTACAGTGTTGCCACTAGGCAATTAAAAATTTTTTTTTTAAAAGTGTTGCCTAATTAAATATTTATTAAAAAAAAATTTTTTTTGATTGTATTAATTATAAACAAATGTTTCTAATTAATAATTATACATGCAAAATTTTTTTTATAAAAAAAAAATGTTGTGTTATTGTTGCCGAAGGCAACCTTTTACATATAAGAGAGTATGGTAAGGACAAGAAGGAATAAAATATATATATCTATATATATATATAATGAATGAAAAAAATAATATAAAATAATGATAGATAGTAATACTATTTTTAAATATTAAAGTAATATTAATATGAAAAGGTTGTGTCAAAATCTGATCTCAAATGTTATAACGAGAATTTTTATAACAGAAAATGACTGTCCGCCACCTAAATAATGAGAAAAAAATTAAAAATTTATAATAATAATGAATAGTAAAAGTATTTTTAAAAATAAATGATAATAGATTTATATATGTTGCCGCAGGCAACATTCAATACGAGTAAGTAGAACAAGTACAAAAAAAAAAAAATAAAAAAAATTTTAGTAAATGCTAATATGCTTGCTTTATTATAAAAAAAAGATGAGAAAGATAAAAGAAAAAGAAATAAGTATAATTAATAAATTCTAATTTATTAGAATTCTAAATAATATTTTAAATTCTAGGTTTATATAAATGTTGTCGAAGGCAAACGTTGATATGAGAAAGTAGAAAATTTACAAAAAAAAATAAATAAAAATATATTACAATAAAAAAATAAATAAACAATAATCTAATAAAAAAAAAAGTGCGTTTATTTTACGGTTGCCGAAGGCAACCCCTCTAGGTTCATACACGTTGCCATAGGCAACCCTCTACTCAAGAGAGTAGGGTAAGCACCCGGAGGGTGCGCGACCCAACTCTCGTTAACTTCTATAATAAAATCTGATTTAGTAGCTCTGTCTAACAATTTGTAAATTTTTTAAATTTTTTTAATAAATTATTTTTTTTTTTTAAATAAAATTATTACAGTTCCACATAAACGTGTTTTCTTTATTAAATTTGATAAAGGTTTTTTTGTCGCGAATAGCCCCCTTAAGCGCTAGAGGTACAACCAATAAATTTGAGGAGAGAGATAGAATGATCGAAATGCTGTTATAAATGACGGACAAACGTACTCTAGATATAAAACTTTGAAAGATGTCATTTTAATGACACAGCGTCAATCTTATGTCTAACGGTGACAGTTCTAAGTTGTTGGGTTATGTCATTTTAAATATTTATATTTATAATTGTGAAAAATAATGAAAATGAAGCTTTTAATGAGGCTAAAATGTCGATGGGATATGCTGGGGTAGTAGTTTGTTTTGTTTTCTTGATGGAAAAGTGCATTGTGCAAAAATTGTCGACGTATTGTTTTTTTGGGGCGAATCTCACGAATCATTACTAAATACAGCTGGAATATAATAAATGAGACTTTTAAGTGATGGGGACATACTTATTAAAAGGTCTAAAGTGGTTTTATTAAAATCGAAATGTAATAGAAGAGATTGTATAAAGTTTCACACCTTCATGTGTCAAGCGATTAATTTTTATATATTTATTGGAAATGGATAATTATTAACATTCCAACGCTACCCAGGTAACTGGAAAAGAGTTCGACTTATTGTGGTGAAAAATAAAGCAGTGTTTTGTGTGTTGTTTATGATAAAAAAAGCTGTTGATAGCGAAGCTCCTTTTTATTTTTTAAGGTGAAGAAAAGTGAGGTTAAATATACAGAAACGTTGATAACTACGTTGGTTTGATTAGTTGATGGGGGCTTATTGAAGCATCAAACTTCAGACTGTGAGAGTCGTGTTGAAGAATGTTCCGAAACAAAGCATGATTGAATTTCAATACAAAACAAGCTACTCTACTATTTCTAAGGTTAAGAACCCTTTAAAAATTTGCTAATTTGCAACAAAGTTACATGAATTATATGAAAAATATGAAAATAACTGGCACAGGAAGAAGATCCCCCTCCCCCTTATTTTGAGGAAATAAATACTATTTTGGGGAGTAAGGACAAGGTCAACCCCCCATATTTAGAAGATGGAAGATGAAATTTAGAAAGACAAAAGCCTTTCAATTTTAATAAAAAGCAAGAAGCTTTTTTAGAAAAGATATGTAGGTATATACTTTATTATTATAATTATATTATTTTTTACTTTAAATATAAATGATTTGTAAAACTAAACGCTTAATTTTTTTCAGTTTAGATGGCTTGAATGTGATTAGTGTACATATGAAAGCACAAGGCCGCGATGAAGATAGACACCTTCTAAAATTGAAAAATTTTACAACATGATATTGTCTTTATTACCAATATTTTATTGAGTATTTTAATATGAGTTGTATGTTGCTATATTAAAATGAAGACAAGAGCATTCAGCAAGCTGTTCATCAACTTCTAGACAAGGGCAAATAGATATCAGAAGCGTTGATACTGAGAATGAGTTAGGAGCAAGATTGATAATGACCGACAAACGCACTATAGATAGAATGTGGCTCACTCTCAATTATTGATTGTCAATTTGATGACACAAGGTCAATTTACTGTCATATGCCATCCAACGGTAACAGTTGTATGGTAGGTTATGGCATAAAAAAATTAAATTTTTGTAGAAAATAATGCAAATAAAGCTTTTAATGGGGCTGAAATGGATGAGATGTTGATTTGCTTTGTTTTTTTTGATGGAAAAGTGCATCGTAAAGTGCAAAAATTCTCGACGTAGTTTTTTTTGGAGCTATTACGAATCGTTACTAAATACAGCTGGAATATAATAAATGAGACTTATATGAGATGGAAATCGATTTTTTGAACATCCCAACGCTACTCAGATAAATGGAAAAGTGTTTTGATGTATTATTTAAAAAGTTTTTCTAGAAAAATTGACCTTTCAGAATAGGTTAGGTTATGTCCAGAAAATATTTATATTTATAATTGTGAAAAATAATGAAAATAAAGCTTTAAATGAGGCTAAAATGTCGATGGGATATGATGGGGTAGTGATTTGTTTTGTTTTCTTGATGAAAAAGTGCATCGTATTGTCGACAAAGTTTTTTCGATGGGGCTATTTCACGAGCCATAACTAAATAAAGCTGCAATATAATAAATGAGACTTATTAGATGGAAATCGATTTTTTGAACATCCCAACGTTACTCAGATAAATGGAAAAGTGTTTTGATGGTTTATTAAGAAAGTTTTTCTAGAAAAATTGACCTTCCAGAATAGGTTAGGTTATGTCCAGAAAATATTTATATTTATAATTGTGAAAAATAATGAAAATAAAGCTTTTAATGAAGCTAAAATGTCGATGGGATATGATGGGGTAGTGGTTTGTTTTGTTTTCTTGATGAAAAAGTGCATCGTATTGTCGACAAAGTTTTTTCGATGGGGCTATTTCACGAGTCATAACTAAAAATAAAGCTGGAATATAATAAATGAGACTTATGAGATGGAAATCGATTTTTTGAACATCTCAACGGTACTCAGATAAATGGAAAAGTGTTTTGATGGTTTATTTAAAAAGTTTTTCTAGAAAAATTGACCTTCCAGAATAGGTTAGGTTATGTCCAGAAAATATTTATATTTATAATTGTGGAAAATAATGAAAATAAAGCTTTTAATGAGGCTAAAATGTCGATGGGATATGAAAGGGTAGTGATTTGTTTTGTTTTCTTGATGAAAAAGTGCATCGTTTTGTCGACAAAGTTTTTCCGATGGGGCTATTTCACGAGTCATAACTAAATAAAGCTGGAATATAATAAATGAGACTTATGAGATGGAAATCGATTTTTTGAACATCCCAACGCTACTCAGATAAATGGAAAAGTGTTTTGATGTATTATTTAAAAAGTTTTTCTAAAAAACTTGACCTTCCAGGATAGGTTAGGTTATGTCCTGAAAATATTTATATTTTTAATTGTGAAAAATAATGAAAATAAAGCTTTAAATGAGGCTAAAATGTCGATGGGATATGATGGGGTAGTGATTTGTTTTGTTTTCTTGATGAAAAAGTGCATCGTATTGTCGACAAAGTTTTTTCGATGGGGCTATTTCACGAGCCATAACTAAATAAAGCTGCAATGTAATAAATGAGACTTATGTGATGGAAATCGATTTTTTGAACATCCCAACGTTACTCAGATAAATGGAAAAGTGTTTTGATGGTTTATTTAGAAAGTTTTTCTAGAAAAATTGACCTTCCAGAATAAGTTAGGTTATGTCCAGAAAATATTTATATTTATAATTGTGAAAAATAATGAAAATAAAGCTTTTAATGAAGCTAAAATGTCGATGGGATATGATGGGGTAGTGGTTTGTTTTGTTTTCTTGATGAAAAAGTGCATCGTATTGTCGACAAAGTTTTTTCGATGGGGCTATTTTACGAGTCATAACTAAAAATAAAGCTGGAATATAATAAATGAGACTTATCAGATGGAAATCGATTTTTTGAACATCCCAACGCTACTCAGATAAATGGAAAAATGTTTTGATAGTTTATTTAAAAAGTTTTTCTAGAAAAATTGACCTTCCAGAATAGGTTAGGTTATGTCCAGAAAATATTTATATTTATATATGTGAAAAATAATGAAAATAAAGCTTTAATGAGGCTAAAATGTCGATGGTATATGATGGGGTAGTGATTTGTTTTGTTTTCTTGATGAAAAAGTGCATCGTAGTGTCGAGAATGTTTTTTCGATGGGGCTATTTCACGAGTCATAACTAAATAAAGCTGGAATATAATAAATGAGACTTATGAAATGGAAATCGATTTTTTGAACATCCCAACGCTACTCAGAAAAAGTGTTTTGATGGTTTATTTAAAAAGTTTTTTTAGAAAAATTGGCCTTCCAGAATAGGTTAGGTTATGTTCAGAAAATATTTATATTTATAATTGTGAAAAATAATGAAAATAAAGCTTTTAATGAGGCTAAAATGTCGATGGGATATGATGGGGTAGTGTTTTGTTTTGTTTGCTGGATGAAAAAGTGCATCGTATTGTCGACAAAGTTTTTTCGATGGGGCTATTTCACGAGTCATAACTAAAAATAAAGCTGGAATATAATAAATGAGACTTATGAGATGGAAATCAATTTTTTGAACATCCCAACGCTACTCTGATAAATGGAAAAGTGTTTTGATGGTTTTTTTAAAAAGTTTTTTTAGAAAAATTAATCTTCCAGAATAGGTTAGGTTATGTCCAGAAAATATTTATATTTATAATTGTGAAAAATAATGGAAATAAAGCTTTTAATGAGGCTAAAATGTCGATGGGATATGATGGGGTAGTGGTTTGTTTTGTTTTCTTGATGAAAAAGTGCATCGTATTGTCGACAAAGTTTTTTCAATAGGGCTATTTCACGAGTCATAACTAGAAATAAAGCTGGAATATAATAAATAAGACTTATGAGATAGAAATCGACTTTTTTAACATCCCAACGTTACTCAGATAAATGGAAAAGTGTCTTGATGGTTTATTTAAAAAGTTTTTCTAGAAAAATTGACCTTCCAGAATAGGTTAGGTTATGTCCAGAAAATATTTATATTTATAATTGTGAAAAATAATGGAAATAAAGCTTTTAATGAGGCTAAAATGTCGATGGGATATGATGGGGTAGTGGTTTGTTTTGTTTTCTTGATGAAAAAGTGCATCGTATTGTCAACAAAGTTTTTTCGATGGGGCTATTTCACGAGCCATAACTAAATAAAGCTGCAATGTAATAAATGAGACTTATGTGATGGAAATCGATTTTTTGAACATCCCAACGTTACTCAGATAAATGGAAAAGTGTTTTGATGGTTTATTTAGAAAGTTTTTCTAGAAAAATTGACCTTCCAGAATAAGTTAGGTTATGTCCAGAAAATATTTATATTTATAATTGTGAAAAATAATGAAAATAAAGCTTTTAATGAGGCTAAAATGTCGATGGGATATGATGGGGTAGTGGTTTGTTTTGTTTTCTTGATGAAAAAGTGCATCGTATTGTCGACAAAGTTTTTTCGATGGGGCTATTTCACGAGTCATAACTAAAAATAAAGCTGGAATATAATAAATGGAACTTATGAGATGGAAATCGATTTTTTGAACATCCCAACGCTACTCAGATAAATAAAAAAGTAATTTGATGGTTTATTTAAAAAAATTTTCTAGAAAAATTGACTTTCCAGAATAGGTTAGGTTATGTCCAGAAAATATTTATATTTATAATTGTGATAAATAATGAAAATAAAGCTTTTAATGAGGCTAAAATGTCGATGGGATATGATGGGGTAGTGATTTGTTTTGTTTTCTTGATAAAAAAGTGCATCGTATTGTCGACAAAGTTTTTTCGATGGGGCTATTCTACGAGTCATAACTAAATAAAGCTGGAATATAATAAATGAGACTTATGAGATGGAAATCGATTTTTTGAACATCCCAACGCTACTCAGATAATTGGAAAAGTGTCTTGATGGTTTATTTAAAAAATTTTTCTAAAAAAATTGGTCTTCCAGAATAGGTTAGGTTATGTTCAGAAAATATTTATATTTATAATTGTGAAAAATAATGAAAATAAAGCTTTTAATGAGGCTAAAATGTCGATGTTATATGATGGGGTAGTGTTTTGTTTTGTTTTCTTGATGAAAAAGTGCATCGTATTGTGGACAAAGTTTTTTCGATGGGGCTATTTCACGAGTCATAACTAAAAATAAAGCTGGAATATAATAAATGAGACTTATGAGATGGAAATCGATTTTTTGAACATCCCAACGTTACTCAGATAAATGGAAAAGTGTTTTGATGTATTATTTAAAAAGTTTTTTTAGAAAAATTGATCTTCCAGAATAGGTTAGGTTATGTCCAGAAAATATTTATATTTATAATTGGGAAAAATAATAAAGATAAAGCTTTTAATGAGGCTAAAATGTCGATGGGATATGATGGGGTAGTGGTTTGTTTTGTTTTCTTGATGAAAAAGTGCATCGTATTGTCGACAAAGTTTTTTCGATGGGGCTATTTCACGAGTCATAACTAAAAATAAAGCTGGAATATAATAAATGAGACTTATGAGATGGAAATCGATTTTTTGAACATCCCAACGCTACTCAGATAAATAGAAAAGTGTTTTGATAGTTTATTTAAAAAGTTTTTCTAGAAAAATTGACCTTCCAGAATAGGTTAGGTTATGTCCAGAAAATATTTATATTTATAATTGTGAAAAATAATGAAAATAAAGCTTTTAATGAGGCTAAAATGTCGATGGGATATGATGGGGTAGTGATTTGTTTTGTTTTCTTGATGAAAAAGTGCATCGTATTGTCGACAAAGTTTTTACGATGGGGCTATTTTACGAGTCATAACTAAATAAAGCTGGAATATAATAAATGAGACTTATGAGATGGAAATCGATTTTTTGAACATCCCAACGTTACTCAGATAAATAGAAAAGAGTTTTGATGTATTATTTAAAAAGTTTTTCTAGAAAAATTGACCTTCCAGAATTTTACAAATCTTTACAAGATTGGAAAGGATTGATTGCAAATATGTACATATTTTTAAATGGTTTTTCAATGAAAATGGTTATAAAATGCTATCCGAGATATTGTATAATAAAATAAAGACAAAAGCTCTTTCAATTTTAATAAAAAACAAAAGTGAGGTTAAAATTTTATTAACAGCGATTAAGAATCTAAAGTAGAGGTTTTTTTGGAAAAGATATGTAAATATATAGATTATTATTATAAATATATTATTTTTTACTTTAAATATAAATGATTTGTAAAACTAAACGCTTAATTTTTCGAAGTTTAAATGGCTTGAATGTGCTTAGTGTACATTCAAATTTGCGTATATTAGACAATATTTTTTATCAAAATAACAATGAGATATAATATAAATAATATTTTGTTCAATTAATCATCTTTAGAATTTTTTTAAAGTATTTACATATTTTACAAAATTAAGTGTTGTTTTTTTCGCAAAATTTAAGTGAAAAGCTTAAAATAAAGTAGGTTTAATAATTATTCAATCTCATTGTCTATAATTTTTTTTTTAGATAAGGTTTGATGAAAATTTTTAAGGAGATCCCTATTTTTTCTGGCCTGTTTTACATTACGAATGGCTAGAAGAACCTTTTTGATTATATTATATAAGATAAAAAACTGTGGTTGTAGGAGAATTTATAATTGTTTATATGAAAAGTGAGGTTAAGTTGTGTTTGAGACCCATTGATGAAAGAAGATTGATATAAATGAATTAAAATAAAATGGAAATAGAAAACTATATTGGAAAAATATCTATACAGACTATATATTTTTCTCTCAATCGTACGTACTTATTTTTATATTTTTAAATAAACAATTAAAAATCTTAAAAAAAATACGATGTCAATTGTCAATTATTATTGTTGACATAATCAATTAAAAAATACAAAGTTATCACTTAATATTAATGCTTTATATTTTATAACTAACATGAAATATGAAACGTTTTTTTGTCAATTTTAATGTACAAATTTCTATAGAGTGGTTGTTTTTTTGAATTTGATATATAATAGATAAGTAAAATATAAATAATTTTTATAGATTTTTTTTTTAGATTATTATAATATGGTAATATAATACAAATGGCTAGAAGAGCCTTTTTCATTATATTATATAAAATATAGAACTGTGGTTGTAGGAAAATTTATAATTGTGTATACGAAAAGTGAGGTTAAGTTGTGTTTGAGACCCATTGATGAAAGAAGATTGATATAAATGAATTAAAATAAAATGGAAATGGAAAATTATATTGGAAAAATATCTATACAGACTAAATATTTTTCTCTCAATCGTACGTACTTATTTTTATATTTTTAAATAAACTATTAAAAATCTTAAAAAAAATACGATGTCAATTGTCAATTATTATTGTTGACATAATCAATTAAAAAATACAAAGTGTTCACTTAATATCATTAATTTATATTTTATAAATGACATGAAATATAAAACGTTTTTTTGTCAATTTTAATGTACAAATTTCTATAGAGTGGTTGTTTTCTTGAATTTGATATATAATATATAACTAAAATATAAATAACTTTATTTTTTTTTTTAGATTATTATAGTATGGGAATATAATACGAATGGCTAAAAGAGCCTTTTTGAATATATTACATAAAATGTAGAACTGTGGTTGTAGGAAAATTTATAATTGTGTATACGAAAAGTGAGGTTAAGTTGTGTTTGCGACCCATTGATGAAAAATGATTTATATAAATGAATTAAAATAAAATGGAAATGAAAATTTATATTGGAAAAATATCTATACAGACTATATATTTTTCTCTCAATTGTACGTACTTATTTTTATATTTTTAAATAAACAATTAAAAATCTTAAAAAAATACGATGTCAATTGTCAATTATTATTGTTGACATAATCAATTAAATAATTCAAAGTGATCACTTAATATCATTAATTTATATTTTATAAATAACATGAAATATTTTTAATAAACATTAAACAATTTTAATGTACAAATTTCTATAGAGTGGTTGTTTTTTTGAATTTGATATATAATAGATAAGTAAAATATACATAATTTTTATAGATTTTTTTTTAGATTATGTATGATTGTAATTGAATGATTACATATTTTGGGAAAATTAAATAGAAAATAGAAAAAAATGAATGTGAAAATAAAAAAAATTAAAAAAATTAGAAAAATGAAACAAATTGAATAAAAAAGAATGGAAGAATAAAGTATTATAATTAATAATATTTATATTTTAATAAAGAATATATTGGTTGATAATAAGATCTATATGTAGTTTTTTTTGCAATATAATAGTACCCATATAAGTATATATGATACACAATTATAATTTATTTATTGTTATTTTTTTTTTATTTAAATTGGTTATTTTATATAAAAGTATAAGAATATTTATCAGGGATACTAAAATAGTAACTTGAAAATAATTAAAATTGATACACTTTTAATACACTCAATGGGGCTTTTAACACTTTTCCAGCAGCAGCAGTAGAAGAATCCTTTTATTTGATGTTAAATGAATAAGTTGAATTTATAATTTTTTCAAATTTTGATATCTAATAACATTATATTGAAAGAGTTTGATCTATACTGGCTAAAAGTTTGGCTTTTTTTAATCAATTTTAAAGAAAAATTTATAAAACTTACTGAATTTTCTGTTGCTGCCGCCATTTACTTTTATTAACAAACTTTGCCGTACCTTACTCTATTTTTTTTATCGATTACTATTTGAAAACAACCATAGAATTAATTTTAAATATTTATTAATTAATTTGTTTTCAACAATTATAAATTACAATTTAACAAAATAAACAAATTATATATTCTCAATAAAAATCGAAATTTAAACAAAAATTTTGCCAATTTTAAATTATGTAGAATTAAAAAGTGTTGTTCTATATTTATAAATCTTCTATGGTAATATAGTCATTAGCTGTCATAAACTATAACCACAGAAAAATATAATAAAATAATTTGTATTGAAATATTTATGTTGTTTGTCTTTTATCATAAATAAAATAAAATAAAATAGTGTTATTTTTTTCGGTAAGTCTTTTGAATGTTATTTGGTGTACTGTCCGAAAAAAAAAATGTTTTTGAGGTTATAATTCTTAAATTTTTTTATATTCTTATATTATATAGAAATACTATATAGAAAATTATAAATTTCTTAATTTATTATTTCAATATTATTCTATAAAAAAAAAAGTTTATTAAAAAAGATGTTGTAATTATAATGATTTAAATTTACCGCGCTCTTATCTGTGACATATTATTAGTGAGTTTTTTTGTTTTTTTAAAATAAAAGAACTATTTATTGATTTTTTCACAAGAAAACCGTTATATTTTGTTAAAAACAGTTTTTTGGTATTTTAAGAAATATTTTATAAAAATCTGATAGGTATGTGGTATATTAAGTTATTTTATGTTTTTATAAATGTTGGATAAAAGTTTTTTGGAAAGCTTTAATTTTTAACCTTGCTTTATAATTTCATGTTTGGATAATTTAAGAAATTTTCATCTAATTTCCATAAAAATAGCTTTCTAAAAATGTTGATTCATCATTTACTAATAATAATATAATGTTTGATTTACTATATGAATATTAATCATATTTTTTTTGTTAAGAAAATGCGAAGAAAATTTAATTTTACAAATAAAAAAAAGGAAAAAATTCAAGAAAAAATAACAAACGTAAGTTGTACAAAAACTCTCTTTGAATGTTTTTATATAAGTGTTTTTACTATAGAGCCATCAGCATCCGCACCATTAGATGATGCCACATCGTCCATTCCTGCAACATTCGAGGAAAATGTATCATTGGAAACTGTTGGTGAGAGAGACTTTTTTAATTATTAATATAATTTAATATTTATTATAAAATTAATTTTTATTTTTTTTTATTTAGGTAGAGATGCGTCTAATAAAAAATTACATACATCTCAAAATCCAGGTTATTCTAAAAAAACAGCTGTATTTGAAGGAATACAGTGTGTACCTCTACCGCAGCAGATACATGGTGTTGGAATAGAAGGTAATAAATGCATAATAACTGTTATTACAAACAATAAATCATTTCAATTTTTACGTCATCATTTTTAATATTAAAACAAATATGATTTAATCGATTTATACAAAGATAAAATTTAATATTGAAAAAAGAAAGAATTTTTTAATAAAAAATTACCATTTGCTTATATAAATTATTTACATTATAATTTTTTTTTTTATTTTAACAGATGAAGAAAATTTACATTCTAAACAAAACAACACTACAAATCTTCATACTTCACAAATAGCTGGACCTTCTAGAGCACCACCAGAAGGACTAGTGTATTGTCCTCCACCAAGACATAATATTTACCCAGACAGGAGCGATAATGATGATGATAATGGAGATTTAGTTTCAATTAGAAGAGAGGGGGTTCCTCCAATTGCAATACGAAAATCTCCAAGGAATTTATATATTGCATCTACTCCACCTAACGACGCTACCATTGTTTCTTTGCAACAATCAATTATGTCTATTTCCAATGATAATGACGGTTCTGATAATATAAATGACGCAAATCCTGGTACAACTATAATAGAGATTGATGATATTGATGATCAACAACAAGAGGTAAACGTTGTTCAAGCACCCCCTCTTCGAGGCAATATTGAGGCAAATGTAGATGTATTATTGTTAAACGCGATGGTCTTTGAACGTTTAACCAGAAATCGCCAAGATAGACAACGTTATCTATTCTATCTGGAAGCAGGTAATCAGCAGAGACCAGTACTACATAGTATTGGTGGTATGGTACATCAACGTCCACATTGTATGGGTAAATATTTTTAAGTGGAGAGAAATGCATGTCGATCATTAAATAATGATCAACAACATTCTAGACATTTTAAAGAAAATATTCTACAATATAATTACGCTTTTCAATTTGCTAGCATTGAAGCGAAAAGACGTGATTTGCCTGGCCGTGGACCATATGTTTATTGTATTGAAGGTCGAATGGTGCATCACATTTTCGACATTAATATAAATGCACAAAACATATGCTACGGTCAAGTATATTTCTTAGATTCAAATAGAGCAAACGCTCAACGTATTCATAATTCGATTGATTTAAATCGTAAATTAATTGAACAAATAGGGGATATACTTCAACGTCATAATCCATTTGCTCAAGCCTACCGTCATCTATATGAAGTGTACGAGCAACAGCAAAGACAACGTTTAGTAAATCCACCTAATATTGTCTTAAGATTTTAAAATGTAAGAGGTCGCCAAAATAGACCGTACGATTTGCCAATCGTAAACAAAGTTGCAGCCGTTTATCAATTTCGTAATAAAGGTTTACCACCTACAACAAATCTAAGAGTATCTCTTCGACAAAATGGTCAATCTTTATTAACAAGTATTAGTCCTCAAAATGAATTGGTTGATCCTTTGACATTTCCATTACTTTTTCCTTTTGGTGAAAGTGGATGGACAATGCACACCGCACGAAACGATAGAAATACAAATATGACTCTTAATTCATATTATAAATATAGATTAGCTTATAGAGATGATTTTTCTGCGATACATTCAGCAGGTAAATTAAGTCAACAATATATTGTAGCTGCATATGTTAAAATGGAAAGCAATCGACTTTTATATATTGAAAGACATCAAAATCTATTGCGAGCTGAGGAATATGTTGGTTTGCGCGATTATTTACATAATCAAGCTGCTGTTGAAAATATTAATATTGGACGAATGGTTATATTGCCTTCTTCATATATAGGCAGCCCACGAAGTCAACAGCAAAGATTTCAAGATGCTATGGCCATGGTTACAACTTTAGGATATCCATCACTTTTTATTACATTTACATGTAATCCTAAATGGGATGAAATTGTGAATGCGATTCCAAATAATACTCAATCTAATGATCATCCAATGATTATTGCACGAGTATTTCAAATGAAATTAAAAGCATTTATGAGTGATATCTTGGAAAATCATATCTTTGGAATTCATCTTGGATCAATTCATGTTATTGCATGTTATTGGATTTCAAAAAAGAGGTTTACCACATGCACATATTCTAATAATTTTACGACATGAGGATCGAATGTTAGAACCAGAGAGAGTTGATTTATTAGTTTCAGCTGAAATTCCAGATCCAATTCGTCAACCTGAATTATATGAATTGGTAAAAACTCATATGATACATGGACCATGTGGACCACAATTTAATAATAATGCAATCTGTATGGTTGATGGAAAATGTAGTAAAACATTTCCAAAACAATCTTCAAATGAAACAATTATTACTGAAAATGGTAGAATTCAATATAGACGCCGACATACAGGTATAACAATTGTAAAAGGTCCGCATGTATTGAATAATCAATGGATTGCACCTTATAATCCATATTGTTTATATAAATATAAATGTCACATTAATGTTGAAGCGTGTGGCAATTTAAAAACAGTTAAATATTTATATAAATATATTTTTAAAGGTGTCGATATGGCATTATTACGCATTCGAAATATCGAACAGGAACGTAATAATAATAATAATCAAATGGATGTTGATGAAAATCCATCTTTAACACCTCATCAAATTCAAGGTGATTATAATGAGGTAGAGGAATATCTTAATGCCCGTTATATATCACCATCGGAAGCTGCATGGCGTATTAATGATTTTGTATTACATGATAGTACACATACAGTTATACGTTTGCCAGTGCATTTAGAGGAACGACAAAATGTTATTTTTCGAGAAAATGATCCAAATATTTCCGAACGTCTTGATCTCTATCGAAGAACAATGTTAACCGAATGGTTTACATTGAATCGAAATAATCTCCACAATTCGAGACAATATCTATATGTAGAAATTCCACCAAATTTTACATGGATTGAGAGAGCACGAGAATGGCGTCCACGTCAAAGAAATCGTTCTACTACACTTGCTAGAATGTATAGTGTTAGTATACGATATAGAGAATTATATTTTCTTCGTCTTCTATTATTACATGTACGAGGTGCAACATCTTTTGAGGATCTTCGTACTGTCGATAATAAAATTTGTCCAACATATGCTGAAGCATGTAGTAGACGAAATCTTCTTAATGAAGATATGGAATGGCAACGAGCTCTTCGTGAAGCTGTTGAACAACAAATGCCAAATCAATTACGACAAATGTTTGCCACAATTTTAGCTTTTTGTACTGTCTTAGACCCATTAGCATTATGGAATGAATTTCGTGACGCTTTAATGGAAGACTTTACAAGACATGGTATTGATGTAATTGAAGCTGAAAATCGTACATTATATAAATTGAAATTATTATTAAATGTACATGGTTTAACTTTAGCAAATTTTAAATTACCTAAACCATTTGCCATCTATTTAGATTATAATAACGATGATGACAATGATGATGATGATGATGTTGATGATAATCGTATCGATGTTGAATTTGAACATCAACAAAGTGCTAATTGGATTAATCAATTAAATATTGAACAAAGACGCATTTTTGATAATATTATAACATCTATCATCAACCACAATAATAATGGTGATGATAATTTAATAAATCACTTATTTTATTTAGATGGTCCTGCTGGTACTGGTAAAACCTTTCTCTATAATACAATCATCAGTTATGCGAGAGGACAAGAAATTAAAGTATTAGCAATGGCTTGGACAGGGTTAGCTGCTTCATTATTAATTGGTGGTAAAACTGTTCATTCAACATTTAAGCTACCTGTTCCACTTTTAGAGGCAAGTACATCAAGTATTCGAATTGAAAGTTCATATGCTGAAATATTGCGACAAGTAAAATTAATTGTATGGGATGAAATAAGTATGGTTACTGCGATGGCCTTTCAAAAGATTGATGAAATTTTACGATTTTTTTGTCGCACACCACATCTTCCATTCGGTGGGAAAACAGTAATTGTTGGTGAAGATTTTAAACAATGTCTTCCAATTGTACCATATCCTGGGACACGAAATCAAATTGTTGCAGCCTGTGTTAAATCGGCACCATTATGGAATCATTTTCAACAATTTTCTTTAACAATTAATGTTCGTGTATTGCCAGAACAAGTTGAATTTTCTCAATGGCTTTAAAATTTAGGTAATGATCGATTACCACATTTGCCTAATTTTCAATATAGCATTATTCAAATACCGGAACAATGTATTGTTCAAAATTATAATCATTTAATTAATTCATGTTTTGATATCATTAATAATAATGATAATGCTAATTTAAGATCTAATAATAATGTTTTATTAAAAAGTGTTATTTTAACACTATTAAATGAGACATGTGATAAAATTAATAAAAAAGTTTTATTAGAAAAAATCAATGGTCCAACAAAAATTTATTATAGTGTTGATAGTATAGAGCCGAATGATGCTGATGATGCAATAATGTTAGAAGCGGCTAATTATCAACCTGAATTTCTTAACGCTTTAACACCAAGTGGTCTACCACCACATCGTTTAGAATTAAAAGTTGGTGCCTTGGTTATGCTATTACGAAATTTAAATATTCGTAAAGGATTATGTAATGGTACCCGTTTAATTGTACAATTTTTGTGTCAAAATTATATTAAAGGTCAAATTGTATCGAATGATGGTAATAGATTAACAAATCAATTTGTTTTAATACCTAAAATCGATTTTATTCCTTCGAATACAAATTTACCATTTCAATTTCGTCGAAGACAGTTTCCTGTTCGTCTCGCTTATGCATTAACAATTAATAAAGCACAAGGTCAAACTTATGATCATGTTTCACTTTATTTGCCAAATTCAGTTTTTGCTCATGGTCAATTATATGTTGCATTTTCGCGAGTTCGAAAATTTAATGATATTTCAGTATTTATTGAAAATACTGCCACTCAAGGTAGACTTTTGCCTGAGGAAAATACAAATTTCTTCTATACAAAAATTATTGTTTATAATGAAATTTTGTAAATCAATTGAGTTTTGAAAAGATTTAATCACTTGAAAAAAAATTTATCACGATTAAAATAGTCAAATTTTTTATTAAAACAATTATACATTTTGTAGTTTAATAATTTATTTACAATCAAGTATTATTTGTTATGTTGATGCTAATCCATGGCTATATATTATATAAAAACAATGTCGTCTCTAAACATGAAACATTTTCATAGTATTGACACATTTTTATATATTAGTCTAAAAAAAGCTCCATACAAAAACATATACATATATTGTTGCAATATATTAAACTATTGTTGAATTTGATGGTCTTTTTTTTTGAATATAATCGACTATTTGTATAGTTCAACAGAGTTTATATAGGGCTATTGGCGAACTTTCTCTGTTATAAATATATATAAAAAAAAAGTAACGCATTAGGATGTTTACCTCAAAGGTGATGTGAAAATTACATCAACAATTAAAAAAAAAATTTTTTTTTACAATACTACTAAGTTGCTTTACTACATAAATTTTATTAATTTTAATTTGTTTATTTATGTTTTTTTAAAATTATTTCTATTTTTGAGGCTCAATTTCAAGGTGCTTGAATGTAAAACAAAAAAGTATATAACTAATAAAATTGTTCAATTTTTTAGGTGTTTATCTTACGGTTGCCGAAGGCAACCCCTTTAGGTTTATACACGTTGCCGTAGGCAACCCTCTACTCAAGAGAGTAGGGTAAGCACCCGGAGGGTGCGCGACCCAACTCTCGTTTAACTATAATAAAATGCGTTAGCCGCGTTTTTGTCTGACAAATTGTAAATTTTTTAAATTTATTTAGTAAATAATTTTTTTTTTCGAAATAAAATTATTACAGTTCCACATAAACGTGTTTTCTTTATTAAATTTGATTAAATTTTTTTCGTCGCAAATAGTCCCCTTAAGCGCTAGAGGTACAACCAATAAATTCAAAGAGTGAGATAGAATGATCAAAATTGGTTGAGAATGACCGACAAATGCACTATAGCTAGAATGTGGCTCACTCTCGATTATTGATTGTCAATTTGATGACACAAGGTCAATTTACTGTCATATGCCATCTAACGGTGACAGTTGTATGGTAGGTTATGGCATAAAAAAATTAAATTTTTGAAGAAAATAATGCAAATAAAGCTTTTAATGGGGCTGAAATGAATGAGATGTTGATTTGTTTTGTTTTTTTTGATGGAAAAGTGCATCGTAAAGTGCAAAAATTGTCGACGTAGTTTTTTTGGGAGCTATCACGAATCATTACTAAATACAGCTGGAATATAATAAATGAGACTTATATGAGATGGAAATCGATTTTTCAAACATCCCAACGTTACTCAGGTAAATGGAAAAGAGTTTTGATGTTTTATTTAAAAAGTTTTTCTAGAAAAATTAACCGTCCAGAATTTTACAAATCTTTACAAGATTGGAAAGGATTGACTGCAAATATGTACATTTTTTTAAATGGTTTTTCAATGAAAATGGTTATGAAATGCTATGCGAGATATTGTATAATAAAATAAAGACGAAAGCCCTTTCAATTTTAATGAAAAATAAAAGTGAGGTTAAAATTTTTCAACAGCTGTTAAGAATCTAAAGTAGAGGCGTTTTTGGAAGAGATATGTAGGTATATAGATTATTATTATAAATATATTATTTTTTACTTTAAATATAAATGATTTGTAAAACTAAACGCTTAATTTTTCCAAGATTAAATGGCTTGAATGTGCTTAGTGTACATTTGAATGGAAAATAGCGGCCGTTGAAATGGATGCAATCAGAAGAGCACTTATGGTGTCCCGAAGGGAGCGAATTCGTAATGACACTCTAAAAGAAGAAATGGAGATGGACTCGGATATACTCCAGGAAATCACATCACGACAGCTAATATGGTACGGACATGTACAACGTATGCAGGAAGACAGACTCTCAAAAGCGGCATTGAACTGGGTACCAGCCGAGAGATTAAAGCGCGGTCGCTCTCAGAAACGATGGGAACAGGGCATACGAAATGCAATGAGCGAGCGAAATTTACAAGCTGGACAGTGGGACAACCGAGTTAGATGGAGTAAGGGCATCGGACAACGTCGACGCACGTTTTGAAAAATGGATTCTATATATATATATATATATATATATATAATTAGTTGGATTGTATTTAAAGTTATCTAAAAGAATGTAACTTTCCACCGATTCAAGATTCAAATAAATATAATTAATAAAGGTCAATGACCTCATAATTAGATTATATATGCTCTATTAGAAGAAGAATTTTTGCATAAATGAATTAGAAGAAGATGTGTTTATTAGTTAATTAATAGTATGCAAACAAAATAATAAAATAATGGAAAGAAAAGAACAATCGAAAACAGCCATTGTTTACATGCAAGTTAAGACTCAATTTCAAGATTTAATTTAAAAGTAGAATTTGTAATACGGTTTATTTGGATTGAATAGATCCATTTAGAGTATATATATATTATATTTTTCTTTTTTAGAGCTTCAAGCGAGAGATAACAATAACTGCAAAAAAAAGTTAATACAAAACATTGCCCTCATTGAAAAGGAATTTTGAAGAAAATATAGCCTTGAATTGATTATAGATTGGTAGTTATTTTGTAAAATGCGTGCATTAGACAATATTTTATATCAAAATAACAATGAGATATAATATAATTTATTGATGAAAGCACAAGGCCGCGATGAAAATAGACACCCTCTTAAATTGAAAAATTTTACAACATGATATTTTCTTTATTATTAATATTTTATTGATTATTTTAATATGAGTTGTATGTTGCTATATTAAAATGAAGACAAAAGCATTCACTTTTAAAAATTCTTTCAGTAAATACTTATCTAAAATGTTTATGTACAAGGTACAATGTAATTTTTTTATTTGATTAATTACACAATGTAATCATTTTGAGAGAAGGCTGCAAATCTGTATGTTAAAAGTCTAATCTAAGTAAATCTAAAGTAAAGTAATCTAAAGTAAAGTAATCTTAAGTAAAATCTAATTGCTGCTTCACAAGAAGACCACCATAATGTAAACAAAATAATAAAGTAATGAAAAGAAAACGTCAATCGAAGACAACCATTGTTTACATGCAAGTTAAGACTCAATTTCAAGATTTAATTTGAAAGTAGAATTTGTAATACGGTTTATTTAGATTGAATAGATCCATTTAGAGATTATATATATATTATATTTTTCTTTTTTAGAGCTTCAAGCGAGAGATAACATTAACTGCAAAAAAAAGTTAATACAAAACATTGCCCTCATTGAAAAGGAATTTTGAAGAAATTATAGTCTTGAATTGATTATAGATTGATATTTATTTTGTAAAATGCGTGCATTAGACAATATTTTTTATCAAAATAACAATGAGATATAATATAATTTGTTGATGAAAGCACAAGGCCGCGATGAAGATAGACACCCTCTTAAATTGAAAAATTTTACAACATGATATTGTCTTTATTATTAATATATATTGATTATTTTAATATGAGTTGTATGTTGCTATATTAAAATGAAGACAAAAGCATTCACTTTTAAAAATTCTTCCAGTAAATACTTATCTAAAATGTTTATGTACAAGGTACAATGTAATTTTTTTATTTGATTAATTACACAATGTAATCATTTTGAGAAACGGCTGCAAATCTGTATGTTAAAAGTCTAATCTAAGTAAATCTAAAGAAAAGTAATCTAAAGTAAAGTTATCTAAAGTAAAATCTAATTGCTGCTTCACAAGAAGACCACCATAATGTAAACAAAATAATAAAGTAATGGAAAGAAAACGTCAATCGAAGACAACCATTGTTTACATGCAAGTTAAGACTCAATTTCAAGATTTAATTTGAAAGTAGAATTTGTAATACGGTTTATTTGGATTGAATAGATCCATTTAGAGATTATATATATTATATTTTTCTTTTTTTGAGCTTCAAGCGAGAGATAACATTAACTGCAAAAAAAAGCTAATACAAAACATTGCCTTCATTGAAAAGGAATTTTGAAGAAAATATAGCCTTGAATTGATTATAGATTGGTAGTTATTTTGTAAAATGCGTGCATTACAGATAATATTTTTTATCAAAATAACAATGAGATATAATATAATTTGTTGATGAAAGCACAAGGCCGCGATGAAGATAGACACCCTCTTAAATTGAAAAATTTTACAACATGATATTGTCTTTATTATTAATATTTTATTGATTATTTTAATATGAGTTGTATGTTGCTATAATAAAATGAAGACAAAGGCATTCACTTTTAAAAATTTTTCCAGTAAATACTTATCTAAAATGTTTATGTACAAAGTACAATGTAATTTTTTTATTGTTTAATTACACAATGTAAACATTTTGAGAGAAGGCTGCAAATCTGTATGTTAAAAGTAATAACATAAATCAATAAGATCTGTTTGAGTTGGCAATCCTAAATTTCATTTTAAAATTGTAACACGACAACAACTTCATATTGTTGTTGTTATGAGTGAGACATCTTTGACATTGACAGATGTCATTGTGCTTGCTATGATATAACCTACATTTTTTTCATAAAAGATACGTCAAATATTTGTCAAACAAGCGTTGAAGGTTACAGTGTTGATACTAGGGTAATAAAAAAATCTTTCAGAAGTGTTGCCAACTAAAAAACTGTTGATAAGAAATTTTGGTTTTATTTATGCTGTACAAGCTAATGTTTATAATTAATAATTATAAAAGAAAAGTTTTGAATTTGTGTTTATCTGAATTGTTAACAAGAGAAAGTAGGAACGGCGTTTTCGGTTACAATGTTGCAGCTAAGCGTAAATAAAAAAGTCTTTTAATGTGTTGCTCAATTAAAAAGTCATTATTAACTACAAGCTTGAGAATCTTTGAGTTGCCAATCTTATATTAAAATTGTACCACAGCAATAACTTTTTATTGATTATGGGTGACAGATCTTTGATACTGACAACATCATTGACAGATGTCATTGTTCTTGCTATGACATAACCTACATTTTTTGTAGCATTTTTAAAAGCATTTTTAAAAATATAATAATAATAGATTTACATATGTTGCCGCAGGCAACATTCAATACGAGTGAGTAGAACAAGTACAAAAAAAAATTAAAAAAAAATTTTAGTAAATGGTAATATGCTTGCTTTATTATAAAAAAAAGATGAGAAAGATAAAAGAAAAAGAAAAAAGTATAGTTAATAAAATCTAATTAAAATTTTTTAAATAAATGTAAGACTCTTTTATTCTAATCTTACGTTTTGTCAAATTTTAACAATTAACTTGAATTAAATAACAGTTAACTCTTTCTCCATAATAAATTTGTCAGGATGTCTATGTTCTACGATTATTAGCCTTAATTATTCACTCGAAAACAGTGTACAGAATAGCAACAGCCAGCTACATTATTATCAACAATCTACTTCAACTCACTCCTCTATATTCATTGTTAGAGAAACGCTTGAGCAGTCAGACGGATCGATTGGGCGACACATGAAACATATTTACACATAATGTACCTGTCAATAATACCTGTAAAGTAACTCACCGGGGGCTTTTCTCCCCCTCGCAGGATTCTCTTCCTCTCGAACTGATTGTAGAAGACATCACAAGGCTCATTGGACTTGGACAACCACTCTATGGACTCAATTGACTCAATCTTTACCCCTTTTCTTCAACATCGTGTTCTCAATGATGTCTTTACTGTTTCGGTACCTGGTTCGGGAGCAACGTGGACGGTGTCGCTAGGCCTCAATCACATTACGCGAAATAGACTAGCCAAGAATAATACGTAATAGGAAAAGGTATAAAATAAAGATTAATGAGTGAAGAACCTAAGGACATTACGCATTACCCCGTCATACCAGCAAAAGGGAAATCCACAACCTTTTTATACACTGATAGGAACATAACCATAGCGGTTAACAGGCTCCAGCCCACCCCTCTACCTCTTCGCCTCTGTTCGAGGAAGTAGAGAACCAGGATAGCAATCTGTAAATGTCTACAGACGTCATGGGAGTACCACCTCAGTCTGAAATGAATTAACACATAGACCGTACCCCAGGTATTAAACTATAGTTTCTGCCGTGGATATTTCATATTAACATATTGATGTTTATCAATATAACTTTACTCATTATTCCTCCGAATTCAGGGAGTCTGCACTGAATTCACAAAACAACACATGATCAACAAGATCAACACGTTAACTTTCTTTCTCTATCAATAAACAATTAACAGTTTAAATATCCATAATACTGCCCGTCCGACTGCACTGACGCCCGGCTCAGTTTTTACTGACTGGCCTCTACCACCACCTTTCCAGGGATGCTAAGCCGATGTTTTCCCTCTTATACTTAAGATGCCATATGGCCCTCATCGAGATGATTTAATTATACAAGCGATTTAGCGCCTTATTGGCTTATTTTTACTTTAAAAAATAACTATAAGTTATTATAAAATCAAAAACTCTCACATTCGGCCATCCTGACTTCAATCTTGTCCCCAAGATTTTCTACTTATTATTTTAATGATGATTTTACGCTTTATTCTCAAGCTTTAATCTAAAAGTTATTAATAATTATTTTACTTTAACCTAATTGTATTCACATTAGCTTAAACCTTAAAAACGTGTTCAATATCTAGTTATCAATTACAAGAGTAACAATTTTTATTTTTCTACTGTTCAATTACAACTATAATAATACTTGTTACCCCCTAAATAAATAGCAATACTGTATCAAAAGCAGATAAAGATTAACCCCATTTGAGTTTGTCTACGTCAACAGTCAACTGTCTCTTCTTCCAGTTTTATTTGTTCTAAGTTCTATCTGTCATCACCAATCCTTGTATTTGTACAGATGTTTTGGTTTCAGTCTTTTTTTCTTTCTTCATTTTATTTTTGAGCTGTTTCTTAATTTTCTAGATCTCATAATCGTTGATAAGGTATACCTTTTTTGTTATTTATAATCTTTGATGTAATTTAGCAATTGCTTTTGTTTCTTATAGTTTCTCCTGATTTGTGTGCACACGTTATCTGTTGCTAACTTCACCCAATTATTTCTCATGTTTATCTTCTCTCTTTCTTCTTTTGTTGTTTTTTTTTTCTTTTAGTCAATAGTCAAAGTTATAAGTCATAAATACCCTTAGTTGTTTCTAACGTATATTTACTTTTTAGTTGTTAATTATTACTTAACCGATGTAATTTCAAGTCAAGTCACCCAACTATTAAAATGAAATACTTATAAGATATTTGAGGTAAACATTATTGTTTTAATATAATTAGGTTCTTGTTTAAAACCTTTTAGATTAAAAAATCAAACTTTAATTTTATTTTTGAATTGTTTTATTTATTTGTTTTTGTTAATTATTTTTTTTTTTTAGTTTGTCAAATTTTAATTTACTAATTAAGTCAGCACTTACGTGTTCACTATTTAAAATTGAAACATTTTGGTCTCTTATCTAGCCAATTAACAAGACATTTATTAAAACTTCTGTTTTCAAAATTTAAAATGTTTTTATTTATTTTATTTTTGTAAAGAGAGTAGGAGCAGTGTATTTTACAAGTTCAAATAGTTTGACTGAAACAGGACTATCATTTAAACGTTTCTAACTACATACTTTACCCCTTTTTATTTTTTTTTAATCAACTTTCAATTAAAACTAACGACGTCTGACTAAATCAAAAATTAAGCTTTAGCATGTTAACCAATCACATCAGTTTAGTTTTGATTGTTTTTTTTTCTTCTACACTTTGTAATATAAATTAAATAATTTAAAAATGATAATTGCTTTTAAAGAACAAGTTGCCTATTTACTGTCTATTAATTGTTTGAAGAAAACTAATTGAAAATAAAACTTTTAAACTAACAATCATTGCTATAGTTTCATTCATCGCTGATAATTATCTTCGAGTGTCAAACTTTAATTTAAGAAATTTTAAATACTCAAAACTAACTTCTATTGAATTTGAATTTTGTTTTAACTTTGTTGTGTCAGCGATTATTATTTTTTTTTGCAAATGTAATTCTAAATGGTTTAATTTTAATTTAAAGATTCAATTTTCTTAATTTCTTAATTTTATTCTTTGTAATTATGAATTCAAATCAAAACTGATTGTAAAACAAATAAATTATGTATCATGAATTAAAATAGGTTCCACTGTATACAATATTAATATTATTTCTTTATTTTAAAACTCAGAAACGGCATTCACTTTAAACCCAAAACGGTCAAGACTACCTGCTTAAGCGACAATATCTAACAACATGTGGTCAACACGTGGGGCAGCTCCAGATTCTTTTTATTTTTTTTTTGTTTAGTTTCACCCCTTCACAATAAACTAATAAATTTATGTGTGACAAATGATGATATGAAATGCCTTAAATGACTATTTTCAAAAATTTAGGTGTAAATAATTAGTATTAGTGAGAGAAAGTACCAATTTTTATTTGATGAATTAGAATATTTAATGTTGGTTTTTGTAATTTAATTGTACTTAAGTTAGTTTCACAAAATTACTTAATGGCAGGTAGACATATAAAAGCAGATAATATTCTTAAGTAATTTTTACCTAATCTTATTTTAAGAAACTCTAAACTAATAAACTACCTATTTAACCAATTGTCTTTTTTTTTTTATCAAATTTAAATTGTAAACTTTGCGGCTTTAGAATACTCAGCTAACTATCAATTAATGATTATAAAATTTATACTGGATTTTATTGCAAGTACCAATACACATAATTATTTATGAATTTTAGAAACTATAATTATTATTTACTTAACTCTACTAAATTTTTAAATAGTAACATAACTTTATTAATTAGACTTATAAAAGTATAATTTTGCCAGATGAGATTAATTGCTGTACGAAAATTTTTGTTTATAAAATAATAATCCTTAATTGGTAGTTTTGTAATTTTGATATATATATTTTTTTTGTATTATTGAAACCAAATTAACTTTAAAATTTTAAGATCAATTTACAAAAATGTTTTGTTACTAAAATATCAAAGTATTTTTTTTTTTACTCAAATTAGTTATTTTATTATCAATACAATTTAGAAAATTGTATTTGCAACTTATTACTTCTCAAAATTTTATTTTAACATTTGAGTAAGTATCTCATCCTGCCTTCACCCTTGACAATAATAATTTATGACCTTTTTTTTTTCAGTTGTGTTGCAGCTGTTGACACTTTACCGATTAGTTTTGCTAAAAACCCTTTTTAGAAAGCCTTCTAAAGATTGACCTATTATTTTTGAAAAACCTCTTTTTCCGATTTCTATTTTCGTCTAATTATATTAACTATTTTGGTGAAAATCTAAATAAACAAAGTTCTGGTTTTATGCTATTTTGAATTAGGTTTTTGACAATTATTTATTGTTATCATAGAACAATTCGCTTTGCTATTAATATTGAAAGACAATGCCTTAGTAGATGTTACCACAACATTAAAAATTCCAAGAGGTGTTTTGTAAACAATGCAATCTATTATTGTTCATAAATAGATTTTTGATTGAATATTTTCAACTAGAACATGTATCTCAAAAACCTATAAAGGTGTCAATACAATAATTAATAAATAGTTAAGGCGCAAATTTAATTTTCCTACACAAATTAATTCCCCAAAAAGTTTGAATAAATGTTAACAAATCATTACTGAACGACTGAGAAAATTTGGGAGTTCATAACCCATTTGATGCAAAAAGCCAGTTTTTTTTAAACATTTCGTTTTTCAATTTGCTGTCAAAAGAGAATTATCTTTACCATAATATGGACTGAGTCGAGACAAGACATAATTTCATAAAAATACTTTACAATATATATATATATATATATATATATATATATACGTATAGTACGGATGATTCCCGCCGTTGATATAGCTCAGGCAAAGGGCCCCCCAGCAGTGGAGCCGCGATCCAATCCATATATAATCTTAAACACGCAACTGATATCTCATCGCGTTACAGAAGCCCAATCATTTCGCACATTGTCTCAAGCCCATTGTGTGTTTAAAGTCGATAACTTACGCATGTTTTAAAGCCATTGCAAGGTTGCCGCTTGAAAGAGTGATAACTACATAGTTTCTAGATGTTTTGAGCTTGGTTGAAGAAAACACAGCAAAATTTCTCATGCGCTGCGTGGGATGAAGATCAAACAAAGCAAGAATGGCAGACATTGTGTCTACAGCTACAATATATTCAATTACAAGTGCAGATTTGATATCGAATAATGTTTCGCTACAAAATTAAATAACAGAATTCTGTTTTAATTTTGATCACGCCTAAATATAGGTATATTATTCAATATCAAAATTATTTTATTGTTTATGTTCTTTATATTGCGGCATCTACCGTAAATCTTTCACATATTAGTAAACAATTGCCATTATTTTAGATAATGGCCCTTAGAGCCTGAAAGCAATCTTTTCTTTTTCAATTGAATTTGGGGCAATAAAATTAAATATACCTACATTAACTGAATACTATTCTGATAGAGACTTAATGAATACGTCTTTATTTGTTAATTACATGCTGTAACAAGATTCAAGCCATAATATTCATATCAGTAAGCTATAACATTTCTTTCCACACGTTTGCAATTACTGCATTCCACAACATAATCGTCTATAAAAAAATAGAACTCTCAAATAATAATTAGTTTTCCACCTATTTTTTTAAACATGTAGATTTTTTAAAAATATAAATTTATTAGAATGCAACAGTTTTTTATAGCTACATGTTTTAGAAAGCTACAATTTAGAAAAATTTTTTACTTAGGTATTTTTTGTGTGTCTATAATACTTTTTTATTAAATAAGCTTTTAACCAAACCTAAATAACAACACTATGTAATATTAATAACACCAATGGCAATAATTCGCCTGTTATTATGAAGTTTTGTTTTTCATATTTATTAAACAATTAACAATTGGGTTAAATACGAGTTTCAAAGGAGTTTCTTACAAATTATCTGCTTACTCAATAATGTCTTCAACTGCGCAGTTTTGTAGTTGCAAAAATAGTTAATCAGAAATATAAATAAATAGAATAAATTTTAATTTTTCTTGGCTACTATAAATGTTCACAATTATAAGAGCCTATAATTTAAAAATTTTCATGAAAGTACTGATTATAGTCAGTTCTTCCATCAGTCAGATACACGGAACCTATTATTTTATAATTTCAATTCTTTTAAAGTTTAAAAGAATTATAATTATAAAATATTTCGAATGTATATGATCCAATATGATCAATGTTATCACTTTTATTGTCAATAACTAGTAATATACAAAATACTTTCTAAAATGTTTTGTAAAAATATTATGTACCATGAAAGCCTCACTGGAGACTGTTTTGTTTTTAATGAGACATTTCAGGTCAGTCTATTGCAGAATATTACACTTTTAGATGCATCTTTACTATATATCAATATATAAAAGCGCATTTTCTTAAGTCTAGCATCATAGCGTAGCGAACAGCACGCTTGTTTAACATTTGATAAAACATAGTTCGATTCCGACGGCAGCTATGTTTTTTTTTTGACAATTTAATTTTTAACGCTAATTTTTCTCAAATTCAACATTTAATGTACTTAAGTAATATTGTTAGGGGTATATTTTTAATAATACATATAATAATAAGTGATTATAACATAAAATAAGTAAGATTTTCATTCGACCTCGCGCTGTTGCTACTACATGTCAGCTCCACCGTCTTGCTCGTCCGTGCATCTGTGTCCGTGCGCTTATCAACATTCCAAGCTTATATAAATAAACAAGACTAATGGATCTCTTCGATAACAATATGTACCTTAGTTTTGTGTTAATAATTAATTGACTTTGATTTATTTTTTATTTATTAACTCGATGCTGTTACAGCTATCCCCATACAGCATTTACAATAAACGTGGTTTGAGCTGTTTTACAATATAGCATCAGCTGTTTGCCGTAAATGTTTATTTTTAAATAATTGTTTTATGCAAACACATAGATTTTTGATGATAATGATGATGTATTGATAATGTTATATAAGGTTTTTAATAATGTATTGGTTTTAGTAGCACAATCATATCGAATTCTTCAGCAAGAAAAAACTTTCAATTCTTTTATAAAAACTTTTATTCATGTATTATATGTTGTTATGGATTAAAATAATAATATTTTTAATTTAAGACCCATTCACTATCTTTAGCGACAATTGCTTTCATCATTACGACAATTATGTTATCATCGCATTCCTTCGTTTACTCTCTAATCATGTAGATAGAGTTGGATTGCTGTAAGAAAGAGACCGGTGATTAATTGTCATTGAATGCGCAGTGGTTTGTTTACGTTCGGTTGCTAAGTAACGGCCGGATTTCATCGCATTCATTGGCGTAGGTATAAAGCTCGCGCATCTAACGATGATTCACCGGTCGCTTTCTTACGGCAATCCAACTTCTAATACCAAATTAATAACCAAACTTGAACTGAAAAAAGTAGTACTTTCTTTTTTCATTAAAAAATTATGTTCTCTGGAATTGATAGGCAAATAATTACGATACATTAGTTTTGGTTTAGAGTCCACACGATTAAAGGACTACTATTTAGTCTATTTACCACCATAGATAAATAAACCTCATACTATGTATTTCGTATCTTCAACGAAAAACACCGTTGAATGATTCTCGATTGTTTACGAATAATAATTACGCCAAACAAGCTTATCTATCGCTGTGAGGTCATCTAGCTAGAGACTATGCGTAAGGTATTTTGTTTTCGCGGGTAAATTTGTGGGTATAATGTTTGTGATGTTATTCTTCACCAGATGAAGTATGCAGAAACTAGAAACTTTTTGAAAACAAATTAAAAGGCGTTTACCAAACATAAAGGACTTTTCTTATAATTAAAAGCAAAGTTGTTTCTTTCGCTAGTAATTTATTCAAGAAAATGTTGCAATTATTGCGAAATAAAAAGGTATTAATGAACCATTTGAACTCAAAACTCAACTACCAGTATTGTAAAATTGATTTTATGCTAAAAATTGTGTTGGATTTCCTAACGTGAGCTTGTATGATTCCTTCATAATCTAAAACAAAAAAATATTCACTCATTTTTTATAGACACGAAAAAATGTGAGTATTCTGTAAATATTTCTTGAATAAACCATAAGCGGCAGAAACAAACAATTCTGAAAGTTTTGTAATATTCTTATGCTTTTGCTAACTATGTAATTTGAAATTGAAATAAAAATTCTAGTAATTGTTTAATTCTTAAATTAGTTATAAAAATGAAAGATTAACAGAAAAAGAAAAATATTCAAATACCTTTCATCTTCTGTTACTACTAACAATTTAATATAAAATTACTAGCATATCTTTTTTTATATTATCCGCTTATTTTTTGGGTCGCTTTTAGAAGCAAAATACAAGATAGAGCGTGACCTAAAGGCGCACAGTGATCACGAGTAAAAGTTTTCAATTTATTAAGTATTCATTGGACAGAATCTTTTCTTATAAAACATAAAAACTTTATTTATTATTTAATAACATTTTAAATTTTTCACTTTGCTTATCATTACCGATTTTAATTTTTGTATTATTTTGAACGTTGTGGTGTTTTTGTTGCTCTTTTAAAAATATTGTTGATTTTATGTATCCCAATAATAAAAAAACCCAAAATTTGTTTTTTGTGGATGTGTTATTTTTGTTTAGAATTTTTTGCTAAATTACCAATCAATTTGATGATACTTATCTGACATAATTTCACGTAGCTTTTTTTTGCAAAATATTAAGTGTTTTTTCAAAATTTCATTCTTAAAATTTTTCAAGTAAGTCAAAATAAACCACACCGTATGATTTTTTATTGTTTACCACATCTTTTATGTGTTTACTCAGCAATCTGCTTACTTACAGTGTGCTTATGGCAAATTTTTAAATATAACGAATTAAATATGTTAATTAGTTACTTTTTTTTAGCGACACGCTGTGATAATTATTGTACTATTAAAAAGCATTTTAAATAAATTTTGTATCAATATTATGAGATAAATTAAAACTAAAAATTTGGAATATCACTGCAAACTGACAAAAAGTACCTATTAGGTTTGTATTTGCTCAATATTATAAAGCGTTTGCAGTCAAATGTAAAAATTTGATTTAATGAATTAAAACTGTCTACGAGTTACATAAAACGACCTTGCATCAAGTTGGAGGTGAATGACAAAGGAATTCCGTCATTAAGATAACAAAAACTAAATAAAACACTGTTGCAATATGGTGCACAAGACTGAGGAAATTATTCCAGAATAATCAATCTTGGAGCGTAAAATGCGTAATATATAGTTTATTATAAACGCCAGCGTCAACAGCGGCCACTACCGAAAAATGGTTGAACTACAACCGTTTATCTTGATATGTTTCAAGCCATTGAGAAGCCCTGCACCTATTTGGATTATTGTTGATAACAAACAAACCCTTTATGATAAAATGATGACGTAAAGCGTAATGAACGTCTTCAATACCCATCTAAGTATGAGATAAAATTTGGTTGAAAAATAAAAAACCGTTATTGAGAAATTTGATGTTATACATGGAAGCCCGTTTCCGGGCTTGGAAACCGGCCGGTGGGCTAAGCGCCAGATGCAAAGTATGCTGTTTTTGGCTTCATAATGAACGTTTATACGTCTATATATATATATATATATGTTTTTAAAATCGCAATAATCTACTTACACAAATTCATTTTCAACATTTTAATCCTTTACTTTTAATGGTTTTATTAATTTTAAATTTTATTTCAACATTTATCGAATTAATAGTGACCCAGTATCAACTAAAACAAAATATTAACTAGAGCTTTCTCTTTAAAATTGGTGATTACTCTATACTTCATGAAATTTACATAATCTTGTTACTAATTTTTGTTCATGTCCCTTTTCATACAATACGTTTTGTAAACAATTACTTAAACACCCTTAAAGTGTTTTCACACGAATTCTAAGATTTTAAATAAGTCAGTTTGTTTCTCGTCGAACAGTTAATAAAACCCCCATAAATATGTCGAGATGAAATAGAACAAAATACGTTAATACGTCAAAAGTGATACCCACCCTAACTTTACTTTACATGTGGCAATGTGTTTGTCATAAATACATACTTGAAATCTATTCAACTAAAATTTTCAAAAACCAAAGATATAACTAAAAAACATCAATCTATCAAAGCTCTTGAGGCTGGTCTAACATTTGAGATTCTTTAATGAGGGGTTCATCAATTTTATCTAGACCTGTACATGATTTTCAACATATGGTTCGAATTTAAACAAAACCGTCGCCTTAGTGTCGCCAAAAAGATAGCCATAATTTAAATAATTACAACTTTACAAAGTTTTTCTTAAATTGCAAGAATAATATTAAAGAATGTTTGAGCAAGCTTTTCAATAAATCAAATATTTACATTATTTTAAAGCGATTGGTTTCTCAGTCACTTTTCAAATATCCTCTAATTATCCAAAGGGATTACACCACAACAATTACACTTAATGCTTTATAACTAACTTTGCAAATTTAACTTTAACTTCTTTTTTTTTTATATATTTTTTTTTATTCGAAAGTCTTTCCTAAAAGTGAACACTTTGATTGCTCATTTGATTGTCATAATTTATAACGCAGGAATAATTAATAATTAAATCTATGTGACATTTCAAATAATTAATATAAACTACGCTTTAACCCTTTAAACTCCAGACTCAGACTACATCTATACAGAAATCTAAAAACTGTACTATACAACTGCTTTTCTTTGATTAAATTAATAATTTAATGCAATTTGCTTTTTTTTTGTCAATAAATTAAGTTTGAAATATTGTTTGTCGCAAAAACTAGAATAGAACTTTAATAAATCTTTAAATTCATTTTACAAAAATGTTTTCTTATAAACACATGAAATCACTTCAATTGAACACTTTAATCATCAGGTAGGCTTGAATACATTAATTCATATTCAATTTTGTTTAAAAACTCTTATCAGACATTATTATGTCTAAATATTATACTCAAGATGAATATGCTAGCAACTGTTAGTTATGTATAAAATTTAACTATTTTATAAAAAACCAATTATAAACCATAATTTGTACAAGGTTGTTGTTGCAGAAAGTCACAATAATGTAGTTGCTGTTTATTTTTACGATTTTAATTCCAAAAAGTTACTCAAACTGGACATTTTGATTGTCATTAGATGCTATTGTTTTAATTATTAAATATGCACTATTTAGCTAATTAATTACTGAGGTTTAACGCAAATTCTTATCCCACTTCTGAAATATGTAAGACTCTTTTATTCTAATCTTACGTTTTGCCAAATTTTAACAATTAAATTGAATTAAATAACAGTTAACTCTTTCTTCATAATAAATTTGTCAGGATGTCTATGTTCTACAATTATTAGCCTTAATTATTCACTCGAAAACAGTGTTCAGAATAGCAACAGCCAGCTACATTATCATCAACAATCTACTTCAACTCACCCCTCTATATTCATTGTTAGAGAAACGCTTGAGCAGTCAGACGGATTGATTGGGCGACACATGAAACACATTTACACATAATGTACCTGTCAATAATACCTGTAAAGTAACTCACCGGGGGCTTTTCTTTCCCTCGCAGGATTCTCTTCCTCTCGAACTGATTGTAGAAGACATCACAAGGCTCATTGGACTTGGACAACCACTCTATGGACTCGATTGACTCAATCTTCACCCCTTTTCTTCAGCATCGTGTTCTCAATGATGTCTTCACTGTTTCGGTACCTGGTTTGGGAGCAACGTGGACGGTGTCGCTAGGCCTCAATCACATTATGCGAAATAGACTAGCCAAGAATAATACGTAATAGGAAAAGGTATAAAATAAAGATTAATGAGTGAAGAACCTAAGGACATTACGCATTACCCCGTCATACCAGCAAAAGGGAAATCCACAACCTTTTTATACACTGATAGGAACATAACCATAGCGGTTAACAGGCTCCAGCCCACCCTTCTACCTCTTCGCCTCTGTTCGAGGAAGTAGAGAACCAGGATAGCAATCTGTAAATGTCTACAGACGTCATGGGAGTACCACCTCAGTCTGAAATGAATTAACACATAGACCGTACCCCAGGTATTAAACTATAGTTTCTGCCGTGGATATTTCATATTAACATATTGATGTTTATCAATATAACTTTACTCATTATTCCTCCGAATTCAGGGAGTCTGCACTGAATCTACAAAACAACACATGATCAACAAGATCAACACGTTAACTTTCTTTCTCTATCAATAAACAATTAACGGTTTAAATATCCATAATACTGCCTGTCCGACTGCTCTGACGCCCGGCTCAGTTTTTACTGACTGGCCTCTACCACCACCTTTCCAGGGATGCTAAGCCGATGTTTTCCCTCTTTTACTTAAGATGCCATATGGCCCTCATCGAGATGATTTAATTATACAAGCGATTTAGCGCCTTATTGGCTTATTTTTACTTTAAAAAATAACTATAAGTTATTATAAAATCAAAAACTCTCACATACAATCAAAAAAAAAAATTTTTTTAATAAATATTTAATTTGGCAACACTTTTAAAAAACAATTTTTTAATTGCCAACTTGCAACAATGTAACCGAAAACGTTTGTTTCTTGACAAATATTTGACGTAAGTTTCATAAAAAAAAATTAGGTTATATCGTAGCGAACACATTGACATCTTTCAATAATATTGTCAATGTTAAAGATGTGTCACACATAATCAATATTAAGTTGTTGCCATTGTGCACTTTTATTATGAAATATAAGATTTCCAACCCAAACACTACTAAACGTGCTTAATAATGATTTTTTAATTGGCAATACTTTTTAGAGACTTTTTTATTGCACCTATCTGCATTACTGTAACCAAAAACGCCGTTTCTATTTCCTCTTGTTACCAATTTAGATAAACACAAATTCAAAACTTTTCTTTTTTAACTATTAATTATAAAAATTTGCTTGTACAGCATAAAAAAAACCAAAATTTTTTATCAATATTTTTTTTTCAGTTGGCAACACTTTTTATAAATTTTTCAATTGCCTGGTGGCAACACTGTAACCGAAAACACTTTTTTTTAAATATTTGACGTAACTTTTATAAAAAAAAAGTAGGTTATGTCATAGCAAACATAATGACATCTGTCGGTGTCATAGATTTGTCACTCATTATCAATAGAAAGTTATTATCTTTTTTTTTTTTTTTTTTTTTTTTTTTTTGCGTTGAGGAGGGGAAAATACGTTACGTACACCCAAGACAAAATAATCTTGGGTAGTGTGGGACTCCTCCGGCTTGACGGTATTGCCGGCCCTACCCACTAAAAACCACCTCCTCCTCTGTCCAACAGGATTAACATCCCAATTACTGGATAGAGATTTAAGCCGAGACTTTGTAATATTTATCATTTATTGCATTCACACAAAAACTTATTCAACACGCCGTTAAATGTCATCCATTTGAATAGATTTTATCGCTTTTTTTGTGCATTTAAAAATGTCGATTTTTAAATGTGCTGCGTTACCGTAATGACATATAATGTAAAGCGGTGAATGTTTTAAGACGTCCGTTCGTGGCGTAGGGAGATAAAAGACGCATTTCTCATATCGAGCATTAGCTGAACGTGAATTGAAGTAGAAACAAATTTTAGATAAGATATCGGAACAGTCGTATTCCGCACTAATTAGTTTTTGCAAGAAAATAATACACTGTATTTTAAACCTGTGCTCTAGGCTTGAAATCGAAAATTTTTGCAATAGTAGGCTTTGTAAAACCCCTCTTTCGGGATAAACACCGTTTTCTCTAAAACATGCATATTTTAAAAATCTACGCTGAACTCTTTCCAGACTGGCGATTGCCCCTGCATGGTATGGAAACCAAACAATTGCGCCGTATTCTAGCTTAGTGCGGACATACGAAATGTAAATGCTAATAATAGTTGATGATTTTGTGAAATCTTTGGAGTTACGAGCGATAAATCCATAAAGTTTCATAGCAGAGTTAACAATCATATTAATGTTGGGGTTAAAAGTCATCTCAGGATCAAAAAGAACTCCTAGATCTTTCACTGTGTCAGGCCTTTGTAAAGTAACATTGTTTATTTTATAAGGAAACAAAATCGGTTTTTTCTTTCGACCATAAGTCATAACACTGCATTTGTTCACGTTTAACTGCAGGTCGTTAACTAAACACCAATTCTCTACTTCTGATACATTCTTCTGCAGTCTAGCACAGTCCTCAAAAGACGATATTACACTGAATAATTTCAAATCATCTGCGTACAAAAGGCAGTCAACACTTAAACAGTTTACAATGTCATTAATAAAAACATTAAACAGCAGTGGCCCCAAGACAGAGCCTTGGGGAACACCCGAAGTAGGATTAAAATAATCAGAGCTGTATCCATGGAGGAAGATAAATTGTTTTCTGTTACACAGATAGGATTTGAGAAATTTAACTAGACAGGGAGAACAACCAAGACTAGACAGCTTAAATAGTAACAGTTGATGATCGAGCTTATCGAAAGCCTTTGAAAAATCAGTGTAGATTGCGTCGCATTGTCTTCCTATATCAACGGTTTCTGAGACAAACTGTGTGAATGCGCAGAGATTTGTAATTGTAGACCTTCCCGGAATAAACCCGTGTTGATATTGGGTTATGTGATTTTTTATTTGGAAAAAAAGACGATTGAAAATGACCCGTTCAAAAATTTTAGCAAAATTGTCCATTATTGATATAGGACGATAGTTCTCACCATTAGCTCGATCACCACCTTTAAACAATGGTATAACTTTAGATACCTTCCAAGCATCCGGATAGATTCCCTGTGCAAGCGAAAGATTGAATAATATTGTCAGAGGCTCTGCAAGAAATGATGAAATTTTTTTAATAAAAAACGCAGGAATCACATCCGGCCCAGCAGTGTGTTTAGCTTTGAGACTAAGAAGAGTTTCCAAAACTTCATCTTCATTCACAGAATTGACAAATATATTGAAGGAAGTACCGGCACTGTCTGAAGTGTTATGTGCAGCATTTTTGTTACAAGATGAGTTATTGTATACGGAATTGAAAAGCGTTGCAAATGAGTTAACAATTGCAGCGTGACCTCTAACTTGTTGATTATTAAATACCATATTATTAGGAATATGTGTACCTTTTTTCTTTGATTTAATAAACTTCCAAAATTTATTGGAATCACTCGATATGTCGGACTCAATTTTGCGTACATAATTTTTGTAGGAAGCGCTAATAGCATTTTTGATAAGTCTTCTCAAGTTTTTAAATCTAACATGATCACCAGGATTTTTGAGGTACTTGAGCTTTTTGTGCAAGTTGTGTTTAGTCTTGATGTTTTTGATAATTTCCGATGTGAACCAAGGTGGGTAGTTATAAGTTCTTAATTTATTTTGTGGAACGTGAGAGTCAAACAGATTATTCAATTTGCTATAGAATAAACTACAAGCAGTGTTTACGTAGGAACAGTTAGACAAATCTGTCCATGAAGTTGAGGATAAATCCTCCAACAACGACTCAAAATTAGTTTTATTAAAGTTATAGCTAGAAACGGAGCATTTAGGCGATAAATATTTGTTTGCTACCCTAAAACTTTCAACAGAAATGGAAAGACTTGGATGATAAGGATCTTCTGGAACCATTGGATGCTCATCTCTGTTCACTATACAAATTGTATTAGATAAAACTAAATCAAGTAAGCGCTGCTGAAAGTTTAGAACCTGATTGGATTGCTCCAAATCTAGCACACAACTAAGATGAATTAAAGAAGTTACATTGTTCTTAGATCTGCTTGCTATAGCATAACTACTATAATCGGGGACATTGAAATCTCCTACCAGTAATAACTCAGACTCATAAACAAACTGCAGCGAAAGGATAAAGTCAACAAAGTCACTATATATAAGATCCTGCATGCCAGGAGGAACGTAGACCCCAAAAATGTATAGTGTTTTTTTAGAAAAGGAAAGTTTAACGCACACTAAATCGATCCCTATTAGGTTATTTGGATATAAGTGATCCAAATCCACTAAGGTTGACAATATAGACGATTCAACTGCTATCAACACCCCCCCTCCTCTTGAAGTGTTTGTCCCAGCAAAATTGCGATCTTTTCTGTACACTGAATATTTTAACATAAACAGCTCATCATTACTGACATTTTGATGAAGCCAAGTCTCTGAGAGAATAATGACGTCATATTCACCCAGCGAGGCTGATCTGTAGAAGAGACTCACTTTAGTATTAAGTCCACGAACGTTCTGATAGTAAATTGACAAGCAGTCATGAGATAATAACTCTGGTGAATTAACGAGTACGATTTTGCTCGGGAGGGTATGAGAAAGGATAGTATTTTCCTTGCAATCAAAGTTTGAACTCACTATTGAACCAGTTTCAGAAACAAAAGTAGAGACTTTAGTTAGCTGCTATTTTGAAATAAAAAAATCTTGTTTCAGTTTTTCAAGACAATTAATGTAAGTGGGACATCTTGTGTCCCAAGCAGCATGCTCAGTACTAATGGTTGAGTTTTTAGACTGATTCTCACGAACACAGTTAATACATTTAAGAGTGGTTGCAACACAAGACTTAACATCATGATCTAAACTGCATCTTGGACATGAAATGTGCTTTGTACATCTTGCAGAGGTATGATTTAATTCGTTACACCTGAAACATCGCCTAACTTGTAACGCATTGTAAACCGTGCAATAATCATAGCCAACGAATAAACCCATATCCTTCATCATGCTATCATAAGTAACTTTATCAACTTCAAGAATTGCTTGGTACACATTTAGATTTTTTTTTAGTTGGGAATGTTTTTATGACTTTGCATGTTGAGTTTAAATTAAGCGCAGAAGAATTCGTGCTTACTCCGTGTTGTACCAGATCAGCTAGGTCTTCGTTATTGTAGGTTTGTGTAATACCTACTATTTTTACACGAGGTAATAAACCCTTTACTTCCCTAACTTCATAACCATCAGCAAGCTTTTCTGCTGCTAGCTTTTTTAAACGCAGGTTGTCGTCGTTAGAAGAGCACCCTATCAGCACACCGCCATTTTTAACATCTTTTACTTTTTGTATTTGTAACTGTGAATCAACAGGATTGAGATTCTTATTAAGATCAGCTCTAGTTAATTTGTTACATTGCGTCGGATTCTTCGGCTGTATGATTATAGCAGGGTTAGTTGCGTTTTTTAAGATCTGAGAATAAGAAAAAGAAGACCTATCTCTTTGAACTCTCTGAGATTCTAAGCCATTATTTGCATTAAACACAAATAAGTCATGCTTGAGAGTGTCAAAAACACCGTTAAATTTGGCTAAAAACTCGTTATACTTAGTGTCTAGGAATTTCATCAAGCCGTCATTGTCTACAGAAAAACAGCGGGTGACACAATCCACACATTTCCAAGATAATCCGGAGTGAGAGAGTATATTGTTATAAATATCAATTGATAGCTTGACACATTTTATATGAAAACTCCTGTTACATATACCAGAACATTGTAAGAAAAAGTTACTATTTGCTTCAGGTGACAACGCCTCGTGGCATACTCCACAAGAAGTAGTCATGACTATTACGGAACAGCACGTTTATTGAGTTCAGTGCCTAAACTGCAGCTTTTACGACAAGTTTATCGATACTAATAAAATTAGCAACAATTAGGAAATTGGAACACAGCCAATTATTATCAGCGCCAGCTGACACCTTATCAGTGAGGCCACTGATAAAGAAAATAAAGAAAAATTGGAACCGTGACCTTTATAGCATTTATAGAGCAACTAGACAATTCACCTAACTCCAAACAGCCAAAAAAACAATGCACTCACCTTAGCAAGGCAGAATCTCACCAAAACGCGATTTAAAAAGTCTCAAAAACACCACCAAAATGCAGAAATTCACCCGATAGCAAACACCACATGCATTCACGGCTATGATAATTTTAAAGTTCATATAACACTCTTGAGCATTAACCGAGAGAGTTCCCACTCCCACCGAGAATACCTCTTCGGAAATTACCAGAGGTCTTCTCAGGGAGCAACCTACCGCCCTATCCCTCTCCGTCTACGAGAACACTCTTGCGCATTAACCAGAGCGTTCCCGCTCCCAGAGAGAATACCTCTTCGGAAAATACCAGAGGGCTTCTCAGGGATTGACTTACCGTTTTACCGATATACCGTCTACGAGAACACTCTTGCGCATTAACCAGAGCGTTCCCGCTCCCAGAGAGAATACCTCTTCGGAAAATACCAGAGGGCTTCTCAGGGATTGACTTACCGTTATACCGATTCACCGTCCTACCGATATACCGTCTACGAGAACACTCTAGCGCATTAACCAGAGCGTTCCCGCTCCCACCGAGAATACCTCTTCGGAAATTACCAGAGGGCTTCTCAGGGATTGACTTACCGATTCACCGTCCTTTCAATATACCGTCTACGAGAACACTCTTGAGCATTAACCAGAGCGTTCCCACTCCCACCAAGAATACCTCTTCGGAAATTACCAGGGGTCTTCTCAGGGATTGACTTACCGCCCCACCGATCAACCGCCAAAGAAACTATCCTACCGAATAATCATTTTTATTTCAAACAGGGCCGTAGAGCACTTTCCGAGGCAGACGGCTTATATAAATATTGTACATAAATCATTATACAGGGTGGTAAATCAAATAAATAACCTTTAAAAGAATTGTTGTTTTCTTTCTCAAAGACAAAGTTATCTCCACCGAGCTATCCGAAAAGAAAGAGTATCACTTATCTTAATACAATTTTAATATAAAATATTTAAGTTTTCCAACTCAAACACTCTTAAAGCTTAATTAAAAGTTTTTTTCCCACATGATGATTTTACAATATAAACTCTTTATATAATGTAAAAGATTTTTTATTGTGGTCTTCTTGTGAAGAAACAATTAGATTTTTTTCTATGACTACCAATCTATAATCAATTCAAGGCTATATGCTCTTCAAAATTCCTTTTCAATGAGAACAATGTTTTGTTTTGACTTTTTTTTTGTAGTTGATGATATCTCTCACATGAAGCTCTAAAAAAAAGTAGAAAAACCTGAAAATTAATTAAATATAAACTCACACTATTACAAAAATATCAAAATTGTAAACTCTACCTCTTCTTCTTATTAAAATTTGTGTATTCTTGTCTTCATTTTATTATACACCATCTGGGATAACATATTATTATAACAATTTTAATAAAAAAACACCCAAAAAAAATTACATTGCTTGCATCCTGTTCTTTGGGTTTTGTTACTGCATTTTTATAGGAAAATCTTCTATCACATTTTGATTTTAATAAAGAAAACCACTTGGGACTTTCTAATAAGTATACCCCCAGGCGCCACTTCTCTCAACGTCTCTATATAGTTAGCCTCACTTTTTTCAATAATTAGGTCAAAATGTTATTGATCTAAATAATTTAAATCTATATTACATTTTGATTTCTTTTGTAAGAATCTGGGAAGGTGTCTATCTTCATCGCAGCCTTGTGCTTTCATCAACAAATCAAATAAAAAAAGATTCCATAATATTCCATCAACATTTAAGCGTCGATAAAACTCTATTTTGCAATCTCCTTTTCTCAATTCAATTATTGTATGATCTGAAAAAAATGTTTTTTAAATAAAACAATAAAACTTCTCCTCACTAATCTGGACCGCTTTGGGATCAACACAAATTAAGCAAACAAACGTCCCACAATATCTCATCAATATATAAGACGTCGATTGAATTTAATGTTCTTATCTTATTGTTTCTCTTCAAAATTATTGTATAACCTAGAAAAAAATCTTTTGAATAAAACAATAAAACTGCTCTCCACTTACCTGATTCGCTTTGGAATGTTTAAATAATCAATTTTCTATTAAATTATTATTGTAATTTTCATCATCAATATAAATACAAAGATCAATCGACCGCTTGACACCACATGAAAGAAGAGTCCAGATTTTTGGAATATTTTCCTTTTCTAAAAGCAATTCTATTAAATGTTTTTTTAAGCCTTTCGGACGTTCTGTTAAGTAAAGCTTTATTGCTCGCTAATCTCATTTATTACATTTAAGCCCTCGTTTCAATAAATTTTTGAAAATTTGTAAATCAATAACATTTATGACACATGTAAAATTTTTTTTTATTTTGACATTATTGATTTTTTAATGTCAAAAATTTGAATGAAATTAATTTATAATAACCTGAAGCTGTCAATTTAACAGTTTTTTTTCTTGTGAATTTTTGATATTTTGACCGAAACCAAAAAAAAGACCCCTTTCGACTTTTCAATTTTTGCTTCTAACTTTTGGGTGAATGCCACTTGTTTATTTAACTTATATTTTCATTGTTTTGAGCTGTATTTACGTAGATTTTCCATTAAATTCTGACTCTGTTGACACTTCGGGAGCCACTTATTATTCCTCTACAAAATACCTTAAAATCTTTGAAAAAAATTGTTCAAACCTTTATCGTCGCTTCAAAATAGTTTTTAAACAATATTTCATCATTTAAATATTTATTAAAATTCGGTCTATTCTCACTTCCACTCCTTTAACAGTTTGGGGAGTACAAATTGTAAAATCTTCTTTCATGACAAAATTACATTAAATCTCTTGATGGAAAATCTTTATAAATAAAACCCCTATGTTTATTTAATAGAAATTTTATAGATTTAAGCTGTATTTTGGTAGATTTTCGCCAAAATTACGATACGACTGACAGGTTAGACATTGACAAACATAACCTAATGTAAAACTGTCACCGTTGGATAGCATATGACTTTTTGTGAATTTTTGATATTTTGACCGAAACCAAAAAAAAGACCCCTTTCGACTTTTCAATTTTTGCTTCTAACTTTTGGGTGAATGCCACTTGTTTATTTAACTTATATTTTCATTGTTTTGAGCTGTATTTACGTAGATTTTCCATTAAATTCTGCCTCTGTTGACACTTCGGGAGCCACTTATTATTCCTCTACAAAATATCTTAAAATCTTTGAAAAAAATTATTCAAACCTTTATCGGTCGCTTCAAAATAGTTTTTAAACAATATTTCATCATTTAAATATTCATTGAAATTCGGTCTATTCTCACTTCCACTCCTTTAACAGTTTGGGAGGTACAAATTGTAAAATCTTCTTTCTTGACAAAATTACACTAAATCTCTTGATGGGAAATCTTTATAAATAAAACCCCCATGTTTATTTAATAGATATTTTATAGATTTAAGCTGTATTTTGGTAGATTTTCGCCAAAATTACGATACGACTGACAGGTTAGACACTGACAAACATAACCTAATGTAAAACTGTCACCGTTGGATGGCATATGACTTTTTGTGAATTTTTGATATTTTGACCGAAACCAAAAAAAAGACCCCTTTCGACTTTTCGATCTTTGCTTCTAACTTTTGGGTGAATGCCACTTGTTTATTTAACTTATATTTTCATTGTTTTGAGCTGTATTTACGTAGATTTTCCATTAAATTCTGACTCTGTTGACACTTCGGAAGCCACTTATTATTCCTCTACAAAATACCTTAAAATCTTTGAAAAAAATTATTCAAACCTTTATCGGTCGCTTCAAAATAGTTTTTAAACAATATTTCATCATTTAAATATTCATTGAAATTCGGTCTATTCTCACTTCCACTCCTTTAACAGTTTGGGGGGTACAAATTGTAAAATCTTCTTTCTTGACAAAATTACATTAAATCTCTTGATGGGAAATCTTTATAAATAAAACCCCCATGTTTATTTAATAGATATTTTATAGATTTAAGCTGTATTTTGGTAGATTTTCGCCAAAATTACGATACGACTGACAGGTTAGACACTGACAAACATAACCTAATGTAAAACTGTCACCGTTGGATGGCATATGACATTGTTTTGACGATACGTCATTAAAATGACATCTATTAATCGAGAGTGGGCCACATTCTAGCTATAATATGTTTGTCGGTCATTCTCAACAAATTTTGATCATTCTATCTCTCTCTTCAAATTTATTGATTGTACCTCTAGCCCTTAAGGGGGCTATTATAGACGAAAAAAACTTAATCAAATTTAATAAAGAAAACACGTTTATGTGCCCCCGTCAAAATTTTATTTCGAAAAAAAATATACATTTAAGAAAAAATTTAAGAAATTTACAATTCGTCCGACAAAAACGCGGCTAACGCATTTTATTATAGTTAAACGAGAGTATGGTTTTGCACCCTCCGGGTGCTTACCTACTCTCTTGAGTAGAGGGTTGCCTACGGCAACGTGTATGAACCTAGAGGGGTTGCCTTCGGCAACCGTAAAATAGACGCACTTTTTTTTTTATTAGATTATTGTTTATTTATTTTTTTATTTTAATATATTTTTATTTATTTCTTTTTGTACTTATTCTACTTTCTCATATCAACGTTTGCCTTCGACAACATTTATATAAACCTAGCCCATTATTATTTATCTCAAAATTTATTATTATTTATTTAAAAAATTTTAATTGGATTTTATTAATTATACTTGTTTTTTTTTTATCTTTCTTATCTTTTTTTATAATAAAGCAAGAATATTAGCATTTACTAATATTTTTTTATTTTTTTTTTGTACTTGTTCTACTCACTCGTATTGAATGTTGCCTGCGGCATCATATATAAATCTATTATTATTTATTTTTGAAAATACTTTTACTATTCATTCTTTTAAATTTTTTTCTCATTATTTAGGTGGCGGACAGTCATTTTCTGTTATAAAAATTCTCGTTATAACATTTGAGATCAGATTTTGACATAACGTTTTCATATTAATATTACTTTAATATTTAAAAATAGTATTACTATCTATCATTATTTTATATTATTTTTTTCAATCATTATGTATATATTTTTTTTTATTCCTTCTTGTTCTTACCATACTCTCTTATATGTAAAAGGTTGCCAATTTTGGAAGACCTATTAACCCAAAGTTTTTTTTTTCGCCTCAAAATACTCTTTAAACGTCGATTCATTTAAAGATTCATTGTAATTTCTATCATATTCGCTTCATCCCTTTGACATTTCGAGGGGCATGCTCTATCAATATAAGATTTTAGTATTTAATGAAAAAAAGTCAAATAACCTACCCAAGAATTTTCTTTCTATTATTTTCTCTCTCTTTTCCAATATAAAAAAGCATTTTAATTAATTTGGGGCTCAATGTTAGAAGACCTATTACTCAAAGCTTTTCTTTCAGCCATAATAACCTTCTCGACTTTTTAATCTTTACTTCTAACTTTTAAAGTTATATTTTCTTATATTTCTTCTATCTTTTCCAATATAAAAAAGCATTTCAATTAATTTGGGGCTCAATTTTTGAAGACCTATTAACCCAAATCTTTTCTTTTCGCTCCAAAATACTCTTTAAACGTCGATTCATTTAAATATTCATTGTAATTTCTATTATATTCGCTTCATCCCTTTGACATTTTGAGGGGCATGCTCTATCAATATAAGATTTTAGTATTTAATGAAAAAAAGTCAAAAAACCTACCCAGAGCTTTTCTTTCTATTATTTCCTCTCTCTTTTCCAATATAAAAAAGCATTTTAATTAATTTGGGGCTCAATTTTAGAAGAACTATTAACACAAAATCTTTTCTTTCAACCATAACAAATTTATAATAAAGTAAAACTGTCAATTTGACAATTTTTTTTGTGAGCTTTTGATATTTTGACCGAAACCAAAAAAAAGACCCCTTTCGCCTTTTCGATCTTCTGTTTTCTTATATTTCGTCTATCTTTTCCAATATAAAAAAGCATTTCAATTAATTTGGGGCTCAATTTTAGAAGAACTATTAACACAAAATCTTTTCTTTCAACCATAACAAATTTATAATAAAGTAAAACTGTCAATTTGACAATTTTTTTTGTAAGCTTTTGATATTTTGACCGAAACCAAAAAAAAGACCCCTTTCGCCTTTTCGATCTTTGCTTCTAACTTTTTGGTGAGTGCCAATTGTTTATTTAACCAATATTTTAATTGTTTTGAGCTGTATTTACGTAGATTTTCCATTACATTCGCTTCACTTATTTGACAGTTTGGGTCACTAATTTTTCTCTAAAAATGCCTTGAAATCTTTTAAAAACCAAACAAACCTTTATGAATCGTTCCAAAAAAGCCTTTAAACGTTGTTTTCATTTGAAAATTCATTGTAATTTCTATTATATTTGCTTCACTTATTTGACAGATTGGAGCACTAATTTTTCTCTAAAAATGTCATGAAAACTATTAAAAAGTAAACCAAACCTATGCAAATTTTTATCGGTCGCTTCAAAATAGTTTTTAAACAATGTTTTTCCATCATTTAAATATTTCATTGAATTGTTCTCCCATTAAATTCACACTCCACTCTGTTGACAGTTTGGGGGGCTACAATTTATAAAACCTTCTTTCTTGACGAAATTACATTGAATCCCTTGATGGAAAATCTTTATAAATAAAACCCCCATGTTTATTTAATAGATATTTTATAGATTTAAGCTCTATTTTGGTAGATTTTCGTAAGATTACGATACGACTGACAGATTAGACACTGACAAATAACATTTGTTGAAAAAATCCTTAGTGATATAGAATCTAGCCATAGTAAGTTTAGACGTTATTATCGCGATTTTGACACATTCTATCTCTTTCTCAAACTCTGTTTGTGGTACATCCTACGTTCAAATTTGAAAAAAATTTTTAGAAATTATTAAAAAAACATTGTAATTTCAAAGATAGCTACTTTTTCATACAAAAACTCATTTAAAAAAAAAAAAATTTTTAAAAAATCTAAAATTTGTTAGACAGAGCAACTACATCGGGTTTTATTATATATTAACGAGAGTATGGTTTCGCACCCTCCGGGTGCTTATCCTACTTTCTTGAGTAGAGGGTTGCCTACGGCAACGTGTATGAACCTAGAGGGGTTGCCTTCGGCAACCGTAAAATAAACGCACTTTTTTTTTTTTTATTACATTATTTTTTATTATTCCCACATTATATTCTCACTTTACTCCGTTGACATTTTAGGGCACTTCTCTACAAAATGCCTTGAAATCTTTTAAAAAATTAATAAAACCTTCATCGGTTGCTTCAAAATAGTTTTTAAACAATGTTTTCATTTAAATATTCATTGAATTGTTTTCCCATTAAATTCACACTTTACTCTGTTGACAGTTTGGGGGGCTACAAATTGGAAAACCTCCATTCTTGACAAAATTACATTAAATTTCTTGATGGGAAATCTTTATAAATAAAACCCTCATGTTTATTTAATAGATATTTTATAGATTTTAGCTGTATTTTGGTAGATTTTCGTAAAATTACGATACGACTGACAGGTTAGACACTGACAAATGACATTTGTTGAAAAAATCCTTAGTGATATAGAATCTAGCCATAGTAAGTTTAGACGTTATTATCGCGATTTTGACACATTCCATCTCTTTCTCAAACTCTGCTTTCGATCCCTCCTACGCTCAAGGGGGTTATCAAATTTGAAAAAAATTTTTAGAAATTATTAAAAAAACATTGTAATTTTAAGAATAGCTACTTTTTCATACAAAACTCATTTAAAAGGAAAAAAATTTTTAAAAAGCTAAAATTTGTCCGACAGAGATGCGGCTAACGCGTTTTATTATTATTTGTTGAAAAAATCCTTAGTGATATAGAATCTAGCCATAGTAAGTTTAGACGTTATTATCGCGATTTTGACACATTCCATCTCTTTCTCAAACTCTGCTTTCGATCCCTCCTACGCTCAAGGGAGTTATCAAATTTGAAAAAAATTTTAGAAATTATTAAAAAAACATTGTAATTTTAAGGATAGCTACTTTTTCATACAAAAACTCATTTAAAAGAAAAAAAATTTTTAAAAAGCTAAAATTTGTCCGACCGAGATGCGGCTAACGAGTTTTATTATTATTTAACGAGAGTTGAGTCGCCTCTCTACTCTCTTGAGTAGAGGGTTGCCTACGGCAACGTGTATAAATCTAGAAGGGTTGCCTTTGGCAACCGTAAAATAAACGCACTTTTTTTTTATTAGATTATTGTTTATTTATTTTTTTATTGTAATATATTTTTATTTATTTTTTTTTGTACTTTTTCTACTTTCTCATATCAACGTTTGCCTTTGACAACATTTATATAAACCTAGAATTTAAAATATTATTTAGAATTCTAATAAATTAGAATTTATTAGAATTCTATATACTAAATAATTATACTTATTTCTTTTTCTTTTATCTTTCTCATCTTTTTTTTATAATAAAGCAAGCATATTACCATTTACTAAAATTTTTTTTATTTATTTTTTTTGGTACTTGTTCTACTTACTCGTATTGAATGTTGCCTGCGGCAACATATATAAATCTATTATCATTTATTTTTAAAAATACTTTTACTATTCATTATTATTATAAATTTTTAATTTTTTTCTCATTATTTAGGCGGACAGTCATTTTCTGTTATAAAAATTCTCGTTATAACATTTGAGATCAGATTTTGACATAACCTTTTCATATTAATATTACTTTAATATTTAAAAATAGTATTACTATCTATCATTATTTTATATTATTTTTTTCAATCATTATATATATATATAGACGTATAAACGTTCATTATGAAGCCAAAAACAGCATACTTTGCATCTGGCGCTTAGCCCACCGGCTGGTTTCCAAGCCCGGAAACGGGCTTGAGAAAAATTCCATGTATAACATCAAATTTCTCAATAACGGTTTTTTATTTTTCAACCAAATTTTATCTCATACTTAGATGGGTATTGAAGACGTTCATTACGCTTTACGTCATCATTTTATCATAAAGGGTTTGTTTGTTATCAACAATAATCCAAATGGATGCAGGGCTTCTCAATGGCTTGAAACATATCAAGATAAACGGTTGTAGTTCAACCATTTTTCGTTAGTGGCCGCTGTTGACGCTGGCGTTTATAATAAAATATATATTACGCATTTTACGCTCCAAGATTGATTATTCTGGAATAATTTCCTCAGTCTTGTGCACCATATTGCAACAGTGTTTTATTTAGTTTTTGTTATCTTAATGACGGAATTCCTTTGTCATTCACCTCCAACTTGATGCAAGGTCGTTTTATGTAACTCGTAGACAGTTTTAATCCATTAAATCAAATTTTTACATTTGACTGCAAATGCTTTATAATATTGAGCAAATACAAGCCTAATAGGTACTTTTTGTCAGTTTGCAGTGATATTCCAAATTTTTAGTTTTAATTCATCTCATAATATTGATACAAAATTTATTTAAAATGCTTTTTAATAGTACAAGAATTATCACAGCGGCAGCGTGTCGCTAAAAAAAAGTAACTAATTAACATATTTAATTCGTTATATTTAAAAATTTGCCATAAGCACACTGTAAGTAAGCAGATTGCTGAGTAAACACATAAAAGATGTGGTAAACAATAAAAAATCATACGGTGTGGTTTATTTTGACTTACTTGAAAAATTTTAAGAATGAAATTTTGAAAAAACACTTAATATTTTGCAAAAAAAAAACCTACGTGAAATTATGTCACATAAGTATCATCAAAGTGATTGGTAATTTAGCAAAAAATTCTAAACAAAAATAACACATCCACAAAAACAAATTTTTGGGTTTTTTTATTATTGGGATACATAAAATCAACAATATTTTTAAAAGTGCAACAAAAACACCACAACGTTCTAAATAATACAAAAATTAAAATCGGTAATGATAAGCAACGTGAAAAATTTAAAATGTTATTAAATAATAAATAAAGTTTTTATGTTTTATAAGAAAAGATTCTGTCCAATGAATACTTAATAAATTGAAAACTTTTACTCGTGATCACTGTGCGCCTTTAGGTCACGCTCTATCTTGTATTTTGCTTCTAAAAGCGACCCAAAAAATAAGCGGATAATATAAAAAAACTTATGCTAGTAATTTTATATTGAATTATTAGTAGTAACAGCAGATGAAAGGTATTTGAATATTTTTCCTTTTCTATTAATCTTTCATGTTTATAACTAGTTTAAGAATTAAACAATTACTAGAATTTTTATTTCAATTTCAAATTACATGGTTAGCAAAAGCATAAGAATATTACAAAACTTTCAGAATTGTTTGTTTCTGCCGCTTATGGTTTATTCAAGAAATATTTACAGAGTACCCACATTTTTTCGTGTCTATAAAAAAAGAGTGAATATTTTTTTGTTTTAGATTATGAAGGAATCATACAAGCTCACGTTAGGAAATCCAACACAATTTTTAGCATAAAATCAATTTTACAAATACTGGTAGTTGAGTTTTGAGTTCAAATGATTCATTAATAACTTTTTATTTCGCAATAATTGCAACATTTTCTTGAATAAATTACTAGCGAAAGAAACAACATTATAAGAAAAGTCCTTTATGTTTAGTAAACGCCTTTTAATTTGTTTTCAAAAAGTTTTTAGTTTCTGCATACTTCATCTGGTGAAGAATAACATCACAAACATTATACCCACAAATTTACCCGCGAAAACAAAATACCTTACGCATAGTCTCTAGCTAGATGACCTCACAGCGATAGATAAGCTTGTTTGGCGTAATTATTATTCGTAAACAATCGAGAATTATTCAACGGTGTTTTTCGTTGAAGATAAGAAATACATAGTATGAGGTTTATTTATCTATGGTGGTAAATAGACTAAATAGTAGTCCTTTAATCGTGTGGACTCTAAACCAAAACTAATGTATCGTAATTATTTGCCTATCAATTCCAGAAAACATAATTTTTTAATGAAAAAAGAAAGTACTACTTTTTTCAGTTCAAGTTTGGTTATTAATTTGGTATTATCCACATGATTAGAGAGTAACCGAAGGAATGCGATGATAACATAATTGTCGTAATGATGAAAGCCATTGTCGCTAAAGATGGTGAATGGGTCTTAAATTAAAAATATTATTATTTTAATCCATAACAACATATAATACATGAATAAAAGAATTAAAAGTTTCTTCTTGCTGAAGAATTCGATATTATTGTGCTACTAAAATCAATACATTATTAAAAACCTTATATAACATTATCAATACATCATCATTATCATCAAAAATCTATGTGTTTGCACAAAACAATTATTTAAAAATAAACATTTACGGCAAACAGCTGATGCTATATTGTAAAACAGCTCAAACCACGTTTATTGTAAATGCTGTATGGGGATAGCTGTAACAGCATCGAGTTAATAAATAAATCAAAGTCAATTAATTATTAACACAAAACTAAGGTACATATTGTTATCGAAGAGATCCATTAGTCTTGTTTATTTATATAAGCTTGGAATGTTGATAAGCGCACGGACACAGATGCACGGACGAGCAAGACGGTGGAGCTGAGATGTAGTAGCAACAGCGCGAGGTCGAATGAAAATCTTACTTATTTTATGTTATAATTACTTATTATTATATGTATTATTAAAAATATACCCCTAACAATATTACTTAAGTACATTAAATGTTGAATTTGAAAAAAATTAGCGCTAAAAATTAAATTGTTAAAAAAAAAATATAGCTGCCGTCGGAATCGAACTATGTTTTATCAAATGTTAAACAAGCGTGCTGTTCGCTACGCTATGATGAAAATGCGCTTTTATATATTGACATATAGTAAAGATGCATCTAAAAGTGTAATATTCTGCAATAGACTGACCTGAAATGTCTCATTAAAAACAAAACAGTCTCCAGTCAGGCTTTCATGGTACATAATATTTTTACAAAACATTTTAGAAAGTATTTTGTATATTACTAGTTATTGACAATAAAAGTGATAACATTGATCATATTGGATCATATACATTCGAAATATTTTATAATTCTAATTCTTTTAAACTTTAAAAGAATTGAAATTATAAAATAATAATTTCCGTGTATCTGACTGATGGAAGAACTGACTATAATCAGTACTTTCATGAAAATTTTTAAATTATAGGCTCTTATATTTGTGAACATTTATAGTAGCCAAGAAAAATTAAAATTTATTCTATTTATTTATATTTCTGATTAACTATTTTTGCAACTACAAAACTGCGCAGTTGAAGACATATTATTGAGTAAGCAGATAATTTGTAAGAAACTCCTTTGAAACTCGTATTTAACCCAATTATTAATTGTTTAATAAATATGAAAAACAAAACTTCATAATAACAGGCGAATTATTGCCATTGGTGTTATTACTATTACATAGTGTTGTTATTTAGGTTTGGTTAAAAACTTATTTAATAAAAAAGTATTATAGACACACAAAAAATACCTAAGTAAAAAATTTTTCTAAATTGTAGCTTTCTAAAACATGTAGCTATAAAAAACTGTTGCATTCTAATAAATTTATATTTTTAAAAAATCTACATGTTTAAAAAAATAGGTGGAAAACTAATTATTCCTTGAGAGTTCTATTTTTTTATAGACGATTATGTTGTGGAATGCAGTAATTGCAAACGTGTGGAAAGAAATGTTATAGCTTACTGATATGAATATTATGGCTTGAATCTTGTTACAGCATGTAATTAACAAATAAAGACGTATTTCATTAAGTCTCTATCAGAATAGTATTCAGTTAATGTAGGTATATTTAATTTTATTGCCCCAAATTCAATTGAAAAAGAAAAGATTGCTTTCAGGCTCCAATGGCCATTATCTAAAATAATGGCAATCGTTTACTAATAGATGAAAGATTTACGGTAGATGCCGCAATATAAAGAACATGAATAATAAAATAATTTTGATATTGAATAAAATACCTATATTTAGGCGTGATCAAAATGAAAACAGAATTCTGTTATTTTATTTTGTAGCGAAACATTATTCGATATCAAATCTGCACTTGTAATTGAATATATCAAAGCTGTAGACACAATGTCTGCCATTCTTGCTTTGTTTGATCTTCATCCCACGCAGCGCATGAGAAATTTTGCTGTGTTTTCTTCAACCAAGCTCAAAACATCTAGAAACTATGTGGTTATCACTCTTTCAAGCGGCAACCTTGCAATGGCTTTAAAACATGCGTAAGTTATTGACTTTAAACACACAATGGGCTTGAGACAATGTGCGAAATGATTGGGCTTCTGTAACGCGATGAGATATCAGTTGCGTGTTTAAGATTATATATGGATTGGATCGCGGATCCACTGCTGGGGGGCCCTTTGCCTGAGCTATATCAACGGCGGGAATCATCCGTACTATACGTATATATATATATATATATATATATATATATATATATTTTTTTTATTCCTTCTTGTCGTTACCATACTCTCTTATATGTAGAAGGTTGCCTTCGGCAACAATAACACAACTTTTTTTTTTCATAAAAAAACTTTGCATGTATAATTATTAATTAGAAATATTTGTTTATAATTAATACAATCAAAAAAAAAATTTTTTTAATAAATATTTAATTAGGCAACACTTTTGAAAAAAAATTTTTTAATTGTTTAGTGGCAACACTGTAACCGAAAACACTTTTTTTTTTAAAATATTTTACGTAACTTTCATAAAAAAATGTATGTTATGTCATAGCTCAAGCACAATAACATCTGTCAATGATGTTGTCGGTGTCAAAGATGTGTCACCCATCAACAATATGAAGTTATTGTTGTGGTACAATTTTAATATTAAATTTAAAATTACCATTAAGCTAAAACACTCCTAAGCGTGATTAATAATGACTTTTTTATTTGATAACATTTTTAAAAAACTTTTATATTTGCGCCTAGCTGCAACACTGTAACCGGAAACGTCATTCCTATTGCCTCTTGTTAACAATTTAGATAAACACAAATTTGAAACTTTTCTTTAGCATTTAATTATTATAAACATTTGTTTGTACAACATAATTCAAAAAAAAAAAAATTTATTAATTGCTTTTTCAGTTAGCATCACTTTTTATTTTTTTTTTATTTTTCTAGTGTTAACAGTATAACCGGAAACACTTGTATCACAAATATTTGACGTAACTTTTATAAAAAAAAAATGTAGGTTATGTCATAGCAAGAACAATGACATCTGTCAATGATGTCGTTAGTGTCAAAGGTGTGTCACCCATAATCAATAGAAAATTATTGCTGTGGTACAATTTTAATATAAAATATAAGATTGCCAACTCAAACTTTCTTAAGCTTGTAATTAATAATGACTTTTTAATTTAATTAATAATGACTTTAAAAAACTTTTCTATTTACGCCTAGCTGCAACATTGTAACCGAAAACGCCGTTCCTATTTTCTCTTGTTAACAATTCAGATAAAGACAAATTCAAAACTTTTCTTTTATAATTATTAATTATAAACATTAGCTTGTACAGCATAAATAAAACCAAAATTTTTTATCAATATTTTTTTAGTTGGCAACACTTAGAGATTTTTTTATTAACCTAGTATCAACACTGTAACCTTGAACGCTTGTTTGACAAATATTTGACGTATATTTTATAAAAAAAAAGTAGGTTATATCATAGCACAATGACATCTGTCAATGTCAAAGATGTCTCACTCATCAACAACAACAATATGAAGTTTTTGCCGTATTACAATTTTAAAATAAAATTTAGGATTGCCAACTCAAACAGATCTTATTGATTTATTTTATTACTTTTAACATACAGATTTGCAGCTTTCTCTCAAAATGTTTACATTGTGTAATTAAACAATAAAAAAATTACATTGTACTTTGTACATAAACATTTTAGATAAGTATTTACTGGAAGAATTATTAAAAGTGTCTTCATTTTAATATAGCAACATAAAATTCATATTGAATTAATCAATAAAATATTGATAATAAAGACAATATCATGTTGTAAAATTTTTCAATTTGAGAAGGTGGTTATCTTCATCGCGGCCTTGTGCTTTCATCAACAAATCATATTATATCTCATTGTTATTTTGATAAAATATTGTCTAAATTACACTAATCACATTCAAGCCATTTAAACTTGAAAAAATTAAGCGTTTAGTTTTACAAATCATTTATATTTAAATTAAAAATTAATATAATTATAGTAATAAAGTATATACCTACATATCTTTTCTGAAAAAGCTTCTTGCTTTTTATTAAAATTGAAAGGCTTTTGACTTCATTTTTTTATACAGCATTTCATGCACTACAAATTTACATCTTGGGAAAGATTTTCAGATAACTTTATTACTTGTATTTTAATAGATCTTTTTATAAACACATCTTCTTCTAATTCATTTATGCAAAATTCTTCTTCTATCAATAAACATAGAGCATATATAATCAAATTATGAGGTCATTGACCTATATTAATTAAATTTCTATAAGTCTCATTTATTATATTCTAGCTTGAAGGGAACTCCAGTCATTGTCTCTATCATATTGTTCTTAGCGGTACGAAGACACTCAATTCATTCTACAAAATAAATATGTTTATTTATAATCTTTGTCTCTATTTAAAGTGAGGATATATTTGCCTCGTCCACCCGAATGTGATGATAATATAAGAAATGGGGCTGTTAGATATATTATAGATACGACATAGCAAAGTTGACCAAATCCATAAATGCAATCTTTATTCTATTGAAAAGAAGGTTGGAAGGCTTTAATTTTTATTATATTCCAGCTTGAAGGGAACTCCAGTCATTGTCTCTATCATATTGTTCTTAGCGGTACGAAGACACTCAATTCATTCTACAAAATAAATATGTTTATTTATATTCTTTGTCTCTATTTAAAGTGAGGTTATATTTGCCTCGTCCACCCAAATGTGATGATAATATAAGAAATGGGGCTGTTAGATATATTATAGATACGACATAGCAGAGCTGACCAAATCCATAAATGCCATCTTTATTCTATTGAAAAGAAGGTTGGAAGGCTTTAATTTTTATTATATTCCAGCTTGAAGGGAACTCCAGTCATTGTCTCTATCATATTGTTCTTAGCGGTACGAAGACACTCAATTCATTCTACAAATAAAATATGTTTATTTATAATCTTTGTCTCTATTTAAAGTGAGGTTATATTTGCCTCGTCCACCCGAATGTGATGACAATATAAGAAATGGGGCTGTTAGATATATTATAGATACGACATAGCAGAGCTGACCAAATCCATAAATGCAATCTTTATTCTATTGAAAAGAAGGTTGGAAAACTTTAATTTTTATTATATTCCAGCTTGAAGGGAACTCCAGTCATTGTCTCTATCATATTGTTCTTAGCGGTACGAAGACACTCAATTCATTCTACAAAATAAATATGTTTATTTATAATCTTTGTCTCTATTTAAAGTGAGGTTATATTTGCCTCGTCCACCCAAATGTGATGATAATATAAGAAATGGGGCTGTTAGATATATTATAGATACGACATAGCAGAGCTGACCAAATCCATAAATGCCATCTTTATTCTATTGAAAAGAAGGTTGGAAGGCTTTAAATTTTATTATATTCCAGCTTGAAGGGAACTCCAGTCATTGTCTCTATCATATTGTTCTTAGCGGTACGAAGACACTCAATTCATTCTACAAAATAAATATGTTTATTTATAATCTTTGTCTCTATTTAAAGTGAGGTTATATTTGCCTCGTCCACCCGAATGTGATGATAATATAAGAAATGGGGCTGTTAGATATATTATAGATACGACATAGCAGAGCTGACCAAATCCATAAATGCAATCTTTATTCTATTGAAAAGAAGGTTGGAAGGCTTTAATTTTTATTATATTCCAGCTTGAAGGAAACTCCAGTCATTGTCTCTATCATATTGTTCTAAGCGGTACGAAGACACTCAATTCATTCTACAAAATAAATATGTTTATTTATAATCTTTGTCTCTATTTAAAGTGAGGTTATATTTGCCTCGTCCACCCGAATGTGATGATAATATAAGAAATGGGGCTGTTAGATATATTATAGATACGACATAGCAGAGTTGACCAAATCCATAAATGCAATCTTTATTCTATTGAAAAGAAGGTTGGAAGGCTTTAATTTTTATTATATTCCAGCTTGAAGGGAACTCCAGTCATTGTCTCTATCATATTGTTCTTAGCGGTACGAAGACACTCAATTCATTCTACAAAATAAATATGTTTATTTATAATCTTTGTCTCTATTTAAAGTGAGGTTATATTTGCCTCGTCCACCCGAATGTGATGATAATATAAGAAATGGGGCTGTTAGATATATTATAGATACGACATAGCAGAGTTGACCAAATCCATAAATGCAATCTTTATTCTATTGAAAAGAAGGTTGGAAGGCTTTAATTTTTATTATATTCCAGCTTGAAGGGAACTCCAGTCATTGTCTCTATCATATTGTTCTTAGCGGTACGAAGACATTCAATTCATTCTACAAAATAAATATGTTTATTTATAATCTTTGTCTCTATTTAAAGTGAGGTAATATTTGCCTCGTCCACCCGAATGTGATGATAATATAAGAAATGGGGCTGTTAGATATATTATAGATACGACATAGCAGAGTTGACCAAATCCATAAATGCAATCTTTATTCTATTGAAAAGAAGGTTGGAAGGCTTTAATTTTTATTATATTCCAGCTTGAAGGGAACTCCAGTCATTGTCTCTATCATATTGTTCTTAGCGGTACGAAGACACTCAATTCATTCTACAAAATAAATATGTTTATTTATAATCTTTGTCTCTATTTAAAGTGAGGTTATATTTGCCTCGTCCACCCAAATGTGATGATAATATAAGAAATGGGGCTGTTAGATATATTAAAGATACGACATAGCAGAGCTGACCAAATCCATAAATGCAATCTTTATTCTATTGAAAAGAAGGTTGGAAGGCTTTAATTTTTATTATATTCCAGCTTGAAGGGAACTCTAGTCATTGTCTCTATCATATTGTTCTTAGCGGTACGAAGACACTCAATTCATTCTACAAAATAAATATGTTTATTTATAATCTTTGTCTCTATTTAAAGTGAGGTTATATTTGCCTCGTCCACCCGAATGTGATGATAATATAAGAAATGGGGCTGTTAGATATATTATAGATACGACATAGCAGAGCTGACCAAATCCATAAATGCAATCTTTATTCTATTGAAAAGAAGGTTGGAAGGCTTTAATTTTTATTATATTCCAGCTTGAAGGGAACTCCAGTCATTGTCTCTATCATATTGTTCTTAGCGGTACGAAGACACTCAATTCATTCTACAAAATAAATATGTTTATTTATAATCTTTGTCTCTATTTAAAGTGAGGTTATATTTGCCTCGTCCACCCGAATGTGATGATAATATAAGAAATGGGGCTGTTAGATATATTATAGATACGACATAGCAGAGCTGACCAAATCCATAAATAAGTATGGCCTCATTCTACTAATCAAACCAACGTAGTTATCAACGTTTCTGTATATTTAACAATTTTATTGATTTTTTAATTCTAAAAATTCAATTTTGACAGAATTTAAAGAATTAGGTCAAAAAATCATTGACCTTAATACTTTAAATTTCTATTACATTAATGTTAATTCGTTATTCCATTTCAAAACCCTAAAAAAAAATTATTTATATTATATCTCATTGTTATTTTGATAAAATATTGTCTAATGCACGCAGATTTGAATGTGTACACTAATCACATTCAATCTTCATATATTTTGCTTTCTCTTCTCTTACTTCCTGGTGTTGTTGTTGTGTTATTACTTCTAGCATCTTAGTGACATTGCTTGTTGGTCGAACTGAAGTTTTAGAAGAATGGAATCTAGAATATCAAATAATTAAGCTATGACAATATTACAACAAACCTATTTTTTATTTCCCTATGTATGTCTTCAGCATCTATCCTTATTTCTAAAGAATCTTCTAACTATGGAGGGTTGACTTTGTCCTTACTCCCCAAAATAGCATTCACCTCGAAATAGAGTGGAGGGTCTCTCTTCTTCCTGTGCCAGTTATTTTCGAAAAGTGTCAGCCCCTGCACGTCCTTCGGGTATATCAAAAGCATTGCTTCTCATTTCGGTTGAAATTTTTTGCCAAAGAGAGTTCTTTAATGTTTTCCTATTATTAAATTTGTCATTATAACGTGTTCTTAACCTTAGAAATAGTAGAGTAGCTTGTTTTGTATTGAAATTCAATCATGCTTTGTTTCGGAACATTCTTCAACACGACTCTCGCAGTCTGAAGTTTGATATTTGAAGAAGCATTGGGATGTTCAAAAAAGTATGACCCTCTCATTCTACTAATCAAACCAACGTAGTTATCAACGTTTCTGTATATTTAACCTCACTTTTCTTCACTTATCAAAAAGGGGCTCCGCCATCAACAGCTTTTAAACAACACACAAAACACTGCTTTATTTTCCACCACAATAAGTCAAACTCCTTTCCAGTTAGCTGGGTAGCGTTGAAATGCTAAAAATAATCATCAATTTCCAATAAATATATAAAACTCAATCGCTTGACACATGAAAGTGTAAAACTTTATACAATCTTCTATTACATATCGATTTTAATAAAACCATTTAAGACCTTCTACTAAGTATGTCCCTATCATCACTCAAAAGTCCCATTTATTATATTCCAGCTTTATTTAGTCATAGCTCGTGAAATAGCCCTATCGAAAAAACTTTGTCGACAATACGATGCACTTTCCCATCAAGAAAACAAAACAAACCACTACCACCAGCATACGACCCATCGACATTTTAGCCACATTAAAAGCTTTTGTTTCATTTTTTTTCACAATTTTATAACGATAAATATTTAAAATGACATAACCAAACAATTTAGAACTGTCACAATTAGACACTAAAATGACGTTGTGTCAGTGAAAAAGCCCAGCCTTCAAAGTTTTCTATCTAGAGTGGTTTTTTGGCAAAATGTCCTATCCGTTTACTCACTTTATCGGTCATTTTTTTGAAAAATTTTTTTTACTAAGAATCCCTTTTACCCCTTTCGCTTAGCACAAAAAAATCCAATTCTTCGCTCAAAACATTACACCGAAACTCTCGTGACAAAGTTTTTTATCAAATTTCTTACAACATTTAACAATTTCTCATAATTAATAAATCTTTTTCGAGCGTCACTTTTGCAAGAAAGAGATGCGGTTATCTTATTTTACTTATAGTTAACGAGAGTTGGGTCGCGCACTCTCCGGGTGCTTACCCTACTTTCTTGAGTAGAGGGTTGCCTACGGCAACGTGTATAAACCTAGAGGGGTTGCCTTCGGCAACCGGTAGTATAATCGCACTTTTTTTTTTTTTTTTTTATTAGATTATTGATTATTAATTGTTTTTATTGTAATATGATTTTATTTATTTTTTTTTGTACTTGTTCTACTTTTTCATATCAACCTTTGCCTTTGACAACATTTATATAAACCAAGCCCATTAATATTTATCTTGAAATATATTATTATTATTTATTTAAAAAATTTTAATTAGATTTTATTAATTATACTTATTTCTTTTTCTTTTATCTTTCTCATCTTTTTTTTATAATAAAAGAAGCATATTAGCATTTACTAAAATTTTTTTTTTTGCTTTTGTACTTGTTCTACTCACTCGTATTGAATGTTGCCGGCGGCAACATATATAAATCTATTATTTTTTATTTTTTGAAAATATTTTTACTATTCATTATTATTATAAATTTTTTATTTTTTTCTCATTATTTAGGTGGCGGTCAGTCATTTTTCGGTTATAAAAATTCTCTTTATAACATTTGAGATCAGATTTTGACATAACGTTTTCATATTAATATTACTTTAATATTTAAAAATAATATTACTATCTATCATTATTTTATATTATTTATATTATATATATATTTTTTTTATTCCTTCTTGTTCTTACTATACTCTCTTATATGTAAAAGATTGCCTTCGGCAACAATAACACAACAATTTTTTTTTATAAAATAATTTTGCATTACATTTTATTTAATATACTTGATTTTTATTCTTCTTTTTTTTTCAAATTTTTTTCTTTCTTTTAATTGTATTTTTTGTTCTTCGTTTTAATTTTTTTTATTTTTATATTAATTTTATTACTTTAATAATAATTGTTATTAAAATTAGAAGAATAAAAACTATAATATATTATAATAATTTATATGAATTTTTTCTTATTCTCTTCTAAAGCGAGTTTTTTATTATTTTTTTTCAAAATTAAAATTGTTATTTTATATATTTTTTTTGTTTCTATTATTATATTTTTTTATTTATTCTCCCTTTTTCTTACCTTACTCTCTTACATCAAGGTTGCCTTCGACAACCATATTTTATTTTTATTAAAAAGGTTCGTATTACATTTTATTAATTATATACTATATTCTTTCTTTTTTTTTTCTATTTGTTTTCCTTTTCTAATTTATTTCCCTATTTTCTATTTAATTTTATTAAAATATGTAATCATTCAATTACAATCATACATAATCTAAAGAAAAAATCAATAAAAATTATTTATATTTTAGTTATATATCATATATCAAATTCAAAAAAACAACTACTCTATAGAAATTCGTACATTGAAACTTTTATTTTCTCTTTCTTTTTATTCTTTTTCTTTTTTATCTCTTCAACTTTTTTTTTTGAACTCGTTTTTTCATTTCTCTTCACTTTCTTCTTTTTGATTCTATTTGTTCCTATTTTTATAATGTATTTACTTAATTTTCATTTTTTTTTTAATTTTTTTTTATTTGCGTCTTATTTCTCTCTTACATTTTCTTTTTTTGTGTATTCTAATTTTTTTTATACTATTTTTTTTTTAATATTGTATTATCCATCTATACACTCCTGATATTTTAACATTTTTTTTTCCATATTTATAACATAGTTTTCTAATCTAAAAATTTTTTTTTCTATAAATTTTTTTTTCGATTTTTTTTATTTTTTACTTAATTTTATCAAGTTTTATTTTTCTACAACAACCATAATTTTGTTTTTCTATACTACTTAAATTATCTTTTCTTTTTTATTATCAACAAATTTATAATTTCTTTAAGTTTTTCTTGATGCTTTTTTTACTTAAATCATAGCATATCTTTTAAATTAACATTTTTTATTTTTTAATTTTTTGCAAATTTTTTTTTCCGCACATTTGATTGTCGGAAATTAAATATCAAAATTTTCAAATTTTTCTTGTATAATTATTAATTAGAAACATTTGTTTAGAATTAGAAACATTTGTTGAAAATTAATACAATCAAAATTTTAATAAATATTTAATTTGGCAAAAATTTTTTAATTGCCAAGTTGCAGCAATGTAACCGAAAACGTTTGTTTCTTGACAAATATTTGACGTATCTTTCATAAAAAAAAATTAGGTTATATCGTAGCGAACACATTGACATCTTTCAATAATATTGTCAATGTTAAAGATATGTCACACATAATCAATATTAAGTTGCTGCCATTGTGCACTTTTATTATGAAATTTAAGATTGCCAACCCAAACACTACTAAACGTGCTTAATAATGATTTTTTAATTGGCAATACTTTTTAGAGTATACTGTTTAGAGTATACAATACTTTCACATTCACTTTTTTCTATTTTCTATTTAATTTTCCTAAAATATGTAATCATTCAATTACAATCATACATAATCTAAAAAAAAAATCAATAAAAGTTATTTATATTTTAGTTATATATTATATATCAAATTGAAAAAAAACAAACACTCTATATAAAATTCTACATTAAAATTGACAAAAAAACGTTTCATATTTCATGTTATTTATAAAATATAAAGCATTAATATTAAGTGATCGCTTTGTATTTTTTAATTGATTATGTCAACAATAATAATTGACAATTGACATCGTATTTTTTTTAAGATTTTTAATTGTTTATTTGAAAATATAAAAATAAGTACGTACGATTGAGAAAAAAATATATAGTCTGTATAGATATTTTTCCAATATAATTTTCCATTTCCATTTTATTTTAATTCATTTATATCAATCTTCTTTCATCAATGGGTCTCAAACACAACTTAACCTCACTTTTCAAATAAACAATTATAAATCTTCCTACAACCACAGTTCTATATTTTCTATAATATAATCAAAAAGACTCTTCTAGCCATTCGTATTATATTACCATATTATAATAATCTAAAAAAAAATCAATAAAAGTTATTTATATTTTAGTTATATATTATATATCAAATTGAAAAAAAACAAACACTCTATAGAAATTTGTACATCAAAATTGACAAAAAAACGTTTCATATTTCATGTTAGTTTTAAAATATAAAGCATTAATATTAAGTGATCACTTTGTATTTTTTAATTGATTATGTCAACAATAATAATTGACAATTGACATCGTATTTTTTTTTTAAATATTTAATTGTTTATTTAAAAATATAAAAATAAGTACGTACGATTGAGAAAAAAATATATATTCTGTATTAGATACTTTTCGAATATAATTCTCGAAATAATTATTAAAAGATGTACATTATTCTCATTCGAGCCACTTTCCAAAAACAAAATGTCAAACGGTATCAAAATGCTTAGTACGGATGATACCAAGCATTCATTTAAAATCTAATCATTTCTAATAATAATTTGTATATCTCTTTATGTCTTTTAAAAAAAGGTTTCTCATCGTCTTCTTTACTTCATCGTATTTCAAACATTTAAGATTTAACGCCCAATCAATAAATTCAAATCTCCAAACAAATTGATTCAATTTATCCATACGACAGTTTCTATTTTCAAAAGAAGTCTATAGTTTAGATAAGCAGTTAGATACTGTAAATATTATTAAAATTAAAAACTTTTATCTTCATTTTAATACAGAATCTGAGACTCTATATTATTAGCCTCTTTTTTCAATAATTAGGTCAAAAAGTCATTGACCTTAATACTTCAAATCTATATTACATTATAATTTCTTCTGAAAAAAGTTGTAATTATGTCTTCTTTACATTTTCTTTACAATAAGAAAAACATTGACTCATGTTTGCTTATACTCAAAAAGCACGCAGATTGAGAATGTACACTAATCACATTCACTAACTGAAAAAAATTAAGCGTTTAGTTTTACAAATCATTTATATTTAAAGTAAAAAATAATATAATTATAATAATAAAGTATATACCTACATATCTTTTCTAAAAAAGCTTCTTGCTTTTTATTAAAGGCACTCATCATTGAAACCCTGCAATTTTATTTTTGTTTTCTATAACCTAGAAAAAAATCTTTCAAATAAAACATTAAAAGTTTTCCCGACTTACCTAATTCTCACTTAGGGATGTTTAAATATGCAATTTTCTATTTAATTATTATTGTAATAATTAAATTATAAACATTTATTACATTTAAGTTTTCGTTTCATTTGACATATGTCAATTATACTTTTTGACATTTTATTGATTTTTTAATTTCCAAAAACTCAAGCGGTATAGAATTTTAACAGAATTTAAAGAATTAGGTCAAAAGGTCATTGACCTTAATACTTTAAATTTATATTACATTAATGTTAATTCGTTATTCCATTTCAAAACCCTAAAACAAAATATTATTTATATATTATATCTCATTGTTATTTGTATCAATCAATACGCAGATTTGAATGTACACTAATCACATTCACTAACTGAAAAAAATTAAGCGTTTAGTTTTACAAATCATTTATATTTAAAGTAGTAAAAAATATAATAATGTAAATACCTTTTCTAAAAAAGCTTCAAGCTTTCTATTAAAATTGAAAGGTTTTTGTCTTTCTAAATTCCATCTTCTATATATGGAGGAGTTGACCTTGTCCTTACTCCCCAAAATAGTATTTATTTCCTCAAAATAGGGGAAAAATCTTCTTCCTGTGCCAGTTATTTTCATATTTTTCATATAATTCATGTAACTTTGTTGCAAATTAGCGAATTTTTGAAGGGTTCTTAACCAAAGAAATAGTAGAGTAGCTTGTTTTGTATTGAAATTCAATCATGCTTTGTTTCGAAACATTCTTCAACACGACTCTCACAGTCTAAAGTTTGATCCTTCAATAAGGCCCCATCAACTAATCAAACCAACGTAGTTATCAACGTTTCTGTATATTTAACCTCACTTTTCTTTACCTTAAAAAATAAAAAGCTATCAACAGCTTTTTTTATCATAAACAACACACAAAACACTGCTTTATTTTCCACCACAATAATAGGTCAAACTCCTTTCCAGTTTCCAATAAATATATAAAAATCAATCGCTTGACACATGAAAGTGTAAAACTTTATACAATCTTCTATTACATATCGATTTTAATAAAACCATTTTAGACCTTCTACTAAGTATGTCCCCATCATCACTTAAAAGTCCCATTTATTATATTCCAGCTTTATTTAGTCATAGCTCCTGAAATAGCCCCATCGAAAAAGCTTTGTCGACAATACGATGCACTTTCCCATCAAGAAAACAAAACAAACCACTACCACCAGCATACGACCCATCGACATTTTAGCCACATTAAAAGCTTTATTTTCATTATTTTTCACAATTAAAACGATAAATATTTAAAATGACATAACCAAACAATTTAGAACTGTCACAGTTAGACATAAGACTGACGCTATGTCAGTGAAAACCCCAGCCTTCAAAGTTTTTTATCTAGAGTGGTTTTTTGGCGAAATGTCCTATCCGTTTACTCACTTTATCGGTCATTTTTTTAAAAATTTTTTTTTACTAAGAATCCTTTCTACCCCTCCCGCCTAGCACAAAAAAATCCAATTCTTATCTCAAAACATTACACCGAAACTCTCGTGACGAAGTTTTTTATCAAATTTCTTACAACATTTAACAATTTCTCATAATTAATAAATCTTTTTCGAGCGTCACTTTTGCAAGAAAGAGATGCGGTTATCATATTTTACTTATAATTAACGAGAGTTGAGGCGCGCACCCTCCGGGTGCTTACCCTACTCTCTTGAGTAGAGGGTTGCCTACGGCAACGTGTATAAACCTAGAGGGGTTGCCTTCGGCAACCGGTAGTATAAGCGCACTTTTTTTTTTTATTAGATTATTGATTATTAATTGTTTTTATTGTAATATGATTTTATTTATTTGTTTTTGTACTTTTTCTACTTTCTCATATCATGGTTTGCCTTTGACAACATTTATATAAACCTAGCCCATTAATATTTATCATGAAATTTATTATTATTTATTTAAAAAAATTTAATTTGATTTTATTAATTATACTTTTTTCTTTTTCTTTTATCTTTCACATTTTTTTTTATAATAAAGCAAGCATATTACCATCTACTAAAATTTTTTATTTTATTTTTTTTTGTACTTGTTCTACTCACTCGTATTGAATGTTGCCTGCGGCAACATATATAAATCTATTATTTATTTTTTAAAACACTTTTACTATTCATTATTATTATAATTTTTTTATTTTTTTCTCATTATTAAGGTGGCGGACAGTCATTTTTTGTTATAAAAATTCTCGTTATAATATTTGAGATCAGATTTTGACATAACGTTTTCATTTTAATATTACTTTAATATTTAAAAATAATATTACTATCTATCATTATTTTATATTATTTATATTATATATATTTTTTTTATTCCTTCTTGTTCTTACTATACTCTCTTATATGTAAATTGTATTGTAATATGATTTTATTTATTCTTTTTTGTACTTTTTCTACTTTCTCATATCATGGTTTGTCTTTGACAACATTTATATAAACCTAGCCCATTATTATTTATCTTAAAATTTGTTATTATTTATTTAAAAAATATTAATTAGATATTATTAATTATACTTATTCTTATTTTATTATTTTTTTCTTTCTCATCTTGTTTTTTATAATAAAGCAAGCATATTAGCATTTACTAATTTTTTTTTTATTTATTTTTTTTTGTACTTGTTTTTACCATACTCTCTTATATGTAAAAAGTGGCCTTCGGCAACAATAAAACAACAATTTTGTTTTTATTAACAAATTAAAATTAATAAAATTTATGTAGTAAAGCAATTTAGTAGTATTGTAAAAAAAATTTTTTTTTCAATTTTTGATGTAATTTCTACATCACTTTTGAGGTAAACATCCTGATGCGTTACTTTTTTTTTATAGATATTTATAACAGAGAAAGTTCGCCAATAGCCCTATATAAACTCTGTTGAATTTTACAAATAGTCGATTATATTCAAAAAAAAAAAGACCATCAAATTCAACAATAGTTTAATATATCGTAACAATATATGTATATGTTTTTGTATGGAGCTTTTTTTAGACTAATATATAAAAATGTGTCAATACTATGAAAATGTTTCATGTTTAGAGACGACATTGTTTTTATATAATATATAGCCATTGATTAGCATCAACATAACAAATAATACTTGATTGTATAAATCATTAAACTATATTTTATGATTTAATAATGTTGACGTTTTTAATTTAATATATATTTATAATCGACCAATTGTATAGTTTGAGTTTGTATAAATTATTGAATATAGTCACAAAAAACCAAAAACAGTAGTTTAATATATCGTAACAATATATATGTATATGCTTTGTATTGATAAATATTAAACTTCGTTTTAATATTATTTATTTTTAAAGTAAGAATTACAAAATGTGTCGTCTTCTGACTTTTCTCAATAACAACTAAACTGATAACTTTGTCTCTATGACGAATAAACAAAAAAAATGTCATGACAACATAAATAAACCAATAAATGACCAATAAAAAAACAAATAATGTAGATGGTGCTAAAGTGCTAAATTTTAATTAGTCACTTAACACGCCCTTCTCAAATTTTGCACTTTGACAAATTTTTAGTCCCATTGCATCAACAAGACGATAATGTGAAGGTCCTGGAAGTGGTTTCGTAAGAATGTCAGCAGGCATTATTTTAGATGGAACATGCCTCAATTTTATTTCATTATTTCTTACCAATTGACGAACAAAATGGTATCTTGTAGCAATATGTTTAGTACGTGAGTGACAAGTAGCATTTTCTGCAATGTACTTTGCTCTACGATTGTCAGTACCAAGATTCACCATTGACAAATCATTTAATTTCAATTCTAACATCAAATTTCGTAGATATAGTGCTTCACGAGATGTTTCTGATAAAGCCACGTACTCTGATTCTGTTGATGATATTGCAACTGACTGCTGTTTCTTCGAACGCCATGATATTGCAGCTCCACTTAACATAAAAATATATCCTGTATATGAAATTCGATCATTTTCATCATTTGCATGGTCAGCATCAGAAAATCCTTGGATTCCCAACTGGTCTTTCTTGTACACTAATTCATAATTTTGGGTACCTTGTAAATAGCGCAATACACGTTTCGCTGCTGACCAATGAACTTCTTGGTACTTTTCGTTGAATTGTGACAGTCTATTGACAGTAAATGTGATATCTGGACGAGTAGCAATTGCCAAGTACATTAATGATCCAATTAACTGTCGAAATGGCTTTTCTTCATCTTTTCTTCTATGCTGATTTCCTTCTGGTAACTTAGCTTGAGATTCACTAGGAGTTCGTACTGGGTTACATTCTTCCATGTAAAATCATTTTAAAAGATCTTTTACATAACTTTGTTGATTTAACTCAATATTTCCATCAACTTGATTAATTTCAATTTCCAGACAATGTCGTGCTAAACCAAGATCTTTAATTTCAAATCTTTTTGCAAGTCCAGCTTTAATTCTTTCAATATCTGTCTTATTTCTTGATATATATAAAATATCATCAACGTATACAACCAAAATTGTATATTGATCCTCACTCATATTGTAGTAAAAACATGTGTCACTAGCTGCTGAAGTTAATCCAAGGTTTTCTAATTCTTCATTCAATATTTTATTCCATTGACGACCAGCTTGCCGCAGACCATACAATGCCTTTTTTAATTTACAAACTTTGTTATTTTGTGATAATTTTTGAAGCATCTCGTAAGCAATCTTTCCTAAATTACTGTTTCGACCATCCTTTTTAATAATTTCTTTTAATGCTTCTTTGATATATTCTGGCAGTTCCATAAATATTTCTTTTTCCAAAAATCCATTTAAATAAGCTGCTACAACATCTATTTGATAAACTGGTAAACCTTCACGTACAGCTAATGCCATCAAAAGGCTGATAGAATCCAACCTGGCTACAGGTGCAAAAGTATCCGTAAAATCTATTCCTTGTCGTTGTGTAAACCCTCGAGCAACAACTCGAGCTTTTCTTCTTTCAAGTGTTCCATCTAGCTTAAATTTGTTTCGAAGTACAATTTTACAAGTAATAACCGCTCTGTCTTTTGGACGATCAACTATTTCCCACGTGTTATTTTTAATTAAACCACGAATTTCTTCAGTAATTGCTTCCATCCACTCAAGTGCTTTGTCTCCAGCCATCGCTTCTTTCAAGGTTATATCAATAAGATTTGCTTCTTCAATTATTTCTTCGTCATGTTCTGTTGCATCAACAAATATTTCATCATCACTTGGTTCTTCTTGCATTTCAATATCTTCATTATCATCATGTTCCTCTTGGTCTTCGTTTATATTTGCTGCTTGTCCAGTGTTGTAAATTTTTCTTGGTCTTCCTCTTTTACCTGTTTTCTCCATCCGTGGTCTTCCCGGTTTTCGACGTGAAATACGATTTGGTGTACAAATTTCTTCATTAATTTCATCATTTTCAATTTGAATAGGCATATGAACACATTCAATATTTTCTTCATTTTTATCAAAAATTTTATCTTCTTTTATTTCATTTAAAAACTGATCCTCAAGAATTTGTACATCTCTAGCAACTACAACCTTTCTTTCAATTGGAATCCATACTCGATAACCTTTTGATTCTTCTGAATAACCGACTAAAATACCTTCTTTTGAACGCGGATCAAACTTTGATTTCCCTAGTTGTTTTTCTAAAACAAATGATTTTGCACCAAAAACTTTTAGATTACTTAAATCAGGTATTAATTTATTCCAAACTTCAAATGGAGAATGATTAGCCAAACTAGATGTTGGACATCTGTTTCTTAGATAATTAGAAGTAGCTACTGCCTCAGCCCAAAATCCATGACTCAATCCAGATTGAATTAAAAGACATCGCGTCATTTCAATTAATGTCCTGTTTTTCCGCTCTGCCACTCCGTTTTGCTGTGGTGTATAGGGAACAGTTAGACGTCTAGAAATACCATTTTTCTTTAGGAACTCATCAAACTCTTTATTACAATATTCTGTTCCATTATCGGACATCAAATATTTAATCTTACAATTTGTCTGAGTTTCAACACGTGCTTTATATTCTTTAAAAGCTTGAAGAACATCACTTTTAAGACGTAAAAATTTAACATCACACCATCGTGTACTGTCATCGATAAATGTTACGAAATATCAAGCACGTCCTAATGATTCTACTCTTGACGGTCCCCAAACATCAGTGTGTATTAGTTCTAATTTCGTTGTACATCGTTCAGACTTCTTAGGAAATGGTAATACAGTCATTTTTCCTTTTAAACATATCTCACATGCCTCCAATTTCTTTTCTTCATTCATCTTCATACCACTAGCTAATTCTTTTCTTGAAATTTCTAACAGATCTTCTTTATTTAAATGTCCCAGACGATGATGCCATAACTTCAAACTTGCTGAATTATTATTTATTGCCGCATTTGCTTGCTCTTCACTGCCACAGACATAATATAAGTTTCCAACTCTTTGTGCTAACAGTTTTATTTCACCATCTTTTCCAAAAATAGTTGCACCAGTTTTAGAAAAACTGACAGTATTTCCATGATCTGTAATTCTCGCAACAGATAACAAATTAGTTCTTAATTCTTTTACCAATAATGTATCATTAAGTTTTACCGACCTATTTGATTTTCCATCTGTAGTAAAAACACGAGCAGTTCCTTTTGCTACAATTTCAGTTTGTGCATCGCTGGCTAACAAAACATTTCCATTTTTTGACGTCATATTGATGAATGCTGCTTCATTATTACACATATGAGATGTACAGCCACTATCTAAACACCATCGACTATCATTTGATACCTGCTTCGTATGAAGAGCCTCTTCCGTTACTTGAAACGCATCTTCGACTTGAGCTTCAACTTTTGATGAATATTCTTGCTTTTCATCGTTTGCTCTATCTGGACAATCAGCTGCTTTGTGCCCAATTTTATTACAGATGAAACAATTATACTTAAATGGCTTGTTTAAATTACCATCGTTTCTGCGTTGCCCTCCTTGATATCCACCTCTTTGATATCCACCTCTTTGATATCCACCTCTCTGATATCCATTTCCTTGATTTTTATTACCTTGAGGTCCACTACTTTGAGACGGTTTAAAATTTTTAAAGTTTTGCTTGACCCACATAACCTCTGAATTATCCATGTCACGTTGACTTTGAGCATCATACTTTTCAATAACCTTTTCTCTAAGTATATCTGGTTTAGGCAATTCATTTTGAGACTCCATAGCACATCTGAACATTTCAAAACTTGAGGGCAATGCATTAAGAAGTAACGTTGACTGTAAATCATCATGCATTTCGACTCCCATAGCTGACAACTTAGATATTGTGTCAAAAAATTCCATCAGTTGAGTATGAAAATCACCGTTGTCTATTATCTTGTAAGATGTCACACGTTTGAGTAAACTTGCTCGTTTTACTGGTCCCGTAGATGCATATTCTGATTTTAACTTGTCCCAAATTTGTTTTGAAGTATTTAAACCTTTTACCATTCGTAATAAACTTGGATCAATAGCAATTATTAAATCTGACTTAGCTTTAGCATCTTCTTCTTCCCACCTTTCAACTCTTTGAGCCGATGCATCATCATCTTCAACCAATGCGGGTTTTGGTTTCTTGCCATTTACATACATCCATGTACTATTTTTTACCATTACAGCTTCAATTTGCATAACCCACGTATCATAATTTCCCTTTGTGAGAGGTTTAATTGTACTTGACGACAACGACATTTTTTTTTTACTTTTTACTTTTTACTTTTATTAACAACGTCCTGGGCCCATAACCTGATAAATATTAAACTTCGTTTTAATATTATTTATTTTTATAGTAAGAATTACAAAATGTGTCGTCTTCTGACTTTTCTTAATAACAACTAAACTGATAACTTTGTCTCTATGACGAATAAACAAAAAAAATGTCATGACAACATAAATAAACCAATAAATGACCAATAAAAAAACAAATAATGTAGATGGTGCTAAAGTGCTAAATTTTAATTAGTCACTTAACATGTATGGAGCTTTTTTTGACTAATATATACAAATGTGTCAATACTATGAAAATGTTTCATGTTTAGAGACGACATTGTTTTTATATAATATATAGCCATGGATTAGCATCAACATAACAAATAATACTTGATTGTAAATAAATTATTAAACTACATAATGTATAATTGTTTTAATAAAAAATTTGACTATTTTAATTGTGATAAATTTTTTTTCAAGTGATTAAATCTTTTCAAAACTCAATTGATTTACAAAATTTCATTATAAACAATATTTTTTGTATAGATGAAATTTGTATTTTCCTCAGGCAAAAGTCTACCTTGAGTGGCAGTATTTTCAATAAATACTGAAATATCATTAAATTTTCGAACTCGCGAAAATGCAACATATAATTGACCATGAGCAAAAACGGAATTTGGCAAATAAAGTGAAACATGATCATAAATTTGACCTTGTGCTTTATTAATTGTTAATGCATAAGCGAGACGAACAGGAAACTGTCTTCGACGAAATTGAAATGGTAAATTTGTATTCGAAGGAATAAAATCGATTTTAGGTATTAAAACAAATTGATTTGTTAATCTATTACCATCATTCGATACAACTTGACCTTTAATATAATTTTGACCCAAAAATTGTACAATTAAACGGGTACCATTATATAATCCTTTACGAATATTTAAATTTCGTAATAGCATAACCAAGGCACCAACTTTTAATTCTAAACGATGTAGTGGTAGACCACTTGGTGTTAAAGCGTTAAGAAATTCAGGTTGACAATTAGCCGCTTCTAACATTATTGCATCATCAGCATCATTCGGCTCTATACTATCAACACTATAATAAATTTTTGTTGGACCATTGATTTTTTCTAATAAAACTTTTTTATTATTTTATCACATGTCTCATTTAATAGTGTTAAAATAACACTTTTTAATAAAACATTATTATTAGATCTTAAATTAGCATTAACATTATTATTAATGATATCAAAACATGAATTAATTAATTGAATATAATTTTGAACAATACATTGTTCCGGTATTTGAATAATGCTATATTGAAAATTAGGCAAATGTGGTAATCGATCATTACCTAAATTTAAAAGCCATTGAGAAAATTCAACTTGTTCTGGCAATACACGAACATTAATTGTTAAAGAAAATTGTTGAAAATGATCCCATAATTGTGCCGATTTAACACAGGCTGCAACAATTTGATTTCGTGTCCCAGGATATGGTACAATTGGAAGACATTGTTTAAAATCTTCACCAACAATTACTGTTTTCCCACCGAATGGAAGATGTGGTGTGCGACAAAAAAATCGTAAAATTTCATCAATCTTTTGAAAGGCCATCGCAGTAACCATACTTATTTCATCCCATACAATTAATTTTACTTGTCGCAATATTTCAGCATATGAACTTTCAATTCGAATACTTGATGTACTCGTCTCTAAAAGTGGAACAGGTAGCTTAAATGTTGAATGAACAGTTTTACCACCAATTAATAATGAAGCAGCTAACCCTGTCCAAGCCATTGCTAATACTTTAATTTCTTGTCCTCTCGCATAACTGATGATTGTATTATAGAGAAAGGTTTTACCAGTACCAGCAGGACCATCTAAATAAAATAAGTGATTTATTAAATTATCATCACCATTATTATTGTGGTTGATGATAGATGTTATAATATTATCAAAAATGCGTCTTTGATCAATATTTAATTGATTAATCCAATTAGCACTTTGTTGTTGTTCAAATTCAACATCGATACGATTATCATCAACATCATCATCATCATCATTGTCATCATCGTTATTATAATCTAAATAGATGGCAAGTGGTTTAGGTAATTTAAAATTTGCTAAAGTTAAACCATGTACATTTAATAATAATTTCAATTTATATAATGTACGATTTTCAGCTTCAATTACATCAATACCATGTCTTGTAAAGTCTTCCATTAAAGCGTCACGAAATTTATTCCATAATGCTAATGGATCTAAGACAGTACAAAAAGCTAAAATTGTGGCAAACATTTGTCGTAATTGATTTGGCATTTGTTGTTCAACCGCTTCACGAAGAGCTCGTTGCCATTCCATATCTTCATTAAGTGAATGAAGTAATAATATGGTATTTAATAATCAACAAGTTAGAGGTCACGCTGCAATTGTTAACTCATTTGCAACGCTTTTCAATTCCGTATACAATAACTCATCTTGTAACAAAAATGCTGCACATAACACTTCAGACAGTGCCGGTACTTCCTTCAATATATTTGCCAATTCTGTGAATGAAGATGAAGTTTTGGAAACTCTTCTTAGTCTCAAAGCTAAACACACTGCTGGGCCGGATGTGATTCCTGCGTTTTTTATTAAAAAAATTTCATCATTTCTTGCAGAGCCTCTGACAATATTATTCAATCTTTCGCTTGCACAGGGAATCTATCCGGATGCTTGGAAGGTATCTAAAGTTATACCATTGTTTAAAGGTGGTGATCGAGCTAATGGTGAGAACTATCGTCCTATATCAATAATGGACAATTTTGCTAAAATTTTTGAACGGGTCATTTTCAATCGTCTTTTTTTCCAAATGAAAAATCACATAACCCAATATCAACACGGGTTTATTCCGGGAAGGTCTACAATTACAAATCTCTGCGCATTCACACAGTTTGTCTCAGAAACCGTTGATATAGGAAGACAATGCGACGCAATCTACACTGATTTTTCAAAGGCTTTCGATAAGCTCGATCATCAACTGTTACTATTTAAGCTGTCTAGTCTTGGTTGTTCTCCCTGTCTAGTTAAATTTCTCAAATCCTATCTGTGTAACAGAAAACAATTTATCTTCCTCCATGGATACAGCTCTGATTATTTTAATCCTACTTCGGGTGTTCCCCAAGGTTCTGTCTTGGGGCCACTGCTGTTTAATGTTTTTATTAATGACATTGTAAACTGTTTAAGTGTTGACTGCCTTTTGTACGCAGATGATTTGAAATTATTCAGTGTAATATCGTCTTTTGAGGACTGTGCTAGACTGCAGAAGAATGTATCAGAAGTAGAGAATTGGTGTTTAGTTAACGACCTGCAGTTACACGTGAACAAATGCAGTGTTATGACTTATGGTCGAAAGAAAAAACCGATTTTGTTTCGCTATAAAATAAACAATGTTACTTTACAAAGGCCTGACACAGTGAAAGATCTAGGAGTTCTTTTTGATCCTGAGATGACTTTTAACCCCAACATTAATATGATTGTTAACTCTGCTATGAAACTTTATGGATTTATCGCTCGTAACTCCAAAGATTTCACAAAATCATCAACTATTATTAGCATTTACATTTCGTATGTCCGCACTAAGCTAGAATACGGCGCAATTGTTTGGTTTCCATACCATGCAGGGGCAATCGCCAGTCTGGAAAGAGTTCAGCGTAGATTTTTAAAATATGCATGTTTTAGAGAAAACGGTGTTTATCCCGAAAGAGGGGTTTTACAAAGCCTACTATTGCAAAAATTTTCGATTTCAAGCCTAGAGCACAGGTTTAAAATACAGTGTATTATTTTCTTGCAAAAACTAATTAGTGCGGAATACGACTGTTCCGATATCTTATCTAAAATTTGTTTCTACTTCAATTCACGTTCAGCTAATGCTCGATATGAGAAATGCGTCTTTTATCTCCCTACGCCACGAACGGACGTCTTAAAACATTCACCGCTTTACAATATATGTCATTATGGTAACGCAGCACATTTAAAAATCGACATTTTTAAATGCACAAAAAAAGCGATAAAATCTATTCAAATGGATGACATTTAACGGCGTGTTAAAAAAGTTTTTGTGTGAATGCAATAAATGATAAATATTACAAAGTCTCGGCTTAAATCTCTATCCAGTAATTGGGATGTTAATCCTGTTGGACAGAGGAGGAGGTGGTTTTTAGTGGGTAGGGCCGGCAATACCGTCAAGCCGGAGGAGTCTCACACTACCCAAGATTATTTTGTCTTGGGTGTACGTAACGTATTTTCCCCTCCTCAACGCAAAAAAAAAAAAAAAAAAAAAAAAAAAAAAAGAAGATTTCGTCTACTACATGCTTCAGCATATGTTGGACAAATTTCATTATCGACAGTACGAAGATCCTCATAACATGTTGCACCTCGTACATGTAATAATAGAAGACGAAGAAAATATAATTCTCTATTTCGTATACTAACACTATACATTTTAGCAAGTGTAGTAGAACGATTTCTTTGACGTGGACGCCATTCTCGTGCTCTATTAATCCATGTAAAATTTGGTGGAATTTCTACATATAGATATTGTCTCGAATTGTAGAGATTATTTCGATTCAATGTAAACCATTCGGTTAACATTGTTCTTCGATAGAGATCAAAACGTTCGGGATTATTTGGATCATTCTCTCGAAAAATAACATTTTGTCGTTCCTCTAAATGCACTGGCAAACGTATAACTGTATGTGTACTATCATGTAATACAAAATCATTAATACGCCATGCAGCTTCCGATGGTGATATATAACGGGCATTAAGATATTCCTCTACCTCATTATAATCACCTTGAATTTGATGAGGTGTTAAAGATGGGTTTTCATGAACATCCATTTGATTATTATTATTATTACGTTCCTGTTCGATATTTCGAATGCGTAATAATGCCATATCGACACCTTTAAAAATATATTTATATAAATATTTAACTGTTTTTAAATTGCCACACGCTTCAACATTAATGTGACATTTATATTTATATAAACAATATGGATTATAAGGTGCAATCCATTGATTATTCAATACATGCGGACCTTTTACAATCGTTATACCTGTATGTCGGCGTCTATATTGAATTCTACCATTTTCAGTAATAATTGTTTCATTTGAAGATTGTTTTGGAAATGTTTTACTACATTTTCCATCAACCATACAGATTGCATTATTATTAAATTGTGGTCCACATGGTCCATGTACCATATGAGTTTTTACCAATTCATATAATTCGGGTTGACGAATTGGATCTGGAATTTCAGCTGAAACTAATAAATCAACTCTCTCTGGTTCTAACATTCGATCTTCATGTCGTAAAATTATTAGAATATGTGCATGTGGTAAACCTCTTTTTTGAAATTCAATAACATGAATTGATCCAAGATGAATTCCAAAGATATGATTTTCCAAGATATCACTCATGAATGCTTTTAATTTCATTTGAAATACTCGTGCAATAACCATAGGATGATCATTTGATTGAGTATTATTTGGAATCGCATTCACAATTTCATTCCATTTAGGATTACATGTAAATGTAATAAAAAGTGATGGATATCCTAAAGTTGTAACCATGGACATAGCATCTTGAAATCTTTGCTGTTGACTTCGTGGGCTGCCTATATATGAAGAAAGCAATATAACCATTCGTCCAATATTAATATTTTCAACAGCAGCTCGATTATGTAAATAATCGCGCAGACCAACATATTCTTCAGCTCGCAATAGATTTTGATGTCTTTCAATATATAAAAGTCGATTGCTTTCCATTTTAACGTATGCAGCTACAATGTATTGTTGACTTAATTTACCTGCTGAATGTATCGCAGAAAAATCATCTCTATAAGCTAATCTATATTTATAATATGAATTAAGGGTCATATTTGTATTTCTATCGTTTCGTGCGGTGTGCATTGTCCATCCACTTTCACCAAAAGAAAAAAGTAATGGAAATGTCAATGGATCTACCAATTCATTTTGAGGACTAATGTTTGTAAATGCATGTTGTCCATTTTGCCGAATAAATACTCTTAGATTTGTTGTAGGTGGTAAACCTTTATTACAAAATTGATAAACAGCTGCAACTTCGTTTACGATTGGCATATCGTATGGTCTATTTTGACGACCTCTAACATTTAAAAATTCTAAGACAATATTTAGTGGATTTACTAAACGTTGTGTTTGCTGTTCCTCGTACACTTCATATAGATGACGGTAGGCTTGAGCAAATGGATTATGACGTTGAAGTATATCCCCTATTTGTTCGATTAATTCACGATTTAAATCATTCGAATTATGAATACGTTGAGCATTTGCTCTATTAGAATCTAAGAAATATACTTGACCGTAGTTTATGTTTTGTGCATTTATATTAATGTCGGAAATGTGATGCACCATTCGACCTTCAATACAATAAACATATGGTCCACGGCCAGGCAAATCACGTCTTTTCGCTTCAATGCTAGCAAATTGAAAAGCGTAATTATATTGTAGAATATTTTCCTTAAAATGTGTAGAATGTTGTTGATCATTATTTAGCATTAAATTTTGTAACAAATTAGGAAAAGGTGTTATTAAAGCAGGTAATCTTACTTGTCCATTATTGCAACAGTCACTATAAAAATGGCGTGCATTTCTCTCCACTTGAAAATATTTACCCATACAATGTGGACATTGATGTACCATACCACCAATACTATGTAGTACTGGTCTTTGCTGAATACCTGCTTCCAGATAGAACAAACAACGTCGTCTATCTTGACAGTTTGTTAAACGTTGAAACACCACTTCGTTTAACAATAAAACATCTACTACATTTGCCTCAATATTGTCTCTAGCTACAGGTTCAATAATGTTTGGCTCTTGTTGTACATTCGGAACAACAAGATCATCATCATCACCACCACTCTCTACCATTGTTGTTCCAGGATTGGCGTCATTATTATCATGATCATCGGAAATAGACACAATACATTGCGACGAAGATGAAAACATTGATACGTATTGAGGAGTAGATGCAATATTAGAATTTCTAATTGGAACAATTGTACCACCTTCTTCATCATCGTCGCTACTATCTGGATAAATATTGTGTCTCGGTGGAGGACCGCATATTATTCCTTCTTGTGGTGCTTTAGAAGGTCCAGCAACTTGCGAAGTATGAAATTTTACTTTTTTGTTAGAATGTAAACGTTTTTCATCTATAGAAAAGAAGAAAAAAAAAATAAAAATAATGTCCAAAATATTTTATAATTTTTCTATGCTTATATTTTATCTATTATAATGAAATATAATATACGATTGAACTTATAAATCAATAGTAATCTTTTAATAAATTTTTATGTTATCATAAATATTTGAGAGATTTTTTTTTTGCACTTAAATGATCTATTAGTAAATTTAATAATTAAAATTGAATCCTGAAAGTGTAATACAAATAGGTATGTATTTTATTATTTTTTCAAAATTAAATCTTTTTAGTTTCTATAATATTATTATTACAAAAAAGCAACATACCTAATACCAATAATAATAATAAATTAAATCAATATTTTTTTTGAAATAAAAAAATACAAAACATTATTATTTATAATATATATAAATTATTGTTTATAATAATTATTATTATCTTTTTACCTTCTTTCTGCACAGCGTCTTGTATCTGTTGTGGTAGAGTTGCACACTGTATCCCTTCTAATAAAGCTGGTTTTTTAGAAGGACCTGGTATTTGAGATGTATTCACTCTTTTTCCACTCACCGATACAATTTCAAGCGAAGCATCATCTTCATTATCAACATCTAACGTTATATCAAGATTTTGTGATGTAGATCGTGGTGGTGGAGGCAATAATGATTGTGATGATTCTTCTTCTATAATTATAAAAATTAATAATTTAAAAACATTTAAAGAAATTTTTTTTCTCTCAACTTACGTTCGTTAACATTTGAACTTCTTGTATTTAATCCTTTTTTTGGTTCTTTAAACCTCAACTTTCTAGGCATTATCTAAAAATAAAATTTATAATTAATATACTACAGTATTAAATATTCGATTAGTTAAAGTAAACATTTTTAAAAAGGAATACATTGTAAATAGCTGCTTAAAACTTCTTTCAGAATAATATCTAAATAAAAAAAATGTAAAACGGTGCTAAAAAAATTTGAAATGTAACTTTTCCAAATTATCATCTACTGTAATAGATAAAATTTTAATAAAAAAAAAAAGAAACAATTAACAAATTTACCTTAAATCAAAATTATATTTGCAATAACAGCAAAAATATTACTTTCTTATTATAAAATAATTTGTTTAATTTAAACAATAATATTTTATTCTAGAAAATGTTCTCTCAAAAAAGAAACTGTTTATTATATTTTTACTTTTCGTTGTCAAGGATACTCGTTGTCAAGTATTATACTTATGAAAAAAATTAGCGCTGTAAATTTAAATGAACAATTTTGCGAATACACTTTTTGAAAAACATTCTCGCCGAATGTGATCTAAAAAATCTATTCTAGTAAAATAAAAAAGGACAAATATGTAAAGATTAAATTCTGGTTAAACCTTTAACCTTCAAAATTTTCAACATAATACCTCCTCTATATTAAAATATAATTTTTTAAACAAATAGAAGACGTAGATAAAATTTTTGATTGAAAGTTTGGCAAGTATTCAATTTTTATAGCCCAACACTGCCCGACGAATTCTAGACTCGTGCTAGACAGTAATAAAAGCGAATGGACACAATAATATGTTCAGCTGAACGAAAAACTTTTCATTTCATAATATTTTCAGCCCACCTAACCTGGCCCAAGACCCGATTCAAATTTTTTAAGTAATTTTGCATTAGGTCTAATTGAAACAGACCAAGAGCCCCATATAACCTATTTCTAAAGCTTTAACTAAAAAAATTCTTACAAAAATTGATAGAAATACTTACTGAATATAAATAACACACTGTAACTTATTTTAAATCATAAACTTTCTTCTTAAAATAATAATTAAATTTCACTTTCACAAACAAAGAATTTTATTAATTGCAAAATTACCGATCATTGACAGACAGATACTGATATTACCGACATTTACATTTGACAGACAGCAGAATTATTATTTTTAAAGGTGCGTTCGTCTTGCACACTCTGAACGGGAGTGGTGTAGAGTGAGGAGGGTTGCAGAGCATGGTCACGTGACAGCAGAGTAAAGAGAGTGTTATCTGCAAGCACCATCTCGTTAGTCGGTGTGTGTGGAGTTTACTCCTTATACACGACTCTGTATAAAGCCGACCGGTTTAGAGTCACTCATTTTGACTCTCCATCTTGTACCCGAACGCTTTTCGCGTGAAAAGAGCAAAAAGTGGCAACAGAGTGGTCAAGCCGAACGCACCTTAAAGCATTTGTCGGGGGATATTTGAATTGTCGCGGGATATTTGAATAAATACATTTAAAAAATAGCAACTTTTTCTCCCATTTCATAAATTTATTAAAACAAAAAATCATTTAATTAAATAAAAAACTATCAAATATTTTCATATGAAGAAAATCCTAAATAGCAAAAAAGCGTCGTATTTGACAGTCTAATAATAAATAATAGTTTACAATTTAGAATTATAAAAAAAAATTAATGTATTAGATAATTGTAACCTTTCCAAAATTATCAAAACATTATCAAATAATAAAAAATTAATAAATTTACCTTATATCAATATTGTATTTGCAATAATATCACTTTCTAATTATAAAATAATTTGTTTATTTCACAAATAATTTGTTCTACAAACTTTTCTCTTAAAAAAGATATTGTTGTTTATTATATTTTATTTCCGTTGCCAAGGATATGTAAAAAATTAACGCGGCAAACTTGAATGTACAATTTTGCTTATAATTTTTTTTAAAACATAATTGCTGAATCTAATCTGAAGAATTTAGTAAGAGAAAAGCATGGAGCAAATATGTAAAACTTAAATTTTGGTTTAAGCGTTAATTTCCAAAGTTTTAAACACACCTCTACATTAGCATAGAATCTATCATTATTATTATTTTTTTTTTAAAGAAATAATAGACGTAGATAAAATTATTGATTGTAGCAAATATTCAATTTTGATGAAAGTTCCTGTTAGTCGACAGCACCGATAAAAAGGGGCCATAAAAGCACAAAATAAGAGCTCAACGACATGAGAAATTTTGGGTGACCCGACATACGGGCTTCACATAGTCCGACATCAAAATAAAAAAAACAGACTCCCACACAAAATTATATTCAATTTTCAAGTGAAAATGTCAGCCCTACGGCCCTTACGTGGGAGGCAAGGCCATTTTAGCGTATAGGCGTCAGTCGGTATAATCCGGCACTGCTAACCAACAATAATAATCTATTCTAAATGAAAACTTTAAAAAAAGAATAATATTTCAAAAATTGTTACAAACACTTACGGAATAAATAACACTATTATGGCACTTATATTTTAAGTAATTAACTTTATAAATTCTACTTGAAAGTAAACCGATTGCTTCAAATAAAAATTTTTAATTTTTTGCAAATGACAGTTGACAATTGACAGAATGAAAAAATCTATGTGGCGGGATATTTGAATCATACATTTAAACAAAAGCAATTTTTTTTTACTTTTTGATAAATCTATTAAAACAAATAAATTATTGTTTATTTAAAAAACAAATATCAAATTAATTCATATCAATAAAAATCAAAATGAAAAAAGATGTTCCAATTCAAATAATTCTTTTTACATATAAATAACAATTGACAATTGACAATTTTAAAAAATCAAGTAGCTTAGATTGAATTTATTTTATAATAAACAAAATTAGTTTCTCATAAAGAAAAAAAAATGGCAGCCGAAGACGTTCAAGCTTTTCCAGTAAGTGATTATTTTAACTTTTTTCATTTAAAATAAGACTATAATATCTATTTCAAAGTAAAATCTTTAATTTGAACTATTTTACAATAAATTCAGATAAAATATTTATGTTAGAAGTCGGCAAAATAGTTGTGGGTTATCTTTAAAACTTCTAATTCTGTAATAATATTAATTCAACAGTAATTAATTTATTTGAAGATGTTCCGGAATGGTCTAAGAGCTATAATTTTCGGAATGTTATTATTATATATATATACATATATCTATTTGTGTAGAAAATCTTATAGCCTATAGGGGGAGCATGTGGTCAAACGATATCCTCCTTTCTCTTCTTTCGAGGAAATCATTAAAAAATAAAGAAATTGTCAAATTTTGTAATTATTTAAAGGAATTGTTTAAAAAATTATGTTTTGTTATTATTTTTATGTTATCTATTACATCAAAAAGATTTGAAAATGTTATTGAAATAGCCGTATGTAATATTCTATTAAATAGAAGCAGTAGGTCATCATATAATATTTTTATTCTATCTAAGGTCAATGTAGCTTTTATTTGAAAAACATTGAAAATTCTAAAAAAAAAAATTCAATGAAATTTCATATTAAAATTGCAAAGCTATTAACAATTGAATTTTGATAGGAAATGAATGAAAGACCGTCAGTGTTGACATCAGATGACGAAGGAGAAGGAGTACCAGCGCGACCACCAACAGACATAAAAAATGACAATGACAATGAAAAAAAAAATGACATGAAAAATACATCAAATCATAATTTTTTATTTGACAACGTATGTAGTTTTTTTTTGTTGATAATCGATAAAGTTTTTTAACTTTAAAATTTAGTTTCTCTATCATTCGTAAACAGTAATTTTACAAAATTCTTTTATTATGAGTCTTCAACATTTAGATTTTAATCTTAAGTAAAGTTATTTCTTCTCCATCTCTTTCTATCAGATAAAAATTTTCTTTTCGTCATTATCTGAAAACATAAAAGTATAGTATTTTATATACCCTATGACAGAGCAAATAAATAACGGTAATCTCATTAAATCTCCATATAAAAAAACTATAATGATCATTTCAAATAAAAAAAAAATAAATTAAAATCAATAAAAATTTATACAATTTCATGTTCAGAATCTATTCTCTGGCATATTATAGTACTCCAAATCATAACAATTTTTTTACAAATTCCTTGACGAAAATTGATATCAAATAAAAAGTAAAATTACCAATTTGTGAGAGCCTACTGAAGCAATTCGTTACTAACAATAATAAAAATAATGTTGTGTTGTGATGAAGCAACAATTATTTTGGCAGTAGAAGATGCAATATCCATATTTTTAAGTTCCAATATTAAACTTATTAGAGAAGCATCCTCCCTTCTAAAAATATATAAAATTAAAAAAAAAAACATTTTAATTGTTTTGTTTTCACCTTCTTCTTCGTCAATACTGTCCAGATAACTGGAACATTGAACTGTGTGCTTCTATATTTGGCTTAGATGGTCCAGACACATTCGAATTGATAATGAAACGATTTTGTGTTGTAGCACAACACTCCAGGACTGATTTGTTTGTTTGATAGACTTTGCAATTGAGAAGAATGCCAGTTCATTCTTCTTTGAACTATGTAAAAAAAATTATATTATTAATAAGCAAAGCAATAAATATTGATTAAAAAACAATAAAAAAGTTTTCCATTATAAAAGTATATCTATAATCTCTATAAAACAATAATAAATTTATTGTTGTGGGGCTTCACCACTTTGATTTAAATCTTCTGAAGGAATGATGTTTGTCAATATTTCAGGCTCTCCACTTATTCCTTCTTCTAATGCTAGAATAATGTTTTGTGAACAATCTTTTCTCCATCTAGAGAAAGATTGTTTGCTGGTGCTGTTTTAGGTGCTGTCTCCTTCCTTTTTTTCTATCCAATAGTCTTCTTTTCGGCATTTTTCTAATGACATATCAAACTTGTCTTGAAATGACTATCGGAAGAGGCATAGTACCGGCTCAATTATTAATAATATAGACACTAATGTCTCACACAACCAAAACTTGTATCTCTAAAACAGAAAAGTTATTTGAGACGCCGCCGCCGCCCCCATTTGTGGGACTACAAAATACAACTTACCTTGCCTTTTGATGTTATGTACGGTAGACAAAGGGCACTGGGTCTACTCTAATCTTGCATAATCTCGTCGGTTTTCGATATAATTGCAGCAATAAATTGCTTTTTTGTAGAATATTGTAATAAAGCTATGAACTCGCCAAATAGATATGTCAAATATACTTTTTGACAATTTTGACAGAATTTAAAGAATTAGGTCAAAAAATCATTGACCTTAATACTTTAAATTTATATTACATTAATGTTAATTCGTTATTCCATTTCAAAACCCTAAAAAAATATTATTTATATTATATCTCATTGTTATTTTGATAAAATATTGTCTAATGCACGCAGATTTGAATGTGTACACTAATCACATTCAATCCATATAAAGTTAAAAAAATAAATAGCATTCACCTCAAAATAGAATCTCTCTTCTTCCTGTGCCAATTATTTTCGAAAAGTGTCAGCCCCTGCACGTCCTTCGGGTATATCAAAAGCATTGCTTCTCATTTCGGTTGAAATTTTTTGCCAAAGAGAGTTCTTTAATGTTTTCCTATTATTAAATTTGTAATTATAATGTGTTCTTAACCTTAGAAATAGTAGAGTAGCTTGTTTTTTATTGAAATTCAATCATGCTTTGTTTCGGAACATTCTTCAACACGACTCTCGCAGTCTGAAGTTTGATGCTTCAATAAGCATTTGGATGTTCAAAAAAGTATGACCCTCTCATTCTACTAATCAAACCAACGTAGTTATCAACGTTTCTGTATATTTAACCTCACTTTTCTTCACTTATCAAAAAGGGGCTCCGCCATCAACAGCTTTTAAACAACACACAAAACACTGCTTTATTTACCACCACAATAAGTCAAACTCTTTTCCAGTTAGCTGGGTAGCGTTGAAATGTTAAAAATAATCATCAATTTTCAATAAATGTATAAAAATCAATCGCTTGACACATGAAAGTGTAAAACTTTATACAATCTCTTCTATTACATATCGATTTTAATAAAACCATTTTAGACCTTCTACTAAGTATGTCCCCATCATCACTTAAAAGTCCCATTTATTATATTCCAGCTTTATTTAGTCATAGCTCGTAAAATAGCCCCATCGAAAAAACTTTGTCGACAATACGATGCACTTTCCCATCAAGAAAACAAAACAAACCACTACCACCAACATACGACTCATCGACATTTTAGCCATATTGAAAGCTTTATTTTTATTATTTTTCACAATTTTATAACGATAAATATTTAAAATGACATAACCAAACAACTTGAAACTGTCACAATTAGACACTAAAATGACGTTGTGTCAGTGAAAAACCCCAGCCTTCAAAGTTTTCTATCTAGAGTGGTTTTTTGGCGAAATGTCCTATCCGTTTACTCACTTTATTGGTCATTTTTTTGAAAAATTTTTTTTACTAAGAATCCCTCTTGCCCCTTTTGCCTAGCACAAAAAAAATACAATTCTTCGCTCAAAACATTACACCGAAACTCTCGTGATGCCGTTTTTTATCAAATTTCTTACAACATTTAACAATTTCTCATAATTAATAAATCTTTTTCAAGCGTCACTTTTGCAAGAAAGAGATGCGGTTATCACGTTTTATTATAGGTGTAACGAGAGTTGGGTCGCGCACCTTCCGGGTGCTTACCCTACTCTCTTGAGTAGAGGGTTGCCTACGGCAACGTGTATAAACCTAGAGGGGTTGCCTTCGGCAACCGGTAGTATAAACGCACTTGTATTTTTTTTTTATTAGGTTATTGATTATTAATTGTTCTTATTGTAATATGATTTTATTTATTCTTTTTTGTACTTGTTCTACTTTCTCATATCAACGTTTGCGTTTGACAAAATTTATATAAACCTAGCCCATTATTAATTATCTTAAAATTTATTATTATTTATTATTTAAAAACTTTAATTTGATTTTATTAATTATATTTTTTTCTTTTTCTTTTATCTTTCACATTTTTTTTTTATAATAAAGCAAGCATATTACCATCTACTAAAATTTTTTTTTTTATTTTTTTTTGTACTTATTCTGCTCACTCGTATTAAATGTTGCCTGCGGCAACATATATAAATCTATTATTATTTATTTTTGAAAATACTTTTACTATTCATTATTATAATTTTTTTATTTTTTTCTCATTATTTAGGTGGCGGACAGTCATTTTTTGTTATAAAAATTCACGTTATAACATTTGAGATCATATTTTGACATAACGTTTTCATTTTAATATTACTTTAATATTTAAAAATAGTATTACTATCTATCATTATTTTATATTATTTATATTATATATATATTTTTTATTCCTTCTTGTTCTTACTATACTCTCTTATTTGTAAAAGGTTGCCTTCGGCAACAATAACACAACAATTTTTTTTTATACCTAAAATAATTTTGCATTACATTTTATTTAATATACTTGATTTTTATTTTTCTTTTTTTTTCAAATTTTTTTCTTTCTTTTATTTGTATTTTTTTTTCTTCGTTTTAATTTTTTTTATTTTTATATTAATTTTATTACTTTAATAATAATTGTTATTAAAATTAGAATAAAAACTATAATATATTATAATAATTTATATGAGTTTTTGCTTATTCTCTTCTAAAGCGAGTTTTTTATAATTTTTTTTCAAAATTAAAATTGTTATTTTATTTATTTTTTTTGTTTCTATTATTATATTTTTTTATTTGTTTTCCCTTTTTCTTACCTTACTCTCTTACATTAAGGTTGCCTTCGGCAACCATAAAACAATCATATTTTATTTTTATCAAAAAGGTTTGTATTACATTTTATTAATAATATACTATATTCTTTCTTTTTTTTTCTATTTGTTTTCCTTTTCTATTTTTTTTTTCTATTTTCTATTCAATTTTTTTAAAATATGGAATCATTCAATTACAATCATACATAATCTAAAGAAAAAGTCAATAAATATTATTTATATTTTAGTTATATATCATATATCAAATTCAAAAAAACAACTACTCTATAGAAATTCGTACATTGAAACTTTTATTTTCTCTTTCTTTTTATTCTTTTTCTTTTTTATCTCTTCAACTTTTTTTTTCGAACTTGTTTTTTCATTTCTCTTTACTTTCTTCTTTTTGATTCTATTTGTTTCTATTTTTATAATGTATTTACTTAATTTTAATTTTTTTTTTATTTTTTTTTATTTTCGTCTTATTTCTCTGTTACATTTTCTTTTTTTGTGTATTCTAATTTTTTTTATACTATTATTTTTTTAATATTGTATTATCCATCTATACACTCCTGATATTTTAACATTTTTTTTTCCGTATTTATAACATAGTTTTCCAATCTAAACATTTTTTTTTCTATAAATTTTTTTTTTTATTTTTTTTATTCTTTACTTAATTTTATCAAGTTTTATTTTTCTACAGCAACCATAATTTTGTTTTTCTATACTACTTAAATTATCTTTTCTTTTTTATTATCAACAAATTTATAATTTTTTTTAGTTTTTCTTGATGCTTTTTTTACTTAAATCATAGCATATCTTTTAAATTAACATTTTTTAATTTTTAATTTTTTGCAAATTTTTCTTTCCGCACCTTTGATTGTCGGAAATTAAATATCAAAATTTTCAAATTTTTCTTGTATAATTATTAATTAGAAACATTTGTTTAGAATTAGAAACATTTGTTTAGAATTAGAAACATTTGTTTAAAATTAATACAATCAAAAAAAAAATTTTTTTTAATAAATATTTAATTTGGCAACACTTTTAAAAAAAAATTTTTTAATTGCCAAGTTGCAACAATGTAACTGAAAACGTTTGTTTTTTGACAAATATTTGACGTATCTTTCATAAAAAAAAATTAGGATATATCGTAGCGGACACATTGACATCTTTCAATAATATTGTCAATGTTAAAGATGTCACACATAATCAATATTAAGTTGCTGCCATTGTGCACTTTTATTATGAAATTTAAGATTGCCAACCCAAACACTACTAAACGTGCTTAATAATGATTTTTTAATTGACAATACTTTTTAGAGTATACTGTCACTTTTTTCTATTTTCTATTCAATTTTTCCACAATATGTTATCATTCAATTACAATCATACATAATCTAAAAAAAAATCAATAAAAGTTACTTAAATTTTAGTTATATATTATATATCAAATTCAAAAGAACAACCACTCTATAGAAATTTGTATATCAAAATTGACAAAAAAACGTTTCATATTTCATGTTAGCTATAAAATATGAAGCATTAATATTAAGTGATCACTTTGTATTTTTTAATTGCTTATGTCAACAATAATAATTGACAATTAACATCGTATTTTTTTTAAGATTTTTAATTGTTTATTTAAAAATATAAAAATAAGTACGTACGATTGAGAAAAAAATTCTGTATAGATACTATTTGAATATAATTTTCCACTTCCATCTTATTTTAATTCATATATATTAATATTCTTTCATCGATTGGTCTCAAACACAACTCAATCTCACTTTTCGTATACACAATTATAAATTTTCCTACAACCACAGTTCTATATTTTCTATAATATAATCAAAAAGGCTCTTCTAGCCATTCGTATTATATTACCATATTATAATAATCTAAAAAAAATCAATAAAAATTATTTATATTTTAGTTATATATTATATATCAAATTGAAAAAAAACAAACACTCTATATAAAATTCTACATTAAAATTGACAGAAAAACGTTTCATATTTCATGTTATTTATAAAATATAAATCAATGATATTAAGTGATTACTTTGTATTTTTTAATTGATTATGTCAACAATAATAATTGACAATTGACATCGTATTTTTCTTTTAAATATTTAATTGTTTATTTAAAAATATAAAAATAAGTACGTACGATTGAGAAAAAAATATATATTCTGTATTAGATACTTTTCGAATATAATTCTCAAATTAATTAATAAAAGATGTACATTATTCTCATTCGAGCCACTTTCCAAAAACAAAATGTCAAACGGTATCAAAATGCTTAGTACGGATGATACCAAGCATTCATTTAAAATCTAATCATTTCTAATAATAATTTGTATATCTCTTTATGTCTTTTAAAAAAAGGTTTCTCATCGTCTTCTTTACTTCATCGTATTTCAAACATTTAAGATTTAACGCCCAATCAATAAATTCTAACCTCCAAACAAATCGATTCAATTTATCCATACGACAATTTCTATTTTCAAAAGAAGTCTATAGTTTAGATAAGCAGTTACTGTAAATATTATTAAAATTAAAAACTTTTATCTTCATTTTAATACAGAATCTGAGACTCTGTATTATTAGCCTCTTTTTTCAATAATTAGGTCAAAAAGTCATTGACCTTAATACTTCAAATCTATATTACATTATAATTTCTTCTGGAAAATCCTGTAATTATGTCTTCTTTACTTCATTTTTTTTTTTTTTTTTTTTTTTTTTTATATAGTTGTCATTGCGAGGAACAAAGACAACTAAAGGAGGGGAATCCTTTATGGACTGTGGCAGGTTAGGAGATGCCAGAAGAGTGTGTGGGACTCACCTGAGCCTGGTATACCCACTAAACCCCCCCCTCCAAACTCTCGACAGGGATGCATCCCCAATTAAAGAGAGTTGAAGCAGAATAGGAAAAATAAAAAAGAAAGATGCATAAAAATTACTGAAAACGCAAGAGAAAGAAAGAAAACAAAAGGTAAAATGAAAAAAGAAAAGGTTTTCGGCTACCTAAAATGAATAGAAGTCAAATCTACTTTATTTAAACTGCTAAAGGCATTGGCAAAAAAGTCAAAATTTGCCAAGTTTACTATGCGGCCCATTTTGTGCAATGGCGAGAAATGCAATAAATTGCTTTTAGCCTTGTTCAGATACAACACATCATACGTTCTAGCAGAGAGCCGAGGACAGTGAAAGCTAAGCATTTGAAGTATATTCGGGCAATTGATTTCGAAATTAACTATTTTAAAAAACAATTTTAAGTAAGCAATTTTAGCACGGTCGTCAAGGCTAAGAAAATCAAAGTCCAGCAGCAGCTGCCTTTGGGGATACCCCCTTGGAAGATAAACACCATTGCGACAAAGATACAGATATTTTAAAAAACGTCGTTGTACACATTCCAGAGCATTTATATGTATACGGTAGAACGGTTTCCAAATAGTTATAGCATATTCAATTTTAGAACGGACAAGAGCAAAATAGATAAGCTTGATAGCAAGTTGGCTGTTCAAATCGCGAGAGTTCCGCAAGACAAATCCAAGCATTTTGAATGAACTGGACACTACATTGTCAACGTGTTTTACAAACGTCAGTTTGTCATCGAAGGTCACTCCCAAGTCTTTGATAGTGCTTACTCTGTTGAGAACCTGGTTGTTTACACAATAATTAAAGATGAATTTATTAACCTTCCTAGTATAAGACATGACCGAACATTTTTTAACATTAAGAGCTAATTTGTTTGTAAAACACCATCTAATAACTGCATTTAAAGAATCTTGTAGTTGTTGGCAGCCGCTGATTGAATTGATAGGTAAAAATATTTTTAAGTCATCAGCATACAACAAAGCAGAACAAGACAATTCAGATATGAGATCATTGACGTATATGTTGAAAAACAACGGCCCCAAAACAGATCCTTGAGGAACGCCGGAACGAATATCAAATTTTGAAGAACAATATCCAAAACAATCTACAAAAAAAACGCAACCTGTCATATAATCGGCAAAAAGTTTAACGATATTTATGTTAAGACCAAGTTTGAGTAGTTTATTACACAATATGGCATGATCCAAGCGATCAAAAGCTTTTGCCATGTCTGTATAAATGACGTCAACCTGCACGCCACTGTCCATTTGTACACACAGGTTTTGAGTCATAACAAATAAATTCGTCACGAGAGGAAACCATGCTGGCAATCAGTGAAAAAATTGCGCAATTTAAATTCAAGTTGATCATGTAAGATTAGCTCAAAAACCTTTGCAGAATTATTTATTATTGATATCGGACGGTAATTAGAAAAATGTGTGCTATCCCCAGATTTGAAACACGGGAATACTTTTGCGACTTTCCAAGATTTTGGATAAGAGCCGAATTTCAAACAAAGATTGTAAATTTTACATAACGGAACGGCAAAAGCGCTGGAACATTTTTTCAACAAGTAAGAAGGCAGGAAATCGGGCCCAGAAGTAGATTTGGAGCTTAGTAGAGACAGTTTTTTCTGAACTGTAGCTACGTCAAAAATTTCAAACTTAAAATTTGATGTAGAAGCATAATCAGCTTCGTTTAGAAATATTTTATCAGAATCAATAAAATTCGAAGCAAAGGTTTTTCCAAAAGTTTGAGCAATTTTTTGACAATCAGACACCGTTCTATCTCCGTCACGCATGTTTTGTGGAACACTTGATGCATGTCGTCGCAATTTAATGTATTTCCAAAAATTGCCAGGTTCTTCGCAAATTTTACTTTCAGAGTCTTTAAGAAATTTAGTAAAAGAAGTTCTAATCTCTTTTTTTAATTTAGACCTTAGAGCAGAGAATTTTAAATAATCAGATTGCCGGCGATGTTTTTTGTAAATGCAGAAAGCTTTGTATTTAGCTTTGATTAAAGTTATAATTCCTACTGAAAACCATAAGGGGTGAGAATGCGGCCGAGCTGAGCAAACAGGCACTAGCGTGTCAAAAGTTTCTTCAAGAGTTTTGTAGAAGTAATCACAGGCAGAATTAACATTATGACAGTTATCAAGAAAAGCCCAGTTAATGTTGAGCAGAGCATTGTTCAAATCCACCATGCAAGCTTTCCTAAAATTAAAAGCGTTTATTGCCTTAGATGGAAGGTATTTTGTAATAACAGCTTTTATATTAAAATCAAATGTTAAAGCAGGATGATGAACGTCTTCCTTAACTAGATAAAAATCAGCCCTATGCACGGTTACAACATTATTTGAAATCACTAGGTCTAACAGTCTATCAGAAGCATTGAAGACTTCATTGTATTGCGTAAAAGACATAAAGTCTAAAAAATTACATAAGCACCTGGCTGACGGACACGCTTTATCTCTAGCAGAGAAGAAATTATGAAAAACGGGAATGTTGAAATCACCTAAAATTAAAATTTCAGGGTTTTTTTCAAATTTAGAGATTGTCGAATCCAGTAAGTCAAACAAAGAATTATAGTAATCTTCTCCTAGCGAGGGTGGGATGTAAACGCAGAAGACTAAAAGGAATTTAAATTTTAGTTGAATTTTAATGCCAACGATGTCAACCAGTGGAATTTTTTGCAAGTCCTCTTCTGAGAATACTATTGGAGAAGCAGAAAACAATTTTTTCAAGACAATAGCAACGCCTCCGCCACGAGACCTGCCTACTTTATAAAAATTTCGATCTTGCCTGAAAACCAAAAATGATGAGTCAGAAAACTCAGAGTTGAGAACGCTGTCATTAAGCCATGTTTCAGTCAGGCAAATAATGTCATAACTGGAGCTTAAAACATTGTTATAAAATAAGCTACATTTGGAATTAAGACCTCTAACGTTCTGATAGAAAATAGATACAGAATTACTATTACAGTGATCAATCGAACAGTTAGACATTGATTGCTACTTAACATTCACTGATTGATTAACCTTTAATACCTTTTGTTTGAACACAGACAGAGCATTCGCATATGCATGACAGGAATTATAATCCCAAGCAGCGTGATTTAATTGAACTTGGGGATTTTGTTCTTTCAGAATAGCACAATTGGAACAATTCCGAGGTTTGGCTACATTAGGACACTCTTTCACATTGTGCTCAAGTGCACAGAGAGGACATGAAAGATTTTTAGTGCAACGCGTACTAGTGTGGTTGTAGCCGTTACATTTATAGCACCTCATGAGCTCAACCGCGTCGAAAACAGAACAGCTACTGTACCCAATTAAGATATTCTTTTGCTGACACAATTGGTTGTACGTATTAACATCTACTTGCAAAATAGCTTGAAATACATCTTTATTTTTGTGAGTAGGCCAGTACTTTGTCAGCTTACAAAAGGAGAAGTCAAAAATTTCTTTGTTTTGGGCCATTAAAACATCAACAAAATCAGGTTCTGCAATTTCTCTAGAGAATCCAACTATTTTGACTTTAGGATGTAACGGAGACAGCTTAGATACCGTGTATTTAGACGAAAGCTTATCAGAAATTACTTGTTCAAATTTATCACAGTTTTTTGAATCAGAGCTAATAATTAAACCGTTGCCACTGGTCGCTCTTACATCCATAATTTTAATATCACACATAACAGGGTCGACACTTTTAAGCAAATCTGACCTTGTTCCCTCTTGCGTTTGAGAGGGATTTTTTGGCTTCACAATAACTCTACTGTTATTCAAGGTTTTGACTTTATCTGAATACAAGTCTGGCTGCTTATTTGTACCATTTTCGATCAAGTTACTACACAATTTAACGTCCTCAATATTGCTTTGTTTTAAATCACTAACTTCTGTTTTCAAAGAATTTACAACAGAGATAACACCGTCCAGCATTTGGGCCACTCCCTCCTTGAACATTGAGTTTTGTAAAATGTCAGAGCAGATCTGCTGAACATTTGCGCCAGGAGAATTCGAGCATGATGAGCAAGAGATCTTAATAAATCGCGACTTTTTACAAAAATCAGCAATTGATGAAGCATCCACGGCTCTAATACCAATACAAGAAAAATGCAAATTGCAATTACATGTGCTACAAGAAACCGACAAAGTATAATCTACCTGTGCCTTGCACTCGGGACATATATTGACCACGTCACCTCCCATAGCATGAAAAATGCTTTAAATAGTCAATAATATGATGATCACATTCAACCCGGATTACACTGAGAGAAAGGATACATTGATCACAGTTCAATTTGGCAAACAAAAACCTTGACCGTGGTACAGCTAATCAGTAAGAAAAAAGGCACTGTACGTAGGAGTAAATTCAATAAATATCACTGTATCAGGCTCCGAGTTGAAGCTTGTAAGAGTTGTAAGTCCGCGTCAACCCCAATTATAAAAGTCACAATAGATTAGTTGAAATTGAGAAATTGGAACACAGCCAATTATTATCAGCGTCAGCTGACGCCTTATCAGTGAAGACACCGATAAAGAGAATTGCACCAATCTTTTCTATTACGTTTGTAGAGATAATAGGCAAGTCTACCGACTAACCTTAAGTGAAAAAGAAAGGACTAACCTTAGCACATGAAGAGTTTTCCCAAAACGAGAATTAAAAACTCCTAAAAACCTCGAAAAACTACAGGAATTCACTCAGCAGTAAACACCACGTGAACACACTTTTTGTCTTTAGAATAAGGAAAATCTTGAATTTTTAGTTAATAAATGAGAGCATCTGTTTGCTTATTCTCAAAAAAATAAATTAAATAGCATCATAATCTTTAAACTTTTTTCTTTCATGTATCCGTTATTCCATTTCACAAAGCCTAAAACAAAATATTTATTATATTATATCTAGTGGGATGTGTATGGGGAATAGGAGAGAGGAAGTGGGGAGGGGATTTTAAAAGGAGAATAATGATGTTTGAGAGCTTGGTGGAGAGCGTATTGATGTATGGGGCAGAAATTTGGGGGTGGAAAGAACAAGAGGAAATAGAGAGAGTACAAGTGAAGTATTTGAGGTGGGTCCTTGGGGTGGACAGAGAAACCCCTGGGTATATAGTAAGAGAAGAATGTAAGAGAAACAAGCTGAGAGTGAAAGCGGGGAAAAGAGCGACTAAGTTTGAGGATAGGATGAATGGAAGGCAAGAATGTAGAATATTGAACGAATGTTGGAGAGAAAAGAAAAAAAATTTGGAGATAAACGAAAGAGAAAAATATTACAGAAGAAATGGGTATGCAAGTAAAGAAGTGGAAAGATTAAGAACAGAAGGCAAGTGGATGAACGCAGAAACGAGCGAAAGAGACAGGGATGTAGATAAGCAAGAAAGAAGAGGAAAAATCAAAGAGTCCAGGTACAACAGGAATTATGAGAAATGTATGACAGAGGAGATTCCGGTGTACCTAGGAAGAGAAAGTGCGAAAGAGAGGAAAATAATGGCGAGGTTCAGGTGCGGAAATGAGGAGAGAGAGAATAGGTATTGGATGGAAAAGGAAGAGAGACTGTGCAGAATCTGCTATGAGGAAAGAGAGACAATAGAGCACATGTGGAATGAATGCAGTGATATGAGGGAGAGAGAAAGAGCAGGAAGAAGAGAAATATTGAAAGAAAATGGAGCGGAGATAAAGTGGATGAAAGAAGTATGGGAGAGAAGGAAAAGGAGGACAAAGGAAGAACAGGGGGGTAGAATAGAAAATTAAATAAAGTGTAGATAGAGTATGTAAGCCGGTATAGGCAACAATAAAGCTTATTATAATATAATTATATTATATCTCATTGTTATTTTGATAAAAAATATCTTCCAGCATACGTTGTACGTGTCCGTACCATATTAGCTGTCGTGATGTGATTTCCTGGGGTATATCCGAGTCCATCTCCATTTCTTCTTTTAGAGTGTCATTACGAATTCGCTTCCTTCAGGACACCATAAGTGCTCTTCTGATTGCATCGATTTCAACGACCGCTATTTTTCTTTCAAATGTACACTAATCACATTCAAGCCATTTGACTGAAAAAGATTAAGCGTTTAGTTTTACAAATCATTTATATTTAAAGTAAAAATAATATAGATTATAATAATAATCTATATACCTACATATCTCTTCCAAAAAAGCCTCTACTTTAGATTCTTAATCGCTGTTGAAAAATTTTAACCTCACTTTTATTTTTCATTAAAATTGAAAGGGCTTTCGTCTTTATTTTATTATACAATATCTCGCATAGCATTTCATAATCATTTTCATTGAAAAACCATTTAAAAAAATGTACATATCCTTTCCAATCTTGTAAAGATTTGTAAAATTCTGGAAGGTCAATTTTTCTAGAAAAACTTTCTAAATAAACCATCAAAACACTTTTCCATTTATCTGAGTAGCATTGGGATGTTCAAAAAATCGATTTTCATCTCATAGGTCTTATTTATTATATTGCAGCTTTATTTAGTTATGACTCGTGAAAGAGCCCCATCGAAAAAATTTTGTCGACAATACGATGCACTTTTCCATCAAGAAAACAAAACAAATCACTACTCCATCATATCCCATCGACATTTTAGCCACATTAAAAGCTTTATTTTCATTATTTTTCACAATTATAACGATAAATATTTAAAATGACATAACCAAACAATTTAGAACTGTCACAATTAGACATTAAAATGACGTTGTGTCAGTGAAAACCCCAGCCTTCAAAGTTTTCTATCTAGAGTGGTTTTTTGGCGAAATGTCCTATCCGTTTACTCACTTTATCGGTCATTTTTTTGAAAATTTTTTTTTACTAAGAATCTCTCCTGCCCCTTTTGCCTAGCACAAAAAAATCCAATTTTTCGCTCAAAACATTACACCGAAACTCTTGTGATGCCGTTTTTTATCCAATTTTTTACAACATTTAACAATTTCTCATAATTAATAAATCTTTTTCAAGCGTCACTTTTGCAAGAAAGAGATGCAGTTATCACGTTTTATTATAGGTGTAACGAGAGTTGAGTCGCGCACCCTCCGGGTGCTTACACTACTCTCTTGAGTAGAGGGTTGCCTACGGCAACGTGTATAAACCTAGAGGGGTTGCCTTCGGCAACCGGTAGTATAAGCGCACTTTTTTTTTTTTTTTTTTTATTAGATTATTGAGAATTTATTTTTTTATTGTAATATTTTTTTATTTATTTCTTTTTGTACTTGTTTTACTTTCTCATATCAACGTTTGCCTTTGACAACATTTATATAAACCAAGCCCATTAATATTTATCTTGAAATATATTATTATTATTTATTTAAAAAATTTTAATTAGATTTTATTAATTATACTTTTTTCTTTTTCTTTTATCTTTCTCATTTTTTTTTATAATAAAGCAAGCATATTACCATTCACTAAAATTTTTTTTTTTATTTTTTTTTGTACTTGTTCTACTCATTCGTATTGAATGTTGCCTGCGGCAACATATATAAATCTATTAATTATTTTTTAAAATACTTTTACTATTCATTATTATTATAATTTTTTTATTTTTTTCTCATTATTAAGGTGGCGGACAGTCATTTTTTGTTATAAAAATTCTCGTTATAACATTTGAGATCAGAGTTTAACATAACGTTTTCATTTTAATATTACTTTAATATTTAAAAATAGTATTACTATCTATCATTATTTTATATTATTTATATTAAATATATATTTTTTATTCTTTCTTGTTCTTACTATACTCTCTTATATGTAAAAGGTTGCCTTCGGCAACAATAACACAACAATTTTTTTTTATACCTAAAATAATTTTGCATTACATTTTATTTAATATACTTGATTTTTATTCTTCATTTTTTTTTCAAATTTTTTTCTTTCTTTTATTTGTATTTTTTCTTCTTCGTTTTAATTTTTTTTTTTTTCATATTAATTTTATTACTTTAATAATAATTGTTATTAAAATTAGAATAAAAACTATAGTATATTATAATAATTTATATGAATTTTTTCTTATTCTCTTCTAAAGCGAGTTTTTTATTATTTTTTTTCAAAATTAAAATTGTTATTTTATATATTTTTTTTGTTTCTATAATTATATTTTTTTATTTATTCTCCCTTTTTCTTACCTTACTCTCTTACATTAAGGTTGCCTTCGCAGCCATAAAACAACCATATTTTATTTTTATTTAAAAGGTTCGTATTACCTTTTATTAATTATATACTATATTCTTTCTTTTTTTTTTTATTTGTTCTCCTTTTCTAATTTATTTCCCTATTTTCTATTTAATTTTTTTAAAATATGTAATCATTCAATTACAATCATACATAATCTAATAAAAAAATCAATAAAAATTATTTATATTTTAGTTATATATCATATATCAAATTCAAAAAAACAACTACTCTATAGAAATTCGTACATTGAAACTTTTATTTTCTCTTTCTTTTTATTTTTTTTCTTTTTTATCTCTTCAACTTTTTTTTTCAAATTCGTTTTTTTATTTCTCTTCACTTTCTTCTTTTTGATTCTATTTGTTCCTATTTTTACAATGTATTTACTTAATTTTAATTTTTTTTTCAATTTTTTTTATTTTCGTCTTATTTCTCTCTTACATTTTCTTTTTTTGTGTATTCTAATTTTTGTATACTATTCTTTTTTTAATATTGTATTATCCATCTATAAACTTCTGATATTTTAACATTTTTTTTTCTGTATTTATAACATAGTTTTCCAATCTAAACATTTTCTTTTCTATAAATTTTTTTTCCAATTTTTTTTATTTTTCACTTAATTTTATCAATTTTTATTTTTCTACAACAACCATAATTTTGTTTTTCTATGTTACTTAAATTATTAGATTATTGATTATTAATTGTTTTTATTGTAATATGGTTTTATTTACTCTTTTTTGTACTTTTTCTACTTTCTCATATCATGGTTTGCCTTTGACAACATTTATATAAACCTAGCCTATTATTATTTATCTTGAAATTGATTATTATTTATTTGAAAAAATTTAATTTGATTTTATTAATTATACTTTTTTCTTTTTCTTTTATCTTTCACATTTTTTTTTTATAATAAAGCAAGCATATTACCCCATCTACTAAAATTTTTTTTTTTATTTTTTTTTGTACTTATTCTACTCACTCGTATTGAATGTTGCCTGCGGCAACATATGTAAATCTATTATTATTTATTTTTGAAAATACTTTTACTATTCATTATTATTATAATTTTTTTATTTTTTTCTCATTATTTAGGTGGCGGACAGTCATTTTTTGTTATAAAAATTCTTGTTATAACATTTGAAATCATATTGTGACATAACGTTTTCATTTTAATATTACTTTAATATTTAAAAATAGTATAACTATCTATCATTATTTTTTATTATTTATATTATATATATATTTTTTTTATTTCTTCTTGTTCTTACTATACTCTCTTATATGTAAAAGGTTGCATTCGACAACAATTTTTTTTTATAAAATAATTTTGCATTACATTTTATTTAATTTACTTGAGTTTTATTCTTCTTTTCTTTTCAAATCTTTTTCTTTCTTTTATTTTTTTTTTTTCTTTGTTTTAATTTTTTTTATTTTTATATTAATTTTATTACTTTAATAATAATTGTTATTAAAATGAGAAGAATAAAAACTATAATATATTATAATAATTTAATGAATTTTTTCTTATTCTCTTCTAAAGCGAGTTTTTTATTATTTTTTTTCAAAATTAAAATTGTTATTTTATATATTTTTTTTGTTTCTATTATTATATTTTTTTATTTATTTTCCCTTTTTCTTACCTTACTCTCTTACATTAAGGTTGCCTTCGGCAACCATAAAACAACCATATTTTATTTTTATTAAAAAGGTTCGTATTACATTTTATTAATTATATACTATAATCTTTCTTTTTTTTTTCCATTTGTTTTCCTTTTCTAATTTATTTCCCTATTTTCTATTTAATTTTTTTAAAATATGTAATCATTCAATTACAATCATACATAATCTAAAGAAAAAATCAATAAAAATTATTTATATTTTAGTTATATATCATATATCAAATTCAAAAAAACAACTACTCTATAGAAATTCGTACATTGAAACTTTTATTTTCTCTTTCTTTTTATTCTTTTTCTTTTTTATCTCTTCAACTTTTTTTTTCGAACTCGTTTTTTCATTTCTCTTCACTTTCTTCTTTTTGATTCTATTTGTTCCTATTTTTATAATGTATTTACTTAATTTTCATTTTTTTTTAATTTTTTTTTATTTGCGTCTTATTTCTCTCTTACATTTTCTTTTTTTGTGTATTCTAATTTTTTTTATACTATTCTTTTTTTAATATTGTATTATCCATCTATACACTCCTGATATTTTAACATTTTTTTTTCCATATTTATAACATAGTTTTCTAATCTAAAAATTTTTTTTTCTATAAATTTTTTTTTCGATTTTTTTTATTCTTTACTTAATTTTATCAAGTTTTATTTTTCTACAACAACCATAATTTTGTTTTTCTATACTACTTAAATTATCTTTTCTTTTTTATTTACAACAAATTTATAATTTCTTTAAGCTTTTCTTGATGCTTTTTTTACTTAAATCATAGCATATCTTTTAAATTAACATTTTTTATTTTTTAATTTTTTGCAAATTTTTTTTTCCGCACATTTGATCGTCGGAAATTAAATATCAAAATTTTCAAATTTTTTTTGTATAATTATTAATTAGAAACATTTGTTTAGAATTAGAAACATTTGTTTAAAATTAATACAATCAAAAAAAAAATTTTTTTTAATAAATATTTAATTTGGCAACACTTTTAAAAAAAATTTTTTAATTGCCAAGTTGCAACAATGTAACCGAAAACGTTTGTTTCTTGACAAATATTTGACGTATCTTTCATAAAAAAAAATTAGGTTATATCGTAGCGAACACATTGACATCTTTCAATAATATTGTCAATGTTAAAGATATGTCACACATAATCAATATTAAGTTGCTGCCATTGTGCACTTTTATTATGAAATTTAAGATTGCCAACCCAAACACTACTAAACGTGCTTAATAATGATTTTTTAATTGACAATACTTTTTAGAGTATACTGTTTAGAGTACAATACTTTCACATTCACTTTTTTCTATTTTCTATTTAATTTTCCCAAAATATGTAATCATTCAATTACAATCATACATAATCTAAAAAAAAAATCAATAAAAGTTATTTATATTTTAGTTATATATTATATATCAAATTGAAAAAAAACAAACACTCTATATAAAATTCTACATTAAAATTGACAAAAAAACTTTTCATATTTCATGTTATTTATGAAATATAAAGCATTAATATTAAGTGATCGCTTTGTATTTTTTAATTGATTATGTCAACAATAATAATTGACAATTGACATCGTATTTTTTTTAAGATTTTTAATTGTTTATTTAAAAATATAAAAATAAGTACGTACGATTGAGAAAAAAATATATAGTCTGTATAGATATTTTTCCAATATAATTTTCCATTTCCATTTTATTTTAATTCATTTATATCAATCTTCTTTCATCAATGGGTCTCAAACACAACTTAACCTCACTTTTCATATAAACAATTATAATATTTCCTACAACCACAGTTCTATATTTTCTATAATATAATCAAAAAGACTCTTCTAGCCATTCGTATTATATTACCATATTATAATAATCTAAAAAAAAATCAATAAAAGTTATTTATATTTTAGTTATATATTATATATCAAATTGAAAAAAAACAAACACTCTATAGAAATTTGTACATCAAAATTGACAAAAAAACGTTCCATATTTCATGTTAGTTATAAAATATAAAGCATTAATATTAAGTGATCACTTTGTATTTTTTAATTGATTATGTCAACAATAATAATTGACAATTGACATCGTATTTTTTTTTTAAATATTTAATTGTTTATTTAAAAATATAAAAATAAGTACGTACGATTGAGAAAAAAATATATATTCTGTATTAGATACTTTTCGAATATAATTCTCGAATTAATTATTAAAAAAAGATGTACATTATTCTCATTCGAGCCACTTTCCAAAAACAAAATGTCAAACGGTATCAAAATGCTTAGTACGGATGATACCAAGCATTCATTTAAAATCTAATCATTTCTAATAATAATTTGTATATCTCTTTATGTCTTTTAAAAAAAGGTTTCTCATCGTCTTCTTTACTTCATCGTATTTCAAACATTTAAGATTTAACGCCAAATCAATAAATTCAAATCTCCAAACAAATCGATTCAATTTATCCATACGACAGTTTCTATTTTCAAAAGAAGTCTATAGTTTAGATAAGCAGTTAGATACTGTAAATATTATTAAAATTAAAAACTTTTATTTTCATTTTAATACAGAATCTGAGACTCTATATTATTAGCCTCTTTTTTCAATAACTAGGTCAAAAAGTCATGGACCTTAATACTTCAAATCTATATTACATTATAATTTCTTCTGGAAAAAGTTGTAATTATGTCCTCTTTACATTTTCTTTACAATAAGAAAAACATTGACTCATGTTTGCTTATACTCAAAAAGCACGCAGATTGAGAATGTACACTAATCACATTCACTAACTGAAAAAAATTAAGCGTTTAGTTTTACAAATCATTTATATTTAAAGTAGTAAATAATATAATAATGTAAATACCTTTTCTAAAAAAGCTTCTAGCTTTCTATTAAAATTGAAAGGCTTTTGTCTTTCTAAATTCCATCTTCTAAATATGGAGGAGTTGACCTTGTTCTTACTCCCCAAAATAGTATTTATTTCCTCAAAATAGGGGAAAAATCTTCTTCCTGTGCCAGTTATTTTCATATTTTTCATATAATTCATGTAACTTTGTTGCAAATTAGCGAATTTTTGAAGGGTTCTTAACCAAAGAAATAGTAGAGTAGCTTGTTTTGTATTAAAATTCAATCATGCTTTGTTTCGAAACATTCTTCAACACGACTCTCACAGTCTAAAGTTTGATCCTTCAATAAGGCCCCATCAACTAATCAAACGAACGTAGTTATCAACGTTTCTGTATATAAAAACCTCACTTTTCTTTACCTTAAAAAATAAAAAGCTGTCAACAGCTTTTTTTATCATAAACAACACACAAAACACTGCTTTATTTTCCACCACAATAATAGGTCAAACTCCTTTCCAGTTTCCAATAAATATATAAAAATCAATCGCTTGACACATGAAAGTGTAAAACTTTATACAATCTTCTATTACATATCGATTTTAATAAAACCATTTTAGACCTTCTACTAAGTATGTCCCCATCATCACTTAAAAGTCCCATTCATTATATTCCAGCTTTATTTAGTCATAGCTCGTGAAATAGCCCCATCGAAAAAACTTTGTCGACAATACGATGCACTTTCTCATCAAAAAAACAAAACAAACCACTACCACCAGCATACGACCCATCGACATTTTAGCCACATTAAAAGCTTTATTTTCATTATTTTTCACAATTTTATAACGATAAATATTTAAAATGACATAACCAAACAATTTAGAACTGTCACAGTTAGACATAAGACTGACGCTATGTCAGTGAAAACCCCAGCCTTCAAAGTTTTCTATCTAGAGTGGTTTTTTGGCGAAATGTCCTATCCGTTTACTCACTTTATCGGTCATTTTTTTGAAAAATTTTTTTTACTAAGAATCCCTTCTACCCCTTTCGCCTAGCACAAAAAAATCCAATTCTTATCTCAAAACATTACACCGAAACTCTCGTGACGAAGTTTTTTATCAAATTTCTTACAACATTTAACAATTTCTCATAATTAATAAATCTTTTTCGAGCGTCACTTTTGCAAGAAAGAGATGCGGTTATCACGTTTTATTATAGGTGTACGAGAGTTGGGTCGCGCACCCTCCGGGTGCTTACCCTACTCTCTTGAGTAGAGAGTTGCCTACGGCAACGTGTATAAACCTAGAGGGGTTGCTTTCGGCAACCGGTAGTATAAACGCACTTTTTTTTTTTTTTATTAGATCATTGAGAATTTATTTTTTTATTGTAATATGACTTTATTTATTCTTTTTTGTGATTTTTCTACTTTCTCATATCATGGTTTGCCTTTGACAACATTTATATAAACCTATCCTATTATTATTTATCTTAAAATATATTATTATTATTTATTTAAAAAACTTTACTTTGATTTTATTAATTATACTTATTTCTTTTTCTTTTATCTTTCTCATCTTTTTTTTATAATAAAGGAAGCATATTAACATTTACTAAAATTTTTTTTTTTTATTTTTTTTTGTACTTGTTCTACGCACTCGTATTGAATGTTGTCTGCGGCAACATATATAAATCTATTATTTTTTATTTTTTGAAAATATTTTTACTATTCATTATTATTATAAATTTTTTATTTTTTTCTCATTATTTAGGTGGCGGACAGACATTTTTCGGTTATAAAAATTCTCTTTATAACATTTGAGATCAGATTTTGACATAACGTTTTCATATTAATATTACTATAATATTTAAAAATAATATTACTATCTATCATTATTTTATATAATTTATTATTATTATATATTTTTTTTATTCTTTCTTGTTTTTACTATACTCTCTTATACGTAAAAAGTTGCCTTCGGCAACAATAACACAACAATTTTTTTTTATAAAATAATTTTGCATTACATTTTATTTAATATACTTGATTTTTATTCTTCTTTTTTTTTCAAATTTTTTTTTTTCTTTTATTTGTATTTTTTGTTCTTCCTTTTAATTTTTTTTATTTTAATATTAATTTTATTACTTTAATAATAATTGTTATTAAAATTAGAAGAATAAAAACTATAATATATTATAATAATTTATATGAATTTTTTCTTATTCTCTTCTAAAGCGAGTTTTTTATTATTTTTTTTCAAAATTAAAATTGTTATTTTATATATTTTTTTTGTTTCTATTATTATATTTTTTTATTTATTCTCCCTTTTTCTTACCTCACTCTCTTACATTAAGGTTGCCTTCGGCAACCATAAAACAACCATATTTTATTTTTATTAAAAAGGTTCGTATTACATTTTATTAATTATATACTATATTCTTTCTTTTTTTTTTCTATTTGTTTTCCTTTTCTAATTTATTTCCCTATTTTCTATTTAATTTTTTTAAAATATGTAATCATTTGTGAGAGTTTTTGATTTTATAATAATTTATAGTTATTTATTTAAGTAAAATTAAGCCAATAAGGCACTAAATCGTTTGTATAATTAAATGATCTCGATGAGAACTATATGGCATCTTAAGTAAAGAGGGAGAACATGGGCTTAGCATCCCTGGAAGGGTGGAGGCCAGTCAGTAAAAAGCTGAGCCGGGCGTCGGAGCAGTCGGACGGGCGGTATTATGGATATTTAAACTGTTAATTGTTTATTGAAAGAGAAAGATAGTTAACCTGTTGATCTTGTTGATCATGTGTTATTTTGTGGTATAATTGTGAATTCAGTGCTGTCTCCCTGAATTCGGAGGAATAATGAGTAAAGTTATATTGATAAACATCAATATGTTAATATGAAATATCCACGGCAGAAACTATAGTTTAATACCTGGGGTACGGTCTATGTGTTAATTCATTTCAGACTGAGGTGGTACTCCCATGACGTCTGTAGACATTTACAGATTGCTATCCTGGTTCTCTACTTCCTCGAACAGTGGCGAAGAGGTAGAGGGGTGGGCTGGAGCCTGTTAATCGCTATGGTTATGTTCCTATCAGTGTATAAAAAGGTTGTGGATTTCCCTTTTGCTGGTATGACGGGGTAATGCGTAATGTCCTTAGGTTCTTTTTTTTTTTTTTTTTTTTTTTTTTTACAAGGAGGGGAATCCTTTATGAACTACGGCAAGTTGGAATACGCCAGAAGAGAGTGTGGGACTCACCTATTCCTAATGGTATACCCACTAAACCCCTCCTTCCAAACTCTCAACAGGAAATAATCCCCAATTAAAGAGAGTTGAAAGAAAAACGAGCAAAAGGAAAACAGAAAACAAGAAAAATTTTTGAAAACGCATAAAATAAAAGAAGAAATTAGGTGCCTAAAAGGACAAAGCACTCAAGTCTATTTTCCTTATAGACCTAAACGAATCGGCATAAAAATCGAAACTTGCCGAATTTACTAAGCGGCCCATTTTGTGCAAAAGCGAAAAGTGCAGGATATTAGTTTTTGCTTTATCCAGATACAAGACAGCTACGGTTCTAGCACAAAGTCTAGGGCAGTGAAACCGCAGCATTTCCAAAGTTTTAGGACATTTAATTGTAGAGTTTACAACTTTGTAAAACATTTTTAAGTACGCTAATTTAGTGCGATCTTTAAAGCTTAGAAATTCAAATTCGAGCAGTAGCTGCCTCTGGGGAATTCCTCTAGAAGGATAAACTCCTTTGCTACGATAAAACAGATATTTTAAGAAGCGTCGCTGCACGTTTTCAAGAGCATTAATGTGTATTTGATAAAAAGGTTTCCAGATTACAGCGGCATATTCTATCTTGGAACGCACCAAGGCAAAGTATATAAGCTTAATCGCAAGCTGATTATGAATCTCACGAGAGTTGCGTAGAACAAAACCAAGTAGCTTGTATGAGTTTGAAATTACATTGTTAACGTGTGTAAAACGAACGTCAGTTTGTCATCAAACGTAACCCCCAAGTCCTTAATCATTTTAACTCTTTTTAGTGTTTGAAAGTTCACGCTATAGTCAAAGTTGTTTGTAGCATTTTTTCTAGAAAAAGACATAATAAAGCATTTCCCGACATTAAGAGCTAACTTATTATGAAGACACCAATTATTAACTACGTCTAAAGATTTTTGAAGAAGCAGACAATCATCAATCGATTTGACAGGTAAATATATCTTTAGATCATCAGCATACAACAATGCAGAGCATGGCAATTTAGCTATTAAATCGTTGATGTAAACGTTAAAAAATAAGGGCCCCAGCAAAGATCCCTGAGGAACGCCTGAGCTTATATTAAAATTATAAGAATGATATCCAAAGCATTCGACAAAAAAAGAGCGGTCGGTCAGATAATCTGCAAAAAGCTTTACTACATTGACACTAAGACCGGATTGAAGCAATTTAGAGCACAAGAGATCATGATCCAAGCGATCGAATGCTTTAGCCATATCTGTATATATAACGTCCACCTGCAAACCACTGTCTAACTGCGTACATAAATGTTGAGTTAGAACAAACAAGTTTGTCACTGTAGAGCGACCTGAAACAAAACCATGCTGGCTGTCAGACAGTTGACTTCGCAGTTCAAATTCTAGCTGCTCGTGCATTACAAACTCAAAAACTTTTGCCGCATTATTTATAATTGAAATTGGCCGGTAGTTAAGGAAAAGATCACGGTCTCCAGATTTAAAACATGGAAAAACTTTGGCAACTTTCCAAATTTTTGGATATGAATGCAGTTTTATGCAAAGATTATAAATTTTACATAAGGGGATAGCAAAAGCATGAGCACAAGTTTTTAATAGAAAAGAAGGTAGAAGATCAGGTTCTGCAGTGTTTTTAGAACTTAGTTTAAGAAGCTTTTCCTGAACAGTTACTTCATCAAAAAACTTAAACATAAAATTTTTTGATGATGTGGATTCTGTCACTGTAGAGCGACCTGAAACAAAACCATGCTGGCTGTCAGACAGTTGACTTCGCAGTTCAAATTCTAGCTGCTTGTGCATTACAAACTCAAAAACTTTTGCCGCATTATTTATAATTGAAATTGGCCGGTAGTTAAGGAAAAGATCACGGTCTCCAGATTTAAAACATGGAAAAACTTTGGCAACTTTCCAAATTTTTGGATATGAATGCAGTTTTATGCAAAGATTATAAATTTTACATAAGGGGATAGCAAAAGCATGAGCACAAGTTTTTAATAGAAAAGAAGGTAGAAGATCAGGTTCTGCAGTGTTTTTAGAACTTAGTTTAAGAAGCTTTTCCTGAACAGTTACTTCATCAAAAAACTTAAACATAAAATTTTTTGATGATGTGGATTCTGCTTCACTTAAAAAAATTCTGTTGGAGGTTGAAAAGTTTGCGACAAAGGACTCACCAAATTTATGTGAAATCTCTTGACAGTCAGAAATCGTTTTGTTATTATACCGCATGTTGCGTGGGACACCTGACGCATGTCGTCGCAGCTTAATATACTTCCAAAAGTTGGTAGGGTTTTGACATATCTTATCTTGAGAATCTGCTAAAAATTTTGCAAAATTAAGATGGATTTCTTTTTTCACCTTTGACCTCAACGTAGTAAATTTAGAATAGTCTGTTTGCCGGCGATGTTTCTTGTACTTGCAGAAAGCCTTGTACTTTGCCTTAATTAACGTAATAATTTTAGATGAAAACCATAGCGGGTAACGCTGAAACTGGGCTGAATGGGAGACAGGCACGTGAGAGACAAAAGTCTTTTCAAGTGTGTTATAAAAATACTCACAAACTGCGTCAATGTTTAGACAATTGTCAAGGAAAGTCCAATTGATAGTAAGTAACGCTTCATTCAAAGTTGACATGTTAGCTTTTTTTTTTTTTTTTTTTTTTTTTTTTTTGCGTTGAGGAGGGGAAAATACGTTACGTACACCCAAGACAAAATAATCTTGGGTAGTGTGGGACTCCTCCGGCTTGACGGTATTGCCGGCCCTACCCACTAAAAACCACCTCCTCCTCTGTCCAACAGGATTAACATCCCAATTACTGGATAGAGATTTAAGCCGAGACTTTGTAATATTTATCATTTATTGCATTCACACAAAAACTTATTCAACACGCCGTTAAATGTCATCCATTTGAATAGATTTTATCGCTTTTTTTGTGCATTTAAAAATGTCGATTTTTAAATGTGCTGCGTTACCGTAATGACATATATTGTAAAGCGGTGAATGTTTTTTAAAATTAAAAGCGGCTGTTGCTTTAGGTTGGAAGTGTTTCTTGTTGATGGTTTTAGTGCTGAAGTCAAAAGTTAAAGCCGGATGATGAACGTCTTCATCTACAAGAATAAAATCTGACCTGTAGACGTCAAACGGTCTATTTGAGACAACCAAGTCTAAAAGCTTATCTGAGTTATTGAGAATTTTGTTACATTGAACGTACGATAGAAAACTTAAAAAATTCAATAAGCTTCTTGTTAACAAACACGCCTGATTTACATCAAACTTAAGATTGATAAATCTAGGAATGTTGAAGTCCCCCATAATAAGAACTTCTGGTGTCTTCTTAAATTTACTTATGACTGATTCCAAGATGTCAAACAAGGTATTGTAATAGTCCTCTCTTAAAGAAGGAGGAATATAAATACAAAAAACTAAAAGTGATCTATGGTTTAAATGAACATTAATGCCGACAATGTCAACTAAAAGAATTTTATCTAAGTCTTCTTGTGGAATTTCTATCGAAACAGCTTGGAACGTGCTTCTGACGGCAATAAGAACGCCCCCACCGCGAGACCTGCCTACGGTGTCAAAAGAACGATCTTGTCTGAAAACCAAAAATGAATCGTCGCAGAATTCAGAATTGTGTACGGTATTATTAAGCCAAGTCTCAGTCAGGCATACTAAGTCGTAATTTGATGTTAAAATATTATTATAGAGTAGTAAACATTTAGAATTTAGACTTCTAACGTTCTGATAGTAGACACATATGGAATTGCTTTTGCTGCTGCGAAGTGACGAAGATGCACTTGAATTGCAATGATCGAGCAGAGAATTGTAGTCAGATAGTTGCTATTGCGACCAGATGTTATGAACTATTTTTTTTTGCTGTGCAATAAAAGTGGGACACGAGGGATCCCATGCCGCATGATTAGTGATGTTTGTTCCAGCCTTTCCAGAACAATTAGAACATTTTAGAACATCGCTTTTGCAATCGGCAACTCTATGATTTTTACTGCACCTGGGACAAGCTAAAGTGCTTTTACAAATTCTGGAGGAATGCCCAAAAGCATTGCAGTTAAAGCAACGATCAACGTTTATTGCGTCATACACCGCGCAGTAGTCGTAGTCTACAAAAATACTGCCGCAAGAAATCAGATAGTTGTAAGTTTCTTTATCAACTTGGAGAATCGCTTGAAAAACACTAGGTTTCTTCTTAGTTGGCCACACTTTTATAACCGAGCACTCAGCATTTAAATTATAAGAATTCGAGTTGATAGCTATAACGTGTTCCATTAGCTCATTAAGATCATCAGCAGTATAGTGTTGAGAAAGACCAACGATTTTTAGCCTTGGCTTAATTCCTTTCACTTCTTTGATTAAAAAATTTTTAGATAATTTTTCTACAGCAATTTGTTTTAATTTTGAATTATCCTCTTTAGAAGAGCAACCTATTAAAACGCCCCCTTTTTTTGTATTTTTTACAGTTGATATTTTTAATCCCATATCCACAGGGTTAATAGAGGCCGCAACAACGTTTTTAGTATCGGCAGAAGCCGCATCTTTATTATTTTTAGGTTCAATAATGACTGCAGATCGACATTTGTTTTTTATCATTTCCGAGTAACTCGGCATAGATTTTTTATTGGAGTCAGCAACAGGTTGTGCTGAGGTGGACGAGCACAACAAATCTTTTTTTAAGTCAGCAAGTGTTTGATGAAAGCTAGAAATAAACGAATCAAATTTTTGTTCTAGAAATAAATCTAATTTATCCAAATCTATAGAAGGCATTTTAGAGATGCAATCACTGCATTTCCACGATAATCCAGGAACTTTAGCAAAATAGTTCTGCAAGCCTACATCAATGCCTGCACATTTATAATGAAATTTTTTGTTGCATAAACCGTTGCATACAAGATAAGTACTGGTAGATCTAAGTTCATTTACACAAATTCCACAATTTAAAGTCATGCTGAATGAGCAAAAATTATCTCAGAAAAATTAAATATCAGTTTTTCGATATTAATAAAATTAGCAACAATTAGGAAATTGGAACACAGCCAATTATTATCAGCGCCAGCTGACACCTTATCAGTGAGGCCACTGATAAAGAAAAAATTGGAACCGTGACCTTTATAGCATTTATAGCATTTATAGAGGAACTAGACAATTCACCTAACTCCAAACAGCCAAAAAAACAGTGCACTCACCTTAGCAAGGCAGAATCTCACCAAAACGCGATTTAAAAAGTTTCAAAAACACCACCAAACTGCAGAAATTCACCCGATAGCAAACACCACATGCATTCACGGCTACGATCCTAATTTCTTCACTCATTAATCTTTATTTTATACCTTTTACTATTACGTATTATTCTTGGCCAGTCTATTTCGCGTAATGTGATTGAGGCCTAGCGACACCGTCCACGTTGCTCCCGAACCAGGTACCGAAACAGTGAAGACACCATTGAGAACACGATGCTAAAGAAAAGGGGTGAAGATTGAGTCAATCGAGTCCATAGAGTGGTGGTCCAAGTCCAATGAGCCTTGTGATGTCTTCTACAATCAGTTCGAGAGGAAGAGAATCCTGCGAGGGGGAGAAAAGCCCCCGGTGAGCTACTTTACAGGTATTATTGACAGGTACATTATGTGTAAATATGTTTCATGTGTCGCCCAATCGATCCGTCTGACTGCTCAAGCGTTTCTCTAACAATGAATATAGAGGGGTGAGTTGAAGTAGATTGTTGATGATAATGTAGCTGGCTGTTGCTATTCTGTACACTGTTTTCGAGTGAATAATTAAGGCTAATAATCGTAGAACATAGACATCCTGACAAATTTATTATGGAGAAAGAGTTAACTGTAATTTAATTCAATTTAATTGTTAAAATTTGGCAAAACGTAAGATTAGAAAAAAAGAGTCTTACAAATTTCAGAAGTGGGACAAGAATTTGCGTTAAACCTCAGTAATTAATTAGTTAAATAGTGCATATTTAATAATTAAAACAATAGCATCTAAGGACAATTAAAATGTCCAGTTTGAGTAACTTTTTGGAATTAAAATCGTAAAAATAAACAGCAGCTACATTATTGTGACTTTCTGCAACAACAACCTTGTACAAATTATGGTTTATAATTGGTTTTTATAAAATAGTTAAATTTTATACATAAATTACAGTTGCTAGCATATTCATCTTGAGTATATTATTGAGACATAAAAATGTCTGATAGGAGTTTCTTTAAACAAAATTAAATTATGAAAATATTAATTAATTTATTCAAGCTTACCTGATGATTAAAGTGTTCAATCGAAGTGATTTTATGTGTTTATAAGAAAACATTTTTGTAAAATGAATTTAAAGTTTTATTAGAGTTCTATTCTAGTTTTTGCGACAAAATTGCAAACTTAATTTATTGACCAAAAAACAAATTGCATTAAATTATTAATTTAATCAAAGAAAAGCAGTTGTATAGTACAGTTTTTAGATTTCTGTATAGATGTAGTCTGAGTCTGGAGTTTAAAGGGCTAAAACGTAGTTTATATTAATTATTTGAAATGTCACATAGATTTAATTATTATTTATTCCTGCGTTATAAATTATGACAATCAAATGAGCAATCAAAGTGTTCACTTTTAGGAAAGACTTTCGAATAAAAAAAAAATATAAGAAAAAGAAGTTAAAGTTAAATTTGCAAAGTTAGTTATAAAGCATTAAGTGTAATTGTTGTGGTGTAATCACTTTGGATAATTAAAAGATATTTGAAAGGTAGGATTGGGAGAAACCAATCGCTTTAAAATAATGTAAATATTTGATTTATTGAAAAGCTTGCTCAAACATTCTTTAATATTATTCTTGCAATTTAAGAAAAACTTTGTAAAGTCGGAATTATTTAAATTATGGCTATCTTTTTGGCGACACTAAGGCGACGGTTTGGTTTAAATTCGAACCATATTCAAGAATATCAAATGTTAGACCAGCCTCAAGAGCTTTGACAGATTGATGTTTTTTAGTTATATCTTTGGTTTTTGAAAATTTTAGTTGAATAGATTTCAAGTATGTATTTATGACAAACACATTGCCACATGTAAAGTAAAGTTAGGGTGGTTATCACTTTCGACGTATTAACGTATTTTGTTCTATTTCATCTCGACAGATTTATTAGGCTTTTGAGTGTTCGACGAGAAACAAACTGACCTATTTAAAATCTTAGAATTCGTGGGAAACCATTTAAGGGTGTTTAAACAATTGATTACAAAACGTATTGAATGAAAGGGGACATGAACAGAAATTAGTAACAAGATTATATAAATTTCATAAAGTATAAGGTAATCACCAATTTTAAAGAGAAAGCTCTAGTTAATATTTTGTTTTAGTTGATACTGGGTCACTATTAATTCGATAAATGTTGACTTAAGATTTAAAACTAATAAAATCATTGAAGGTAAAGGATTAAAATGTTGAAAATTGATTGGTGTAAGTAGATTATTGCGATTTAAAAAAAATATTTATATTTTGAAAAGTATTTTTATGAAATTATATCTTGTCGACTCAGTCCATATGGTAAAGATAATTCTCTTTTGACAGCGAATTGATAAACGAAATGTTTAAAAAAGCTGGCTTTTTGCATCAAATGGTTATGAACTCCCAAATTTTCTCAGTCGTTCAGTAATGATTTGTTAACATTTATTCAAATTTTTTGGGGAATTAACTTGTGTAGGAAAATTAAATTTGTGCCTTAACGAGACTATTTATTAATTATTGTATTGACACATTTATAGCTTTTTGAGATACATGTTCTAGTTGGAAATATTCAATCAAAAATCTATTTATGAACAATAATAGATTGCATTGTTTACAAAACACCTCTTGGAATTTTTAATGTTGTGGTAACATCTACTAAGGCATTGTCTTTCAATATTAATAGCAAAGCGAATTGTTCTATGATAACAATAAATAATTGTCAAAAACCTAATTCAAAATAGCATAAAACCAGAACTTTGTTTATTTAGATTTTCACCAAAATAGTTAATATAATTAGACAAAAATAGAAATCGGAAGAAGAGGTTTTTCAAAAATAATAGGTCAAGGTATTCTTTAGAAGGCTTTCTCAAAAGGGTTTTTAGCAAAACTAATCGGTAAAGTGTCAACGGCTGCAACACAACTGAAAAAAAAAAAAGATCATAAATTATTATTGTCAAGGGTGAAGGCAGGTTGAGATACTTACTCAATTGTTAAAATAAAATTTTGAGAAGTAATAAGTTGCAAATACAATTTTCTAAATTGTATTGATAATAAAATAACTAATTTGAGTAAAAAAAAAAAAATACTTTGATATTTTAGTAACAAAACATTTTTGTAAATTGATCTTGTAAAGTTTTAAAGTTAATTTGGTTTCAATAATACAAAAAAGTATTTAAATCAAAACTACAAAACTACCACTTAAAGGATTAATATTTTATAAACAAAAATTTTCGTACAGCAATTAATCTCATCTGGCAAAATTATACTTTTATAAGTCTAATTAATAAAGTTATGTTGCTATTTAAAAATTTAGTAGAGCTAAGTAAATAATAATTATAGTTTCTAAAATTCATAATTAATTATGTGTATTGGTACTTGCAATAAAATCCAGTATGAATTTTATAATTGATAGTTAGCTGAGTATTCTATAGCCGTAAAGTTTACAATTTAAATTTGATAAAAAAAAAAGAGACATTTGGTTAAATAGTTAGTTTATTAGTTTAGAGTTTCTTAAAATAAGATTAGGTAAAGATTATTGAAGGATTCTATCTGCTTTTATATGTCTACCTGCCATTAAGTAATTTTGTTAAACTAACTTTAAGTACAATTAAATTACAAAAACCAACATTAAATATTCTAATTCATCAAATAAAAATTGGTACTTTCTCTCACTAATACTTATCATTTACACCTAAATTTCTGAAAATAGTCATTTAAGGCATTTCATATCATCATTTGTCATACATAAATTTATTAGTTTATTGTGAAGAGGTGAAACTAAACAAAAAGAATCTGGAGCTGCCCCACGTGTTGACCACATGTTGTTATATATTGTCGCAGTCGAGCAGTAGTCTTGACCGTTTTGGGTTTAGAGTGAATGCAGTTTGTCTGACTTTTAAATTAAAGAAATAATAATAATATTGAATACAGTAGAGCTTATTTTAATTTATGATGAGTAATTTATTCGTTTTACAATCAGTTTTGATTTGAATTCATAATTACAAACAAGCAATGAGAAATAAGGGGTAAATAAAATTGAGAAATTAAGAGAATTGAATCTTTAAATTAAAATTAAACCATTTAGAATTACATTTGCAAAAAAAAAAAATAGTAAACGCTGACACAACAAAGTTAAAACAAAATAAAAATTTAATAGAAGTTAGTTTTGAGTATTTAAAGCCAATCAAAACTAATTTGTTGTGATTGGTTAGCATGCTAAAGCTTGATTTTTGATTTAGTCAGACGTCGTTAGTTTTAATTGAAAGTTGATTTAAAAAAAAAAGGGTATATTATGTAGTTAGAAACGTTTAAATGTTAGTCCTGTTTTAGTCAAACTATTTAAACTTTTAAAATACACTGCTACTCCTACTCTTCTTAAAAAAATAAAACACGTAAATGCTGACTTAATTAGTAAATTAAAAATTTGACAAATAAAAAAAAAATAAATAAAAAAAAAAACAAATAAATAAAACAATTCAAAAATAAAATTAAAGTATGATTTTTTAATCTAAAAGGTTTCAAACAAGAACTTAATTATATTAAAGCAATAATGTTCATCTCAAATATCTTATAAGTATCTCATTTTAATAGTTGGGTGACTTGACATAAAATTACATCGGTTAAGTAATAATTAACAACTAAAAAGTAAATATACGTTAGAAACAACCAAGAATATTCATGACATAACTTTGACTATTGACAAAAAAAAAAACAACAAAAGAAGAAAGAAGAGAGAAGATAAACATGAGAAATAATTGGGTGAAGTTAGCAACAGATAACGTGTGCACACAAATCAAGAGAAACTATAAGAAACAAAAGCAATTGCTAAATTACATCAAAGATTATAAATAACAAAAAAAGGTATACTTTATCAACGATTATGAGCTCTCAAAAATTAAGAAACAGCACAAAAATAAAATAAAGAATGAAAAAAAAAAGAAACCACAGCATCTGTACATATATAAGGATTGGTGACAGATAGAACTTAGATCAAATAAAACTGAAAGAAGAGACAGTTAACTGTTGACGTAGACAAACTCAAATGGGGTTAATGTTTATCTGCTTTTGATATACAGTATTGCTATTTATTTAGGGGGCAACAAGTATTATTATAGTTGTAATTAAACAGTAAAAAAAAAATTATTAAAGATTGTCACTCTTCTATTTTGATAAATAAATATTAAACACATTTTTAGGGTTTAAGCTAATGTGAATACAATTGGGTTAAAGTAAAATAATTATTGATAACTTTTAGATTAAAGTTTGAGAATAAAGCGTAAAATCATTATTAAAATAATAAGTAGAAAATCTTGGGGACAAGATTGAAGTCAGGATGGCCGAATGTGAGAGTTTTTGATTTTATAATAATTTATAGTTATTTATTTAAGTAAAATTAAGCCAATAAGGCACTAAATCGTTTGTATAATTAAATGATCTCGATGAGAACCATATGGCATCTTAAGTAAAGAGGGAGAACATGGGCTTAGCATCCCTGGAAGGGTGGAGGCCAGTCAGTAAAAAGCTGAGCCGGGCGTCAGAGCAGTCGGACGGGCGGTATTATGGATATTTAAACTGTTAATTGTTTATTGAAAGAGAAAGATAGTTAACCTGTTGATCTTGTTGATCATGTGTTATTTTGTGGTATAATTGTGAATTCAGTGCTGTCTCCCTGAATTCGGAGGAATAATGAGTAAAGTTATATTGATAAACATCAATATGTTAATATGAAATATCCACGGCAGAAACTATAGTTTAATACCTGGGGTACGGTCTATGTGTTAATTCATTTCAGACTGAGGTGGTACTCCCATGACGTCTGTAGACATTTACAGATTGCTATCCTGGTTCTCTACTTCCTCAAACAGAGGCAAAGAGGTAGAGGGGTGGGCTGGAGCCTGTTAACCGCTATGGTTATGTTCCTATCAGTGTATAAAAAGGTTGTGGATTTCCCTTTTGCTGGTATGACGGGGTAATGCGTAATGTCCTTAGGTTCTTCACTCATTAATCTTTATTTTATACCTTTTCCTATTACGTATTATTCTTGGCCAGTCTATGTCGCGTAATGTGATTGAGGCCTAGCGACACCGTCCACGTTGCTCCCGAACCAGGTACCGAAACAGTGAAGACACCATTGAGAACACGATGCTAAAGAAAAGGGGTGAAGATTGAGTCAATCGAGTCCATAGAGTGGTGGTCCAAGTCCAATGAGCCTTGTGATGTCTTCTACAATCAGTTCGAGAGGAAGAGAATCCTGCGAGGGGGTGAAAAGCCCCCGGTGAGCTACTTTACAGGTATTATTGACAGGTACATTATGTGTAAATATGTTTCATGTGTCGCCCAATCAATCCGTCTGACTGCTCAAGCGTTTCTTCAACAATGAATATAGAGGGGTGAGTTGAAGTAGATTGTTGATGATAATGTAGCTGGCTGTTGCTATTCTGTACACTGTTTTCGAGTGAATAATTAAGGCTAATAATCGTAGAACATAGACATCCTGACAAATTTATTATGGAGAAAGAGTTAACTGTAATTTAATTCAATTTAATTGTTAAAATTTGGCAAAACGTAAGATTAGAATAAAAGAGTCTTACACATTCAATTACAATTATACATAATCTAAAGAAAAAATCAATAAAAATTATTTATATTTTAGTTATATATCATATATCAAATTCAAAAAAACAACTACTCTCTAGAAATTCGTACATTGAAACTTTTATTTTCTCTTTCTTTTTATTCTTTTTCTTTTTTATCTCTTCAACTTTTTTTTTCGAACTCGTTTTTTCATTTCTCTTCACTTTCTTCTTTTTGATTCTATTTGTTCCTATTTTTATAATGTATTTACTTAATTTTCATTTTTTTTTAATTTTCTTTTATTTTCGTTTCATTTCTCTCTTACATTTTCTTTTTTTGTGTATTCTTATTTTTTTATACTATTCTTTTTTTAATATTGTATTATCCATCTATACACTCCTGATATTTTAACAGTTTTTTTTCCGTATTTATAACATAGTTTTCCAATCTAAACATTTTTTTTTCTATAAATTTTTTTTTTCGTTTTTTTTTATTCTTTACTTAATTTTATCAAGTTTTATTTTTCTACAACAACCATAATTTTGTTTTTCTATACTACTTAAATTATCTTTTCTTTTTTATTATCAACAAATTTATAATTTCTTTTAGTTTTTCTTGATGCTTTTTTTACTTAAATCATAGCATATCTTTTAAATTAACATTTTTTATTTTTTAAATTTTTGCAAATTTTTTTTTCCGCACATTTGATTGTCGGAAATTAAATATCAAAATTTTCAAATTTTTCTTGTATAATTATTAATTAGAAACATTTGTTTAGAATTAGAAACATTTGTTTAAAATTAATACAATCAAAAAAAAAATTTTTTTTAATAAATATTTAATTTGGCAACACTTTTAAAAAAAAATTTTTTAATTGCCAAGCTGCAACAATGTAACTGAAAACGTTTGTTTCTTGACAAATATTTGACGTATCTTTCATAAACAAAAATTAGGTTATATCGTAGCGAACACATTGACATCTTTCAATAATATTGTCAATGTTAAAGATATGTCACACAGAATCAATATTAAGTTGCTGCCATTGTGCACTTTTATTATGAAATTTAAGATTGCCAACCCAAACACTACTAAACGTGCTTAATAATGATTTTTTAATTGGCAATACTTTTTAGAGTATACTGTCACTTTTTTCTATTTTCTATTCAATTTTCCCACAATATGTAATCATTCAATTCTAAAAAAAAAATCAATAAAAGTTATTTATATTTTAGTTATATATTATATATCAAATTCAAAAAAACAACCACTCTATAGAAATTTGTACATTAAAATTGACAAAAAAACTTTTCATATTTCATGTTAGTTCTAAAATATAAAGCATTAAGATTAAATGATCACTTTGTATTTTTTTTTGATTATGTCAACAATAAGAATTGACAATTAATATCGTATTTTTTTTTTAAATATTTAATTGTTTATTTAAAAATATAAAAATAAGTACGTACGATTGAGAAAAAAATATATATTCTGTCGAATATAATTCTCCACTTCCATTTTATTTTAATTCATATATATCAATATTCTTTCATCGATTGGTCTCAAACACAACTTAACCTCACTTTTCGTATACACAATTATAAATTTTCCTACAATCACAGTTCTATATTTTATATAATATAATCAAAAAGGCTCTTCTAGCCATTCGTATTATATTCCCATATTATAATAATCTAAAAAAAAAGAAATAAAAGTTATTTATATTTTAGTTATATATTATTATATATCAAATTCAAAAAAACAACCACTCTATATAAAATTCTACATTAAAATTGACAGAAAAACGTTTCATATTTCATGTTATTTATCAAATATAAATTAATGATATTAAGTGGTCACTTTGTATTTTTTAATTGATTATGTCAACAATAATAATTGACAATTGACATCGTATTATTTTAAGATTTTTAATTGTTTATTTAAAAATATAAAAATAAGTACGTACGATTGAGAGATAAATATATAGTCTGTAGATGTTTTTCCAATATAATTTTTCATTTCCATTTTATTTTAATTCATTTATATCAATCTTCTTTCATCAATGGGTCTCAAACACAACTTAACCTCACTTTTCATATAAACAATTATAAATTTTCCACAACCACAGTTCTATATCTTATATAATATAATCAAAAAGGTTCTTCTAGCCATTCGTATTATATTTCCATATTATAATAAAGGAAAAAATGTAAAACAGGCCAAAAAAATTTTCATCAAACCTTATCTAAAAAAAAAAATTATAGACAATGAGATTGAATAATTATTAAACCTACTTTATTTTAAGCTTTTCACTTATATTTTGCAAAAAAAACAACACTTAATTTTGTAAAATATGTAAATACTTTAAAAAAATTCGAAAGATAATTAATTTATTATTAATTTTTCATGTTGTTACTAACAGCAACAATGTCAAAAATATTAAAGCGGTAAATTTAAAATTTTTCATATCAATTAAAAATTAAAATTATTACTAAATAAAGGTATGTACCATTTTAAAATAAAATATATGGATTACCAACTAACTTCAACATTTCGCTTTGTTTATATTTATTTTATTACTTTGAAGATACAGATTTATAGCATTCTCTCAAAATAATTACATTGTATGATCGATCAAAAATAAACTTATAAACAGTCTAGATAACAATTTACTGTAAATGTACAGCATCTGAGACAGCCTATAATAATAATAATTTCATTCAATTGCAAATTAATTATTAAAAGATGTACATTATTCTCATTCGAGCCACTTTCCAAAAACAAAATGTCAAACGGTATCAAAATGCTTAGTACGGATGATACCAAGCATTCATTTAAAATCTAATCATTTCTAATAATAATTTGTATATCTCTTTATGTCTTTTAAAAAAAGGTTTCTCATCGTCTTCTTTGCTTCATCGTATTTCAAACATTTAAGATTTAACGCCCAATCAATAAATTCTAATCTCCAAACAAATCGATTCAATTTATCCATACGACAGTTTCTATTTTCAAAAGAAGTCTATAGTTTAGATAAGCAGTTAGATACTGTAAATATTATTAAAATTAAAAACTTTTATCTTCATTTTAATACAGAATCTGAGACTCTATATTATTAGCCTCTTTTTTCAATAATTAGGTCAAAAAGTTATTGACCTTAATACTTCAAATCTATATTACATTATAATTTCTGCTGGAAAAAGTTGTAATTATGTCCTCTTCACATTTTCTTTACAATAAGAAAAACATTGACTCATGTTTGCTTATACTCAAAAAGCACGCAGATTGAGAATGTACACTAATCACATTCACTAACTGAAAAAAATTAAGCGTTTAGTTTTACAAATCATTTATATTTAAAGTAAAAAATAATATAATTACTGTAAGACTCTTTTATTCTAATCTTACGTTTTGCCAAATGTTAACAATTAAATTGAATTAAATAACAGTTAACTCTTTCTCCATAATAAATTTGTCAGGATGTCTATGTTCTACGATTATTAGCCTTAATTATTCACTCGAAAACAGTGTACAGAATAGCAACAGCCAGCTACATTATCATCAACAATCTACTTCAACTCACCCCTCTATATTCATTGTTAGAGAAACGCTTGAGCAGTCAGACGGATCGATTGGGCGACACATGAAACATATTTACACATAATGTACCTGTCAATAATACCTGTAAAGTAACTCACCGGGGGCTTTACTCCCCCTTGCAGGATTCTCTTCCTCTCGAACTGATAGTGGACGACATCACCAGGCTCATTGGACTTGGACAACCACTCTATGGACTCGATTGACTCAATCTTCACCCCTTTTCTTTAGCATCGTGTTCTCAATGATGTCTTCACTGTTTCGGTACCTGGTTCGGGAGCAACGTGGACGGTGTCGCTAGGCCTCAATCACATTACGCGAAATAGACTGGCCAAGAATAATACGTAATAGGAAAAGGTATAAAATAAAGATTAATGAGTGAAGAACCTAAGGACATTACGCATTACCCCGTCATACCAGCAAAAGGGAAATCCACAACCTTTTTATACACTGATAGGAACATAACCATAGCGGTTAACAGGCTCCAGCCCACCCCTCTACCTCTTCGCCTCTGTTCGAGGAAGTAGAGAGCCAGGATAGCAATCTGTAAATGTCTACAGACGTCATGGGAGTACCACCTCAGTCTGAAATAAATTAACACATAGACCGTACCCCAGGTATTAAACTATAGTTTCTGCCGTGGATATTTCATATTAACATATTGATGTTTATCAATATAACTTTACTCATTATTCCTCCGAATTCAGGGAGACAGCACTGAATTCACAATTATACGACAAAACAACACATGATCAACAAGATCAACAGGTTAACTATCTTTTTCTTTCAATAAACAATTAACAGTTTAAATATCCATAATACTGCCCGTCCGACTGCCCTGACGCCCGGCTCAGTTTTTACTGACTGGCCTCTACCACCACCTTTCCAGGGATGCTAAGCCGATGTTCTCCCTCTTTTACTTAAGATGCCATATGGCCCTCATCGAGATGATTTAATTATACAAGCGATTTAGCGCCTTATTGGCTTATTTTTACTTTAAAAAATATCTATAAATTATTATAAAATCAAAAACTCTCACATTACATATAAATAAAACGCGATAGCGGCGTCTCTTTCTTGCAAAAGTGCGGCGTAAAAAAGATTTATTAATTTTGACAAATTGTTAAATGTTGTAAGAAATTTGATAAAAAACGGCATCAATAGAGTTTCGGTGTGATGTTTTGAGATAAGAATTGGATTTTTTTGTGCTAGGATAAAGGGACAGGAGAGATTTTTAGTAAAAAAAATTTTTCAAAAAAATGTTTGATAAAAAGAGTAAACGGATAGGACATTTCGCCAAAAAACCACTCTAGATAGAAAACTTTGAAAGCTGGGCTTTTTGTGACACTTCGTCATTTTACTGTCTAAATTGTGACAGTTCCAAGTTGTTTGGTTATGTTTATGTCATTTTAAATATTTATCTTTATAAAATTGTGAAAAATAATGAAACGAAAGCTTTTAATGTGGCTAAAATGTTGATGGGATATGATGGAGTAGTGATTTGTTTAGTTTTCTTGATGGGAAAGTGCATCGTATTGTCGACAAAATTTTTTCGATGAGGCTCTTTCACGAGTCATAGCTAAATAAAGCTGCAATATAATAAATAAGACCTATGAGATGGAAATCGATTTTTTGAACATCCCAATGCTACTCAGATAAATGGAAAAGTGTTTTGATGGTTTATTTAGAAAGTTTTTCTAGAAAAATTGACCTTCCAGAATAGGTTAGGTTATGTCCAGAAAATATTTATATTTATAATTGTGAAAAATAATGAGAATAAAGCTTTTAATGTGGCTAAAATGTCGATGGGATATGATGGAGTAGTGATTTGTTTTGTTTTCTTGATGAAAAAGTGCATCGTATTGTCGACAACATTTTTTCGATGGGGCTCTTTCACGAGTCATAACTAAATAAAGCTGCAATATAATAAATAAGACCTATGAGATGGAAATCGATTTTTTGAACATCCCAATGCTACTCAGATAAATGGAAAAGTGTTTTGATGGTTTATTTAAAAAGTTTTTCTAGAAAAATTGACTTTCCAGAATTTTACAAATCTTTACAAGATTGGAAAGGATATGTACATTTTTTTAAATGGTTTTTCAATGAAAATGATTATGAAATGCTATGCGAGATATTGTATAATAAAATAAAGACGAAAGCCCTTTCAATTTTAATGAAAAATAAAAGTGAGGTTAAAATTTTTTAACAGCGATTAAGAATCTAAAGTAGAGGCTTTTTTGGAAGAGATATGTAGGTATATAGATTATTATTATAATCTATATTATTTTTACTTTAAATATAAATGATTTGTAAAACTAAACGCTTAATCTTTTTAAGTCAAATGGCTTGAATGTGATAAGTGTACACTCAAATCTGCGTATTGATTGATACAAATAACAATGAGATATAATATATAAATAATATTTTGTTTTAGGGTTTTGAAATGGAATAACGAATTAACATTAATGTAATATAAATTTAAAGTATTAAAGTCAATGACCTTTTGACCTAATTCTTTAAATTTTGTACCACTTGAATTTTTAGAATTAAAAAATCAATAATGTCAAATGTCAAAAAAAAATTGACATGTGTCATAAATGTTATTGATTTACAAATTTTCTAAAATTTATTGAAAAGAAAAGCTCTTTGGGTAATAGATCTTCTAACATTGAGCCTTAAATTAATTAAAATGCTTTTTTATATTGGAAAAGAGAGAGGAAATAATAGAAAGAAAAGTCCTGGGTATATTTGTTGACTTTTTTTTATTAAATACTAAAATCTTATATTGATAGAGCATGCCCCCGGAAATGTCGAAGGGATGAAGCGAATATAATAGAAATTACAATGAATATTTAAATGAAACGACGTTTAAAGAGTATTTTGGAGCGAAAAGAAAAGCTTTGGGTTAATAGGTCTTCCAAAATTGAGCCCCAAATTAATTGAAATGCTTTTTTATATTGGAAAAGATAGAAGAAATATAAGAAAACATAACCTTAAAAGTTAGATGTAAAGATTAAAAAGTTGAGAAGGTTATTATGGCTGAAAGAAAAGCTCTTTGGGTAATAGATCTTCTAACATTGAGCCTTAAATTAATTAAAATGCTTTTTTATATTAGAAAAGAGAGAGGAAATAATAGAAAGAAAAGTCCTGGGTATGTTTGTTGACTTTTTTTTATTAAATACTAAAATCTTATATTGATAGAGCATGCCCCCGGAAATGTCGAAGGGATGAAGCGAATATAATAGAAATTACAATGAATATTTAAATGAAACTTTAAATGTTGTCAAAGGCAAACCATGATATGAAACAGTAGAAAAAGTACAAAAAGAAATAAATAAAAATATATTACAATAAAAAAATAAATAAACAGTAATATAATAAAAAAAAAGTGCGTCCATTTTACGGTTGCCGAAGGCAACCTCTCTAGGTTCATACACGTTGCCGTAGGCAACCCTCTACTCAAGAGAGTAGGTAAGCACCCGGAGGGTGCGAAACCATACTCTCGTTATAATAATAAAGTATATACCTACATATCTTTTCTAAAAAAGCTTCTTGCTTTTTATTAAAGGCACTCATCATTGAAACCCTACAATTTTATTTTTGTTTTCTATAACCTAGAAAAAAATCTTTCAAATAAAACATTAAAAGTTTTCTCGACTTACCTAATTCTCACTTAGGGATGTTTAAATATGCAATTTTCTATTTAATTATTATTGTAATAATTAAATTATAAACATTTATTACATTTAAGTTCTCGTTTCATTTGACATATGTCAATTATACTTTTTGACATTTTATTGATTTTTTAATTTCCAAAAACTCAAGCGGTATAGAATTTTACCAGAATTTAAAGAATTAGGTCAAAAGGTCATTGACCTTAATACTTTAAATTTATATTACATTAATGTTAATTCGTTATTCCATTTCAAAACCCTAAAACAAAATATTATCTCATTGTTATTTGTATCAATCAATACGCAGATTTGAATGTACACTAATCACATTCACTAACTGAAAAAAATTAAGCGTTTAGTTTTACAAATCATTTATATTTAAAGTAAAAAATAATATAATAATGTAAATACCTTTTCTAAAAAAGCTTCTAGCTTTCTATTAAAATTGAAAGGCTTTTGTCTTTCTAAATTCCATCTTCTATATATGGAGGAGTTGACCTTGTCCTTACTCCCCAAAATAGTATTTATTTCCTCAAAATAGGGGAAAAATCTTCTTCCTGTGCCAGTTATTTTCATATTTTTCATATAATTCATGTAACTTTGTTGCAAATTAGCGAATTTTTGAAGGGTTCTTAACCAAAGAAATAGTAGAGTAGCTTGTTTTGTATTGAAATTCAATCATGCTTTGTTTCGAAACATTCTTCAACACGACTCTCACAGTCTAAAGTTTGATCCTTCAATAAGGCCCCATCAACTAATCAAACCAACGTAGTTATCAACGTTTCTGTATATTTAACCTCACTTTTCTTTACCTTAAAAAATAAAAAGCTATCAACAGCTTTTTTTATCATAAACAACACACAAAACACTGCTTTATTTTCCACTACAATAATAGGTCAAACTCCTTTCCAGTTTCCAATAAATATATAAAAATCAATCGCTTGACACATGAAAGTGTAAAACTTTATACAATCTTCTATTACATATCGATTTTAATAAAACCATTTTAGACCTTCTACTAAGTATGTCCCCATCATCACTTAAAAGTCCCATTTATTATATTCCAGCTTTATTTAGTCATAGCTCGTGAAACAGCCCCATCGAAAAAATTTTGTCGACAATACGATGCACTTTTCCATCAAGAAAACAAAACAAATCACTACTCCATCATATCCCATCAACATTTTAGCAACATTAAAAGCTTTATTTTCATTATTTTTTACAATTATAACGATAAATATATAAAATGACATAACCAAACAATTTAGAACTGTCACAGTTAGACATAAGACTGACGCTATGTCAGTGAAAACCCCAGCCTTCAAAGTTTTTTATCTAGAGTGGTTTTTTGGCGAAATGTCCTATCCGTTTACTCACTTTATCGGTCATTTTTTTAAAAAATTTTTTTTACTAAGAATCCCTCCTGCCCCTTTCGCCTAGCACAAAAAAATCCAATTCTTCGCTCAAAACATTACACCGAAACTCTCGTGACGAAGTTTTTTATCAAATTTCTCACAACATTTAACAATTTCTCATAATTAATAAATCTTTTTCGAGCGTCACTTTTGCAAGAAAGAGATGCGGTTATCATATTTTACTTATAGTTAACAAGAGTTGGGTCGCGCACCCTTCGGGTGCTTACCCTACTCTCTTGAGTAGAGGGTTGCCTACGGCAACGTGTATAAACCTAGAGGGGTTGCCTTCGGCAACCGGTAGTATAATCGCACTTTTTTTTTTTTTTTATTAGATTATTGATTATTAATTGTTTTTATTGTAATATGATTTTATTTATTCTTTTTTTTACTTTTTCTACTTTCTCATATCATGGTTTGGCTTTGACAAAATTTATATAAACCTAGCCCATTATTATTTATCTTGAAATATATTATTATTATTTATTTAAAAAATTTTAATTAGATTTTAATAATTATACTTATTCTTATTTTATTATTTTTTCTTTCTCATCTTTTTTTTTTATAATAAAGCAAGCATATTAGCATTTACTAATTTTTTTTTTTTTTATTTTTTTTTGTACTTGTTCTTACCATACTCTCTTATATGTAAAAAGTGGCCTTCGGCAACAATAAAACAACAATTTTGTTTTTATTAACAAATTAAAATTAATAAAATTTATGTAGTAAAGCAATTTAGTAGTATTGTAAAAAAAAATTTTTTTTTTAATTGTTGATGTAATTTCCACATCACCTTTGAGGTAAACATCCTGATGCGTTACTTTTTTTTTATCGATATTTATAACAGAGAAAGTTCGCCAATAGCCCTATATAAACTCTGTTGAATTTTACAAATAGTCGATTATATTCAAAAAAAAAAAGACCATCAAATTCAACAATAGTTTAATATATTGTAACAATATATGTATATGTTTTTGTATGGAGCTTTTTTTAGACTAATATATAAATATGTGTCAATACTATGAAAATGTTTCATGTTTAGAGACGACATTGTTTTTATATAATATATAGCCATTGATTAGCATCAACATAACAAATAATACTTGATTGTATAAATTATTAAACTATATTTTATGATTTAATAATGTTGACGTTTTTAATTGAATATATATTTATAATCGACCAATTGTATAGTTTGAGTTTGTATGAATTATTGAATATAGTCACAAAAAAACAAAAAAAGTAGTTTAATATATCGTAACAATATATATGTATATGCTTTGTATGGAGCTTTTTTTTGACTAATATATAGAAATGTGTCAATACTATGAAAATGTTTCATGTTTAGAGACGACATTGTTTTTATATAATAAATAGCCATGGATTAGCATCAACATAACAAATAATACTTGATTGTTGAAAAATCATTAAACTACATAATGTATAATTGTTTTAATAATATTTTAATTGTGATTAATTTTTTTTCAAGTGATTAAATCTGTTCAGTCGCATTTATAATTTTATATATTTTTAAATTTATATTTTTATTATATTTTAAAATAATTATTTTTGTCTAGACTTTAGAGTTAAATTCATTTGTTTAAAATTATAATTTAAATTCATGCTTCTTAAAAGCACTTAAATTTTATTGCACTCAAGCTTATCTGTTTATTGTAGTCTTAGGCTTAAAAATTATATTAGTTTGTCGGCAAGTAAGCTGGGTTTTTTCCGGTCATTAATATACTATATGTTAGAAAATATTAAATTATTTGCAGCTGAGGAGATGGGTATTCCGGCTTATCCCTTTATAACCATAAATTATTGTACAGTTGGATATTCTTGGTAAAGATTGCCATTATGGCTCAGCCCAACCGTTAGCTTAATTTATTGTCCTCAGGTATGTCTTTGGACCCAATAACGTCAGACCTTCCACCTGGCCTCTTTTGCCGCCTACCCTTCCCAAAAAAAACTTCCCTTGTTAATTACTCCTCCCTCTGGTCATCTGACCTACTTGCCATTCGTTGCCAATTTTCCTCTTCCTATTTCTCGATTCCCACTCTTAAATATTGTAAATATTGTAAAGTTATTGTAAGATCACTTACTTTAGAATTCTTCCAGCGAACAGTCGCATAAAATAAAATACTTGTTCACTTAAATCTTGAATATATTTTTTGGTGCAAAACTTATTGCAAGTCTTGCACGTAACAACAATCGCTTACGGTAAACCAACCGCGAGTCTAAACATTGGTCCTTCGAGCCGGATTAGTTAAAATTAATTAACTTTCCAGTGGCATTTTCTATTTTTTGTGTTATAATTACGTTGCAATTGCGCAGCTTTATTAATATCGAGTCAGTGCGTGCTCAACAAGATTTAAGTGCAATCAGAGTTTGCATTATCAAGCTTCGACCAGTGAATACATCGACATCGTCTGTTCCTGTTCAACAATTGTCCTCCAGTGGAAACGACATCGTCTGTTCCTATTCAACAATTGTCCTCCAGTGGAAACAACATCGGCTGTTCCTGTTCAACTTCTAGTATCCCGAGTCTCCAGTGCGTTCTCATCACGTTCTGCAGTCATCAACCAGTTGATAAAGTAAGTCAATTGACTACCAATTTCCTTACACTTCTTAATTATATTATTCCATCTTTGAATATTTTTGGTTATTGCCTTTATTTTGATTTTTTCGCGTTTTTATACTATTGTTACATTAGATTTGCTATCTCACTATGACGGAAGCTCTTATTAAATCATTGACCAACAAACGGGCTGGTGCCAAAAGATCTTTGACTGCTTATTCTAATTTTTTGGCTAAATTTGGACCAGAAAGTGATGTCTCGGTTCTCAAAAAAAGGTTTAGCGAAATAGAAAAAGTGCGTATTAAATTCCGTGGGTTTCAAGAAGATCTTGAAGGCTTACAGGATGAATCTGATGAGCTTTTTGCACATCGTATTGAATTTGATGAAATTTATTATAATGCATATGGTATCGCTACTAAGCTTTTGGCGCAGTATTCGAAAAAGTTCGCGACACCTGCAGCTTCTTCGCAAGATTCGTCTCAAAATATCGCGCCACAGCCACAAGATATCGATCCTAATAATACGGAAGCAAATACCAGTAACTCAACGCTTTCAATTAATAATCAGGTGCTTGACCCGCCTGCCGCGATTTTAAGAAGCCAGGAGCCAGGTCTTCCTGCGCAACCTGACCCTGGTCAGCAGATTGAAGGTTCTCGTGTTTTGAATCCTCGTAATCAACCGCAATTAATGCCTCAAGTTTCGCATAGCTTTTCTAATGATCCTTATGCAAATGCTGCATCCGGATTGCCGACTATTTCGTTGCCAACTTTCAAGGGGACTTATGACACTTGGTTGGGTTTTCATGATTTGTTTAATTCTCTTGTTCATAAAGATTTAAATATCCCACCTGTGCGTAAGCTGTTTTATTTAAAAGGTTGTTTGAAAGGTGAAGCAGCTGAGATAATTGAGGCCATTGAGGCTTCTGATAAAAATTACGAAGTGGCTTGGGAACTTCTAAAAGAAAGATATGATGATCGTAATTACATACGTGATTGTCATATCAAAGCCATTATAGATATGCCTTCTTTATCCAAGGAATTATCAGTGCGATCTTTTCTGGATAGCTTACAGAAGCATTTACGTGCTCTCAAGGCTTTGAAGGAGCCCATAGCTTCATGGGACTCCATATTAATTATTACACCTCGTGAGACCATAACTAAAAGGATTATTTTGTCTCAAATAGCTAAACTCTTTGATCCTCTTGGACTTCTTGGTCCTATTATTGTGTACGCCAAAATTCTCATCCAGCTACTGTGGAAGGCTGGTGTTGCTTGGGATGAATCAATCCCGATTGAAATTCATTCATCGTGGTCTGCGTATCAAGACCAGCTATCATTAATTGAAAAATTACGTTTTAATCGAGGAGTGACAATAGCTAATGCTGTTAATGTGCAACTGCACGGCTTCTGCGATGCTAGTGAAAAGGCTTATGGCGCCTGTTTATATTTGCGCTCGACTGACACTCAGGGACGAGTCCATATGCGCCTAATTTGCTCGAAATCACGCGTTGCACCTGTCAAACCTCTAACATTGCCTAGATTAGAGCTCTGTGCTTCGCTATTGCTTGCTCGACTTTATCGTATTGTAAAGCCGACTATATTGAAAGACATTAATGAGTCATATCTTTGGTCTGACTCAACGATCGTGCTGCATTGGATAAATACTCCAGCTTATCGTCTAAAAACTTTTGTATCTAATCGTGTAGCAGAAATACAAGAAATTTCAGCGTCTTGCTACTGGCGTCATGTTTCTTCTCAGGACAACCCCGCGGATCTTATATCGCGTGGTCAGCTTCCATCGGAATTCCTGACGAGCTCCATTTGGTTTGAGGGTCCATCTTGGCTACTGCAGAAAAGTTCATTATGGCCTAACGGAGATCTCACTGCTATCGACATTCCTGAGTTAAAGCCAATAATTCCCAAAATAGTTTGCATGAAAATTGAACTTAACAGTTATAATCTTATTGAAAGATATAGCTCCTTCAGCAAACTCCAGAGAGTTCTTACATACATAATACGCTTTATTCACAACGCCAAATCAAATAATCAGCGCAAATTGGGTCCATTAAGCACCGATGAACTTTCACAATCTTATAATTTAATTATTAAAATGGTCCAATTATCATCATTGAAAAAGGATATCGAATTAATAAGTAGAGGAGAACAGCTTCCTGCTACTAGTAAATTAATTCCATTGAATCCAATTTTGGATGATTGTGGCATCTTGCGTGTTGGAGGAAGAATCGCACATGCGTCTATAGCTTCTGACCAGCGTCATCCTATTTTATTGCCGAGTCAGCATCACATTACAAAGATAATCATAAGAGCAGAGCACATAAGGCTTAAGCATGCTGGTATACAGTCGACTCTATATTCTGTGCGCCAGGTATATTGGCCTATAAACGGCCGGAGTACTGTGAGGGGCGTAATTCATAAATGTGTGCCCTGTTATCGGGCTAAGCCACGTCTTTTGGATCATCGTATGGGAATTTTACCTGCTCAACGTGTGACCTCTTCGAGGCCCTTTCTTCGCGTTGGTGTGGACTATTGTGGTCCGTTTTATATAAAAGAAAAGCGACATCGAAACCGCGGTCGCATAAAGGTTTATGTAGCGGTATATGTATGCATGTGCACAAAGGCTGTACACTTAGAACTTGTCAGCGACCTTACAACAGAGGCTTTTATTGCAAGCCTAAAGCGCCTTTTTGCGAGACGGGGTAAATCCGTGGAAATTCACTCCGACAATGCAAATAATTTTGTTGGAGCTAAAAATGAGTTAAACGAGCTCTATAATATGTTCAATTCTGAAGCGCATCGGAGCGCTATATTAAATTTTTGTAATGAGGAGAAAATCTCTTGGCATTTTATTCCTCCCAGGTCTCCTCATTTTGGAGGGATTTGGGAGGCTGCAGTCAAATCATTTAAGCATCACCTCGTCCGTACCGTAGGTGATATCTTGCTTACTTTTGAGCAATTAGAGACATATATTATTGAAATAGAGGCAATACTAAATTCTCGACCCATATCTCCTATGTCCTCTGATCCCAACGATCTTCTCCCATTGTCTCCTGCCCATTTCCTTATAGGTAGTCCATTGACTTCTTTTCCAGAGATTAACTTTTCGAGCAAACCAGCTAACCGTTTGTCAGCCTGGCAGCATGCTCAGCAGCTTAAGCAACACTTCTGGACGCGTTGGCACAAGGAGTATCTGCAGCAGCTTATCAAATTCAGCGGATCCCGATCACAACCACCAAATCTCAAGGTCGGATCTTTAGTTCTCATTTTTGAAGAGAATTTGCCTCCTTTAAAATGGGCTCTAGGACGCATCGTCACCGTGCATCCGGGCCAGGATGGTATCGTTAGAGTAGTTACACTCAAGACCAAAACCGGCGAATACCAGCGATGTGTTAAGAAGCTCTGCCCTCTTCCCATAGATGAAGAAGATGACGACTTCACTCCATCTGATTGAACCAGGCCGTTCAAGGGGGGCGGCATGTTCAGTCGCATTTATAATTTTATATATTTTTAAATTTATATTTTTATTATATTTTAAAATAATTATTTTTGTCTAGACTTTAGAGTTAAATTCATTTGTTTAAAATTATAATTTAAATTCATGCTTCTTAAAAGCACTTAAATTTTATTGCACTCAAGCTTATCTGTTTATTGTAGTCTTAGGCTTAAAAATTATATTAGTTTGTCGGCAAGTAAGCTGGGTTTTTTCCGGTCATTAAGATATTATATGTTAGAAAATATTAAATTATTTGCAGCTGAGGAGATGGGTATTCCGGCTTATCCCTTTATAACCATAAATTATTGTACAGTTGGATATTCTTGGTAAAGATTGCCATTATGGCTCAGCCCAACCGTTAGCTTAATTTATTGTCTTCAGGTATGTCTTTGGACCCAATAACGTCAGACCTTCCACCTGGCCTCTTTCGCCGCCTACCCTTCCCAAAAAAAACTTCCCTTGTTAATTACTCCTCCCTCTGGTCATCTGACCTACTTGCCATTCGTTGCCAATTTTCCTCTTCCTATTTCTCGATTCCCACTCTTAAATATTGTAAATATTGTTATTGTAAGATCACTTACTTTAGAATTCTTCCAGCGAACAGTCGCATAAAATAAAATACTTGTTCACTTAAATCTTGAATATATTTTTTGGTGCAAAACTTATTGCAAGTCTTGCACGTAACAACAATCGCTTACGAAAAACCAACCGCGAGTCTAAACAAAATCTTTTCAAAACTCAATTGATTTACAAAATTTCATTATAAACAATATTTTTAGTATAGATATTTGTATTCTCGTCATCAGGCAAAAGACGACCTTGAGTGGCAGTATTCTCAATAAATACTGAAATATCAGAAAATTGTCGAACTCGCGAAAATGCAACATATAATTGACCATGAGCAAAAACTGAATTTGGCAAATAAAGTGATACATGATCATAAGTTTGACCTTGTGCTTTATTAATTGTTAATGCATAAGCGAGACGAACAGAAAACTGTCTTCGACGAAATTGAAATGGTAAATGTGTATTCGAAAGAATAAAATCAATTTTAGGTATTAAAACAAATTGATTTGTTAATCTATTACCATCATTCGATACAATTTGACCTTTAATATAATTTTGGCCCAAAAATTGTACAATTAAACGCGTCCCATTACACAATCCTTTACGAACATTTAAATTACGTAAAAGCATAACTATTGCACCAACTTTTAATTCTAAACGATGTGGTGGTAGACCACTTGGTGTTAAAGCGTTTAAAAATTCAGGTTGATAATTAGCCGCTTCTAAAATTATTGCATCATTAGCATCATTCGGCTCTATACTATCAACACTATAATAAATTTTTATTGGACCATTAATTTTTTCTAATAAAACTTTCTTATTAATTCGATCACATGTCTCATTTAATGGTGTTAAAATAACACTTTTCAATGGAGCATTAGATCTTAAAAGAGCATTACCAAAGCATGAATTAATTAGTTGATTATAATTTTGAACGATACATTGCTCCGGTATTTGAATAATACTATATTGATAATTGGGCAAATGTGGTAATCGATCATTGCCTAAATTTAAAAGCCATTGAGAAAATTCAACTTGTTCTCTATATACACGAACATTAATAGTCAAGGAAAACTTTTCGAATCGATTCCATAATTGTGCCGATTTAACACAGGCTGCAACAATTTGATTACGCGTTCCAGGATATGGAACAATTGGTAGACATTGTTTAAAATCTCCACCAACAATAACTGTTTTGCCGCCAAATGAAAGATGTGGTGTGCGACAAAGAAATCGTAAAATTTCATCAATCTTTTGAAAGGCCATCGCAGTAACCATACTTATTTCATCCCATATAATTAATTTTACTTGTCGTAATATTTCCGCATACGAACTTTCAATTCGAATACTTGATGTACTCGTCTCTAAAAGTGGAACAGGCAGCTTAAATGTTGAATGAACAGTTTTACCACCAATTAATAATGAAGCAGCTAACCCTGTCCAAGCCATTGCTAATACTTTAATTTCTTGTCCTCTCGCATAACTGATGATTGTATTATAGAGAAAGGTTTTACCAGTACCAGCAGGACCGTCTAAATAAAATAAATGATTCATTTGTAATAAATTATTATCATTATTATTATTATTGATAGATGTTAAAATATTATCGAAAATGTGTCTTTGTTCAATATTTAATTGATTAAGCCAAATAGCACTTTGTTGTTGTTCAAATGCAACATCATTACGATTATCATCTGCATCAACATCATCATTATTATCGTCATCATTATTATCTAAATAGATGGCAAGTGGTTCAGGTAATTTAAAATGTGCTAAAGTTAAACCATGTCCATTTAATAATATTTTCAATTTATATAATGTACGATTTTCAGCTTCAATTACGTCCAAACCATTTCTTGTAAAGTCTTCCATTAAAGCATCACGAAATTCGTTCCATAATGCTAAAGGATCTAAGACAGTACAAAACGCTAAAATTGTAACAAACATTTGTCGCAATTGATTAGGCATTTGTTGTTCGACAGCTTCACGAAGAGCTCGTTGCCATTCCATATCTTCATTAAGAAGATTTCGTCTACTACATGCTTCAGCATATGTTGGACAAATTTCACCATCAACAGTACGAACATCTTCAAAAGATGTTGCACCTCGTACATGTAATAATAGAAGACGAAGAAAATATAATTCTCTATTTCGTATACTAACACTATACATTCTAGCAAGTGTAGTAGAACGATTTCTTTGACGTAGACGCCATTCTCGTGCTCTATCAATCCATGTAAAATTTGGTGGAATTTCTACATATAGATATTGTCTCGAATTGTAGAGATTATTTCGATTCAATGTAAACCATTCGGTTAACATTGTTCTTCGATAGAGATCAAGACGTTCGGGAATATTTGGATCATTCTCTCGAAAAATAACATTTTGTCGTTCCTCTAAATGCACTGGCAAACGTATAACTGTATGTGTACTATCATGTAATACAAAATCATTAATACGCCATGCAGCTTCCGATGGTGATATATAACGGGCATTAAGATATTCCTCTACCTCATTATAATTACCTTGAATTTGATGAGGTGATAATGATCGATTTTCATCAACATTCATTTCATTATTATTACGTTCTCCTTCGATATTTCGAATACGTAATAATGCCATATCGACACCTTTAAAAATATATTTATATAAATATTTAACTGTTTTTAAATTGCCACACGCTTCAACATTAATGTGACATTTATATTTATATAAACAATATGGATTATAAGGTGCAATCCATTGATTATTCAATACATGCGGACCTTTTACAATCGTTATACCTGTATGTCGGCGTCTATATTGAATTCTACCATTTTCAGTAATAATTGTTTCATTTGAAGATTGTTTTGGAAATGTTTTACTACATTTTCCATCAACCATACAGATTGCATTATTATTAAATTGTGGTCCACATGGTCCATGTACCATATGAGTTTTTACCAATTCATATAATTCGGGTTGACGAATTGGATCTGGAATTTCAGCTGAAACTAATAAATCAACTCTCTCTGGTTCTAACATTCGATCTTCATGTCGTAAAATTATTAGAATATGTGCATGTGGCAAACCTCTTTTTTGAAATTCAATAACATGAATTGATCCTAGATGAATTCCAAAGATATGATTTTCCAAGATATCACTCATGAATGCTTTTAATTTCATTTGAAATACTCGTGCAATAACCATCGGATGATCATTAGATTGAGTATTATGTGGAATCGCATTCACAATTTCATTCCATTTAGGATTACATGTAAATGTAATAAAAAGTGACGGATATCCTAAAGTTGTAACCATGGACATAGCATCTTGAAATCTTTGCTGTTGACTTCGTGGGCTGCCTATATATGAAGAAGGCAATATAACCATTCGTCCAATATTAATATTTTCAACAGCAGCTCGATTATGTAAATAATCGCGTAAACCAACATATTCCTCAGCTCGCAATAGATTTTGATGTCTTTCAATATATAAAAGTCGATTGCTTTCCATTTTAACATATGCAGCTACAATATATTGTTGACTTAATTTACCTGCTGAATGTATCGCAGAAAAATCATCTCTATAAGCTAATCTATATTTATAATATGAATTAAGGGTCATATTTGTATTTCTATCGTTTCGTGCGGTGTGCATTGTCCATCCACTTTCACCATAAGGAAAAAGTAATGGAAATGTCAATGGATCGACAAATTCATTTTGAGGACTAATGTTTGTGAATAAAGATCGATTATTTTGTCAAAGAAATACTCTTAGATTTGTTGTAGGCGGTAAACCTTCATTACGAAATTGATAAACGGCTGCAACTTCGTTTACGATTGGCATATCGTATGGTCTATTTTGACGACCTCTAACATTTAAAAATTCTAAAACAATATTTGGTGGATTTACTAAACGTTGTCTTTGCTGTTCCTCGTACACTTCATATAGATGACGGTAGGCTTGAGCAAATGGATTATGACGTTGAAGTATATCCCCTATTTGTTCGATTAATTCACGATTTAAATCATTCGAATTATGAATACGTTGAGCATTTGCTCTATTAGAATCTAAGAAATATACTTGACCGTAGCTTATGTTTTGTGCATTTATATTAATGTCGGAAATGTGATGCACCATTCGACCTTCAATACAATAAACATATGGTCCACGGCCAGGCAAATCACGTCTTTTCGCTTCAATGCTAGCAAATTGAAAAGCGTAATTATATTGTAGAATATTTTCCTTAAAATGTGTAGAATGTTGTTGATCATTATTTAGCATTAAATTTTGTAACAAATTAGGAAAAGGTGTTATTAAAGCAGGTAATCTTACTTGTCCATTATTGCAACAGCCACTATAAAAATGGCGTGCATTTCTCTCCACTTGAAAATATTTACCCATACAATGTGGACATTGATGTACCATACCACCAATACTATGTAGTACTGGTCTCTGCTGATTACCTGCTTCCAGATAGAATGGATAACGTTGTCTATCTTGGCAATTTCTTGTTAAACGTTCAAAGACCATCGCGTTTAACAATAAAACATCTACTACATTTGCCTCAATATTGTCTCTAGCTACAGGTTCAATAATGTTTGGCTCTTGTTGTTCATTCGGAACAACAACATCATCATCATCACCACCACTCTCTACCATTGTTGTTCCAGGATTTGCGTCATTATTATCATGATCATTGGAAATAGACACAATACATTGCGACGAAGATGAAAACATTGATACGTATTGAGGAGTAGATGCAATATTAGAATTTCTAATTGGAACAATTTTACCACCTTCTTCTTCATCGTCGCTACTATCTGGATAAATATTGTGTCTCGGTGGAGGACCGCATATTATTCCTTCTTGTGGTGCTTTAGAAGGTCCAGCAACTTGCGAAGTATGAAATTTTACATTTTTGTTAGAATGTAAACGTTTTTCATCTATAGAAAAGAAGAAAAAAAAAAATAAAAATAATGTCCAAAATATTTTATAATTTTTCTATGTTTATTTTTTATCTATTATAATGAAATATAATATACGATTGAACTTATAAATCAATAGTAATCTTTTAATAAATTTTTATGTTATCATAAATATTTGAGAATTTTTTTTTTGCACTTAAATGATCTATTAGTAAATTTACTAATTAAAATTGAATCCTGCAAGTGTAATACAAATAGGTATGTAATTTATTATTTTTTCAAAATTAAATCTTTTTAGTTTCTATAATATTATTATTACAAAAAAGCAACATACCTAATACCAATAATAATAATAATAAATTAAATCAATATTTTTTATAGAAATAAAAAAATACAAAACATTATTATTTATAATATATATAAATTATTGTTTATAATAATTATTATTATCTTTCTACCTTCTTTCTGCACAGCGTCTTGTATCTGTAGTGGTAGAGTTGTACACTGTATCCCTTCTAATAAAGCTGGTTTTTTAGAAGGGCCTGGTATTTGAGATGTATTCACTCTTTTTCCACTCGCCGATACAATTTCAAGCGAAGCATCATCTTCATTATCAACATCTAACGTTATATCAAGATTTTGTGATGTAGATGGTGGTGGTAGAGGCAATAATGATTGTGATGATTTTTCTTCTATAATTATAAAAATTAATAAATTAAAAACATTTAAAGAAATTTTTTTTCTCTCAACTTACGTTCGTTAACATTTGAACGTCTTCTATTTAATCCTTTTTTTGGTTTTGTAAACCTCAACTTTCTAGGCATTATCTAAAAATAAAATTTATAATTAATATAATACAGTATTCAGTAGATGATGAATAAACATTTTTAGAAAGCTATTTTTATAAAAATTAGATGAAAATTGCTTATTTCCTAAATTTTTCAAACATGAAATTATAAAGCAAGGTTAAAAATTAAAAATTTTTAAAAAACCTTCAACTACATCAGTATTCTACATTTATAAAAACATAAAATAACTTAAATATAGCACATACCTATCAGATTTTTATAAAATATTTCTTAAAATACCGAAAAACTCTTTCTAACAAAATATAACGCCTATAACGGTTTTCTTGTGAAAAAATCAATAAATAGTTCTTTTATTTTTTTAAAAAAAATAGTAAGTAACCATAAGTAACAGATAATAGCGCGGTAAATTTAAATCATTATTAATTATTATAAAATAATAATTAGAACATTTTTTTTAATAAACTTTTTTTTAATAGAATAATATTGAAATAATAAATTAAGAAATTTATAATTTTCTATATAGTATTTCTATATAATAGAAGAATATAAAAAATTTAGGAATTATAACCTCAAAAACTTTTTTTTTTTCGGACAGTTCACCAAATAATATTCATATTCATATAATTATAAAGACTTACCGAAAAAAATAACACTATTTTATTTTATTTATAATAAAAGACAAACAACATAAATATTTCAATACAAATTATTTTTCTGTGGTTATAATTTATGACAGCTAATGACTATATTACCATAGAAGATATATCAATATAGAAGTTGCATTCTAAGAAAATAGAATATGGCAAAGAATTTTACATAATTTAAAATTGGCAAAATTTTGGTTTAAATTTCGATTTTTATTGAGAATATATAATTTGTTTAAATATTTATATTGTAATTTATAATTGTTGAAAACAAATTAATTAATAAATATTTAAAATTAACTCTATGGTTGTTTTCAAATAGTAATCGATAAAAAAAATAGAGTAAGGTACGGCAAAGTTTGTTTATAAAAGAAAATGGCGGAAGCAACCGAAAATTCAGTAAGTTTTATAAATTTTTCTTTAAAATTGATTAAAAAAAGCCGAATTTTTAGCCAGTATAGATGAAACTCTTTAAATATAATGTTATTAGATATCAAAATTTGAAAAAATTATAAATTCAACTTATTCATTTAACATCAAATAAAATTGTAGGTTATAGGCAGCATATACTGCTGCTTAAAAGTGTTAAGAGCCCCATTGAGTGTATTGTATCAATATTAATTATTTTTAAGTTACTATTTTAGTGTACCCAATGAATATAAAATAAAAAATCTCAATTAAAAAAAAAAAAAAATTTAGAAACTTGTTGTGTAGCATAATACTTATATTTATATAGGAACTATCGTATTGCAAAAACTACATAAAAAACTTATTATCAACCAATATATTCTTTATTAGAATATAAATTTGTACTAAAATTATTTTGAATTTTTAAATAGAAAAACGCTTCATCAGAAAAAGAGATGATTGTAGATGATGATCATCAAAAAGAAAGAAACGAAGGGGGAGAAAGAAGCGAAGGGGAAGAAAGAAACGAATGGGGAGAAAGAAGCGAAAGGGGAGAAAAAGACAGAGAGGGAGGAAGAAAGAAAGAGAGAGGTAGAGGTGTGAGGAATGGGCGAGGGAGGGGGAGAAGAAGCAACGGAATAAGAAAAAATGTAATAAAAAAAATTAATAATTATTATATAAGAGATTCAAAAATAAATTTTAACAATTAATTTTTTTTTTCTTAATAAAATTTTTTTTAAAACCTCTCAAAATCATTTTTCTTTAAAATTCATTAACTATATTGTATTTTATTATAATTTCATTCTTTACGTTGTCGTCTAATGGTTGCAATTTTAGAAAAAAATGTTCAAAATAAGCTTTTTTTTACATGATGATTTTACAGTATAAACTTTTTATGTATTATATTTCAAATCAATTGCAAATTAAATATAAGAAACATAACCTAAAAATAACGTCAAACGGATGATATATCTAAATATTCATTTAAAGTTTACTTATCATATTTCTAACTTTTACTTAAAAAAATATATATAATAATAATAATGTAAAAGATTTTTTATGGTGATCTTCTTGTGAAGCAGCAATTTGATTTTTTCTATAACTACTAATCTAAAATCAATCCAAGGCTATATTTTCTTCAAAATTCCTTTTCAATGAGGGCAATGTTTTGTATTAGCTTTTTTTTGCAGTTAATGTTATCTCTCGCTTGAAGCTCTAAAAAAGAAAAATTTAATATATATAATCTCTAAATGGATCTAATAAACCGTATTACAAATTCTACTTTCAAATTAAATCTTGAAATTGAGTCTTAACTTGCATGTAAACAATAGTTGTGTTCAATTGTCTTTTTCTAAAAAAAAATACATCAAATCATAATTTTTTATTTGACAACGTATGTAGTTTTTTTTTGTTGATAATCGATAAAGTTTTTTAACTTTAAAATTTAGTTTCTCTATCATTCGTAAACAGTAATTTTACAAAATTACTGTTTACTGAGTCTTCAACATTTAGATTTTAATCTTAAGTAAAGTTATTTCTTCTCCATCTCTTTCTATCAGATAAAAATTTTCTTTTCGTCATTATCTGAAAACATAAAAGTATAGTATTTTATATACCCTATGACAGAGCAAATAAATAACGGTAATCTCATTAAATCTCCATATAAAAAAACTATAATGATCATTTCAAATAAAAAAAAAATAAATTAAAATCAATAAAAATTTATACAATTTCATGTTCAGAATCTATTCTCTGGCATATTATAGTACTCCAAATCATAACAATTTTTTTACAAATTCCTTGACGAAAATTGATATCAAATAAAAAGTAAAATTACCAATTTGTGAGAGCCTACTGAAGCAATTCGTTACTAACAATAATAATAAAAATAATGTTGTGTTGTGATGAAGCAACAATTATTTTGGCAGTAGAAGATGCAATATCCATATTTTTAAGTTCCAATATTAAACTTATTAGATAAGCTTCTTCCCTTCTAAAAATATATAAAATTAAAAAAAAAAACATTTTAATTGTTTTATTTTCACCTTCTTCTTCGTCAATACTGTCCAGATAACTGGAACATCATTGAACTGTGTGCTTCTATATTTGGCTTAGATGGTCCAGACACATTCGAATTGATAATGAAACGATTTTGTGTTGTAGCACAACACTCCAGGACTGATTTGTTTGTTTGATAGACTTTGCAATTGAGAAGAATGCCAGTTTATTCTTCTTTGAACTATGTAAAAAAAATTATATTATTAATAAGCAAAGCAATAAATATTGATTAAAAAACAATAAAAAAGTTTTCCATTATAAAAGTATATCTATAATCTCTATAAAACAATAATAAATTTATTGTTGTGAGGCTTTACCACTTTGATTTAAATCTTCTGAAGGAATGATGTTTGTCAATATTTCAGGCTCTCCACTTATTCCTTCTTCTAATGCTAGAATAATGTTTTGTGAACACTCTTTTCTCCATCTAGAGATCCTTTCTTTTTTTCTGGAAAAAGTTGTAATTATGTCCTCTTCACATTTTCTTTACAATGAGAAAAACATTGACTCATGTTTGCTTATACTCAAAAAGCACGCAGATTGAGAATATACACTAATCACATTCACTAACTGAAAAAAATTAAGCGTTTAGTTTTACAAATCATTTATATTTAAAGTAGTAAATAATATAATAATGTAAATACCTTTTCTAAAAAAGCATCTAGAGAAAGTTTGTTTGCTGATGCTGTTTTAGGTGCTGTCTTCTTTCTTTTTTTTCTATCCGATAGTCTTCTTTTCGGCATTTTCTAATGACATATCAAACTTGTCTTGAAATGACTATCGGAAGCAGCTTTAATAGTACCGGCTCAATTATTATTAATAATATAGACACTAATGTCTCACACAACCAAAACTTGTATCTCTAAAACAGAAAAGTTATTTGAGACGCCGCCGCCGCCGCCCCCATTTGTGGGACTACAAAATACAACTTACCTTGCCTTTTGATGTTATGTACGGTAGACAAAGGGCACTGGGTCTACTCTAATCTTGCATAATCTCGTCGGTTTTCGATATAATTGCAGCAATAAATTGCTTTTCTGTCGTCGAATATTATAAAAAGGTTATGACAGAATGACATAGCCTTTTTGACAATTTTTGACAATTTTGACAGAATATAAAGAATTAGGTCAAAAAATCATTGACCTTAATACTTTAAATTTATATTACATTAATGTTAATTCGTTATTCAAAACCCTAAAAAAATATTATTTATATTATATCTCATTGTTATTTTGATAAAATATTGTCTAATGCACGCAGATTTGAATGTGTACACTAACCACATTCAATCTTCATATATTTTGCTTTCTCTTCTCTTACTTCCTGGTTTTGTTGTTGTTGTGTTATTACTCCTAGCATCTTAGTGACATTGCTTGTTGGTCGAACTGAAGTTTTAGAAGAATGGAATCTAGAATATCAAATAATTAAGCTATGACAATATTACAACAAACCTATTTTTTATTTCCCTATGTATGTCTTCAGCATCTATCCTTATTTCTAAAGAATCTTCTAACTATGGAGTGTTGACTTTGTCCTTACTCCCCAAAATAGCATTCACTTCAAAATAGAGTCTCTCTTCTTCCTGTGCCAATTATTTTCGAAAAGTGTCAGCCCCTGCACGTCCTTCGGGTATATCAAAAGCATTGCTTCTCATTTCGGTTGAAATATTTTGCCAAAGAGAGTTCTTTAATGTTATCCTATCATTAAATTTGTCATTATAACGTGTTCTTAACTTTAGAAATAGTAGAGTAGCTTGTTTTGTATTGAAATTCAATCATGCTTTGTTTCGAAACATTCTTCAACACGACTCTCACAGTCTGAAGTTTGATCCTTCAATAAGGCCCCAACGTAGTTATCAACGTTTCTGTATATTTAACCTCACTTTTCTAAAAATAAAAAGGAGCTTCGCTATCAACAGCTTTTTTTATCATAAACAACACACAAAACACTGCTTTATTTTTCACCACAATAGGTCAAACTCCTTTTCAGTTTCCAATAAATATATAAAAATCAATCGTCGCTTGACACATGAAAGTATAAAACTTTATACAATCTCTTCTATTACATATCGATTTTAATAAAACCACTTTAGACCTTTTAATAAGTAGGGCCCCATTACTTAAAAGTCCAATTTATTATATTCCAGCTGTATTTTGTTAAAATTCGTGAGATTCGCCCCCAAAAAAAAAATACGTCAACAATTTTTGCACACGGCACTTTTCCATCAAGAAAACTAAACAAATCACTACTCCATCATATCCCATCAACATTTTAGCCACATTAAAAGCTTTCGTTTCATTATTTTTCACAATTTTAACGATAAATATTTAAAATGACATAACCAAACAACTTGGAACTGTCACAATTTAGACATAAAAATGACGAAGTGTCACAAAAAGCCCAGCTTTCATAGTTTTCTATCTAGAGTAGTTTTTTGGCGAAATGTCCTATCCGTTTACTCACTTCATCGGTCATTTTTTTGAAAAATTTTTTTTACTTTGAATCCCTCCTACTCCTTTCGGCTAGCACAAAAAAATCCAATTCTTCGCTCAAAACATTACACCGTCACTCTCGTAACAAAGTTTTTTCTCAAATTTCTTACAACATTTAACAATTTCTCCAAATTAATAATACTTTTTCAAGCGTCACATTTGCTAAAAAGGGATGCAACTAACGCGTTTTATTATAGTTAAACGAGAGTATGGTTTCGCACCCTCCGGGTGCTTACCCTACTCTCTTGAGTACGTTGAGCAACGTGTATAAACCTAGAGGGGTTGCCTTCGGCAACCGGTAGTATAAGCGCACTTTTTTTTTTTTTATTAGATTATTGATTATTTATTTTTTTATTGTAATATATTTTTATTTATTTCTTTTTGTACTTTTTCTACTTTTTCATATCATGGTTTGTCTTTGACAACATTTATATAAACCTAGCCCATTATTATTTATCTTGAAATTTATTATTATTTATTTAAAAAAAATTAATTTTATTAATTATACTTGTTTTTTTTTATCTTTCTTATCTTTTTTTATAATAAAGCAAGAATATTAGCATTTACTAATATTTTTTTATTTTTTTTTTTTGTACTCACTCGTATTGAATGTTGCCTGCGGCAACATATATAAATCTATTAAAATTTATTTTTAAAAATACTTTTACTATTCATTATTTTAAATTTTTTTTTCATTATTTAGGTGGCGGACAGTCATTTTCTGTTATAAAAATTCTCGTTATAACATTTGAGATCAGATTTTGACATAACGTTTTCATTTTAATATTACTTTAATATTTAAAAATAGTATTACTATCTATCATTATTTTATATTATTTTTTTCAATCATTATGTATATACTTTTTTTTATTCCTTCTTGTTCTTACCATACTCTCTTAAATGAAAAAAGTTGCCAATTTTGGAAGACCTATTAACCCAAAGCTTTTCTTTTCGCTCCAAAATACTCTTTAAACGTCGTTTCATTTAAATATTCATTGTAATTTCTATTATATTCGCTTCATCCCTTCGACATTTCCGGGGGCATGCTCTATCAATATAAGATTTTAGTATTTAATAAAAAAAAGTCAACAAACATACCCAGGACTTTTCTTTCTATTATTTATTATTATTATTATTATTAAACTTTGAAAAATTGCAGAGGCAAACCTATTTTGCAATTTATTGAAAGAATTTGGTTACTAGTCGCTTTGAATGCAGGCTCTTATTTATTTAATATCTTGATAAGTAGTTATTGTAAACTTGAAGCTTTTACTCCAGTTCATCAAAATGTTTTTTGAACTGATATACCGAAGTTGCGCCAACAACGCGGTTTGACAAGCCGTTCCATTTATCGAAAGCTCTATTAGTCAGAAAGTGTTGCCTAATCGTTGTTTTAAATGGCTCTTTAACAAGTTTAAAAGAGTGTCCTCGTAAACGTTGATTGTCTCCCATAGTGACAAAATTGTCACAAGGTTCCGGAAAAAGCGCATGAGTTAATCTGAAGATTTGAATCAAGTCGGCTCTGTCTTGCCTGTCTTTTAGACTTGCAATATCTAGTTGGGCTAGGCGTTCGCAATATGGTTTTATCGCCAAACTTGACGACCATCTTGTTACTGCATGTTGTACCTTGTCAAGTAAATTTTGGTCTTTTGCATAAAGAGGTCGCCATACAGGCACTGCAAATTCGATATGCGGTCGTATGTAGGTAGTGTACAATTTTTTAACTGTGGATGGAGAGGGATGTGGAAACACTTTTTTTAACATATGAAATGACTTTGTTGCTCGAAGTGCGGCCTTAGCGGTTTGTTCGGACCATGAAAGGTCCGGTGTTACTGTAACCCCTAGGTCATTTTGAGAGTCAACTTTAGGCAGCACATTATTATGTATCAAATACTTGGTTTTCGAGTTGTGGAAACCAAAATACATAACAGTACATTTTTGCGTGTTTAGTGAGAGCTTCCACTTTCTACACCACTCTGCAACGAGGTTTAGTTTGTGTTGTAGCTCAATGTTTGAGAATCCAAATAATTTTAAATCATCTGCATATGCAGAGTACCCAGTTTGTAATGACAGTAACAAGTCGCTGGTATATGCGATAAATAGTATTGGACCCAAAACAGAACCTTGAGGAACACCGCTAGTAACGGGTCTATAAGAGGATGTACAACTACCTACACGAACCGAAAATGTCCGAGATATCAAGAAAGACCTAATCCACCGAAGACACATGCCCTCAACTCCGAGAAGTTTAAGTTTATGCAGCAACAAGTCATGCGAAACCGTGTCAAAAGCTTTACTAAAGTCTAAAAAAATTACATCAAGAGAGCCATATTGATCCAAAATTTTTGTCCATTGATTTACTGATGAAATTAGGTTGGTTAGCACCGAACGATTAGGCAAAAAACCATGTTGCTGTTGTGGAATAATATTGTTTGCAAAAAAGTGTTGCAGCAAATGGTTTGCTATTAATTTTTCCATCAGTTTGCATACTGTGCTTGTAAGGCTAATGGGTCGGTAGTTTTTAGCGTCCAGTTTGTCACCTTTCTTAAAAATCGGAGTAACGCTGGCTTGGCGCCATTGATTGGGTAACGAACCGGTAGAGAACGAAGTTTTAATAATTTCTGTTATTGGTTCGACAAGATAATCGGCACATATCTTTAGAATTTTTGAAGAAATAGTGTCTGGACCCGGAGCAGTGGTTTCGGAAAGTTTGGATAGGTAGTTATTAACCACACATTGATCAATGTGAATATTACTCAATTTTGTTTTACACATGTGGTTGTTGATGTTGGGAAAATATGTGATGGGATCATTAAGGTAGACAGAAGCAAAGAAATCGGCAAACACATTTGCTGCAGCAGTGTCATCTGAACACAAAACTCTGTTGCTATCGCAAATCATCGGATTAGAAACTTTTGACGCTATATGTTTGCGAACATAGGAGTAAAAAGCTTTTGGTGTTTGTAGTAAACTGTTTTCAAATTTATATTTAGCTGCTTGAATTTCTGTTTTTAACAGATTTGAAAAGTTACGATGTGTGACATAGTCCAAGTTGCTATCAGAACGCTTGAATTGTTTCCACAATTTTTTCTTATGTTTTATTTTGTTTATCATGTGTTTATTTATCCACGGTTTTTTGTGTATACGCTTGGAAGTGTAGTAACTTGTGCTTTTATTTATTAGACTAGTGATAGTGTTAACAAAAAACTTCCATTGATCTTCAATCACAGTTGTCTTATATAAATAATTCCAGTCAATATTCTCCAGATTCTGTTTAAGAGAAGAGTAACACAGTCGTTTATTTACAAACGTTTCAATGTTGGGACTGGAGTATAAAAGAACTTGTATGGTCAGATATATAGTAACATGGTCTGATGAGCCAACAGGATCAGATAATTTAACATTTGAAATAAGATCTCTATCTTGTAATAGTACCAGGTCCAACAAAGAAGATTGTTGGTTAGAACGAAAACGGGTGGGCTCAGATATCAATTGAAAAATACCATGCTCATGCAGCATATTGACAAAGAGCAATTCAGCAGAATTCTTGCTTATGTATTGGTTTTTGCTCCAGCCAATGTTGGGGTAATTGAAGTCTCCAACAAGAATTAAATTGGAGTGCAGCTGAAATTGATCTGCGATTGTTTTCACAAGTAGTTTGTCGTTTTCTGTTGAATTGTAGTTGGTTCCGCTAGGAGGTCTATATAAACAGCACATCACAAATGAAAACAGGTTGTTTGAGAATTTTAGCCAGAGCGAGTTGTATGGCTCAGTATCTACGTCCAAAATAGTTACAGAATAATTGTGGTTTATCAAAGAGTTAGAAACGTACATACAAACGCCACCTCCCCTACCGTGGACGCGGTCTTTTCTGAATATTGTATAGTTGTCGATTTGGATTGTAGTGTCATTTACCGCTGAGGTGAGCCATGTTTCAGTAAGTGCTATAATGGCTGGCTGAGTCAAAATAATTTCGGCAACCAAATCATTAAATTTTGCCAAGAGAGAAGCAATATTGGTATAAAGTAAGGAGCAACAAAATGGCTTGCCTAAAACTAGTTTTTTTGGGTGACAATTTGGGGAGTTTTGTTAATGTATTTGATAGTCAAGTTAGATTCACCATTGTCAACGCGAGTTTTCAGTTCATCTCTGAGAGATCTTAAGATGTTTTGCTGCTGTTTAGTTTTGTCGTCGGATATAACTACTTTTGAGTATTGACCATGTGCCAACAACGCTGATTTTTTTTTGAGACAGAGTCTAGCCATCTGAAAGTTTCTAAATCGTACTTTAAGAAGCCGAGGTTTTCCATTATTTGAAGAGCCAATTTGTAAAACGTCGTCAGGAGATGCAACTAAAGAAGAGTCAATGACCTCCAGGATATCGTTTACCAAGTCGCAGTCATTTACTCCTGCAGTTACCGGAACGTTATTTCCTCTCTCTTTTCCAATATAAAAAAGCATTTTAATTAATTTAATATTAGCTGTCGTGATGTGATTTCCTGGGGTATATCCGAGTCCATCTCCATTTCTTCTTTTAGAGTGTCATTACGAATTCGCTTCCTTCGGGACACCATAAGTGCTCTTCTGATTGCATCGATTTCAACGACCGCTATTTTCCTTTCAAATGTACACTTATCACATTCAAGCCATTTGACTTAAAAAGATTAAGCGTTTAGTTTTACAAATCATTTATATTTAAAGTAAAAATAATATAGATTATAATAATAATCTATATACCTACATATCTCTTCCAAAAAAGCCTCTACTTTAGATTCTTAATCGCTGTTGAAAAATTTTATTTTTCATTAAAATTGAAAAGGCTTTCGTCTTTATTTTATTATACAATATCTCGCATAGCATTTCATAATCATTTTCATTGAAAAACTCTATTTTGCAATCTCTTTTTCTCAATTCAATTATTGTATGATCTGAAAAAAATGTTTTTTTAAATAAAACATTAAAACTTTTCCTCACTAACCTGGACCGCTTTGGGATCAACACAAATTAAGCAAACAAACGTCCCACAATATCTCATCAATATATGAAGACGTCAATTAAATTTAATTTTCTTATCTTATTGTTTCTCTTCAAAATTATTGTATAACCTAGAAAAAAATCTTTTGAATAAAAGAATAAAACTGCTCTCCACTTACCTAATTCGCTTTTGAATGTTTAAATAATCAATTTTCTATTAAATTATTATTGTAATTTTCATCATCAATATAAATACAAAGATCAATCGACCGCTTGACAGCACATGATAGAAGAGTCCAGATTTTTGAAATATTTTCCTTAATTCTATTAAATGTTTTTCTAAGCCTTTCGGACGTTCTATTAAGTAAAGCTTTATCGTTCGCTGATCTCATTTATTACATTTAAGCCCTTGTTTCAATAAATTTTAGAAAATTTGTAAATCAATAACATTTATGACACATGTCAATTTTTTTTTGACATTTGACATTATTGATTTTTTAATTCTAAAAATTCAAGTGGTACAGAATTTAAAGAATTAGGTCAAAAGGTCATTAACCTTAATACTTTAAATTTATATTACATTAATGTTAGTTCGTTATTCCATTTCAAAACCCTAAAACAAAATATTATTTATATATTATATCTCATTGTTATTTGTATCAATCAATACGCAGATTTGAGTGTACACTAATCACATTCAAGCCAAACTAAAAAAAATTAAGCGTTTAGTTTTACAAATCATTTATATTTAAAGTAATAAATAATATAATAATGTAAATACCTTTTCCAAATAAGCCTCTTGCAATTTATTAAAATTGAAAGGCTTTTGTCTTTCTAAATTCCATCTTCCATTTTTTAAATATGGGGGGTTGACTTTGTCCTTACTCCCCAAAATAGTATTTATTTCCTCAAAATAGGGGAAAAATCTTCTTCCTGTGCCAGTTATTTTCATATTTTTCATATAATTCATGTAACTTTGTTGCAAATTAGCGAATTTTTGAAGGGTTTTTAACCTTAGAAATAGTAGAGTAGCTTGTTTTGTATTGAAATGCAAAATACAATGCTTTGTTTCGGAACATTCTTCAACACGACTCTCACAGTCTGTGAAGTTTGATGCTTTAATAAGGCCCCAACGTAGTTATCAACATTTCTGTATATTTAACCTCACTTTTCTTTACCTTAAAAAATAAAAAGAACCTTCGCTATCAACAGCTTTTTTTATCGTAAACAACACACAAAACACTGCTTTATTTTCCACCACAATAAGTCAAACTCCTTTCCAGTTTCCAATAAATATATAAAAATCAATCGCTTGACACATGAAGGTCACTCTTCTATTACATGAAATCTCTTCTATTACATATCGATTTTAATAAAACCATTTTAGACCTTCTACTAAGTATGTCCCCATACTTAAAAGTCCCATTTATTATATTTTCATATAATTCATGTAACTTTGTTGCAAATTAGCGAATTTTTGAAGGGTTTTTAACCTTAGAAATAGTAGAGTAGCTTGTTTTGTATTGAAATGCAAAATACAATGCTTTGTTTCGGAACATTCTTCAACACGACTCTCACAGTCTGTGAAGTTTGATGCTTCAATAAGGCTCCAACGTAGTTATCAACGTTTCTGTATATTTAACCTCACTTTTCTTTACCTTAAAAAATAAAAAGAACCTTTGCTATCAACAGCTTTTTTTATCGTAAACAACACACAAAACATTGCTTTATTTTTCACCACAATAAGTCAAACTCCTTTCCAGTTTCCAATAAATATATAAAAATCAATCGCTTGACACATGAAGGTCACTCTTCTATTACATGAAATCTCTTCTATTACATATCGATTTTAATAAAACCATTTTAGACCTTCTACTAAGTATGTCCCCATACTTAAAAGTCCCATTTATTATATTTTCATATAATTCATGTAACTTTGTTGCAAATTAGCGAATTTTTGAAGGGTTTTTAACCTTAGAAATAGTAGAGTAGCTTGTTTTGTATTGAAATGCAAAATACAATGCTTTGTTTCGGAACATTCTTCAACACGACTCTCACAGTCTGTGAAGTTTGATGCTTCAATAAGGCCCCAACGTAGTTATCAACGTTTCTGTATATTTAACCTCACTTTTCTTTACCTTAAAAAATAAAAAGAACCTTCGCTATCAACAGCTTTTTTTATCGTAAACAACACACAAAACACTGCTTTATTTTCTACCACAATAAGTCAAACTCCTTTCCAGTTTCCAATAAATATATAAAAATCAATCGCTTGACACATGAAGGTCGTTCTTCTATTACATGAAATCTCTTCTATTACATATCGATTTTAATAAAACCATTTTAGACCTTCTACTAAGTATGTTCCCATCACTTAAAAGTCCCATTTATTATATTGCAGCTTTATTTAGTCATAGCTCGTGAAATGACCCCATCGAAAAAACTTTGTCGACAATACGATGCACTTTTTCATCAAGAAAACAAAACAAATCACTACTCCATCATATCCCATCAACATTTTAGCCACATTAAAAGCTTTCGTTTCATTATTTTTCACAATAATTATAAAGATAAATATTTAAAATGACATAACCAAACAACTTAGAACTGTCACAATTTAGACAGTAAAATGACGAAGTGTCACTGAAAAACCCCAGCCTTCAAAGTTTTCTATCTAGAGTACGTTTTTCCGTCATTTATAACAGCATTTCGATCATTCTATCTCTTTTCTCAAATTTATTGGTTGTACCTCTAGCGCTTAAGGGGGCTCGTTGCGAGAAAAAAACCTTAATCAAATTTACGAAAGAAACGACGTTTATGTGGAACTGTAATAATTTTATTCCGAAAAAAAAATGAATTTACTAATAAAATTACAAAAATTTACAATTTGTCTGAGAAGGCCGCAGCTAACGCGTTTTATTATTGCAGTAACGAGAGTTGGGTCGCGCACCCTCCGGGTGCTTACCCTACTCTCTTGAGTAGAGGGTTGCCTACGGCAACGTGTATAAACCTAGAGGGGTTGCCTTCGGCAACCGGTAATATAAGCGCACTTTTTTTTTTTTTTTTTATTAGATTATTGATTATTAATTGTTTTTATTGTAATATGATTTTATTTATTCTTTTTTGTACTTTTTCTACTTTCTCATATCAACGTTTGCCTTTGACAACATTTATATAAACCTAGCCCATTATTATTTATCTTGAAATTTATTATTATTCATGTAAAAAAATTTAATTAGATTTTATTAATTATACTTTTTTCTTTTTCTTTTATCTTTCTCAATTTTTTTTATAATAAAGCAAGCATATTACCATTCACTAAAATTTTTTTTTTATTTTTTTTTGTACTTGTTCTACTCACTCGTATTGAATGTTGCCTGCGGCAACATATATAAATCTATTATTTATTTTTTAAAATAATACTTTTACTATTCATTATTATTATAATTTTTTTATTTTTTTCTCATTATTAAGGTGGCGGACAGTCATTTTTTCTTATAAAAATTCTCGTTATAACATTTGAGATCAGATTTTGACATAACGTTTTCATTTTAATATTACTTTAATATTTAAAAATAGTATTACTATCTATCATTATTTTATATTATTTATATTAGATATATATTTTTTTTATTAGTTCTTGTTCTTACTATACTCTCTTATATGTAAAAGGTTGCCTTCGGCAACAATAACACAACAATTTTTTTTTATAAAATAATTTTGCATTACATTTTATTTAATATACTTGATTTTTATTCTTCTTTTTTTTCCAAATTTTTTTCTTTCTTTTATTTGTATTTTTTTTTCTTCGTTTAAATTTTTTTTTTTTTCATATTAATTTTATTACTTTAATAATAATTGTTATTAAAATTAGAATAAAAACTATAGTATATTATAATAATTTATATGAATTTTTTCTTATTCTCTTCTAAAGCGAGTTTTTTATTATTTTTTTTCAAAATTAAAATTGTTATTTTATATATTTTTTTTGTTTCTATTATTATATTTTTTTATTTATTCTCCCTCTTTCTTACCTTACTCTCTTACATTAAGGTTGCCTTCGGCAACCATAAAACAACCATATTTTATTTTTATTTAAAAGTTTCGTATTACCTTTTATTAATTATATACTATACTCTTTCTTTTTTTTTTTTATTTGTTTTCCTTTTCTAATTTATTTTCCTATTTTCTATTTAATTTTTTTAAAATATGTAATCATTCAATTACAATCATACATAATCTAATGAAAAAATCAATAAAAATTATTTATATTTTAGTTATATATCATATATCAAATTCAAAAAAACAACTACTCTATAGAAATTCGTACATTGAAACTTTTATTTTCTCTTTCTTTTTATTCTTTTTCTTTTTTATCTCTTTAACTTTTTTTTTCGAACTCGTTTTTTGATTTCTCTTTACTTTCTTCTTTTTGATTCTATTTGTTCCTATTTTTATAATGTATTTACTTAATTATAATTTTTTTTTTCAATTTTTTTTATTTTCGTCTTATTTCTCTCTTACATTTTCTTTTTTTGTGTATTCTAATTTTTTTTATACTATTCTTTTTTTAATATTGTATTATCCATCTATAAACTCCTGATACTTTAACATTTTTTTTTCCGTATTTATAACATAGTTTTCCAACCTAAACATTTTCTTTTCTATAAATTTTTTTTTCGATTTTTTTTATTTTTTACTTAATTTTATTAATTTTTATTTTTCTACAACAACCATAATTTTGTTTTTCTTTACTACTTAAATTATTAGATTATTGATTATTAATTGTTTTTATTGTAATACGATTTTATTTATTCTTTTTTGTACTTTTTCTACTTTCTCATATCATGGTTTGCCTTTGACAACATTTATATAAACCTAGCCTATTATTATTTATCTTGAAATTTATTATTGTTTATTTAAAAAAATTTAATTTGATTTTATTAATTAAATTTTTTTCTTTTTCTTTTATCTTTCACATTTTTTTTTTATAATAAAGCAAGCATATTACCATCTACTAAAAATTTTTTTTTTATTTTTTTCTTGTATTTATTCTACTCACTCGTATTGAATGTTGCCTGCGGCAACATATATAAATCTATTATTATTTATTTTTGAAAATACTTTTACTATTCATTATAATTACAATTTTTTTATTTTTTTCTCATTATTTAGGTGGCGGACAGTCATTTTTTGTTATAAAAATTCTCGTTATAACATTTGAGATCATATTTTGACATAACGTTTTCATTTTAATATTACTTTAATATTTAAAAATAGTATTACTATCTATCATTATTTTATATTATATATATATTTTTTTTATTCCTTCTTGTTCTTACTATACTCTCTTATATGTAAAAGGTTGCCTTCGGCAACAATAACACAGCAATTTTTTTTTATAAAATAATTTTGCATTACATTTTATTTACTATACTTGATTTTTATTCTTCTTTTCTTTTCAAATTTTTTTCTTTCTTTTATTTGTATTTTTTTTCTTCGTTTTAATTTTTTTTATTTTTATATTAATTTTATTACTTTAATAATAATTGTTATTAAAACTAGAAGAATAAAAACTATAATATATTATAATAATTTATATGAATTTTTTCTTATTCTCTTCTAAAGCGAGTTTTTTATTATTTTTTTTCAAAATTAAAATTGTTATTTTATATATTTTTTTTGTTTCTATTATTATATTTTTTTATTTATTCTCCCTTTTTCTTACCTTACTCTCTTACATTAAGGTTGCCTTCGGCAACCATAAAACAACCATATTTTATTTTTATTTAAAAGGTTCGTATTACCTTTTATTAATTATATACTATATTCTTTCTTTTTTTTTTCTATTTGTTTTCCTTTTCTAATTTATTTCCCTATTTTCTATTTAATTTTTTTAAAATATGTAATCATTCAATTACAATCATACATAATCTAATGAAAAAATCAATAAAAATTATTTATATTTTAGTTATATATCATATATCAAATTCAAAAAAACAACCACTCTATAGAAATTCGTACATTGAAACTTTTATTTTCTCTTTCTTTTTATTCTTTTTCTTTTTTATCTCTTTAACTTTTTTTTTCGAACTCGTTTTTTTATTTCTCTTCACTTTCTTCTTTTTGATTCTATTTGTTCCTATTTTTATAATGTATTTACTTAATTATAATTTTTTTTTTCAATTTTTTTTATTTTCGTCTTATTTCTCTCTTACATTTTCTTTTTTTGTGTATTCTAATTTTTTTTATACTATTCTTTTTTTAATATTGTATTATCCATCTATAAACTCCTGATACTTTAACATTTTTTTTTCCGTATTTATAACATAGTTTTCCAACCTAAACATTTTCTTTTCTATAAATTTTTTTTTCGATTTTTTTTATTTTTTACTTAATTTTATCAATTTTTATTTTTCTACAACAACCATAATTTTGTTTTTCTTTACTACTTAAATTATTAGATTATTGATTATTAATTGTTTTTATTGTAATACGATTTTATTTATTCTTTTTTGTACTTTTTCTACTTTCTCATATCATGGTTTGCCTTTGACAACATTTATATAAACCTAGCCTATTATTATTTATCTTGAAATTTATTATTGTTTATTTAAAAAAATTTAATTTGATTTTATTAATTAAATTTTTTTCTTTTTCTTTTATCTTTCACATTTTTTTTTATAATAAAGCAAGCATATCACCATCTACTAAAATTTTTTTTTTTATTTTTTTCTTGTATTTATTCTACTCACTCGTATTGAATGTTGCCTGCGGCAACATATATAAATCTATTATTATTTATTTTTGAAAATACTTTTACTATTCATTATAATTACAATTTTTTTATTTTTTTCTCATTATTTAGGTGGCGGACAGTCATTTTTTGTTATAAAAATTCTCGTTATAACATTTGAGATCATATTTTGACATAACGTTTTCATTTTAATATTACTTTAATATTTAAAAATAGTATTACTATCTATCATTATTTTATATTATATATATATTTTTTTTATTCCTTCTTGTTCTTACTATACTCTCTTATATGTAAAAGGTTGCCTTCGGCAACAATAACACAGCAATTTTTTTTTATAAAATAATTTTGCATTACATTTTATTTACTATACTTGATTTTTATTCTTCTTTTCTTTTCAAATTTTTTTCTTTCTTTTATTTGTATTTTTTTTTCTTCGTTTTAATTTTTTTTATTTTTATATTAATTTTATTACTTTAATAATAATTGTTATTAAAATTAGAAGAATAAAAACTATAATATATTATAATAATTTATATGAATTTTTTCTTATTCTCTTCTAAAGCGAGTTTTTTATTATTTTTTTTCAAAATTAAAATTGTTATTTTATATATTTTTTTTGTTTCTATTATTATATTTTTTTATTTATTCTCCCTTTTTCTTACCTAACTCTCTTACATTAAGGTTGCCTTCGGCAACCATAAAACAACCATATTTTATTTTTATTTAAAAGGTTCGTATTACCTTTTATTAATTATATACTATATTCTTTCTTTTTTTTTTCTATTTGTTTTCCTTTTCTAATTTATTTCCCTATTTTCTACTTAATTTTTTTAAAATATGTAATTATTCAATTACAATCATACATAATCTAATAAAAAAATCAATAAAAATTATTTATATTTTAGTTATATATCATATATCAAATTCAAAAAAACAACTACTCTATAGAAATTCGAACATTGAAACTTTTATTTTCTCTTTCTTTTTATTCTTTTTCTTTTTTATCTCTTTAACTTTTTTTTTCGAACTCGTTTTTTTATTTCTCTTCACTTTCTTCTTTTTGATTCTATTTGTTCCTATTTTTATAATGTATTTACTTAATTATAATTTTTTTTTTTAATTTTTTTTATTTTCGTCTTATTTCTCTCTTACATTTTTTTTTTGTGTATTCTAATTTTTTTTATACTATTCTTTTTTTAATATTGTATTATCCATCTATAAACTCCTGATACTTTAACATTTTTTTTTCCGTATTTATAACATAGTTTTCCAACCTAAACATTTTCTTTTCTATAAATTTTTTTTTCGATTTTTTTTATTTTTTACTTAATTTTATCAATTTTTATTTTTCTACAACAACCATAATTTTGTTTTTCTTTACTACTTAAATTATTAGATTATTGATTATTAATTGTTTTTATTGTAATACGATTAAATTGTTCGTGAGATGCCGAACATAGCAGACGTGGTTGCTGTGTCTCCGCAGAATACAATAAAAACTCCATGTATTAAATGCAGATATTTTATGACAACTGGAATAAAATGTGTAAAATGTGAGTCTTTGTGTCACCCATCTTGCCTGAAATATGTGAAAGGTGTAACAGTGATTAGTGATAACAACATTATATGCTGCAATAGTGAAGCTACTGAAACGGTTGAAAATTTACAAGTAGATGCTGAAGATGCAGAAATTAAAAACTCCGTTAGACAAGAAAGCATGAAATTAGAAGAAATGCTAGGAAAATTAGTTGAAAAAATTACAACTCCTTTAATTGCCGAAATCGAGCAATTAAGACAAGATGTTTGCATATTAAAAGAATCAAACATACAATTAATAAACTTGCTAGCCCCTGCCCAACCAATCTGGAATCATTCAGATGATAAAGCTCATTCACTAAACAAAACATCAACTTTGTCTGAACAAAACGCTGACAAATTTTACAAAAAACCCAACAATACAGATAATAATAAATCTACATTTAACACGTATTCTAAGAAAAAGCAAACAAATTCAAACAAAACCAAATTTGTTCAACATCTGGACAACACCAGGCCATCTTCGAGCGACAGAAACAAGGAAGAACCAATAAACCTTCAAGATGCTACAACCGAAGTGCTATCTCAAGCAGGTAAAGTCCAAGCCCAAGACAGGATTAAGCCACCCTCGCGCGACGATAACACAGTAAATGATGATAATGCAGGTCACTGGAATATTCAAAAGAGCCGTAGACACTCAAGAAAAAAGAACCAAATTCATGGGACCCAACAACCAAGCGCCGATGGTAATTGTTTTGAAGCAGGAAATATCAAACGAGCCTGGTTTTTCGTAGGAAACGTAAAATCAAGCAAAGATGTCGAAACACAGGTAGACAAATACCTTAAAACAAATCTCAACAAAGATGCAGATGTGGTTGTTGAGAAATTAAACTCAAATGGTAACCACTTGTCATTTAAAATAGGGGTTGAGTTTAAATACAAAGATAATTTGTATGAACCATCTTTTTGGCCTAAAGATATAATTGTAAAAAGGTTTAATTTTTTTTTAAAAAAAATGGAGGAAGCAAGAAATGTGACTTAGATGTGAAAAATGCTAACAACAACTATATCACAGTTCGCAACAACCAATTCAATCTTATCTATCAAAACGTGCGAGGTCTCAGGTCTAAAGTAACTAAATTCTACAACAGTATCTCTTCAAGCACCATTGATGTACTAGCTTTATCTGAAACCTGGCTTTCTCAAGATATACTAGAGCATGAATTATTTCCCAAAAATTACTCAGTTTTTAGACAAGACAGAAGTTTTAACAAGATTGATGCTAAACGCGGTGGTGGTGTTCTCCTAGCAGTTGAAGAAAAATTTGCATGTGTTCGCATAAATCTTACTTCCATTTTCAAAGCTTTACCAATTATAGACATTGTTGGTGTAAGAATCTCTATAACTAGTAACGATAATCTTTTTGTTTTTGCTGTTTACATCCCGCCGGCCATAAGCTCTAATGACTACGAACTATTTTTGGATCTTCTCAACAACATCGATGAAACTCACAATAATAAAGTTATAATACTTGGAGACTTTAATGCACCTCAATTCTGCAACAATCGTAATGACAGGCTAACTACCCATATCAACAATTTTATTAACTTTCACAGCTTCTCCCAACATAATCAGATATTAAATTGCTCAAATCGTCTTCTTGATCTAGTTTTATCTAATTTAGACTGCACGGTCAACCAGTCTGCCTGTCCTTTGGTTGATGAAGACAAATTTCATCCAGCTCTCGAAATTCAAATTAATTATATAAATAAACCAACCAATTGTTTCAAGGTGAACACTAACGCTACGCCGTTTAATTTCAAAAAAGCAAATTTTCCGCTTTTATACGATTCACTATTATCTACTGATTGGAGTTTCCTAAATGTTCCTACAAATGTTAATTTAGCGTGTTCCATGTTCTACGAAGCTCTAAACAAAATATTTGAGGGTGCCGTTCCAAGATATCGTTATTCAGCTAGTCACCGTCAATATCCGCCATGGTTTAATCGAGAAATCATCGAGTGTCTACGACTGAAATCTTTCTTCCATACAAAATACAAAGCTCAAAAGTTAGCCTACGCATTGGACAAATTCAAGCACTATAGGAAATTATCCAAAGAACTGATTGACCTTGCGTATTCCAGCTATATACGCGACATTCAAAACTCAATCACAAACGACCCCAAAAAGATCTGGACGTATATACAAAGCAAAAGAGGTGGTTCAAGAATTCCCGGTCTTATGAAATACAAGCAAGAAGAGCTTTCGACGCCTACAAAAATTGTTGATGCTTTCGCCAAGTTCTTCAATAGCGTATACATAGAATCTGACTCAAATTTGTCTAATCAAAGCTTTGCTAATGAATCTTCTAACATATTACTGTCTATCGACCACATCTCCCAAGAGGAAATTTTAACAGCTCTAAAAAACTCTAAAAACTCTTTCACTACTGGTGTTGACAATATTCCAAACTTTCTTTTAAAGGATTGCGCTTCTGTTTTTTCTAAGCCATTGTACATTCTATTCAATCTAATTATCAAAACTTCAACGTTCCCTACCATTTGGAAAAAAGCAACTGTGACGCCTATCTTTAAAAAAGGCGACCCCACAATTATTGATAATTATAGGCCCATTTGTCTACTTAGCAACTTTGCAAAAACTTTTGAATCCATACTTTACAAACAGATATTTTCCAGTTTAAAACCCTATATTACTCAAAGTCAACATGGATTTTTTGAACGAAAATCAACAGTTACAAATCTTGCTTCTTTCAACCAATACGTCCTAGAAGCCATAGATAATCAATCTCAAGTAGATACCATATATATGGACTTCAATAAGGCATTTGATCAAATCGATCATTTTATTCTTCTAAATAAATTAAAGACTTTTGGTTTTTCTAACCAGTTGCTATGTTTAGTCAAATCCTACCTGTTGGACAGACAATTAAACGTCAAATATAAAAACTTTACATCTTCAACCTTCTCTCCTAAGTCTGGTGTTCCTCAAGGGTCTAATTTAGGACCTCTACTTTTTCTGTTGTTTATCAATGATATAGCTGACACAATTTTTTGTGAAAAATTGCTCTTTGCAGATGATCTTAAAATATTTTATACAATTAATTCACTTAAAGATTGCCAACGTCTACAGGATGATCTGAACCAAATAACACATTGGTGCTCAACAAACCGTCTTTCCTTAAACAAGAAAAAGTGCTTGGTCGTCACTTACTCACGAAAACAGCAAAAAACTATTAACACCTATTCAATTGAGGATGTAAACTTGTCTCGAGTTGATAAATTCACTGATCTTGGTGTAACTTTTGATGCAAATTTCTTCTTTAACGATCATGTAATTGAATGTGTTGCTAAAGCATACAAAATGTATGGGTTTGTATATCGCAATTGCAAAGACTTTTCCAATATACAAACCCTAAAAACCCTTTACTCTTCTTTAATTAGAAGTCGACTTGAATATGCCTCTATAATCTGGTTTCCAATCTACACCACACACATCAATTATATTGAATCAGTACAACGCAAATTCCTAAAATTCCTATCCTTCATAATCGACGGCGTCTATCCGCAACAAGGCTCAAATCATTCGGAGTTGTTGAGCAGATTTGGGTTCTGCTCCTTAAATACAAGACGAATTATGACTGCTGTGATATTACTTTTTAATTTGCTAAATAATAAAACGACTTGTCCTTATTTATTAAGCAAAGTATCCTTTCTGACTCCTAGATTAAATTCTAGACAAAGCATGACTTTTTACTGTCCCCCCTGTAGAACTAACGCTCTACGCAGATCACCTGCCGTTATTATGTGTAACTACTTTAATTCGATTTCTGCCCATTGTGATATAAACTTCAGTTCTTCTAACGAAATCAAAACCATAATTGGCAGTACTTTTAAAACCTAACCTAAAACTAAATTTGTATCTTAATAACAATAAGTAGGTATTTTATAATGTATTTAACTATAAACAATTATTTGTATTTAAATTATATATATTTTTTAGTCTATTTAGTTGTATCTAAACAAACACATTTTTATGTTTTCCTGTAATTGGGTGTTTTAGCCTGTTGGAAATAAACGAATTATTATTATTATTATTATTTTATTTATTCTTTTTTGTACTTTTTCTACTTTCTCATATCATGGTTTGCCTTTGACAACATTTATATAAACCTAGCCTATTATTATTTATCTTGAAATTTATTATTGTTTATTTAAAAAAATTTAATTTGATTTTATTAATTAAATTTTTTTCTTTTTCTTTTATCTTTCACATTTTTTTTTTATAATAAAGCAAGCATATTACCATCTACTAAAAATTTTTTTTTTATTTTTTTCTTGTATTTATTCTACTCACTCGTATTGAATGTTGCCTGCGGCAACATATATAAATCTATTATTATTTATTTTTGAAAATACTTTTACTATTCATTATAATTACAATTTTTTTATTTTTTTCTCATTATTTAGGTGGCGGACAGTCATTTTTTGTTATAAAAATTCTCGTTATAACATTTGAGATCATATTTTGACATAACGTTTTCATTTTAATATTACTTTAATATTTAAAAATAGTATTACTATCTATCATTATTTTATATTATATATATATTTTTTTTATTCCTTCTTGTTCTTACTATACTCTCTTATATGTAAAAGGTTGCCTTCGGCAACAATAACACAGCAATTTTTTTTTATAAAATAATTTTGCATTACATTTTATTTACTATACTTGATTTTTATTCTTCTTTTCTTTTCAAATTTTTTTCTTTCTTTTATTTGTATTTTTTTTTCTTCGTTTTAATTTTTTTTATTTTTATATTAATTTTATTACTTTAATAATAATTGTTATTAAAACTAGAAGAATAAAAACTATAATATATTATAATAATTTATATGAATTTTTTCTTATTCTCTTCTAAAGCGAGTTTTTTATTATTTTTTTTCAAAATTAAAATTGTTATTTTATATATTTTTTTTGTTTCTATTATTATATTTTTTTATTTATTCTCCCTTTTTCTTACCTTACTCTCTTACATTAAGGTTGCCTTCGGCAACCATAAAACAACCATATTTTATTTTTATTTAAAAGGTTCGTATTACCTTTTATTAATTATATACTATATTCTTTCTTTTTTTTTTCTATTTGTTTTCCTTTTCTAATTTATTTCCCTATTTTCTATTTAATTTTTTTAAAATATGTAATCATTCAATTACAATCATACATAATCTAATGAAAAAATCAATAAAAATTATTTATATTTTAGTTATATATCATATATCAAATGCAAAAAAACAACCACTCTATAGAAATTCGTACATTGAAACTTTTATTTTCTCTTTCTTTTTATTCTTTTTCTTTTTTATCTCTTTAACTTTTTTTTTCGAACTCGTTTTTTTATTTCTCTTCACTTTCTTCTTTTTGATTCTATTTGTTCCTATTTTTATAATGTATTTACTTAATTATAATTTTTTTTTTCAATTTTTTTTATTTTCGTCTTATTTCTCTCTTACATTTTCTTTTTTTGTGTATTCTAATTTTTTTTATACTATTCTTTTTTTAATATTGTATTATCCATCTATAAACTCCTGATACTTTAACATTTTTTTTTCCGTATTTATAACATAGTTTTCCAACCTAAACATTTTCTTTTCTATAAATTTTTTTTTCGATTTTTTTTATTTTTTACTTAATTTTATCAATTTTTATTTTTCTACAACAACCATAATTTTGTTTTTCTTTACTACTTAAATTATTAGATTATTGATTATTAATTGTTTTTATTGTAATACGATTTTATTTATTCTTTTTTGTACTTTTTCTACTTTCTTATATCATGGTTTGCCTTTGACAACATTTATATAAACCTAGCCTATTATTATTTATCTTGAAATTTATTATTGTTTATTTAAAAAAATTTAATTTGATTTTATTAATTAAATTTTTTTCTTTTTCTTTTATCTTTCACATTTTTTTTTATAATAAAGCAAGCATATCACCATCTACTAAAATTTTTTTTTTTATTTTTTTCTTGTATTTATTCTACTCACTCGTATTGAATGTTGCCTGCGGCAACATATATAAATCTATTATTATTTATTTTTGAAAATACTTTTACTATTCATTATAATTACAATTTTTTTATTTTTTTCTCATTATTTAGGTGGCGGACAGTCATTTTTTGTTATAAAAATTCTCGTTATAACATTTGAGATCATATTTTGACATAACGTTTTCATTTTAATATTACTTTAATATTTAAAAATAGTATTACTATCTATCATTATTTTATATTATATATATATTTTTTTTATTCCTTCTTGTTCTTACTATACTCTCTTATATGTAAAAGGTTGCCTTCGGCAACAATAACACAGCAATTTTTTTTTATAAAATAATTTTGCATTACATTTTATTTACTATACTTGATTTTTATTCTTCTTTTCTTTTCAAATTTTTTTCTTTCTTTTATTTGTATTTTTTTTTCTTCGTTTTAATTTTTTTTATTTTTATATTAATTTTATTACTTTAATAATAATTGTTATTAAAATTAGAAGAATAAAAACTATAATATATTATAATAATTTATATGAATTTTTTCTTATTCTCTTCTAAAGCGAGTTTTTTATTATTTTTTTTCAAAATTAAAATTGTTATTTTATATATTTTTTTTGTTTCTATTATTATATTTTTTTATTTATTCTCCCTTTTTCTTACCGTACTCTCTTACATTAAGGTTGCCTTCGGCAACCATAAAACAACCATATTTTATTTTTATCAAAAAGGTTCGTGTTACATTTTATTAATTATATACTATATTCTTTCTTTTTTTTTCTATTTGTTTTCCTTTTCTAATTTATTTCCCTATTTTATATTTAATTTTTTTAAAATATGTAATCATTCAATTACAACCATACATAACCTAATGAAAAAATCAATAAAAATTATTTATATTTTAGTTATATATCATATATCAAATTCAAAAAAATAACTACTTTATAGAAATTCGTACATTGAAACTTTTATTTTCTCTTTCTTTTTTTTTTTTTTTCTTTTTTATCTATTCAACTTTTTTTTTCGAACTCGTTTTTTTATTTCTCTTCACTTTCTTCTTTTTGATTCTATTTGTTCCTATTTTTATAATGTATTTACTTAATTTTTATTTTTTTTTCAATTTTTTTTATTTTCGTCTTATTTCTCTCTTACATTTTCTTTTTTTGTGTATTCTAATTTTTTTATACTATTCTTTTTTTAATATTGTATTATCCATCTATAAACTCCTGATATTTTAACATTTTTTTTCAGTATTTATAACATAGTTTTCCAATCTAAACATTTTCTTTTCTATAAATTTTTTTTTCGATTTTTTTTATTCTTTACTTAATTTTATCAATTTTTATTTTTCTGCAACAACCATAATTTTGTTTTTCTATACTACTTAAATTATCTTTTCTTTTTTATTATCAACAAATTTATAATTTCTTTTAGTTTTTCTTGATGCTTTTTTTACTTAAATCGTAGCATATCTTTTAAATTAACATTTTTTAATTTTTAATTTTTTGCAAATTTTTTTTTCCGCACATTTGATTGTCGGAAATTAAATATCAAAATTTTCAAATTTTTCTTGTATAATTATTAATTAGAAACATTTGTTTAGAATTAGAAACATTTGTTTAAAATTAATACAATCAAAAAAAAAATTTTTTTTAATAAATATTTAATTTGGCAACACTTTAAAAAAAAAATTTTTTAATTGCCAAGTTGCAACAATGTAACCGAAAACGTTTGTTTCTTGACAAATATTTGACGTATCTTTCATAAAAAAAAATTAGGTTATATCGTAGCGAACACATTGACATCTTTCAATAATATTGTCAATGTTAAAGATATGTCACACATAATCAATATTAAGTTGCTGCCATTGTGCACTTTTATTATGAAATTTAAGATTGCCAACCCAAACACTACTAAACGTGCTTAATAATGATTTTTTAATTGGCAATACTTTTTAGAGTATACTGTTTAGAGTATACAATACTTTCACATTCACTTTTTTCTTTTTTCTATTTAATTTTCCCACAATGTGTAATCAATCATTCAATTACAATCATACATAATCTAATAAAAAATCAATAAAAGTTATTTATATTTTAGTTATATATTATATATCAAATTCAAAAAAACAACCACTCTATAGAAATTTGTACATCAAAATTGACAGAAAAACGTTTCATATTTCATGTTATTTATAAAATATAAATTAATGATATTAAGTGATCACTTTGTATTTTTTAATTGATTATGTCAACAATAATAATTGACAATTGACATCGTATTTTTTTTAAATATTTAATTGTTTATTTAAAAATATAAAAATAAGTACGTACGATTGAGAAAAAAATATATATTCTGTATTAAATACTTTTCGAATATAATTCTCGAATTAATTATTAAAAGATGTACATTATTCTCATTCGAGCCACTTTCCAAAAACAAAATGTCAAACGGTATCAAAATGCTTAGTACGGATGATACCAAGCATTCATTTAAAATCTAATCATTTCTAATAATAATTTGTATATCTCTTTATGTCTTTTAAAAAAAGGTTTCTCATCGTCTTCTTTGCTTCATCGTATTTCAAACATTTAAGATTTAACGCCCAATCAATAAATTCTAATCTCCAAACAAATCGATTCAATTTATCCATACGACAATTTCTATTTTCAAAAGAAGTCTATAGTTTAGATAAGCAGTTAGATACTGTAAATATTATTGAAATTAAAAACTTTTATCTTCATTTTAATACAGAATCTGAGAGTCTATATTATTAGCCTCTTTTTTCAATAATTAGGTCAAAAAGTCATTGACCTTAATACTTCAAATCTATATTACATTATAATTTCTTCTGGAAAAAGTTGTAATTATGTCCTCTTCACATTTTCTTTACAATAAGAAAAACATTGACTCATGTTTGCTTATACTCAAAAAGCACGCAGATTTGAAGGCACTCATCATTGAAACCCTACAATTTTATTTTTGTTTTCTATAACCTAGAAAAAAATCTTTCAAATAAAACATTAAAAGTTTTCTCGACTTACCTAATTCTCACTTAGGGATGTTTAAATATGCAATTTTCTATTTAATTATTATTGTAATAATTAAATTATAAACATTTATTACATTTAAGTTCTCCTTTCATTTGAAATATGTCAAATATACTGTTTGACATTTTATTGATTTTTTAATTTCAAAAATTCAAGTGGTACAGAATTTAAAGAATTAGGTCAAAAGGTCATTGACCTTAATACTTTAAATTTATATTACATTAATGTTAATTCGTTATTCAATTTCAAAACCCTAAAACAAAATATTATTTATATATTATATCTCATTGTTATTTGTATCAATCAATACGCAGATTTGAGTGTACACTAACCACATTCAAGCCAAACTGAAAAAAATTAAGCGTTTAGTTTTACAAATCATTTATATTTAAAGTAGTAAATAATATAATAATGTAAATACCTTTTCCAAAAAAGCCTCTTGCAATTTATTAAAATTGAAAGGCTTTTGTCTTTCTAAATTCCATCTTCCATTTTCTAAATATTTAAATATTTCTAAGTATTGACCTTGTCCTTACTCCCCAAAATAGTATTTATTTCCTCAAAATAGGGGAAAAATCTTTTTCCTGTGCCAGTTATTTTCATATTTTTCATATAATTCATGTAACTTTGTTGCAAATTAGCGAATTTTTGAAGGGTTTTTTACCTTAGAAATAGTAGAGTAGCTTGTTTTGTTTGTGTGTACTCACAGTCTGTGAAGTTTGATGCTTCAATAAGGCCCCAACGTAGTTATAAACGTTTCTGTATATTGAACCTCACTTTTCTTTACCTTAAAAAATAAAAAGGAGCTTCGTTATCAACAGCTTTTTCTATCGTAAACAACACACAAAACACTGCTTTATTTTCCACCACAATAATAGGTCAAACTCCTTTCCAGTTTCCAATAAATATATAAAACTCAATCGCTTGACACATGAAGGTCACTCTTCTATTACATGAAATCTCTTCTATTACATATCGATTTTAATAAAACCACTTTAGACCTTTTAATAAGTAGGGCCCCATTACTTAAAAGTCTAATTTATTATATTCCAGCTGTATTTTGTTAAAATTCGTAAGATTCGCCCCCAAAAAAAAAATACGTCAACAATTTTTGCACACGGCACTTTTCCATCAAGAAAACTAAACAAATCACTACTCCATCATATCCCATCGACATTTTAGCCACATTAAAAGCTTTCGATTCATTATTTTTCACAATTTTATAAAGATAAATATTTAAAATGACATAAACATAACCAAACAACTTGGAACTGTCACAATTTAGACAGTAAAATGACGAAGTGTCACAAAAAGCCCAGCTTTCAAAGTTTTCTATCTAGAGTGGTTTTTTGGCGAAATGTCCTATCCGTTTACTCTTTTTATCGGACATTTTTTTGAAAAATTTTTTTTACTAAAAATCCCTCCTGACCCTTTAGCCTCGCACAAAAAAATCCAATTCTTCGCTCAAAACATTACACCGTCACTCTCGTAACAAAGTTTTTTCTCAAATTTCTTACAACATTTAACAATTTCTCCAAATTAATAATACTTTTTCAAGCGTCACATTTGCTAAAAAGAGATGCAACTAACGCGTTTTATTATAGTTAAACGAGAGTATGGTTTCGCACCCTCCGGGTGCTTACCTACTCTTTTGAGTAGAGGGTTGCCTACGGCAACGTGTATGAACCTAGAGGGGTTGCCTTCGGCAACCGTAAAATAGACGCAGTTTTTTTTTTATTAGATTATTGTTTATTTATTTTTTTATTGTAATATATTTTTATTTATTTCTTATTGTACTTGTTCTACTTTCTCATATCAACGTTTGCCTTTGACAACATTTATATAAACCAAGCCCATTAATATTTATCTTGAAATATATTATTATTATTTATTTAAAAAATTTTAATTTGATTTTATTAATTATACTTATTCTTATTTCATTATTTTTTTCTTTCTCATCTTTTTTTTTATAATACAGCAAGCATATTAGCATTTACTAATTTTTTTTTTATTTATTTTTATTTGTACTTGTTATTACCATACTCTCTTCTATGTAAAAAGTGGCCTTCGGCAACAATAAAACAACAATTTTGTTTTCATTAACAAATTAAAATTAATAAAATGTATGTAGTAAAGCAATTTAGTAGTATTGTAAAAAAAAATTTTTTTTTTAATTGTTGATGTAATTTCCACATCACCTTTGAGGTAAACATCCTGATGCGTTACTTTTTTTTTATCGATATTTATAACAGAGAAAGTTCGCCAATAGCCCTATATAAACTCTGTTGAATTTTACAAATAGTCGATTATATTCAAAAAAAAAGAAGACCATCAAATTCAACAATAGTTTAATATATTGTAACAATATATGTATATGTTTTTGTATGGAGCTTTTTTTAGACTAATATATAAATATGTGTCAATACTATGGAAATGTTTCATGTTTAGAGACGACATTGTTTTTATATAATATATAGCCATTGATTAGCATCAACATAACAAATATTACTTGATTGTATAAATTATTAAACTATATTTTATGATTTAATAATGTTGACGTTTTTAATTGAATATATATTTATAATCGACCAATTGTATAGTTTGAGTTTGTATGAATTATTGAATATAGTCACAAAAAAACAAAAACAGTAGTTTAATATATCGTAACAATATTAATGTATATGCTTTGTATGGAGCTTTTTTTTGACTAATATATACAAATGTGTCAATACTATAAAAATGTTTCATGTTTAGAGACAACATTGTTTTTATATAATATATAGCCATGGATTAGCATCAACATAACAAATAATACTTGATTGTAAATAAATTATTAAACTACATAATGTATAATTGTTTTAATAAAAAATTTGACTATTTTAATTGTGATAAATTTTTTTTTCAAGTGATTAAATCTTTTCAAAACTCAATTGATTTACAAAATTTCATTATAAACAATATTTTTTGTATAGATAAAATTTGTATTTTTCTCAGGCAAAAGTCTACCTTGAGTGGCAGTATTTTCAATAAATACTGAAATATCATTAAATTTTCGAACTCGCGAAAATGCAACATATAATTGACCATGAGCAAAAACTGAATTTGGCAAATAAAGTGAAACATGATTATAAGTTTGACCTTGTGCTTTATTAATTGTTAATGCATAAGCGAGACGAACAGGAAACTGTCTTCGACAAAATTGAAATGGTAAATTTGTATTCGAAGGAATAAAATCGATTTTAGGTATTAAAACAAATTGATTTGTTAATCTATTACCATCATTCGATACAACTTGACCTTTAATATAATTTTGACCCAAAAATTGTACAATTAAACGGGTACCATTACATAATCCTTTACGAATATTTAAATTTCGTAATAACATAACCAAGGCACCAACTTTTAATTCTAAACGATGTGGTGGTAGACCACTTGGTGTTAAAGCGTTAAGAAATTCAGGTTGATAATTAGCCGCTTCTAACATTATTGCATCATCAGCATCATTCGGCTCTATACTATCAACACTATAATAAATTTTTGTTGGACCATTGATTTTTTCTAATAAAACTTTTTTATTAATTTTATCACATGTCTCATTTAATGGTGTTAAAATAACACTTTTTAATAAAACATTATTATTAGATCTTAAATTAGCATTATCATTATTATTAATGATTTCAAAACATGAATTAATTAATTGATCATAATTTTGAACAATACATTGTTCCGGTATTTGAATAATGCTATATTGAAAATTAGGCAAATGTGGTAATCGATCATTACCTAAATTTAAAAGCCATTGAGAAAATTCAACTTGTTCTGGCAATACACGAACATTAATTGTTAAAGAAAATTGTTGAAAATGATTCCATAATTGTGCCGATTTAACACAGGCTGCAACAATTTGATTTCGTGTCCCAGGATATGGTACAATTGGAAGACATTGTTTAAAATCTCCACCAACAATTACTGTTTTCCCACCGAATGGAAGATGTGGTGTGCGACAAAGAAATCGTAAAATTTCATCAATCTTTTGAAAGGCCATCGCAGTAACCATACTTATTTCATCCCATACAATTAATTTTACTTGTCGCAATATTTCAGCATATAAACTTTCAATTCGAATACTTGATGTACTCGTCTCTAAAAGTGGAACAGGTAGCTTAAATGTTGAATGAACAGTTTTACCACCAATTAATAATAAAGCAGCTAACCCTGTCTAAGCCATTGCTAATACTTTAATTTCTTGTCCTCTCGCATAACTGATGATTGTATTATAAAGAAAGGTTTTACCAGTACCAGCAGGACCGTCTAAATAAAATAAGTGATTTATTAAATTATCATCACCATTATTATTGTGGTTGATGATAGATGTTATAATATTATCAAAAATGCGTCTTTGTTCAATATTTAATTGATTAATCCAATTAGCACTTTGTTGTTGTTCAAATTCAACATCGATACGATTATCATCAACATCATCATCATCATCATTGTCATCATCGTTATTATAATCTAAATAGATGGCAAGTGGTTCAGGCTATTTAAAATTTGCTAAAGTTAAACCATGTACATTTAATAATAATTTCAATTTATATAATGTACGATTTTCAGCTTCAATTACATCAATACCATGTCTTGTAAAGTCTTCCATTAAAGCGTCACAAAATTCATTCCATAATGCTAATGGATCTAAGACAGTACAAAAAGCTAAAATTGTGGCAAACATTTGTCGTAATTGATTTGGCAATTGTTGTTCAACAGCTTCACGAAGAGCTCGTTGCCATTCCATATCTTCATTAAGAAGATTTCGTCTACTACATGCTTCAGCATATGTTTGACAAATTTCACCATCAACAGTACGAACATCTTCAAAAGATGTTGCACCTCGTACATGTAATAATAGAAGACGAAGAAAATATAATTCTCTATTTCGTATACTAACACTATACATTCTAGCAAGTGTAGTAGAACGATTTCTTTGACGTGGACGCCATTCTCGTGCTCTATCAATCCATGTAAAATTTGGTGGAATTTCTACATATAGATATTGTCTCGAATTGTAGAGATAATTTCGATTCAATGTAAACCATTCGGTTAACATTGTTCTTCGATAGAGATCAAGACGTTCGGGAATATTTGGATCATTCTCTCGAAAAATAACATTTTGTCGTTCCTCTAAATGCACTGGCAAACGTATAACTGTATGTGTACTATCATGTAATACAAAATCATTAATACGCCATGCAGCTTCCGATGGTGATATATAACGGGCATTAAGATATTCCTCTACCTCATTATAATTACCTTGAATTTGATGAGGTGATAATGATCGATTTTCATCAACATTCATTTCATTATTATTACGTTCCTCTTCGATATTTCGAATACGTAATAATGCCATATCGACACCTTTAAAAATATATTTATATAAGTATTTAACTGTTTTTAAATTGCCACACGCTTCAACATTAATGTGACATTTATATTTATATAAACAATATGGATTATAAGGTGCAATCCATTGATTATTCAATACATGCGGACCTTTTACAATCCTTATACCTGTATGTCGGCGTCTATATTGAATTCTACCATTTTCAGTAATAATTGTTTCATTTGAAGATTGTTTTGGAAATGTTTTACTACATTTACCATCAACCATACAGATTGCATTATTATTAAATTGTGGTCCACATGGTCCATGTACCATATGAGTTTTTACCAATTCATATAATTCGGGTTGACGAATTGGATCTGGAATTTCAGCTGAAACTAATAAATCAACTCTCTCTGGTTCTAACATTCGATCTTCATGTCGTAAAATTATTAGAATATGTGCATGTGGCAAACCTCTTTTTTGAAATTCAATAACATGAATTGATCCTAGATGAATTCCAAAGATATGATTTTCCAAGATATCACTCATGAATGCTTTTAATTTCATTTGAAATACTCGTGCAATAACCATCGGATGATCATTAGATTGAGTATTATGTGGAATCGCATTCACAATTTCATTCCATTTAGGATTACATGTAAATGTAATAAAAAGTGACGGATATCCTAAAGTTGTAACCATGGACATAGCATCTTGAAATCTTTGCTGTTGACTTCGTGGGCTGCCTATATATGAAGAAGGCAATATAACCATTCGTCCAATATTAATATTTTCAACAGCAGCTCGATTATGTAAATAATCGCGTAAACCAACATATTCCTCAGCTCGCAATAGATTTTGATGTCTTTCAATATATAAAAGTCGATTGCTTTCCATTTTAACATATGCAGCTACAATATATTGTTGACTTAATTTACCTGCTGAATGTATCGCAGAAAAATCATCTCTATAAGCTAATCTATATTTATAATATGAATTAAGGGTCATATTTGTATTTCTATCGTTTCGTGCGGTGTGCATTGTCCATCCACTTTCACCATAAGGAAAAAGTAATGGAAATGTCAATGGATCGACAAATTCATTTTGAGGACTAATGTTTGTGAATAAAGATCGATTATTTTGTCGAAGAAATACTCTTAGATTTGTTGTAGGCGGTAAACCTTTATTACGAAATTGATAAACGGCTGCAACTTCGTTTACGATTGGCATATCGTATGGTCTATTTTGACGACCTCTAACATTTAAAAATTCTAAAACAATATTTGGTGGATTTACTAAACGTTGTCTTTGCTGTTCCTCATACACTTCATATAGATGACGGTAGGCTTGAGCAAATGGATTATGACGTTGAAGTATATCCCCTATTTGTTCGATTAATTCACGATTTAAATCATTCGAATTATGAATACGTTGAGCATTTGCTCTATTAGAATCTAAGAAATATACTTGACCGTAGCTTATGTTTTGTGCATTTATATTAATGTCGGAAATGTGATGCACTATTCGACCTTCAATACAATAAACATATGGTCCACGGCCAGGCAAATCACGTCTTTTCGCTTCAATGCTAGCAAATTGAAAAGCGTAATTATATTGTAGAATATTTTCCTTAAAATGTCTAGAATGTTGTTGATCATTATTTAACATTAAATTTTGTAACAAATTAGGAAAAGGTGTTATTAAAGCAGGTAATCTTACTTGTCCATTATTACAACATCCACTATAATATCGGCGTGTATTCAACTCCACTTGAAAATATTTACCCATACAATGTGGACATTGATGTACCATACCACCAATACTATGTAGTACTGGTCTCTGCTGATTACCTGCTTCCAGATAGAATGGATAACGTTGTCTATCTTGGCAATTTCTTGTTAAACGTTCAAAGACCATCGCGTTTAACAATAAAACATCTACTACATTTGCCTCAATATTGTCTCTAGCTACAGGTTCAATAATGTTTGGCTCTTGTTGTTCATTCGGAACAACAACATCATCATCATCACCACCACTCTCTACCATTGTTGTTCCAGGATTTGCGTCATTATTATCATGATCATCGGAAATAGACACAATACATTGCGACGAAGATGAAAACATTGATACGTATTGAGGAGTAGATGCAATATTAGAATTTCTAATTGGAACAATTTTACCACCTTCTTCATCATCGTCGCTACTATCTGGATAAATATTGTGTCTCGGTGGAGGACCGCATATTATTCCTTCTTGTGGTGCTTTAGAAGGTCCAGCAACTTGCGAAGTATGAAATTTTACATTTTTGTTAAAATGTAAACGTTTTTCATCTATAGAAAAGAAGAAAAAAAAAATAAAAATAATGTCCAAAATATTTTATAATTTTTCTATGCTTATATTTTATCTATTATAATGAAATATAATATACGATTGAACTTATAAATCAATAGTAATCTTTTAATAAATTTTTATGTTATCATAACTATTTGAGAATTTTTTTTTTGCACTTAAATGATCTATTAGTAAATTTAATAATTAAAATTGAATCCTGAAAGTGTAATACAAATAGGTATGTAATTTATTATTTTTCCAAAATTAAATCTTTTTAGTTTCTATAATATTATTATTACAAAAAAGCAACATACCTAATACCAATAATAATAATAATAATAAATTAAATCAATATTTTTTTTGGAAATAAAAAAATACAAAACATTATTATTTATAATATATATAAATTATTGTTTATAATAATTATTATTATCTTTTTACCTTCTTTTTGCACAGCGTCTTGTATCTGTTGTGGTAGAGTTGCACACTGTATCCCTTCTAATAAAGCTGGTTTTTTAGAAGGACCTGGTGTTTGAGATGTATTCACTTTTTTTCCACTCACCGATACAATTTCAAGCGAAGCATCATCTTCATTATCAACATCTAACGTTATATCAAGATTTTGTGATGTAGATGGTAGTGGTGGAGGCAATAATGATTGTGATGATTCTTCTTCTATAATTATAAAAATTAATAATTTAAAAACATTTAAAGAAATTTTTTTTCTCTCAACTTACGTTCGTTAACATTTGAACGTCTTCTATTTAATCCTTTTTTTGGTTTTGTAAACCTCAACTTTCTAGGCATTATCTAAAAATAAAATTTATAATTAATATAATACAGTATTCAGTAGATGATGAATAAACATTTTTAGAAAGCTATTTTTATGAAAATTAGATGAAAATTGCTTATTTCCTAAATTTTTCAAACATGAAATTATAAAGCAAGGTTAAAAATTAAAAATTTTTAAAAAACCTTCAACTACATCAGTATTCTACATTTATAAAAACATAAAATAACTTAAATATAGCACATACCTATCAGATTTTTATAAAATATTTCTTAAAATACCGAAAAACTCTTTCTAACAAAATATAACGGTTTTCTTGTGAAAAAATCAATAAATAGTTCTTTTTATTTTTTTAAAAAGAAATAGTAAGTAACCATAAGTAACAGATAATAGCGCGGTAAATTTAAATCATTATTAATTATTATAAAATAATAATTAGAACCTTTTTTTTTAATAAATATTTTTTTAATAGAATAATATTGAAATAATAAATTAAGAAATTTATAATTTTCTATATAGTATTTCTATATAATAGAAGAATATAAAAAATTTAGGAATTATAACCTCAAAAACTTTTTTTTTTCGGACAGTTCACCAAATAATATTCATATTCATATAATTATAAAGACTTACCGAAAAAAATAACACTATTTTATTTTATTTATAATAAAAGACAAACAACATAAATATTTCAATACAAATTATTTTTCTGTGGTTATAATTTATGACAGCTAATGACTATATTACCATAGAATATATATCAATATAGAAGCTGCATTCTATGAATATAGAATATGGCAGAGAATTTTACATAATTTAAAATTGGCAAAATTCTTGTTTAAATTTCGATTTTTATTGAGGTTATATAATTTGTTTATTTATTTAAATTGTAATTTATAATTGTTGAAAACAAATTAATTAATAAATATTTAAAATTAACTCTATGGTTGTTTTCAAATAGTAATCGATAAAAAAAATAGAGTAAGGTACGGCAAAGTTTGTTTATAAAAGAAAATGACGGAAGCAACCGAAAATTCAGTAAGTTTTATAAATTTTTCTTTAAAATTGATTAAAAAAAGCCAAATTTTTAGCCAGTATAGATGAAACTCTTTAAATATAATGTTATTAGATATCAAAATTTGAAAAATTATAAATTCAACTTATTCATTTAACATCAAATAAAATTGTAGGTTATAGGCAGCATATACTGCTGCTTAAAAGTGTAAAAAAGCCCCATTGAGTGTATTGTATCAAAATTAATTATTTTTAAAATTACTATTTTAGTGTACCCGATAAATATAATATAAAAAATCTCATTTTAAAAAAAAAAATTTAAAAACTTGTTGTGTAGCATAATACTTATATTTATATAGGAACTATCATATTGCAAAAACTACATAAAAATCTTATTATCAACCAACAATATATTCTTTATTAGAATATAAATTTGTACTAAAATTCTTTTGAATTTTAAATAGAATAACGCTTCGTCGATTATAATAGAAAACGATGAGGATTATAAAGAAGTCGATGATGAAAAAGATTCGAGTATAATAGAAAACGATGAGGAAGTTGATGATGAAAAAAATAAAAAGAAAAATAAAGAAAAATACAGTGACAAAGAAAGAGGCGAAGGGGGAGAGAGAGACAGAGAGGGAGGAAGAAAGAAAGAGAGAGGTAGAGGTGGGAGAAGAGGGCGAGGCTGGGGAAGAAGAAGCAAGGGGATAGGAAGAAATAATGTTAAAAAAATAAATAACTATTTTATAAAAAATTCCCAAGTACATTTTAATAATTAATCTTTTTTTCTTAATAAATTTTTTTTTAAAACCTTTCAAAGTCATTTTTCTTTAAAATTCATTAACTATATTGTATTTTATTATAATTTCATTCTTTACGTTGTCGTCTAATGGTTGCAATTTTTGAAAAAAATATACAAAATAAGCTTTTTTTTACATGATGATTCTACAGTATAAACTCTTTATGTATCATATTTCAAATCAATTGCAAATTAAATATAAAAAACATAACCTAAAAATAACGTCAAACGGATGATATATCTAAATATTCATTTAAAGTTTACTTATCATATTTCTAACTTTTACTTAAAAAAATATATATAATAATAATAATGTAAAAGATTTTTTATGGTGGTCTTCTTGTGAAGCAGCAATTAGATTTTTTCTATAACTACTAATCTAAAATTAATCCAAGGCTATATTTTCTTCAAAATTCCTTTTCAATGAGGGCAATGTTTTGTATTAGCTTTTTTTTGCAGTTAATGTTATCTCTCGCTTGAAGCTCTAAAAAAGAAAAATTTAATATATATAATCTCTAAATGGATCTAATAAACCGTATTACAAATTCTACTTTTAAATTAAATCTTGAAATCGAGTCTTAACTTGCATGTAAACAATAGTTGTGTTCGATTGTCCTTTTCTAAAAAAAAATACATCAAATCAGAATTTTTTATTTGACAACGTATGTAGTTTTTTTTTGTTGATAATCGATAAAGTTTTTTAACTTTAAAATTTAGTTTCTCTATCATTCGTAAACAGTAATTTTACAAAATTCTTTTATTATGAGTCTTCAACATTTAGATTTTAATCTTAAGTAAAGTTATTTCTTCTCCATCTCTTTCTATCAGATAAAAATTTTCTTTTCGTCATTATCTGAAAACATAAAAGTGTAGTATTTTATATACCCTATGACAGAGCAAATAAATAACTGTAATCTCATTAAATCTCCATATAAAAAAACTATAATGATCATTTCAAATAAAAAAAAATAAATTAAAATCAATAAAAATTTATACAATTTCATGTTCAGAATCTATTCTCTGGCATATTATAGGTACTCCAAATCATAACAATTTTTTTACAAATTCCTTGACGAAAATTGATATCAAATAAAAAGTAAAATTACCAATTTGTGAGAGCCTACTGAAGCAATTCGTTACTAACAATAATAAAAATAATGTTGTGTTGTGATGAAGCAACAATTATTTTGGCAGTAGAAGATGCAATATTCATATTTTTAAGTTCCAATATTAAACTTAGTAGATAAGCCTCCTCCCTTCTAAAAATATATAAAATTAAAAAAAAAAACATTTTAATTGTTTTGTTTTCACCTTCTTCTACGTCAATACTGTCCAGATAACTGGAACATTGAACTGTGTGCTTCTATATTTGGCTTAGATGGTCCAGACACATTCGAATTGATAATGAAACGATTTTGTGTTGTAGCACAACACTCCAGGACTGATTTGTTTGTTTGATAGACTTTGCAATTGAGAAGAATGCCAGTTCATTCTTTTTTGAACTATGTAAAAAAAATTATATTATTAATAAGCAAAGCAATAAATATTGATTAAAAAACAATAAAAAAGTTTTCCATTATAAAAGTATATCTAGAATCTCTATAAAACAATAATAAATTTATTGTTGTGGGGCTTCACCACTTTGATTTAAATCTTCTGAAGGAATGATGTTTGTCAATATTTCAGGCTCTTCACTTATTCCTTCTTCTAATGGTAGAATAATGTTTTGTTGGACTTTAGTATCATTTAGATTTCCATCTATCTAGAGAAAGATTGTTTGCTGGTGCTGTTTTAGGTGCTTTCTCCTTCCTTTTTTTCTATCCGATAGTCTTCTTTTCGGCATTTTCTAATGACATATCAAACTTGTCTTGAGAATGACTATCGGAAGAGGCTTTAATAGTACCGGCTCAATTATTATTAATAATATAGACACTAATGTCTCACACAACCAAAACTTGTATCTCTAAAACAGAAAAGTTATTTGAGACGCCGCCGCCGCCCCCATTTGTGGGACTACAAAATACAACTTACCTTGCCTTTTGATGTTATGTACGGTGGAGAAAGGGCACTGGGTCTACTCTAATCTTGCATAATCTCGTCGGTTTTCGATATAATTGCAGCAATAAATTGCTTTTTTGTAGAATATTATAATAAGGTTATGAACTCGCCAAATAGATATGTCAAATATAGTTTTTGACAATTTTGACAGAATTTAAAAAATTAGGTCAAAAAGTCATTGATCTTAATACTTTAAATTTATATTACATTAATGTTAATTCGTTATTCCATTTCAAAACCCTAAAAAAATATTATTTATATTATATCTCATTGTTATTTTGATAAAATATTGTCTAATGCACGCAGATTTGAATGTGTACACTAATCACATTTAATCTTCATATATTTTGCTTTCTCTTCTCTCACTTCCTGGTGTTGTTGTTGTGTTATTACTTCTAGCATCTTAGTGACATTGCTTGTTGGTCGAACTGAAGTTTTAAAAGAATGGAATCTAGAATATCAAATAATTAAGCTATGACAATATTACAACAAACCTATTTTTTATTTCCCTATGTATGTCTTCAGCATCTATCCTTATTTCTAAAGAATCTTCTAACTATGGAGTGTTGACTTTGTCCTTACTCCCCAAAATAGCATTCACCTCGAAATAGAGTGGAGGGTCTCTCTTCTTCCTGTGCCAGTTATTTTCGAAAAGTGTCAGCCCCTGCACGTCCTTCGGGTATATCAAAAGCATTGCTTCTCATTTCGGTTGAAATTTTTTGCCAAAGAGAGTTCTTTAATGTTTTCCTATTATTAAATTTGTCATTATAACGTGTTCTTAACCTTAGAAATAGTAGAGTAGCTTGTTTTGTATTGAAATTCAATCATGCTTTGTTTCGAAACATTCTTCAACACGACTCTCACAGTCTGAAGTTTGATCCTTCAATAAAGCCCCATCAACTAATCAAACAAACGTAGTTATCAACGTTTCTGTATATTTAACCTCACTTTTCTTCACTTATCAAAAAGGGGCTCCGCCATCAACAGCTTTTAAACAACACACAAAACACTGCTTTATTTTCCACAACAATAAGTCAAACTCCTTTCCAGTTAGCTGGGTAACGTTGAAATGCTAAAAATAATCATCAATTTTCAATAAATATATAAAACTCAATCGCTTGACACATGAAAGTGTAAAACTTTATACAATCTCTTCTATTACATATCGATTTTAATAAAACCATTTTAGACCTTCTACTAAGTATGTCCCCATCATCACTTAAAAGTCCCATTTATTATATTCCACCTTTATTTAGTCATAACTCCTGAAATAGCCCCATCGAAAAAACTTTGTCGACAATACGATGCACTTTCCCATCAAGAAAACAAAACAAACCACTACCACCAGCATACGACCCATCGACATTTTAGCCACATTAAAAGCTTTATTTTCATTATTTTTCACAATTATAACGATAAATATTTAAAATGACATAACCAAACAATTTAGAACTGTCACAATTAGACACTAAAATGACGTTGTGTCAGTGAAAAGCCTAGCCTTCAAAGTTTTCTATCTAGAGTGGTTTTTTGGCGAAATGTCCTATCCGTTTACTCACTTTATCGGTCATTTTTTTGAAAAATTTTTTTTACTAAGAATCCCTCTTGCCCCTTTTGTCTAGCACAAAAAAATCCAATTCTTTGCTCAAAACATTACACCGAAACTCTCGTGACAAAGTTTTTTATCAAATTTCTTACAACATTTAACAATTTCTCATAATTAATAAATCTTTTTCAAGCGTCACTTTTGCAAGAAAGAGATGCGGTTATCACGTTTTATTATAGGTGTAACGAGAGTATGGTTTCGCACCCTCCGGGTGCTTACCTACTCTTTTGAGTAGAGGGTTGCCTACGGCAACGTGTATGAACCTAGAGGGGTTGCCTTCGGCAACCGTAAAATAGACGCAGTTTTTCTTTTTATTAGATTATTGAAAATTTATTTTTTTATTGTAATATTTTTTCATTTATTTCTTTTTGTACTTGTTCTACTTTCTCATATCAACGTTTGCCTTTGACAACATTTATATAAACCTAGCCCATTATTATTTATCTTAAAATTTATTATTATTCATGTAAAAAAATTTAATTAGATTTTATTAATTATACTTTTTTCTTTTTCTTTTATCTTTCTTATTTTTTTTTATAATGAAGCAAGCATATTACCATTCACTAAAATTTTTTTTTTTATTTTTTTTTTGTACTTGTTCTACTCACTCGTATTGAATGTTGCCTGCGGCAACATATATAAATCTATTATTTATTTTTTTAAATACTTTTACTATTTATTATTATTATAATTTTTTTATTTTTTTCTCATTATTAAGGTGGCGGACAGTCATTTTTTGTTATAAAAATTCTCGTTATAACATTTGAGATCAGATTTTGTCATAACGTTTTCATTTTAATATTACTTCAATATTTAAAAATAGTATTACTATCTATCATTATTTGATATTATTTATATTATATATATATTTTTTATTCCTTCTTGTTCTTACTATACTCTCTTATATGTAAAAGGTTGCCTTCGGCAACAATAACACAACAATTTTTTTTTATACCTAAAATAATTTTGCATTACATTTTATTTAATATACTTGATTTTTATTCTTCTTTTTTTTTCAAATTTTTTTCTTTCTTTTATTTTGTATTTTTTTTTCTTCGTTTTAATTTTTTTTTTTTTCATATTAATTTTATTACTTTAATAATAATTGTTATTAAAATTAGAATAAAAACTATAGTATATTATAATAATTTATATGAATTTTTTCTTATTCTCTTCTAAAGCGAGTGTTTTATTATTTTTTTTCAAAATTAAAATTGTTATTTTATATATTTTTTTTGTTTCTATTATTATATTTTTTTATTTATTCTCCCTTTTTCTTACCTTACTCTCTTACATTAAGGTTGCCTTCGGCAACCATGAAACAACCATATTTTATTTTTATTTAAAAGGTTCGTATTACCTTTTATTAATTATATACTATATTCTTTCTTTTTTTTTCTATTTGTATTCCTTTTCTAATTTATTTCCTTATTTTCTATTTAATTTTTTTAAAATATGTAATCATTCAATTACAATCATACATAATCTAATGAAAAAATCAATAAAAATTATTTTTATTTTAGTTATATATCATATATTAAATTCAAAAAATCAACTACTCTATAGAAATTCGTACATTGAAACTTTTATTTTCTCCTTCTTTTTATTTTTTTTCTTTTTTATCTCTTCAACTTTTTTTTTCGAACTCGTTTTTTTATTTTCTTTTCACTTTCTTCTTTTTGATTCTATTTGTTCCTATTTTTACAATGTATTTACTTAATTTTAATTTTTTTTTCAATTTTTTTTATTTTCGTCTTATTTCTCTCTTACATTTTCTTTTTTTGTGTATTCTAATTTTTTTTATACTATTCTTTTTTTAATATTGTATTATCCATCTATAAACTTCTGATATTTTAACATTTTTTTTTCCGTATTTATAACATAGTTTACCAATCTAAACATTTTCTTTTCAATAAATTTTTTTTTCAATTCTTTTTATTTTTTACTTAATTTTATCAATTTTTATTTTTCTACAACAACCATAATTTTGTTTTTCTATACTACTTAAATTATAAGATTATTGATTATTAATTGTTTTTATTGTAATATGGTTTTATTTATTCTTTTTTGTACTTTTTCTACTTTCTCATATCATGGTTTGCCTTTGACAACATTTATATAAACCTAGCCTATTATTATTTATCTTGAAATTTATTATTATTTATTTAAAAAAATTTAATTTGATTTTATTAATTATAGTTTTTTCTTTTTCTTTTATCTTTCACATTTTTTTTTTTATAATAAAGCAAGCATATTACCATCTACTAAAATTTTTTTTTTTATTTTTTTTTGTACTTATTCTACTCACTCGTATTGAATGTTGCCTGCGGCAACATATATAAATCTATTATTATTTATTTTTGAAAATACTTTTACTATTCATTATTATTATAATTTTTTTATTTTTTTCTCATTATTTAGGTGGCGGACAGTCATTTTTTGTTATAAAAATTCTTGTTATAACATTTGAGATCATATTTTGACATAACGTTTTCATTTTAATATTACTTCAATATTTAAAAATAGTATTACTATCTATCATTATTTTATATTATTTATATTATATATATATTTTTTTTATTCCTTCTTGTTCTTACTATACTCTCTTATATGTGAAAAGTTGCCTTCGACAACAATTTTTTTTATAAAATAATTTTGCATTACATTTTATTTAATTTACTTGATTTTTATTCTTCTTTTCTTTTCAAATTTTTTTCTTTCTTTTATTTGTATTTTTTTTCCTTCGTTTTAATTTTTTTTATTTTTATATTAATTTTATTACTTTAATAATAATTGTTATTAAAATTAGAAGAATAAAAACTATAATATATTACAATAATTTATATGAATTTTTTCTTATTCTCTTCTAAAGCGAGTTTTTTATTATTTTTTTTCAAAATTAAAATTGTTATTTTATATATTTTTTTTGTTTCTATTATTATATTTTTTTATTTATTCTCCCTTTTTCTTACCTTACTCTCTTACATTAAGGTTGCCTTCGGCAACCATAAAACAACCATATTTTATTTTTATTAAAAAGGTTCGTATTACATTTTATTAATTATATACTATATTCTTTCTTTTTTTTTTCTATTTGTTTTCCTTTTCTAATTTATTTCCTTATTTTCTATTTAATTTTTTTAAAATATGTAATCATTCAATTACAATCATACATAATCTAAAGAAAAAATCAATAAAAATTATTTATATTTTAGTTATATATCATATATCAAATTCAAAAAAACAACTACTCTATAGAAATTCGTACATTGAAACTTTTATTTTCTCTTTCTTTTTATTCTTTTTCTTTTTTATCTCTTCAACTTTTTTTTTCGAACTCGTTTTTTCATTTCTCTTCACTTTCTTCTTTATGATTCTATTTGTTCCTATTTTTATAATGTATTTACTTAATTTTCATTTTTTTTTAATTTTTTTTTTGTTTGCGTCTTATTTCTCTTTTACATTTTCTTTTTTTGTGTATTCTAATTTTTTTTATACTATTCTTTTTTTAATATTGTATTATCCATCTATACACTCCTGATATTTTAACATTTTTTTTTCCATATTTATAACATAGTTTTCTAATCTAAAAATTTTTTTTTCTATAAATTTTTTTTTCGATTTTTTTTATTCTTTATTTAATTTTATCAAGTTTTATTTTTCTACATCAACCATAAGTTTGTTTTTCTATACTACTTAAATTATCTTTTCTTTTTTATTATCAACAAATTTATAATTTCTTTTAGTTTTTCTTGATGCTTTTTTTACTTAAATCATAGCATATCTTTTAAATTAACATTTTTTATTTTTTAATTTTTTGCAAATTTTTTTTTCCGCACATTTGATTGTCGGAAATTAAATATCAAAATTTTCAAATTTTTCTTGTATAATTATTAATTTGAAACATTTGTTTAGAATTAGAAACATTTGTTGAAAATTAATACAATCAAAAAAAAAATTTTTTTTAATAAATATTTAATTTGGCAACACTTTTAAAAAAAAATTTTTTAATTGCCAAGTTGCAACAATGTAACCGAAAACGTTTGTTTCTTGACAAATATTTGACGTATCTTTCATAAAAAAAAATTAGGTTATATCGTAGCGAACACATTGACATCTTTCAATAATATTGTCAATGTTAAAGATATGTCACACATAATCAATATTAAGTTTCTGCCATTGTACACTTTTATTATGAAATTTAAGATTGCCAACCCAAACACTACTAAACGTGCTTAATAATGATTTTTTAATTGGCAATACTTTTTAGAGTATACTGTCACTTTTTTCTATTTTCTATTCAATTTTCCCACAATATGTTATCATTCAATTACAATCATACATAATCTAAAAAAAAAATCAATAAAAGTTATTTAAATTTTAGTTATATATTATATATCAAATTCAAAAGAACAACCACTCTATAGAAATTTGTATATCAAAATTGACAAAAAAACGTTTCATATTTCATGTTAGCTATAAAATATAAAGCATTAATATTAAGTGATCACTTTGTATTTTTTAATTGCTTATGTCAACAATAATAATTGACAATTAACATCGTATTTTTTTTAAGATTTTTAATTGTTTATTTAAAAATATAAAAATAAGTAAAAAGAGAGAAACCTTGTGGTTTGAGAAGGACTTAACCTTTAGTTATATACATATTTTCTTTTTTTTTATTCGGCTTCTTCTGCTGTTATTTCAATCTTTTCTAGAGCTCTTTCGCTTTTTCCTTTCTAGACCATTATATTTCTAACCATTGCTGTTGCACTTTACCAAGCCTCCTTGGTGTTAAGCATTATTTTGCACCAATTTTTTACTGACTGCCAAGCCGATGTAAATTCTTAAAACTTAATTTTCTTAATTTTCATCTACCTTTATCACAGCTATCCCATCTAGATTACCATACCGCAAGGCTTCTCTCTTCTGTAGCTTTTCTGTCTATAAGATTTTGTCAGTGTTGCATCTGTTTAGAGGCCTGCACGTCAAATAAAAACTTTCCAGCCAGCACTTGTAAAGCTTCTGTTGACACCGTTCGATACGCACAAATTATTCTTAACAATGTTTTTCTTTGTGTTTTTTCACAATTTTTCCATACAGTTTAATCTTTGGTGCTTGCGCCCACACTGGGGCCGCATACAGCATCTTACTGTTTACCACTGACGCAATAAGCTGTCTGGTTCGTTGCTCTGCTCTTCTCGCATTTGGCTGTATGTTGGCAGTTAGTCCAGCTAGTTTTTCCGCTTTAAACGCACTTTTTTCTAAGTGATATTTAAAGATCATCTTTGTGTCAAGCCCACACTCTCAGATACATAATTTGTTCTTCAGGCACTATTACTTCTTCTCCTAGCCTAAATTCAATATATCCGTATCGTCTTTGACCCACCAGCATTACAGCCTCTATTTTTACCTCAGCCAGCTTAAGCCCGACCTTTGTCATCTATTCTCTATATTCTTTAGTATGACGTTTATTGTTGTACAAAGTTCATCATTGCTCCGAGCCGTACCAACCACAGCTAGATCGTCTGCAAATCCAATCAGCCTTGAACCTGCCAGTATTTCCACAGCCAACAGATCATTGTAAAGATTATTCCAAAGTATAGGGCCTAAAACCGATCCCTGTAGAACTCCACACGTCAGCTGGAGGCTTTTCTCAGCCTAGCAAGTATCAATTTTGCTAATAGCTTTGCAAAATATTTATCAACCTCACGCTAATGCTACGTCTTCCAACAGCATCTAGGATTTTATCTCACGGTGCTGAGTTGAAAGCAATCTGTACATCAAGCGTTACAAGAACGCAAATTTTTCAAATTTAAGAACTTCTTCCATTGCATCTTTGGGTGATTTTCTCTTTCTAAACCCGTACAGGTTTTTAGATAAAACAGCCTTTTCGTGTAATTCCTTTTGCAGTTTTTTGTTTATTACTTTTTCCATCAGTTTCCCTAGAGAGTTTAACAAGCAGATAGGTCTAAACTTCCTGTAGCTCGTTTAGGGTGATTTCTTCGATTTTTATCTATACTTTTATATATAATTTACGGCTTTATTGGAAACAAATTTCTTACTTTTTTCTCGTGTTCTTCTGCAGTAACAGCTCTTGTTTTTTTAAACTTACCTGTTGCTATTTTATAGCCTTTACCATACGGATCTTCTTCAACATCATCTATTAGTTTAGCCCACGCGCTTTTTTTGCTTTTTTTGCTTTTTTTATCGCTTTGTCAAGGCTTCTTTTGGTTTCTTCATATTCAAGATAAGGCCGATCTGCTTCATTATAGTTTTACTTTGCTCAAGCTTTTGTCACCTTTCTTTTAGCCGCGTGGCAGACTGTGCGTTTATCTGCTATTTCCGCTGAACACCAATAGACCGGGCTCTACTTTTTGAAAAGAAAGGTGACAAGGGCTAGAGCAAAGCAAAACTATGATGAAGCAGATCAGCTCCATCTTGAATATAAAGCAGCCAAAAAAACGTTTAACAAAGCGTTATAAAAACAAGAAAAGCCGTGGGCTAAACTAATAGATAATGTTAAAGAAGATCCACAGAATAGCAACTGGTTAGTTGAATGAGCAAGACCTGTTACTGCAAAAGAACACGAGAAAGCAGTAAAAAAACTGTTTCCAATAAAGCCGGAAATCATATGGCAAAGTGTAGATAAAATTATCGAAGAAATAACCCTAAGCGACCTACAGGAAGCAGCAAAACGGTTTAAAAGGAAAAAAGCAATAGACTTGACGGTGTTCTGGCGGGAGCAGTAAAAGCACTACTAGCACAAAAACCGAGATCGATCTTGGAAATTATTAACCGAACGCACAAAGCAGGCCTATTTCCTGTAAAATGAAAGGTCAGCAGACTTGTGCTTTTACCTAAAAACAAAGAAGGTGACGAAAACAAGAAATTTAGACCTGTCTGCAGCCATGTCCACTAAACGTTCTTTCTGACCATATTCTAATTTTGGGAAGCAATCCGTTGGTACATCTACCTTTATCACAGCTATCCCATCTAGTCTGCCAGACCGCTAATTTTGGAAAACAATCTGTTGGTTTATCTACCTTTATCACAGCTATTCCATCTAAAAAAAATCGCATGCCGCCAGGAGAAGTAGGTGTAGTAAAGGCTATCGGAAAGCCACTGAAGAAAACAGCGGAACATACGTAGAAGAACTACGAATACTACAAGACACCGCAAGGCTTCCCTCTTCTGTAGGTTTTTCTTAAATCCTTAAAACTTTTTTTAAAGAAGTTTAAATATTTTTAAATTGATAATTATTAAAAATAATTCAAATCTGGTGTTAAAAGTTTTTTAAATCATTTCAAAGCATTTAAATAATCTTTTTAAGCAGATTTAAGTAATTCATTTGTACTTTTAAAGTTTTTTAAACGTATTATTAAATTTTAAAAATTAAATATTAAAAGTTTAATAAAATTTCTAAAAAATTTTTAAAAAAATTTGAAAAGTTTTTAAAACTAATTAAAAATATAAATTAAAACTTAAAAAATTATTAAAATTGCTTGAAACTTTTTTTAAAGACGTTTAAATATTTTTAAATTGATAATTATTAAAAATAATTCAAATCTTGTGTTAAAAAATTTTTAAATCATTCCAAAGCATTTAAATAATCTTTTCAAGCACTTTTAAGTAATTTATTTGAACTTTTAAAATTTTTTGAACGTATTATTGAATTTTAAAAATTAAATAAAAAAGTTTAATGAAAATTTTTAAAAGTTATTGAAAAATTCTTAAAAAAATTTAAAATGCTTTTAAAATTTATTAAAAATATAAATTAAACTTTAAAAAAGTATTAAAAATCCTTAAAACTATTTTTAAAGACGTTTAAATATTTTTAAAATGATAATTATTGAAAATAATTCAAATTTTGTGTTAAAAATTTCATTTCAAAGCATTTAAATAATCTTTATTTTTTAGTGACATGATTTTGTTGATTTTCGTCATGGATACGATATATGAAACGTATCTCATATCTCCCTTAGGACTTTGTAAAGTTTTTCACCCTCAAACACATGGTTACCATGCATTTGCAGCAATTATACATTCATGCATTCTCGGATGTTGTTATTTTTCATATAATTTTATTAAGAAAGCAGTAATGAAATACTAAAAAATAAAATATTTAATGCACTACGGGAGATATTCTGTTTTTCACCCTCGGTAGACTTACAGACCGCGGGCCTCCGGCCCTTGGTCTGTAACACGTCAACCTCGGAGAAAAAACATTCATATCTCCCTTAATGCATAAATATCTATTTCAAGCACTTTTAAGTAATTCATTTGTACTTTTAAAAGTTTTTGAACGTATTATTAAATTTTAAAATGTAAATAAAAATGTTTAATGAAAATTTTTAAAAGTTATTAAAAAATTCTTAAAAAAATTTAAAATGCTTTTAAAATTTATTAAAAATATAAATTAAACTTTAAAAAAGTATTAAAAATCTTTAAAACTATTTTTAAAGACGTTTAAATATTTTTAAATTGATAATTATTGAAAATAATTCAAATTTTGTGTTGAAAATTTTTTAAATCATTCCAAAGCATTTAAATAATTTTTTCAAGCACTTTTAAGTGATTTATTTGAACTTTTAAAATTTTTTGAACGTAGAATTAAATTTTAAAAATTAAATATAAAAAGTTTAATGAAATTTTTTAAAACTTCTTATAAAATGTTTAAAAAAATTTGAAAAACTTTTAAAACTTAATAAAAGTATGAATTAAAGCTTAAAAAATTCATAAAAATGCTTAAAACTTTTTTTAAAGACGTTTAAATATTTTTAAATTGATAATTATTAAAAATAATTCAAATCTTGTGTTAAAAATTTTTTAAATCATTCCAAAGCATTTAAATTATCTTTTCAAGCACTTTTAAGTAATTCATTTGTACTTTTAAAATTTTTTAAACATTTTATTAAATTTTAAAAATTAAATATAAATAGTTTAATAAAATTTTTTTAAAGTTATTAAAAATTTTTTAAAAAAATTTAAAAAACTTTCAAAACTTCTTAAAATAATAAATTAAACCTCAAAAAATTATTAAAAATGCTTAAAACTATTTTGAAAGACGTTTAAATATTTTTAAATTGATAATTATTGAAAATAATTCAAATTTTGAGTTGAAAATTTTTTAAATCACTCCAAAGCATTTAAATAATCTTTTCAAGCACTTTTAAGTAATTTATTTGAAGTTTTAAAATTTTTTGAACGTAAAATTGAATTTTAAAAATTAAATATAAAAAGTTTAATGAAATTTTTTAAAACTTCTTAAAAAATGTTTAAAAAAAGTTGAAAAGCTTTTAAAACTTAATAAAAGTATAAATTAAACCTTAAAAAATTAATAAAAATGCTTAAAACTTTTTTTAAAGACGTTTAAATATTTTTAAATTGATAATTATTAAAAATAATTCAAATCTTGTGTTAAAAATTTTTTAAATCATTCCAAAGCATTTAAATAATTTTTTCAAGCACTTATAAGTAATTTATTTGTACTTTTAAAATTTTTTAAACGTATTATTAAATTTTAAAAATTAAATTTTAAAAGTTTAATGAAATTTCTTAACACTTATTAAAAAATTTTTAAAAAAATTTGAAAAGCTTTTAAAACTAATTAAAAATACAAATTAAACCTTAAAAAATTATTAAAATTGCTTGAAACTTTTTTTAAAGACGTTTAAATATTTTTAAATTGATAATTATTAAAAATAATTCAAATCTTGTGTTAAAAATTTTTTAAATCGTTTACAAACAAGTCACAACAACCACTTTTTCATCCAGTGAACTTAAATTATTAAATATGCCGGACACACCTGCAGCAAAGAGTTCATTGATTGACGTTCAACAACTTCCTATAAAATGTAAGGGGTGTGGTAGTAATGTATCTACGAAGATCGCCACATGTCCACAGTGCAAAGGTGGTTATCATGCTAGTTGTGCTCTCGTAACGGGCACAACATCAACAAGTGCGTTTAATAAATGCTGTGGCAGAAAAGCTAACTCCCCTGCTCCCATCTCTCTAGATAATGTTAAAAATGTGGTCCTACTCGAACTTCGCTCAGAACTTAGTAATATGATATCTAATGCTGTTAAGGACACAATTAGTAAATCGTTGAAAACTAGTATTAACAAAGAAATATCTGAATGTCTTGGAACCGCAGTCAGGGATAATATACAGCCTGCTATGGATGATCTTCAAAAAGACCTGGATACAAGACTTACAGGTATTCGTACGTCTTTTGAGGAATTTGCTAAATCTACGAATGCTAGAATGAAAACGATGGAGGATGATCTATTTATTGCAAGAGAAGAAATAACTAGAATAAATGCCAGAATAGATACGTTCAACAAAGATCTCTCGGTTGCAAAAATCTCAGCAAGAGATACTGGGAATGCTGTAAGTCAGAACCAAGTTCTTGAGGAAATCGAGGACAGACTATTGAGAAGAAAGAATGTCATTTTGTATGGTATTCCGGAGAACGACAATAATTTAAAGGCTGATAAAGATAATGCAAACAGTGCCCTGAGTGATCTTGGATTTGATAGCTCGTCAATTACTGGTGCTATCAGACTAGGTAAATTCTCAACTTCCTTGGGGAAACCCAGGCCGATTAAAATTACCACTGCATCTGTAGAGCATGTTGATAAACTTATTCGTTCCTTTCAGCAGATGAAGAAAACAGACTCACTTCCTCCGTGCTGGGTGAATGTGCAAATCCAACGGGATTGGACATTGAAGCAACGGCAGGATTATGCGAAGCTGAAGAAGGAACTAACTGCGCGCAAGACTCAAGGGGAGGATCAAGCAAGAATAGTTACAAGAAATGGCGTCTCGAGGATTGTCAATCCTCGACCTGCTGCGTAACAATCTATGATTTTGGATGTATAGTCAATGCATTTGCTGATGATACTAAAATTTTTCTCCGTATTGATACTGTCCGTGACTGCTCAAAACTACAACGGCTTGTCGATTACTTTGTAAATCTATGTGGTGATAATAACCTAATATTAAATAAAGATAAATGTGAAGTAATGTCAATTTCTAGGTCAAGGTCTCCAATAATCTTCAATTACACTATTAATGATATTGTAGTTAAACGTGTGTCCTCACACATTGATTTAGGTGTAGTCATAGACTCGGAATTCAATTTTTACCAGCACATAGATAGAATCACTACCGCATCCTGGAAAACCTTGGGATTTGTTACTCGCTCCTGTAAAAATCTTAACTCTTTAAAAGCCTGCGGATCGTAGCCGTGAATGCATGTGGTGTTTGCTATCGGGTGAATTTCTGCAGTTTGGTGGTGTTTTTGAGACTTTTTAAATCGCGTTTTGGTGAGATTCTGCCTTGCTAAGGTGAGTGCATTGTTTTTTTGGCTGTTTGGAGTTAGGTGAATTGTCTAGTTCCTCTATAAATGCTATAAATGCTATAAAGGTCACGGTTCCAATTTTTTCTTTATCAGTGGCCTCACTGATAAGGTGTCAGCTGGCGCTGATAATAATTGGCTGTGTTCCAATTTCCTAATTGTTGCTAATTTTATTAATATCGAAAAACTGATATTTAATTTTTCTGAGATAATTTTTGCTCATTCAGCATGACTTTAAATTATGGAATTTGTGTAAATGAACTTAGATCTACCAGTACTTATCTTGTATGCAACGGTTTATGCAACAAAAAATTTCATTATAAATGTGCAGGCATTGATGTAGGCTTGCAGAACTATTTTGCTAAAGTTCTTGGATTATCGTGGAAATGCAGTGATTGCATCTCTAAAATGCCTTCTATAGATTTGGATAAATTAGATTTATTTCTAGAACAAAAATTTGATTCGTTTATTTCTAGCTTTCAGCAAACACTTGCTGACTTAAAAAAAGATTTGTTGTGCTCGTCCACCTCAGCACAACCTGTTGCTGACTCCAATAAAAAATCTATGCCGAGTTACTCGGAAATGATAAAAAACAAATGTCGATCTGCAGTCATTATTGAACCTAAAAATAATAAAGATGCGGCTTCTGCCGATACTAAAAACGTTGTTGCGGCCTCTATTAACCCTGTGGATATGGGATTAAAAATATCAACTGTAAAAAATACAAAAAATGGGGGCGTTTTAATAGGTTGCTCTTCTAAAGAGAATAATTCAAAATTAAAACAAATTGCTGTCGAAAAATTATCTAAAAATTTTTTAATCAAAGAAGTGAAAGGAATTAAGCCAAGGTTAAAAATCGTTGGTCTTTCTCAACACTATACTGCTGATGATCTTAATGAGCTAATGGAACACGTTATAGCTATCAACTCGAATTCTTATAATTTAAATGCTGAGTGCTCGGTTATAAAAGTGTGGCCAACTAAGAAGAAACCTAGTGTTTTTCAAGCGATTCTCCAAGTTGATAAAGAAACTTACAACTATCTGATTTCTTGCGGCAGTATTTTTGTAGACTACGACTACTGCGCGGTGTATGACGCAATAAACGTTGATCGTTGCTTTAACTGCAATGCTTTTGGGCATTCCTCCAGAATTTGTAAAAACACTTTAGCTTGTCCCAGGTGCAGTGAAAATCATAGAGTTGCCGATTGCAAAAGCGATGTTCTAAAATGTTCTAATTGTTCTGGAAAGGCTGGAACAAACATCACTAATCATGCGGCATGGGATCTCTCGTGTCCCACTTTTATTGCACAGCAAAAAAAAATAGTTCATAACATCTTGTCGCAATAGCAACTATCTGACTACAATTCTCTGCCCGATCATTGCAATTCAAGTGCATCTTCGTCACTTCGCAGCAGCAAAAGCAATTCCATATGTGTCTACTATCAGAACGTTAGAAGTCTAAATTCTAAATGTTTACTACTCTATAATAATATTTTAACATCAAATTACGACTTAGTATGCCTGACTGAGACTTGGCTTAATAATACCGTACACAATTCTGAATTCTGCGACGATTCATTTTTGGTTTTCAGACAAGATCGTTCTTTTGACACCGTAGGCAGGTCTCGCGGTGGGGGCGTTCTTATTGCCGTCAGAAGCACGTTCCAAGCTGTTTCGATAGAAATTCCACAAAAAGACTTAGATAAAATTCCTTTAGTTGACATTGTCGGCATTAATGTTCATTTAAACCATAGATCACTTTTAGTTTTTTGTATTTATATTCCTCCTTCTTTAGGAGAGGACTATTACAATACCTTGTTTGACATCTTGGAATCAGTCATAAGTAAATTTAAGAAGACACCAGAAGTTCTTATTATGGGGTACTTCAACATTCCTAGATTTATCAATCTTAAGTCTGATGTAAATCAGGCGTGTTTGTCAACAAGAAGCTTATTGAACTTTTTAAGTTTTCTATCGTACGTTCAATGTAACAAAATTCTCAATAACTCAGATAAGCTTTTAGACCTGGTTGTCTCAAATAGACCGTTTGACGTCTACAGGTCAGATTTTATTCTTGTAGATGAAGACGTTCATCATCCGGCTTTAACTTTTGACTTCAGCACTAAAACCATCAACAAGAAACACTTCCAACCTAAAGCAACAGCCGCCTTTAATTTTAAGAAAGCTAACATGTCAACTTTGAATGAAGCGTTACTTACTATCAATTGGACTTTCCTTGACAATTGTCTAAACATTGACGCAGCTTGTGAGTATTTTTATAACACACTTGAAAAGACTTTTGTCTCTCACGTGCCTGTCTCCCATTCAGCCCAGTTTCAGCGTTACCCGCTATGGTTTTCATCTAAAATTATTACGTTAATTAAGGCAAAGTACAAGGCTTTCTGCAAGTACAAGAAACATCGCCGGCAAACAGACTATTCTAAATTTACTTCGTTGAGGTCAAAGGTGAAAAAAGAAATCCATCTTAATTTTGCAAAATTTTTAGCAGATTCTCAAGATAAGATATGTCAAAACCCTACCAACTTTTGGAAGTATATTAAGCTGCGACGACATGCGTCAGGTGTCCCACGCAACATGCGGTATAATAACAAAACGATTTCTGACTGTCAAGAGATTGCACATAAATTTGGTGAGTCCTTTGTCGCAAACTTTTCAACCTCCAACAGAATTTCTTTAAATGAAGCAGAATCCACATCATCAAAAAATTTTATGTTTAAGATTTTTGATGAAGTAACTGTTCAGGAAAAGCTTCTTAAACTAAGTTCTAAAAACACTGCAGGACCTGATCTTCTACCTTCTTTTCTATTAAAAACTTGTGCTCATGCTTTTGCTATCCCCTTATGTAAAATTTATAATCTTTGCATAAAACTGAATTCATATCCAAAAATTTGGAAAGTTGCCAAAGTATTTCCATGTTTTAAATCTGGAGACCGTGATCTTTTCCTTAACTACCGGCCAATTTCAATTATAAATAATGCGGCAAAAGTTTTTGAGTTTGTAATGCACGAGCAGCTAGAATTTGAACTGCGAAGTCAACTGTCTGACAGCCAGCATGGTTTTGTTTCAGGTCGCTCTACAGTGACAAACTTGTTTGTTCTAGCTCAACATTTATGTACGCAGTTAGACAGTGGTTTGCAGGTGGACGTTATATATACAGATATGGCTAAAGCATTCGATCGCTTGGATCATGATCTCTTGTGCTCTAAATTGCTTCAATCCGGTCTTAATGTCAATGTAGTAAAGCTTTTTGCAGATTATCTGACCGACCGCTCTTTTTTTGTCGAATGCTTTGGATATCATTCTTCTAATTTTAATATAAGCTCAGGCGTTCCTCAGGGATCTGTGCTGGGGCCCTTATTTTTTAACGTTTACATCAACGATTTAATAGCTAAATTGCCATGCTCTGCATTGTTGTATGCTGATGATCTGAAGATATATTTACCTGTCAAATCGATTGATGATTGTCTGCTTCTTCAAAAATCTTTAGACGTAGTTAATAATTGGTGTCTTCATAATAAGTTAGCTCTTAATGTCGGGAAATGCTTTATTATGTCTTTTTCTAGAAAAAATGCTACAAACAACTTTGACTATAGCGTGAACTTTCAAACACTAAAAAGAGTTAAAATGATTAAGGACTTGGGGGTTACGTTTGATGACAAACTGACGTTCGTTACACACGTTAACAATGTAATTTCAAACTCATACAAGCTACTTGGTTTTGTTCTACGCAACTCTCGTGAGCTTCATAATCAGCTTGCGATTAAGCTTAGATACTTTGCCTTGGTGCGTTCCAAGATAGAATATGCCGCTGTAATCTGGAAACCTTTTTATCAAATACACATTAATGCTCTTGAAAACGTGCAGCGACGCTTCTTAAAATATCTGTTTTATCGTAGCAAAGGAGTTTATCCTTCTAGAGGAATTCCCCAGAGGCAGCTACTGCTCGAATTTGAATTTCTAAGCTTTGAAGATCGCACTAAATTAGCGTACTTAAAAATGTTTTACAAAGTTGTAAACTCTACAATTAAATGTCCTAAAACTTTGGAAATGCTGCGGTTTCACTGCCCTAGACTTTGTGCTAGAACCGTTGCTGTCTTGTATCTGGATAAAGCAAAAACTAATATCCTGCACTTTTCGCCTTTGCACAAAATGGGCCGCTTAGTAAATTCGGCAAGTTTCGATTTTTATGCCGATTCGTTTAGGTCTATAAGGAAAATAGACTTGAGTGCTTTGTCCTTTTAGGCACCTAATTTCTTCTTTTATTTCATGCGTTTTCAAAATTTTTTCTTGTTTTCTGTTTTCCTTTTGCTCGATTTTCTTTCAACTCTCTTTAATTGGGGATTATTTCCTGTTGAGAGTTTGGAAGGAGGGGTTTAGTGGGTATACCATTAGGAATAGGTGAGTCCCACACTCTCTTCTGGCGTATTCCAACTTGCCGTAATCCATAAAGGATTCCCCTCCTTGTAAAAAAAAAAAAAAAAAAAAAAAAAAAGCCATGAAAGCAGTATACTGTGCACTGGTGAGAGCCAAACTGGAATATGCCTCAGTTGTCTGGAATCCAATATTTGATGTTCATAGCTACAAAATTGAAAGGATTCAAAATAAATTCATAAAATTTTTAATCTGGAAGCTGGATGGAGCATATCCGGAATTAGGCTCTGACTATGTTGCATTGAGAAAAAGATTAGGTTTGTTTACTTTAAAAGACAGACGTCTATGTGCTACTGCTATGCTACTGAATCGTATTGTTAATGGTCATGTGGACTGCATTGATTTATTGGAATCTATCAAGTTTGTTGCCTCCTCTAGCAGACCTGGTAGACCTTTTTATTTACCTTCAGTGAGGACAAATTTTGCTAAAACGTCACCTGTTTACAGACTATTGTCCTCTGGTAATACTTTATATGAGTTAGACAATACATTTGATATTTCACAATCTAGATCTGCCAGAGCAATACTGAATATTATCTCTAATAATTAAGCTCTTTGTAAATAAACATATTGCTACCGTTCATCCATTTTTATAATGTATTTCTGTAACTGAACTCTGTCATTGGCTTTTAGCTGTTGAGTTCATTATTTGAATAAATAAATACATAAATAAAAAAAAATCATTCCAAAGCATTTAAATAATCTTTTCAAGCACTTTTAAGTAATTCATTTGTACTTTTGAAATTTTTTAAACGTATTATTAAATTTTAAAAATTAAATATTAAAAGTTTAATGAAATTTCTTAACACTTATTAAAAAATGTTTAAAAAAATTTGAAAAACTTTTAAAACTAATTAAAAATATAAATTAAACCTTAAAAAATTATTAAAATTGCTTGAAACTTTTTTAAAGACGTTTAAATATTTTTAAATTGATAATTATTAAAAATAATTCAAATCTTGTGTTAAAAAATTTTTAAATCATTCTAAAGCATTTAAATATTCTTTTCAAGCACTTTTAAGTGATTTATTTGAACTTTTAAAATTTTTTGAAAGTAGAATTGAATTTTAAAAATTAAATATAAAAAGTTTAATAAAATTTTTTAAAACTTCTTAAAAAATTTTTTAAAACTTCTTAAAAAATTTTTAAAAAAATTTGAAAAGTTTTTAAAATTTAATAAAAGGATAAATTAAACCTTAAAAAATTAATAAAAATGCTTAAAACTTTTTTTAAAGACGTTTAAATATTTTTAAATTGATAATTATTAAAAATAATTCAAATCTTGTGTTAAAAATTTTTTAAATTATTCCAAAGCATTTAAATAATCTTTTCAAGCATTTTTAAGTAATTCATTTGTACTTTTAAAATTTTTTAAACAAATTATTAAATTTTAAAAATTAAATATAAATAGTTTAATACAATTTTTTTAAACTTATTAAAAATTCTTTAAAAAAATTTAAATACCTTTTAAAACTTCTTAAAATTATAAATTAAACCTTAAAAAATTATTAAAAATGCTTAAAACTATTTTTAAAGACGTTTAAATATTTTTAAATTGATAATTATTAAAAATAATTCAAATCTTGTGTTAAAAAATTTTTAAATCATTCCAAAGCATTTAAATAATCTTTTCAAGCACTTTTAAGTAATTTATTTAAACTTTTAAAATTTTTTGAACGTATTATTGAATTTTAAAATGTAAATAAAAAAGTTTAATAAAAATTTTTAAAGGTTATTGAAAAATTCTTTAAAAAATTTAAAATGCTTTTAAAATTTATTAAAAATATAAATTAAACCTTAAAAAAGTATTAAAAATCCTTAAAACTATTTTTAAAGACGTTTAAATATTTTTAAATTGATAATTATTGAAAATAATTCAAATTTTGTGTTGAAAATTTTTTAAATCATTCCAAAGCATTTAAATAATCTTTTCAAGCACTTTTAAGTAATTTATTTGAACTTTAAAAATTTTTTGAACGTAAAATTGAATTTTAAAAATTAAATATAAAAAGTTTAATGAAATTTTTTAAAGCTTCTTAAAAAATGTTTAAAAAAATTTGAAAAGCGTCTAAAACTTAATAAAAGTATAAATTAAACCTTAAAAAATTAATAAAAATGCTTAAAACGTTTTTTAAAGACGTTTAAATATTTTTAAATTGATAATTATTTAAAATAATTCAAATCTTGTGTTAAAAATTTTTTAAATCATTCCAAAGCATTTAAATAATCTTTTCAAGCACTTTTAAGTAATTTATTTGTACTTTTAAAATTTTTTAAACGTATTATTAAATTTTATAAATTAAATATTAAAAGTTTAATGAAATTTCTAAACACTTATTAAAAAATTTTTAAAAAAATTTGAAAAGCTTTTAAAACTAATTAAAAATACAAATTAAACCTTAAAAAATTATTAAAAATGCTTAAAACTATTTTTAAAGACGTTTAAATATTCTTAAATTGAAAATTATTAAAAATAATTCAAATCTTGTGGTAAAAAATTTTTAAATTATTCCAAAGCATTTAAATAATCTTTTCAAGCACTTTTAAGTAATTCATTTGTACTTTTAAAATTTTTTAAACGTATTATTAAATTATAAAAATTAAATATTAAAAGTTTAATAAAATTTTTTAACACTTATTAAAAAAATTTTATAAAAATTTGAAAAGCTTTTAAAACTAATTAAAAATATAAATTAAACCTTAAAAAAGTATTAAAAATCCTTAAAACTATTTTTAAAGACGTTTAAATATTTTTAAATTAATAATTATTGAAAATAATTCAAATTTTGTGTTGAAAATTTTTTAAATCATTCCAAAGCATTTAAATAATCTTTTCAAGCACTTTTAGGTAATTTATTTGAACTTTTAAAATTTTTTAAACAAACTATTAAATTTTAAAAATTAAATATAAATAGTTTAAAAAAAATTTTTTAAAGTTATTAAAAATTTTTTAAAACAATTTAAAAAACTTTTAAAACTTATTAAGATTCTAAATTAAACCTTAAAAAATTATTAAAAATGCTTAAAACTATTTTGAAAGACGTTTAAATATTTTTAAATTGATAATTATTAAAAATAATTCAAATCTTGCGGTAAAAAATTTTTAAATCATTTCAAAGCATTTAAATAATCTTTTCAAGCACTTTTAAGTAATTTATTTGAACTTTTAAAATTTGTTGAACGTATTATTGAATTTTAAAAATAAAATATAAAAAGTTTAATGAAATTTTTTAAAACTTATTAAAAGATGTTTAAAAAAATTTGAAAAACTTTTAAAACTAATTAAAAATATAAATTAAACCTTGAAAAATTATTAAAATTGCTTGAAACTTTTTTAAAGACGTTTAAATATTTTTAAATTGATAATTATTAAAAATAATTCAAATCTTGTGTTAAAAAATTTTTAAATCATTCCAAAGCATTTAAATAATCTTTTCAAGCACTTTTAAGTGATTTATTTGAACTTTTAAAATTTTTTGAACGTAGAATTGAGTTTTAAAAATTAAATATAAAAAGTTTAATGAAATTTTTTAAAACTTCTTAAAAAATGTTTAAAAAAATTTGGAAAGTTTTTAAAACTTAATAAAAGGATAAATTAAACCTTAAAAAATTAATAAAAATGCTTAAAACTTTTTTTAAAGACGTTTAAATATTTTTAAATTGATAATTATTAAAAATAATTCAAATCTTGTGTTAAAAAATTTTTAAATCATTCCAAAGCATTTAAATAATCTTTTCAAGCACTTTTAAGTAATTTATTTAAACTTTTAAAATTTTTTGAACGTATTATTGAATTTTAAAATGTAAATAAAAAAGTTTAATGAAAATTTTTAAAAGTTATTGAAAAATTTTTAAAAAAATTCAAAATGCTTTTAAAATTTATTAAAAATATAAATTAAACCTTAAAAAAGTATTAAAAATTCTTAAAACTATTTTTAAAGACGTTTAAACATTTTTAAATTGATAATTATTGAAAATAATTCAAATTTTGTGTTGAAAATTTTTTAAATCATTCCAAAACATTTAAATAATCTTTTCAAGCACTTTTAAGTGATTTATTTAAACTTTTAAAATTTTTTGAACGTAAAACTGAATTTTAAAAATTAAATATAAAAAGTTTAATGAAATTTTTTAAAACTTCTTAAAAATTTTTTAAAAAAATTTGAAAAGCTTTTGAAACTAATTAAAAATACAAATTGAACCTTAAAAAATTATTAAAACTGCTTGAAACTTTTTTTAAAGACGTTTAAATATTTTTAAATTGATAATTATTGAAAATAATTCAAATTTTGTGTTGAAAATTTTTTAAATTATTCCAAAGCATTTAAATAATCTTTTCAAGCACTTTTAAGTAATTTATTTGAACTTTAAAAATTTTTTGAACGTAAAATTGAATTTTAAAAATTAAATATTAAAAGTTTAATGAAATTTTTTAAAACTTCTTAAAAAATGTTTAAAAAAATTTGAAAAGCTTTTAAAACTTAATAAAAGTATAAATTAAACCTTAAAAAATTAATAAAAATGCTTAAAACGTTTTTTAAAGACGTTTAAATATTTTTAAATTGATAATTATTAAAAATAATTCAAATCTTGTGTTAAAAATTTTTTAAATCACTCCAAAGCATTTAAATAATCTTTTCAAGCACTTTTAAGTAATTTATTTGTACTTTTAAAATTTTTTAAACGTATTATTAAATTTTATAAATTAAATATTAAAAGTTTAATGAAATTTCTTAACACTTATTAAAAAATTTTTAAAAAAATTTGAAAAGCTTTTAAAACTAGTTAAAAATATAAATTAAACCTTAAAAAATTATTAAAATTGCTTGAAACTTTTTTAAAGACATTTAAATATTTTTAAATTGATAATTATTAAAAATAATTCTAATCTTGTGTTAAAAAATTTTTAAATTATTTCAAAGCATTTAAATAATCTTTTCAAGCACTTTTAAGTGATTTATTTAAACTTCTAAAATTTTTTGAACGTAGAATTGAATTTTAAAAATTAAATATAAAAAGTTTAATGAAAATTTTTTAAAACTTCTTAAAAAATGTTTAAAAAAATTTGAAAAGCTTTTAAAACTTAATAAAAGGATAAATTAAACCTTAAAAAATTAATAAAAATGCTTAAAACTTTTTTTAAAGACGTTTAAATATTTTTAAATTGATAATTATTAAAAATAATTCAAATCTTGTGTTAAAATTTTTTTAAATTATTCCAAAGCATTTAAATAATCTTTTCAAGCACTTTTAAGTAATTCATTTGTACTTTTAAAATTTTTTAAACAAATTATTAAACTTTAAAAATTAAATATAAATAGTTTAATAAAATTTTTTTAAACTTATTAAAAATTTTTTAAAAAAATTTAAAAACTTTTTAAAACTTCTTAAAATTATAAATTAAACCTTAAAAAATTATTAAAAATGCTTAAAACTATTTTTAAAGACGTTTAAATATTTTTAAATTGATAATTATTAAAAATAATTCAAATCTTGTGTTAAAAAATTTTTAAATCATTCCAAAGCATTTAAATAATCTTTTCAAGCACTTTTAAGTAATTTATTTAAACTTTTAAAATTTTTTGAACGTATTATTGAATTTTAAAATGTAAATAAAAAAGTTTAATGAAAATTTTTAAAAGTTATTGAAAAATTCTTAAAAAAATTTAAAATGCTTTTAAAATTTATTAAAAATATAAATTAAACCTTAAAAAAGTATTAAAAATTCTTAAAACTATTTTTAAAGACGTTTAAATATTTTTAAATTGATAATTATTGAAAATAATTCAAATTTTGTGTTGAAAATTTTTTAAATAATTCCAAAGCATTTAAATAATTTTTTCAAGCACTTTTAAGTGATTTATTTGAACTTTTAAAATTTTTTGAACGTAGAATTGAATTTTAAAAATTAAATATAAAAAGTTTAATGAAATTTTTTAAAACTTCTTGAAAAATGTTTAAAAAAATTTGAAAAGCTTTTAAAACTTAATAAAAGGATAAATTAAACCTTGAAAAATTAATAAAAATGCTTAAAACTTTTTTTAAAGACGTTTAAATATTTTTAAATTGATAATTATTAAAAATAATTCAAATCTTGTGTTAAAAATTTTTTAAATTATTCCAAAGCATTTAAATAATCTTTTCAAGCACTTTTAAGTAATTCATTTGTACTTTTAAAATTTTTTAAACAAATTATTAAATTTTAAAAATTAAATATAAATAGTTTAATAAAAATTTTTTAAACTTATTAAAAATACTTTAAAAAAATTTAAAAACCTTTTAAAACTTCTTAAAATTATAAATTAAACCTTACAAAATTATTAAAAATGCTTAAAACTATTTTTAAAGACGTTTAAATATTTTTAAACTGATAATTATTATAATTAATTCAAATCTTGTGTTAAAAAATTTTTAAATCATTCCAAAGCATTTAAATAATCTTTTCAAGCACTTTTAATTAATTTATTTAAACTTTTAAAATTTTTTGAACGTAATATTGAATTTTAAAAATTAAATATAAAAAGTTCAATGAAAATTTTTAAAAGTTATTGAAAAATTCTTAAAAAAATTGAAAATGTTTTTAAAATTTATTAAAAATATAAATTAAACCTTAAAAAAGTATTAAAAATCCTTGAAACTATTTTTAAAGACGTTTAAATATTTTTCAATTGTTAATTATTGAAAATAATTCAAATTTTGTGTTGAAAATTTTTTAAATCATTCCAAAGCATTTAAATAATCTTTTCAAGCACTTTTAAGTAATTTATTTAAACTTTTAAAATTTTTTGAACGTAAAATTGAATTTTAAAAATTAAATATAAAAAGTTTAATGAAATTTCTTAAAACTTCTTGAAAAATGTTTAAAAAAATTTGAAAAGCTTTTAAAACTTAATAAAAGGATAAATTGAACCTTGAAAAATTAAAAAAAATGCTTAAAACTTTTTTTAAAGACGTTTAAATATTTTTAAATTGATAATTATTAAAAATAATTCAAATCTTGTGTTAAAAATTTTTTAAATTATTCCAAAGCATTTAAATAATCTTTTCAAGCACTTTTAAGTAATTCATTTGTACTTTTAAAATAAAAAATTTTTAAATAATTTGTTTAAAAAAAACAAATTATTAAATTTTAAAAATTAAATATAAATAGTTTAATAAAAATTTTTTTAAACTTATTAAAAATTTTTTAAAAAAATTTAAAAACTTTTTAAAACTTTTTAAAATTATAAATTAAACCTTAAAAAATTATTAAAAATGCTCAAAACTATTTTTAAAGACGTTTAAATATTTTTAAATTGATAATTATTAAAAATAATTCAAATCTTGTGTTAAAAAATTTTTAAATCATTCCAAAGCATTTAAATAATCTTTTCAAGCACTTTTAAGTAATTTATTTAAACTTTTAAAATTTTTTGAACGTATTATTGAATTTTAAAATGTAAATAAAAAAGTTTAATGAAAATTTTTAAAAGTTATTGAAAAATTCTTAAAAAAATTTAAAATGCTTTTAAAATTTATTAAAAATATAAATTAAACCTTAAAAAAGTATTAAAAATTCTTAAAACTATTTTTAAAGACGTTTAATTATTTTTAAATTGATAATTATTGAAAATAATTCAAATTTTGTGTTGAAAATTTTTTAAATCATTCCAAAGCATTTAAATAATCTTTTCAAGCACTTTTAAGTGATTTATTTGAACTTTTAAAATTTTTTGAACGTAGAATTGAATTTTAAAAATTAAATATAAAAAGTTTAATAAAATTTCTTAAAACTTCTTGAAAAATGTTTAAAAAAATTTGAAAAGCTTTTAAAACTTAATAAAAGGATAAATTAAACCTTGAAAAATTAATAAAAATGCTTAAAACTTTTTTTAAAGACGTTTAAATATTTTTAAATTGATAATTATTAAAAATAATTCAAATCTTGTGTTAAAAATTTTTTAAATTATTCCAAAGCATTTAAATAATCTTTTCAAGCACTTTTAAGTAATTCATTTGTACTTTTAAAATTTTTTAAACAAATTATTAAATTTTAAAAATTAAATATAAATAGTTTAATAAAAATTTTTTAAACTTATTAAAAATGTTTTAAAAAAATTTAAAAACCTTTTAAAACTTTTTAAAATTATAAATTAAACCTTACAAAATTATTAAAAGTGCTTAAAACTATTTTTAAAGACGTTTAAATATTTTTAAACTGATAATTATTATAATTAATTCAAATCTTGTGTTAAAAAATTTTTAAATCATTCCAAAGCATTTAAATAATTTTTTCAAGCACTTTTAATTAATTTATTTGAACTTTTAAAATTTTTTGAACGTAATATTGAATTTTAAAAATTAAATATAAAAAGTTCAATGAAAATTTTTAAAAGTTATTGAAAAATTCTTAAAAAAATTGAAAATGTTTTTAAAATTTATTAAAAATATAAATTAAACCTTAAAAAAGTATTAAAAATCCTTGAAACTATTTTTAAAGACGTTTAAATATTTTTTAATTGTTAATTATTGAAAATAATTCAAATTTTGTGTTGAAAATTTTTTAAATCATTCCAAAGCATTTAAATAATCTTTTCAAGCACTTTTAAGTAATTTATTTAAACTTTTAAAATTTTTTGAACGTAAAATTGAATTTTAAAAATTAAATATAAAAAGTTTAATGAAATTTCTTAAAACTTCTTGAAAAATGTTTAAAAAAATTTGAAAAGCTTTTAAAACTTAATAAAAGTATAAATTAAACCTTAAAAAATTAATAAAAATGCTTAAAACTTTTTTTAAAGACGTTTAACTATTTTTAAATTGATAATTATTAAAAATAATTCAAATCTTGTGTTAAAAATTTTTTAAATCATTCCAAAGCATTTAAATACTCTTTTCAAGCACTTTTAAGTAATTCATTTGTACTTTTAAAATTTTTTAAACTTATTAAAAATTCTTTAAAAATTAAATATAAACAGTTTAATAAAATTTTTTTAAACTTATTAAAAATTCTTTAAAAAAATTTAAAAACCTTTTTAAACATCTTGAAATTATAAATTAAACCTTAAAAAATTATTAAAAATGCTTAAAACTATTTTTAAAGACGTTTAAATATTTTTAAATTGAAAATTATTTAAAATAATTCAAATCTTGTGTTAAAATTTTTTTAAATCATTCCAAAGCATTTAAATAATCTTTTCAAGCACTTTTAAGTAATTTATTTAAACTTTTAAAATTTTTTGAACGTATTATTGAATTTTAAAATGTAAATAAAAAAGTTTAATGAAAATTTTTAAAAGTTATTGAAAAATTCTTAAAAAAATTTAAAATGCTCTTAAAATTTATTAAAAATATAAATTAAACCTTAAAAAAGTATTAAAAATCCTTAAAACTATTTTTAAAGACGTTTAAAATTTTTAAATTGATAATTATTAAAAATAATTCAAATCTTGTGTTAAAAAATTTTTAAATCATTCCAAAGCATTTAAATAATCTTTTCAAGCACTTTTAAGTAATTCATTTGTACTTTTAAAATTTTTTAAACAAATTATTAAATTTTAAAAATTAAATATAAATAGTTTAATAAAAATTTTTTTAAACTTATTAAAAATTTTTTAAAAAAATTTAAAAACCTTTTAAAACTTCTTAAAATTATAAATTAAACCTTAAAAAATTATTAAAAATGCTTAAAACTATTTTTAAAGACGTTTAAATATTTTTAAATTGATAATTATTAAAATTAATTCAAATCTTGTGTTAAAATTTTTTTAAATCATTCCAAAGCATTTAAATAATCTTTTCAAGCACTTTTAAGTAATTCATTTGTACTTTTAAAATTTTTTGAACGTATTATTGAATTTTAAAATGTAAATAAAAAAGTTTAATGAAAATTTTTAAAAGTTATTGAAAAATTCTTAAAAAAATTTAAAATGCTTTTAAAATTTATTAAAAATATAAATTAAACCTTAAAAAAGTATTAAAAATTCTTAAAACTATTTTTAAAGACGTTTAATTATTTTTAAATTGATAATTATTGAAAATAATTCAAATTTGGTGTTGAAAATTTTTTAAATCATTCCAAAGCATTTAAATAATCTTTTCAAGCACTTTTAAGTGATTTATTTAAACTTTTAAAATTTTTTGAATGTAGAATTGAATTTTAAAAATTAAATATAAAAAGTTTAATAAAATTTCTTAAAACTTCTTGAAAAATGTTTAAAAAAATTTGAAAAGCTTTTAAAACTTAATAAAAGGATAAATTAAACCTTGAAAAATTAATAAAAATGCTTAAAACTTTTTTTAAAGACGTTTAAATATTTTTAAATTGATAATTATTAAAAATAATTCAAATCTTGTGTTAAAAATTTTTTAAATTATTCCAAAGCATTTAAATAATCTTTTCAAGCACTTTTAAGTAATTCATTTGTACTTTTAAAATTTTTTAAACAAATTATTAAATTTTAAAAATTAAATATAAATAGTTTAATAAAAATTTTTTAAACTTATTAAAAATGTTTTAAAAAAATTTAAAAACCTTTTAAAACTTCTTAAAATTATAAATTAAACCTTACAAAATTATTAAAAATGCTTAAAACTATTTTTAAAGACGTTTAAATATTTTTAAACTGATAATTATTATAATTAATTCAAATCTTGTGTTAAAAAATTTTTAAATCATTCCAAAGCATTTAAATAATTTTTTCAAGCACTTTTAATTAATTTATTTGAACTTTTAAAATTTTTTGAACGTAATATTGAATTTTAAAAATTAAATATAAAAAGTTCAATGAAAATTTTTAAAAGTTATTGAAAAATTCTTAAAAAAATTGAAAATGTTTTTAAAATTTATTAAAAATATAAATTAAACCTTAAAAAAACATTAAAAATCCTTGAAACTATTTTTAAAGACGTTTAAATATTTTTTAATTGTTAATTATTGAAAATAATTCAAATTTTGTGTTGAAAATTTTTTAAATCATTCCAAAGCATTTAAATAATCTTTTCAAGCACTTTTAAGTAATTTATTTAAACTTTTAAAATTTTTTGAACGTAAAATTGAATTTTAAAAATTAAATATAAAAAGTTTAATGAAATTTTTTAAAACTTCTTGAAAAATGTTTAAAAAAATTTGAAAAGCTTTTAAAACTTAACAAAAGTATAAATTAAACCTTAAAAAATTAATAAAAATGCTTAAAACTTTTTTTAAAGACGTTTAACTATTTTTAAATTGATAATTATTAAAAATAATTCAAATCTTGTGTTAAAAATTTTTTAAATCATTCCAAAGCATTTAAATACTCTTTTCAAGCACTTTTAAGTAATTCATTTGTACTTTTAAAATTTTTTAAACAAATTATTATTAAGTTTTAAAAATTAAATATAAACAGTTTAATAAAATTTTTTTAAACTTATTAAAAATTTTTTAAAAAAATTTAAAAACCTTTTTAAACTTCTTGAAATTATAAATTAAACCTTAAAAAATTATTAAAAATGCTTAAAACTATTTTTAAAGACGTTTAAATATTTTTAAATTGAAAATTATTTAAAATAATTCAAATCTTGTGTTAAAATTTTTTTAAATCATTCCAAAGCATTTAAATAATCTTTTCAAGCACTTTTAAGTAATTTATTTAAACTTTTAAAATTTTTTGAACGTATTATTGAATTTTAAAATGTAAATAAAAAAGTTTAATGAAAATTTTTAAAAGTTATTGAAAAATTCTTAAAAAAATTTAAAAAGCTTTTAAAATTTATTAAAAATATAAATTAAACCTTAAAAAAGTATTAAAAATCCTTAAAACTATTTTTAAAGACGTTTAAAATTTTTAAATTGATAATTATTAAAAATAATTCAAATCTTGTGTTAAAAAATTTTTAAATCATTCCAAAGCATTTAAATAATCTTTTCAAGCGCTTTTAAATGATTTATTTTAACTTTTAAAATTTTTTGAACGTAGAATTGAATTTTAAAAATTAAATATAAAAAGTTTAATGAAATTTCTTAAAACTTCTTGAAAAATGTTTAAAAAAATTTGAAAAGCTTTTAAAACTTAATAAAAGGATAAATTAAACCTTGAAAAATTAATAAAAATGCTTAAAACTTTTTTTAAAGACGTTTAAATATTTTTAAATTGATAATTATTAAAAATAATTCAAATCTTGTGTTAAAAATTTTTTAAATTATTCCAAAGCATTTAAATAATCTTTTCAAGCACTTTTAAGTAATTCATTTGTACTTTTAAAATTTTTTAAACAAATTATTAAATTTTAAAAATTAAATATAAATAGTTTAATAAAAATTTTTTAAACTTGTTAAAAATGTTTTAAAAAAATTTAAAAACTTTTTAAAACTTCTTAAAATTATAAATTAAATCTTAAAAAATTATTAAAAATGCTTAAAACTATTTTTAAAGACGTTTAAATATTTTTAAATTGATAATTATTAAAAATAATTCAAATCTTGTGTTAAAAAATTTTTAAATTATTTCAAAGCATTTAAATAATCTTTTCAAGCACTTTTAAGTATATTATTTGTACTTTTAAAATTTTTTAAACGTATTATTAAATTTTAAAAATTAAATATTAAAAGTTTAATGAAATTTCTTAACACTTATTAAAAAATTTTAAAAAAAAATTGAAAAGCTTTTAAAACTAATTAAAAATACAAATTAAACCTTAAAAAATTATTAAAATTGCTTGAAACTTTTTTAAAGACTTTTAAATATTTTTAAATTGATAATTATTAAAAATAATGCAAATCTTGTGTTAAAAATTTTTTAAATCATTTCAAAGCATTTAAATAATCTTTTCAAGCACTTTTAAGTAATTCGTTTATACTTTTAAAATTTTTTAAACGTATTATTAAATTTTAAAAATTAAATATTAAAAGTTTAATGAAATTTCTTAACACTTATTAAAAAATTTTTAAAAAAATTTGAAAAGCTTTTAAAACTAATTAAAAATATAAATTAAACCTTAAAAAAGTATTAAAAACCCTTAAAACTATTTTTAAAGACGTTTAAATATTTTTAAATTGATAATTATTGAAAATAATTCAAATTTTGTGTTGAAAATTTTTTAAATCATTTCAAAGCATTTAAATAATCTTTTCAAGCACTTTTAAGTAATTTATTTAAACTTTTAAAATTTTTTGAACGTATTATTGAATTTTAAAAATTAAATATGAAAAGTTTAATGAAAATTTTTAAAAGTTATTAAAAAATTCTTAAAAAAATTTAAAATGCTTTTAAAATTTATTAAAAATCTAAATTAAACCTTAAAAAAGTATTAAAAATCTTTAAAACTATTTTTAAAGACGTTTAAATATTTTTAAATTGATAATTATTGAAAATAATTCAAATCTTGTGTTAAAAAAATTTTTAAATTATTTCAAAGCATTTAAATAATCTTTTCAAGCCCTTTTAAGTAATTTATTTGAACTTTAAAAATTTTTGGAACGTAGAATTGAATTTTAAAAATTAAATATAAAAAGTTTAATGAAATTTTTTAAAACTTCTTAAAAAATGTTTAAAAAAATTTGAAAAGCTTTTAAAACTTAATAAAAGTATAAATTAAACCTTAAAAAATTAATAAAAATGCTTAAAACTTTTTTTAAAGACGTTTAAATATTTTTAAATTAATAATTATTAAAAATAATTCAAATCTTGTGTTAATAATTTTTTAAATCATTCCAAAGCATTTAAATAATCTTTTCAAGCACTTTTAAGTAATTTATTTGTACTTTTAAAATTTTTTAAACGTATTATTAAATTTTAAAAATTAAATATTAAAAGTTTAATGAAACCTCTTGACACTTATTAAAAATTTTTAAAAAAAAATTTGAAAAGCTTTTAAAACTATATAAAAATACAAATTAAACTTTAAAAAATTATTAAAATTGCTTGAAACTTTTTTTAAAGACGTTTAAATATTTTTAAATTGATAATTATTGAAAATAATTCAAATCTTAAGTTAAACATTTTTTAAATTATTCTAAAGCATTTAAATAATCTTTTTAAGCACTTTTAAGTAATTTATTTGAACTTTTAAAATTTTTTGAACGTATTATTGAATTTTAAAAATTAAATATAAAAAGTTTAATAAAATTTTTTAAAACTTATTAAAAAATGTTTAAAAAAATTTGAAAAGCTTTTAAAACTTAATAAAAGTATAAATTAAACCTTAAAAAATTAATAAAAATGCTTAAAACTTTTTTTAAAGACGTTTAAATATTTTTAAATTGATAATTATTAAAAATAATTCAAATCTTGAGTTTAAAATTTTTTAAATCATTTCAAAGCTTTTAAATAATCTTTTCAAGCACTTTCAAGTAATTTATTTGACTTTTAAAATTTTTTAAACGTATTATTAAATTTTAAAAATTAAATATTAAAAGTTTAATAAAATTTCTTAACACTTATTAAAAAATTTTTAAAAAAATTTGAAAAGCTTTTAAAACTAATTAAAAATACAAATTAAACCTTAAAAAATTATCAAAATTGCTTGAAACTTTTTTTAAAGACGTTTAAATATTTTTAAATTGATAATTATTAAAAATAATTCAAATCTTGTGTTAAAAATTTTTTAAATCATTTCAAAGCATTTAAATAATCTTTTCAAGCACTTTTAAGTAATTCATTTGTACTTTTAAAATTTTTTAAACGTATTATTAAATTATAAAAATTAAATATTAAAAGTTTAATGAAATTTCTATACACTTATTAAAAAATTTTAAAAAAATTTGAAAAGTTTTTAAAACTTATTAAAAATATAAATTAAACCTTAAAAAAGTATTAAAAATCCTTAAAACTATTTTTAAAGACGTTTAAATATTTTTAAATAGATAATTATTGAAAATAATTGAAATTTTGTGTTGAAAAATTTTTTAAATCATTCCAATGCATTTAAATAATCTTTTCAAGCACTTTTAAGTGATTTATTTAAACTTTTAAAATTTTTTGAACGTAAAATTGAATTTTAAAAATTAAATATAAAAAGTTTTATAAAATTTTTCAAAAATTCTTAAAAATAGTTTAAAAAAATTTGAAAAGCTTTTAAAACTTAATAAAAGTATAAATTAAACCTTAAAAAATTATCAAAAATGCTTAAAACTTTTTTTAAAGACGTTTAAATATTTTTAAATTGATATTTATTAAAAATAATTCAAATCTTGTGTTAAAAATTTTTTAAATCATTTCAAAGCATTTAAATAATCTTTTCAGGCACTTTTAAGTAATTCATTTGTACTTTTAAAATTTCTTAAACAAATTATTAAATTTTAAAAATTAAATATAAATAGATTAATAAAATTTTTTTAAACTGATTAAAAATTTTTTAAAACAATTTAAAAAACTTTTAAAACTTATTAAAATTATAAATTAAACCTTAAAAAATTAATAAAAATGCTTAAAACTTTTTTCAAAGACGTTTAAATATTTTTAAATTGATAATTATTAAAAATAATTCAAATCTTGTGTTAAAAAATTTTTAAATCATTCCAAAGCATTTAAATAATCTTTTCAAGCACTTTTAAGTAATTTATTTGAACTTTTAAAATTTTTTGAACGTAGAATTGAATTTTAAAAATTAAATATAAAAAGTTTAATGAAATTTTTTAAAACTTCTTAAAAAATGTTTAAAAAAATTTGAAAAACTTTTAAAACTTAATAAAAGTATAAATTAAACCTTAAAAAATTAATAAAAATGCTTAAAACTTTTTTCAAAGACGTTTAAATATTTTTAAATTGATAATTATTAAAAATAATTCAAATCTTGTGTTAACAATTTTTTAAATCATTCCAAAGCATTTAAATAATCTTTTCAAGCACTTTTAAGTAATTTATTTGTACTTTTAAAATTTTTTAAACGTATTATTAAATTTTAAAAATTAAATTTTAAAAGTTTAATGAAATTTCTTAACACTTATTAAAAAATTTTTAAAAAAATTTGAAAGCTTCTAAAACTATTTAAAAATACAAATTAAACCTTAAAAAATTATTAAAATTGCTTGAAACTTTTTTTAAAGACGTTTAAATATTTTTAAATTGATAATTATTAAAAATAAATCAAATCTTGTGTTAAAAATTTTTTAAATCATTCCAAAGCATTTAAATAATCTTTTCAAGCACTTTTAAGTAATTCATTTGTACTTTTAAAATTTTTTAAACGTATTATTAAATTTTAAAAATTAAATATTAAAAGTTTAATGAAATTTCTTAACACTTATTAAAAAATGTTTAAAAAAATGTGAAAAACTTTTAAAACTAATTAAAAATATAAATTAAACCTTAAAAAATTATTAAAATTGCTTGAAACTTTCTTAAAGACGTTTAAATATTTTTAAATTGATAATTATTAAAAATAATTCAAATCTTGTGTTAAAAATTTTTTAAATCATTCCAAAGCATTTAAATAATCTTTTCAAGCACTTTTAAGTAATTTATTTGTACTTTTAAAATTTTTTAAACGTATTATTAAATTTTAAAAATTAAATTTTAAAAGTTTAATAAAATTTCTTAACACTTATTAAAAAATTTTTAAAAAAATTTGAAAAGCTTAAAAAATTATTAAAATTGCTTGAAACTTTTTTTAAAGACGTTTAAATATTTTTAAATTGATAATTATTAAAAATAATTCAAATCTTGTGTTAAAAATTTTTAAATTATTCCAAAGCATTTAAATAATCTTTTCAAGCACTTTTAAAGGCATTGGCAACTTAAAAAACAACAATTTCTTAATTAATTAAGCTAAGTGCGTTAATACTAACGCCGAAAACCGCACTTTGATATCTGGTCGCTATCTCGAGATATAGTGCTAAGTACTTCTGCTTGTGACGTCATAAGTGCCGTTGCAGTTTCAACTTGTATATGGCTGCTAGTGCAATTGCAACGATTGTGCCGCTGTTGGTGCATTCTATTGCAGATAGTTACCTAAGACCACAAAGGCTAGTGTATCCTCATATAATGTATGAGCCTACAAGACAGAATTTTGAACAAAACGAAGAACAAGTGTACACAGTGTGCAAAAATGATGTTAGAAACGGAGTGTTATTGCTGTTGCGAGTCAGAGGCTTTTAATAACTTGAGGAGTAATAACGACTGCATTACTTTCCACGATTCATTCGATTTTCTTGTTTTAAACATGGATTCCTTAAAAACATCCAAATATCACATGTCACTTAGAGGGGATGCAATTAAACGCAAATTATTGGAAAATGAAAAGAACAGCGTATGGAGACATGTAGCATACACTCAGTTTATATACTGGGTGAATGCCTGGGTACCTCTGGGTAAACGAGAGCGGCGTGTAGTTCCATCTTGTGTTGTCACAAAAATAAGGAAAAAATATCCTGATCAAAATAATACTTACCGTGGATTTGTGGCAGGAGAAGGCAAAGATGCTGAATATTTTGACTAGAATAATAAAATTACACGTGTGTGATAAGTAAATTATAAGACCATAATAATTTGTATTTCATAATAAAATCATTTTTAAACACGGTGTATAAAAATATTATGTAAATAATCGATTAAAAAAATCACATTCACATAGTTGTTTGCTCCATACGTGAAAAATGCAATTCCTTGGTAACTTCAATAAGAGGACGCGGAATTGTTGCAATATTTTCTGAAATGTCTTTTTCCACTGCTTTAATTGATGAAATAACAATTTCGCCTGTAAGCACAGAAAATATGTTGTCCATTAAATTATGCCTCTATGATTTGTCAAAGTCTTGGCGAATAGATATGTAAATCCATTTCTTTTGTGATTTAGAAAAACGCTGGCCATCTCTTCTTGGCTTGCTATTTCTTGATTTAAATCGCATGCCATTATTGTGATCTAAAATTGCTAACAAAGTTCTGATAGTCATTCCTTGATACGTGTAATAAATCCTTTTTGGAGTATATTTTAGTCGTAGATTGTGATACGATTCCAAACCCCCTGTATGACAATACTGGTTGATTTGTTTTAGATGTTTCAGAACAGTTTTGTTCAAAACAATTTTCTGTAATTTGTGATAGTCCGGTGATTCTTTAGTGATCCATAAAGTACTATCGATTTTTTTTGTGATAGGGTCTCATGTTCACATTTATGTACATACTTGGAGGTACTATCATTTTGCCATTCATGTATATTAGCAAATTGATTTAAAACTGATTTATGCTTTTTTTCTAACACTTCTCTATTGGTTTTACACGTTTGCGCCGACCACCATAGATGATTTACCAAGCTAGATTTCCATGCATCTACGAACTTGGATTTTCCAGCAGCAGCTTTTAGCTTTTTTGAGACATTTTTGACCATGTGCCATACATCAAACTGGTGGTCAATATGTTTAAATTTTGTTCTCAATAAAAGGCGGGTACCACGATGTCTATCAGATAAAAATAAATTAAGATTAATTATTTGATCAAGACGTGAGAGAACTATATCTTTTTGTCAGGAAAATGATGATACGATAAACTCTTGTTGCGATGAGTATTATTAGAACACTTTACAACACAGCAGTTAGTCATTTTTTTCAGTTATTACCACAAACGAATCAACGAAAGCGATTGCAGACCAGCACGTAGCGGTAAATGCAATTCTTCACCTAGAGCATGTGACGTCACTTCTGACGTCACATGCTCTAACTTCAACAACGTGTAGCTCACTTATTCGACATCTGATCAAACTCCGATAAAGACCTAGCTACATAATATGAGCCATATCTTTACTTTATTCAATAATACATATGGGTAAAATAAGTTGCCAATGCCTTTAAGTAATTCATTTGTACTTTTAAAATTTTTTAAACGTATTATTAAATATTAAAAATTAAATATTAAAAGTTTAATGAAATTTCTTAACACTTGTTAAAAAATGTTTAAAAAAATTTGAAAAACTTTTAAAACTAATTAAAAATATAAATTAAACCTTAAAAAATTATTAAAATTGCTTGAAACTTTTTTAAAGACGTTAAAATATTTTTAAATTGATAATTATTAAAAATAATTCAAATCTTGTGTTAAAAAATTTTTAAATCATTCCAAAGCATTTGAATAATCTTTTTAAGCACTTTTAAGTAATTTATTTGAACTTTTAAAATTTTTTGAACGTAGAATTGAATTTTAAAAATTAAATATAAAAAGTTTAATGAAAATTTTTTAAAACTTCTTAAAAAATGTTTAAAAAAATTTGAAAAGCTTTTAAAACTTAATAAAAGGATAAATTAAACCTTAAAAAATTAATAAAAATGCTTAAAACTTTTTTTAAAGACGTTTAAATATTTTTAAATTGATAATTATTAAAAATAATTTAAATCTTGTGTTAAAAATTTTTTAAATTATTCCAAAGCATTTAAATAATATTTTCAAGCACTTTTAAGTAATTCATTTGTACTTTTAAAATTTTTTAAACAAATTATTAAATTTTAAAAATTAAATATAAAAAGTTTAATAAAATTTTTTTAAACTTATTAAAAATTTTTTAAAACAATTTAAAAAACTTTCGAAACATATTAAAATTATAAAAGAAACCTTAAAAAATTATTAAAAATGCTTAAAACTTTTTTTAAAGACGTTTAAATATTTTTAAATTGATAATTATTAAAAATAATTCAAATCTTGTGGTAAAAATTTTTTAAATTATTCTAAAGCATTTAAATAATCTTTTCAAGCACTTTTAAGTAATTTATTTAAATTTTTAAAATTTTTTGAACGTATTATTGATTTTTAAAATGTAAATAAAAAAGTTTAATGAAAATTTTTAAAAGTTCTTGAAAAATTCTTAAAAAAATTTAAAATGCTTTTAAAATTTATTAAAAATATAAATTAAACCTTAAAAAACTATTAAAAATCCTTAAAACTATTTTTAAAGACGTTTAAATATTTTTAAATTGATAATTATTGAAAATAATTCAAATTTTGTATTGAAATTTTTTTAAATCATTCCAAAGCATTTAAATAATCTCTTCAAGAACTTTTAAATGATTTATTTAAACTTTTAAAATTTTTTGAACGTAGAATTGAATTTTGAAAATTAAATATATAAAGTTTAATGAAATTTTTTAAAACTTCTTAAAAAATGTTTAAAAAAATTTGAAAAACTTTTAAAACTTTATAAAAGTATAAATTAAACCTTAAAAAATTAATAAAAATGCTTAAAACTTTTTTTAAAGACGTTTAAATATTTTTAAATTGATAATTATTAAAAATAATTCAAATCTTGTGTTAAAAATTTTTTAAATCATTCCAAAGCATTTAAATAATCTTTTCAATAACTTTTAAGTAATTCTTTTCTACTTTTAAAATTTTATAAACAAATTATTAAATTTGAAAAATTAAATATAAAAAGTTTAATAAAATTTTTTTTAAGTTATTAAAAATTTTTTAAAAAAATTTAAAAAGCTTTTAAAACTTTTTAAAATTATAAATTAAACCTCAAAAAATTATTAAAAATGCTTAAAACTTTTTTTAAAGACGTTTAAATATTTTTAAATTGATAATTATTAAAAATAATTCAAATCTTTTGTTAAAAATTTTTTAAATTATTCCAAAGCATTTAAATAGTTTTTTCAAGCACTTTTAAGTAATTCATTTGTACTTTTAAAATTTTTAAACAAATTATTAAATTTTAAAAATTAAATATAAATAGTTTAATAAATTTTTTTAAACTTATTAAAAATTTTTAAAAAAAATTTAAAAACTTTTTAAAACTTTTTAAAATTATAAATTAAACCTTGAAAAATTATTAAAAATGCTTAAAACTATTTTTAAAGACGTTTAAATATTTTTAAATTGATAATTATTAAAAATAATTCAAATCTTGTCTTAAAAAATTTTTAAATCTTTCCAAAGCATTTAAATAATCTTTTCAAGCACTATTAAGTAATTTATTTAAACTTTTAAAATTTTTTGAACGTATTATTGAATTTTAAAATGTAAATAAAAAAGTTTAATGAAATTTTTTAAAACATCTTAAAAAATGTTTAAAAAAATTTGAAAAACTTTTAAAACTTAATAAAAGTATAAATTAAACCTTAAAAAATTAATAAAAATGCTTAAAACTTTTTTTAAAGACGTTTAAATATTTTTAAATTGATAATTATTAAAAATAATTCAAATCTTGTGTAAAAATTTTTTTAAATCATTCCAAAGCATTTAAATAATCTTTTCAAGCACTTTTAAGTAATTCATTTGTACTTTTAAAATTTTTTAAACAAATTATTAAATTTTAAAAATTAAATATAAATAGTTTAATAAAATTTTTTTAAAGTTATTAAAAATTTTTTAAAAAAATTTAAAAAGCTTTTAAAACTTCTTAAAATTATAAATTAAACCTCAAAAAATTATTAAAAATGCTTAAAACTATTTTTAAAGACGTTTAAATATTTTTAAATTGATAATTATTAAAAATAATTCAAATCTTGTGTTAAAAAGTTTTTAAATCATTCCAAAGCATTTAAATAATCTTTTCAAGCACTTTTAAGTAAAATTACTTAAAAGTGCTTGAAAAGAATATTTAAATGAACTATTTAATTATTTAAATTTAATAATTTAAATGAATTTGAACTTTTAAAATTTTTTGAACGTATTATTGAATTTTAAAAATTAAATATAAAAAGTTTAATGAAAATTTTTAAAAGTTATTGAAAAATTCTTAATAAAATTTAAATTGCTTTTAAAATTTATTAAAAATATGAATTAAACCTTAAAAAAGTATTAAAAATCCTTAAAACTATTTTTAAAGACGTTTAAATATTTTTAAAATGATAATTATTGAAAATAATTCAAATTTTGTGTTAAAAAATTTTTAAATCATTCCAAAGCATTTAAATAATCTTTTCAAGCACTTTTAAGTAATTTATTTAAATTTTTAAAATTTTTTGAACGTATTATTGAATTTTAAAAATTAAATAAAAAAGTTTAATGAAAATTTTTAAAAGTTATTGAAAAATTCTTAAAAAAATTTAAAATGCTTTTAAAATTTATTAAAAATATAAATTAAACCTTAAAAAAGTATTAAAAATCCTTAAAACTATTTTTAAAGACGTTTAAATATTTTTAAATTGATAATTATTGAAAATAATCCAAATTTTGTGTTAAAAATTTTTTAAATCATTTCAAAGCATTTAAATAATCTTTTCAAGCACTTTTAAGTAATTCATTTGTACTTTTAAAATTTTTTAAACGTATTATTAAATTTTAAAAATCAAATATTAAAAGTTTAATGAAATTTCTTAACACTTATTAAAAAATTTTTAAAAAAATTTGAAAAGCTTTTAAAACTAATTAAAAATATAAATTAAACCTTAAAAAATTTTTAAAATAGCTTAAAACTTTTTTTAAAGACGTTTAAATATTTTTAAATTGATAATTATTAAAAATAATTCAAATCTTGTGTTACAAAATTTTTAAATCATTCCAAAGCATTTAAATAATCTTTTCAAGCACTTTTAAGTAATTTATTTAAACTTTTAAAATTTTTTGAACGTATTAATGAATTTTAAAAATTAAATAAAAAAGTTTAATGAAAATTTTTAAAAGATATTGAAAAATTCTTAAAAAAATTTAAAATGTTTTTAAAATTTATTAAAAATATAAATTAAACCTTAAAAAAGTATTAAAAATCCTTAAAACTATTTTTAAAGACGTTTAAATATTTTTAAATTGATAATTATTGAAAATAATCCAAATTTTGTGTTAAAAATTTTTTAAATCATTTCAAAGCATTTAAATAATCTTTTCAAGCACTTTTAAGTAATTCATTTGTACTTTTAAAATTTTTTAAACTTATTATTAAATTTTAAAAATCAAATATTAAAAGTTTAATAAAATTTCTTAACACTTATTAAAAAATTTTTAAAAAAATTTGAAAAGCTTTTAAAACTAATTAAAAATATAAATTAAACCTTAAAAAATTTTTAAAATAGCTTAAAACTTTTTTTAAAGACGTTTAAATATTTTTAAATTGATAATTATTAAAAATAATTCAAATCTTGTGTTAAAAAATTTTTAAATCATTCCAAAGCATTTAAATAATCTTTTCAAGCACTTTTAAGTAATTTATTTAAACTTTTGAAATTTTTTGAACGTATTATTGAATTTTAAAAATTAAATAAAAAAGTTTAATGAAAATTCTTAAAAGTTATTGAAAAATTCTTAAAAAAATTTAAAATGCTTTTAAAATTTATTAAAAATATAAATTAAACCTTAAAAAAGTATTAAAAATCCTTAAAACTATTTTTAAAGACGTTTAAATATTTTTAAATTGATAATTATTGAAAATAATCCAAATTTTGTGTTAAAAATTTTTTAAATCATTTCAAAGCATTTAAATAATCTTTTCAAGCACTTTTAAGTAATTTATTTGTACTTTTAAAATTTTTTAAACGTACTATTAAATTTTAAAAATCAAATATTAAAAGTTTAATGAAATTTCTTAACACTTATTAAAAATGTTTCAAAAAATTTGAAAAACTTTTAAAACTTAATAAAAGTATAAATTAAACCTTAAAAAATTAATAAAAATGCTTAAAATTTTTTTTAAAGACGTTTAAATATTTTGAAATTGATAATTATTAAAAATAATTCAAATCTTGTGTTAAAAATTTTTTAAATCATTCCAAAGCATTTAAATAATCTTTTCAAGCACTTTTAAGTAATTTATTTAAACTTTTAAAATTTTTTGAACGTATTATTGAATTTTAAAATGTAAATAAAAAAGTTTAATGAAATTTTTTAAAACTTCTTAAAAAATGTTTAAAAAAATTTGAAAAACTTTTGAAACTTAATAAAAGTATAAATTAAACCTTAAAAAATTAATAAAAATGCTTAAAACTTTTTTTAAAGACGTTTAAATATTTTTAAATTGATAATTATTAAAAATAATTCAAATCTTGTGTTAAAATTTTTTTAAATCATTCCAAAGCCATTAAATCATCTTTTCAAGCACTTTTAAGTAATTCATTTGTACTTTTAAAATTTTTTAAACAAATTATTAAATTTTAAAAATTAAATATAAATAGTTTAATAAAATTTTTTAAAAGTTATTAAAAATTTTTTAAAAAAATTTAAAAAGCTTATAAAACTTTTTAAAATTATAAATTAAACCTCAAAAAATTATTAAAAATGCTTAAAACTATTTTTAAAGACGTTTAAATATTTTTAAATTGATAATTATTAAAAATAATTCAAATCTTGTGTTAAAAAGTTTTTAAATCATTCCAAAGCATTTAAATAATCTTTTCAAGCACTTTTAAGTAAAATTACTTAAAAGTGCTTGAAAAGAATATTTAAATGAACTATTTAATTATTTAAATTTAATTATTTAAATGAATTTGAACTTTTAAAATTTTTTGAACGTATTATTGAATTTTAAAAATTAAATATAAAAAGTTTAATGAAAATTTTTAAAAGTTATTGAAAAATTCTTAATAAAATTTAAATTGCTTTTAAAATTTATTAAAAATATGAATTAAACCTTAAAAAAGTATTAAAAATCCTTAAAACTATTTTTAAAGACGTTTAAATATTTTTAAAATGATAATTATTGAAAATAATTCAAATTTTGTGTTAAAAAATTTTTAAATCATTCCAAAGCATTTAAATAATTTTTTCAAGCACTTTTAAGTAATTTATTTAAATTTTTAAAATTTTTTGAACGTATTATTGAATTTTAAAAATTAAATAAAAAAGTTTAATGAAAATTTTTAAAAGTTATTGAAAAATTCTTAAAAAAATTTAAAATGCTTTTAAAATTTATTAAAAATATAAATTAAACCTTAAAAAAGTATTAAAAATCCTTAAAACTATTTTTAAAGACGTTTAAATATTTTTAAATTGATAATTATTGAAAATAATCCAAATTTTGTGTTAAAAATTTTTTAAATTATTTCAAAGCATTTAAATAATCTTTTCAAGCACTTTTAAGTAATTCATTTGTACTTTTAAAATTTTTTAAACGTATTATTAAATTTTAAAAATCAAATATTAAAAGTTTAATGAAATTTCTTAACACTTATTAAAAAATTTTTAAAAAAATTTGAAAAGCTTTTAAAACTAATTAAAAATATAAATTAAACCTTAAAAAATTTTTAAAATAGCTTAAAACTTTTTTTAAAGACGTTTAAATATTTTTAAATTGATAATTATTAAAAATAATTCAAATCTTGTGTTACAAAATTTTTAAATCATTCCAAAGCATTTAAATAATCTTTTCAAGCACTTTTAAGTAATTTATTTAAACTTTTAAAATTTTTTGAACGTATTATTGAATTTTAAAAATTAAATAAAAAAGTTTAATGAAAATTTTTAAAAGTTATTGAAAAATTCTTAAAAAAATTTAAAATGCTTTTAAAATTTATTAAAAAAATAAATTAAACCTTAAAAAAGTATTAAAAATCCTTAAAACTATTTTTAAAGACGTTTAAATATTTTTAAATTGATAATTATTGAAAATAATCCAAATTTTGTGTTAAAAATTTTTTAAATCATTTCAAAGCATTTAAATAATCTTTTCAAGCACTTTTAAGTAATTCATTTGTACTTTTAAAATTTTTTAAACGTATTATTAAATTTTAAAAATCAAATATTAAAAGTTTAATGAAATTTCTTAACACTTATTAAAAAATTTTTAAAAAAATTTGAAAAGCTTTTAAAACTAATTAAAAATATAAATTAAACCTTAAAAAATTTTTAAAATAGCTTAAAACTTTTTTTAAAGACGTTTAAATATTTTTAAATTGATAATTATTAAAAATAATTCAAATCTTGTGTTAAAAAATTTTTAAATCATTCCAAAGCATTTAAATAATCTTTTCAAGCACTTTTAAGTAATTTATTTAAACTTTTGAAATTTTTTGAACGTATTATTGAATTTTAAAAATTAAATAAAAAAGTTTAATGAAAATTTTTAAAAGTTATTGAAAAATTCTTAAAAAAATTTAAAATGCTTTTAAAATTTATTAAAAATATAAATTAAACCTTAAAAAAGTATTAAAAATCCTTAAAACTATTTTTAAAGACGTTTAAATATTTTTAAATTGATAATTATTGAAAATAATCCAAATTTTGTGTTAAAAATTTTTTAAATCATTTCAAAGCATTTAAATAATCTTTTCAAGCACTTTTAAGTAATTCATTTGTACTTTTAAAATTTTTTAAACGTATTATTAAATTTTAAAAATCAAATATTAAAAGTTTAATGAAATTTCTTAACACTTATTAAAAAATGTTTCAAAAAATTTGAAAAACTTTTAAAACTTAATAAAAGTATAAATTAAACCTTAAAAAATTAATAAAAATGCTTAAAATTTTTTTTAAAGACGTTTAAATATTTTGAAATTGATAATTATTAAAAATAATTCAAATCTTGTGTTAAAAATTTTTTAAATCATTCCAAAGCATTTAAATAATCTTTTCAAGCACTTTTAAGTAATTTATTTAAACTTTTAAAATTTTTTGAACGTATTATTGAATTTTAAAATGTAAATAAAAAAGTTTAATGAAATTTTTTAAAACTTCTTAAAAAATGTTTAAAAAAATTTGAAAAACTTTTGAAACTTAATAAAAGTATAAATTAAACCTTAAAAAATTAATAAAAATGCTTAAAACTTTTTTTAAAGACGTTTAAATATTTTTAAATTGATAATTATTAAAAATAATTCAAATCTTGTGTTAAAATTTTTTTAAATCATTCCAAAGCATTTAAATAATCTTTTCAAGCACTTTTAAGTAATTTATTTGTACTTTTAAAATTTTTTAAACAAATTATTAAATTTAAAAAATTAAATATAAAAAGTTTAATAAAATTTTTTTAAAGTTATTAAAAATTTTTTAAAAAAATTTAAAAAGCTTTTAAAACTTCTTAAAATTATAAATTAAACCTCAAAAAATTATTAAAAATGCTTAAAACTATTTTTAAAGACGTTTAAATATTTTTAAATTGATAATTATTTAAAATAATTCAAATCTTGTGTTAAAAAATTTTTAAATCATTCCAAAGCATTTAAATAATCTTTTCAAGCACTTTTAAGTAATTTATTTAAACTTTTAAAATTTGTTGAACGTATTATTGAATTTTAAAAATTAAATATAAAAAGTTTAATAAAAATTTTTAAAAGTTATTGAAAAATTCTTAAAAAAATTTAAAATGTTTTTAAAATTTATTAAAAATATAAATTAAACTTTAAAAAAGTATTAAAAATCCTTAAAACTATTTTTAAAGACGTTTAAATATTTTTAAATTGATAATTATTGAAAATAATTCAAATTTTGTGTTAAAAATTTCATTTCAAAGCATTTAAATAATCTTTTCAAGCACTTTTAAGTAATTCATTTGTACTTTTAAAATTTTTTTAACGTATTATTAAATTTTAAAAATTAAATATTAAAAGTTTAATGAAATTTTTTAACACTTATTGAAAAGTTTTTAAAAAAATTTGAAAAGCTTTTAAAACTAATTGAAAATATAAATTAAACCTAAAAAAATTATTAAAATTGCTTGAAACTTTTTTTAAAGACGTTTAAATATTTTTAAATTGATAATTGTTAAAAATAATTCAAATCTTGTGTTAAAAAATTTTTAAATCATTCCAAAGCATTTAAATAATCTTTTCAAGTACTTTTAAGAAATTTATTTAAACTTTTAAAATTTTTTGAACGTATTATTGAATTTTAAAAATTAAATATAAAAAGTTTAATGAAATTTTTTAAAACTTCTTAAAAAATGTTTAAAAAAATTTGAAAAGCTTTTAAAACTTAATAAAGGTATAAATTGAACCTTAAAAAATTAATAAAAATGCTTAAAACTTTTTTTAAAGACGTTTAAATATTTTTAAATTGATAATTATTAAAAATTATTCAAATCTTTTGTTAAAATTTTTTTAAATTGTTTTAAAGCATTTAAATAATCTATTCAAGCACTTTTAAGTAATTCTTTTGTACTTTTAAAATTTTTTAAACAAATTATTAAATTTTTAAATTAAATATAAATAGTTTAATAAAAATTTTTTAAACTTATTAAAAATTTTTTAAAAAAATTTAAAAACCTTTTAAAACTTCTTAAAATTATAAATTAAACCATAAAAAATTATTAAAAATGCTTAAAACTATTTTTAAAGACGTTTAAATATTTTTAAATTGATAATTATTAAAAATAATTCAAATCTTGTGTTAAAAAATTTTTAAATTATTCCAAAGCATTCAAATAATCTTTTCAAGCACTTCTAAGTAATTTTTTTAAACTTTTAAAATTTTTTGAACTATTATTGAATTTTAAAATGTAAATAAAAAAGTTTAATGAAAATTTTTAAAAGTTATTGAAAAATTCTTAAAAAAAAATTTAAAAAGCTTTTAAAATTTATTAAAAATATAAATTAAACCTTAAAAAAGTATTAAAAATCCTTAAAACTATTTTTAAAGACGTTTAAATATTTTTAAATTGATAATTATTAAAAATAATTCAAATATTGTGTTAAAAAATTTTTAAATCATTCCAAAGCATTTAAATAATCTTTTCAAGCACTTTTAAGTAATTTATTTAAACTTTTAAAATTTTTTGAACGTATTATTGAATTTTAAAATGTAAATAAAAAAAGTTTAATGAAATTTTTTAAAACTTTTTAAAAAATGTTTAAAAAAATTTGAAAAATTTTTAAAACTTAATAAAAGTATAAATTAAACTTTAAAAAATTAATAAAAATGCTTAAAACTTTTTTTAAAGACGTTTAAATATTTTTAAATTGATAATTATTAAAAATAATTCAAATCTTGTGTTAAAATTTTTTTAAATTATTCCAAAGCATTTAAATAATCTTTTCAAGCACTTTTAAGTAATTCATTTGTACTTTTAAAATTTTTTAAACAAATTATTAAATTTTAAAAATTAAATATAAATAGTTTAATAAAATTTTTTTAAAATTATTAAAAATTTTTTAAAAAAATTTAAAAAGCTTTTAAAACTTCTTAAAATTATAAATTAAGCCTCAAAAAATTATTAAAAATGCTTAAAACTATTTTTAAAGACGTTTAAATATTTTTAAATTGATAATTATTAAAAATAATTCAAATCTTGTGTTAAAAAATTTTTAAATCATTCCAAAGCATTTAAATAATCTTTTCAAACACTTTTAAGTAATTTATTTGAACTTTTAAAAATTTTTGAACGTATTATTGAATTTTAAAAATTAAATATAAAAAGTTTAATGATAATTTTTAACACTTATTAAAAAACTTTTAAAAAAATTTGAAAAGCTTTTAAAACTAATTAAAAATACAAAAAATTATTGAAATTGCTTGAAACTTTTTTTAAAGACGTTTAAAAATTTTTAAATCTAAATTTAACCTTAAAAAAGTATTAAAAATCCTTAAAACTATTTTTAAAGATGTTTAAATATTTTTAAATTGATAATTATTGAAAATAATTCAAATTTTGTGTTGAAATTTTTTTAAATCATTCCAAAGCATTTAAATAATCTTTTCAAGCACTTTTAAGTGATTTATTTTAACTTTTAAAATTTTTTGAACGTAAAATTAAATTTTAAAAATTAAATATAAAAAGTTTTATGAAATTTTTTAAAACTTCTTAAAAAATTTGAAAAACTTTTAAAACTTAATAAAAGTATAAATTAAACCTTAAAAAATTATTAAAAATGCTTAAAACTTTTTTTAAAGACGTTTAAATATTTTTAAATTGATAAATATTAAAAATAATTCAAATCTTGTGTTAAAAATTTTTTAAATCATTCCAAAGCATTTAAATAATCTTTTCAAGCACTTTTAAGTAATTCATTTGTACTTTTAAAATTTTTTAAACAAATTATTAAATTTTAAAAATTAAATATAAATAGTTTAATAAAATTTTTTTAAAATTATTAAAAATTTTTAAAAAAAATTTAAAAAGCTTTTAAAACTTCTTAAAATTATAAATTAAGCCTCAAAAAATTATTAAAAATGTTTAAAACTATTTTTAAAGACGTTTAAATATTTTTAAATTGATAATTATTAAAAATAATTCAAATCTTGTGTTAAAAAATTTTTAAATCATTCCAAAGCATTTAAATAATCTTTTCAAACACTTTTAAGTAATTTATTTGAACTTTTAAAAATTTTTGAACGTATTATTGAATTTTAAAAATTAAATATAAAAAGTTTAATGAAAATTTTTAACACTTATTAAAAAACTTTTAAAAAAATTTGAAAAGCTTTTAAAACTAATTAAAAATACAAAAAATTATTGAAATTGCTTGAAACTTTTTTTAAAGACGTTTAAATATTTTTAAATATAAATTTAACCTTAAAAAAGTATTAAAAATCCTTAAAACTATTTTTAAAGATGTTTAAATATTTTTAAATTGATAATTATTGAAAATAATTCAAATTTTGTGTTGAAATTTTTTTAAATCATTCCAAAGCATTTAAATAATCTTTTCAAGCACTTTCAAGTGATTTATTTTAACTTTTAAAATTTTTTGAACGTAAAATTAAATTTTAAAAATTAAATATAAAAAGTTTTATGAAATTTTTTAAAACTTCTTAAAAAATTTGAAAAACTTTTAAAACTTAATAAAAGTATAAATTAAACCTTAAAAAATTATTAAAAATGCTTAAAACTTTTTTTAAAGACGTTTAAATATTTTTAAATTGATAAATATTAAAAATAATTCAAATCTTGTGTTAAAAATTTTTTAAATCATTCCAAAGCATTTAAATAATCTTTTCAAGCACTTTTAAGTAATTCATTTGTACTTTTAAAATTTTTTAAACAAATTATTAAATATTAAAAATTAAATATAAATAGTTTAATAAAATTTTTTTAAAGTTATTAAAAATTTTTTAAAACAATTTAAAAAACTTTTAAAACTTATTAAAAGTATAAATTAAACCTTAAAAAATTATTAAAAATGCTTAAAACTATTTTTAAAGACGTTTAAATATTTTTAAATTGATAATTATTAAAAATAATTCAAATCTTGTGGTAAAAAATTTTTAAATAATTCCAAAGCATTTAAATAATCTTTTCAAGCACTTTTAAGTAATTTATTTGAACTTTTAAAATTTTTTGAACGTATTATTGAATTTTAAAAATTAAATATAAAAAGTTTAATGAAATTTTTTAAAACTTTATAAAAAATGTTTAAAAAAATTTGAAAAATTTTTAAAACTAATTAAAAATATAAATTAAACCTTAAAAAATTATTGAAATTGCTTGAAACTTTTTTAAAGACGTTTAAATATTTTTAAATTGATAATTATTGAAAATAATTCAAATCTTGTGTTAAAAAATTTTTAAATCAATCCAAAGCATTTAAATAATCTTTTCAAGCACTTTTAAGTAATTTATTTGAACTTTTAAAATTTTTGAACGTAGAATTGAATTTTAAAAATTAAATATAAAAAGTTTAATGAAATTTTTTAAAACTTCTTAAAAAATGTTTAAAAAAATTTGAAAAGTTTTTAAAACTTAATAAAAGGATAAATTAAACCTTAAAAAATTGATAAAAATGCTTAAAACTTTTTTTAAAGACGTTTAAATATTTTTAAATTGATAATTATTAGAAATAATTCAAATCTTGTGTTAAAAATTTTTGAAATTATTCCAAAGCATTTAAATAATCTTTTCAAGCACTTTTAAGTAATTCATTTGTACTTTTAAAATTTTTTAAACAAACTATTAATTTTTAAAAATTAAATATAAATAGTTTAATAAAAATTTTTTAAACTTATTAAAAATTTTTTAAAAAAGTTTAAAAACCTTTTAAAACTTCTTAAAATTATAATATATATAATAAGCTTTATTGTTGCCTATACCGGCTTACATACTCTATCTACAATTTATTTCTTTTTCTATTCTACCCTCCCTGTTCTTCCTTTGTCCTCCATTTTCCTTCTCTCCCATACTTCTTTCATCGACTTTATCTCCACTCCATTTTCTTTCAGTATTTCTCTTCTTTCTGCTCTTTCTCTCTCCTTCATCTCACTGCATTCATTCCACATGTGCTCTATTGTCTCTCTTTCCTCATAACAGATTCTGCACAGTCTCTCTTCCTTTTCCATCCAATACCTATTCTCTCTCTCCTCATTTCCGCACCTGAACCTCGCCATTATTTTCCTCTCTTTCGCACTTTCTCTTCCCAGGTACACCGGGATCTTCTCTGTCATACATTTCTTATAATTCCTGTTGTACCTGGACTCTTTGATTTTTTCTCTTCTTTCTTGCTTATCTACATCTCTGTCTCTTTCGCTCGTTTCTGCGTTCATCCACTTGCCTTCTGTTCTTAATCTTTCCACTTCTTTACTTGCATACCCATTTCTTCTGTAATATTTTTCTCTTTCGTTTATCTCCAAATTTTTTTTCTCCAACATTCGTTCAATATTCTACATTCTTGCCTTCCATTCATCCTATCCTCAAACTTAGTCGCTCTTTTCCCCGCTTTCACTCTCAGCTTGTGTCTCTTACATTCTTCTCTTACTATATACCCAGGGGTTTCTCTGTCCACCCCAAGAACCCACCTCAAATACTTTACTTGTACTCTCTCTATTTCCTCTTGTTCTTTCCACCCCCAAATTTCTGCCCCATACATCAATACGCTCTCCACCAAGCTCTGAAACATCATTATTCTCCTTTTAAAATCCCCTCCCCACTTCCTCTCTCCCTATTCCCCATACACATCCCACTATCTTGTTTGCTTTCCTTGCCAACTCTCTGACATGCGCTTTGTTTGTAGCTCTTTCATTAAACGTATACCCTAAATACTTGAACTCTTTTACTCTCTCTATTTTCTCTTCCTCCCATTCCCAATCATTCTTTTCTTCTTTCCTCTTTTTTTTGTTGAACACCAGCATCTTTGTTTTATTTACATTCACTTCTAGCTTTTTTTTCCTCACATACTTTTTTAGGTTTGTCATCATTTCTCCCATCTCCCTTTCGCTTTTTGCTATTAATACCACATCATCTGCAAACGCTAGACTCCACACTTTTTCTCTTCCAATCACACATCCCCCAGCTTGCGCCTTTCTAAACATTTCTTCCATATCCGCCATGTAGGTTGTAAACAACAAGGGGCTAAGAGGACACCCTTGTCTCACCCCTTTTGACGTTTCAAACCACTCACTCTCTTTCTCCCCTGCTCTAACTTTGCTTTTTGTTTTTACATAGATCTCTTCTACCTTTCTCACCAGCCACTCGTTTACTCCTTTTTTTCTCATATTCTCACACATTTTCTTTCTATCGACCTTATCAAACGCTGCTCTAAAATCTATGAAAAGTGTATACAGCCTTCCTCCCTTTTTTTTCATCTCGTTATTCGCTAAGTGGTCCAGGATGTATACATTATCCATAGTTCCCCTTCCTTCTCTAAATCCCGCTTGGTTGTCTGGTATTGCCTTCTTTTCCTCTATCTCTTTTCTCAGCCTTTCATTCAGTACTGACGCATACAATTTATACCTTGTGTTAAGAAGAGTTATTCCTCTGTAGTTTTCTACTCTATTTTTATCTCTTTTTTTGTGGATAGGGCAGATTATGCCTTCTCTCCAACCTGTCGGAAATCCCTCTCCTCTCCACACTCCATTCATAACCTCTACCAATCTGTCTATCACACCTTTCGTCACATACATCCAGTGTTCATTCTGTATTCCATCCCTCCCCGGTGCCTTCTTCTTCTTCAGCTTTTTTATCTGTCTCTCTACCTCCTCCCTTGTAATTTCTGTTTCTAATGGTGCTGTCTGGTTCGTTTGCATCGCTGGGTCTTCTATATCTACTTCTCTTTCTCCTTCCAGCAGATCTTTGAAAAACTCTTCCCATTCCTTTATTGTTATCTCTTCACTCGCCGCTTCTTTTCTTAATCTTTCTCTATTTATGTACTTCCACATCTCTCTTTCTGTTTTAATAGCTTTTATTTCTTTATCTTCTTCTTCTCTTTTTTCTCTCTTTTTTTCTATACATCTTTTTCTATATTTTCTTTTTGCTTCTAAGAAGACTCTTCTATTTACTTGCTTTCTTTTGAATTCCCTTAGCGCTTTTGTAGCTTTTTTCTTTAGCTGGTAGCACTCTTTATCCCACCATTCATTTCTCTTTTCTGCTTTTTTTCTTTTACTGCTTACTTCTGTTGTAGTCGTTGCCTTTTCTAGTATTTCTTTTAATTCCACTTCCATCTTTTCTGTCTCTTGCCCTTCGAATTTGACGTTTTTCAGCTTTTTCCTGTATTCTTTCACGCCTTGCTCGTTCCACACTTTAATTATTACCTTCTTCTGCTCTACTTTTGTCTTCTTTTTTTCCTCTGTTTGGCTATTTCTTCCTTCTAGGCTTATTTCTATTGGAAGGTGGTCTGACTCTATTCTGTCCCCTATTTTAAAGTTCTCTACTTTTCCCCACGCCTCTTCATTTGTTATTCCGTAGTCTATCACCGACTCCCCCCTACTATCTACATACGTCCACTCTCCTTCTTCATCCCCTTGTTTATTACCATTCAGTATCTTTCATCCCTTTTCTTCTAACCATTCCATCAACTTTTTTCCCTCTACATTTTCTTTTGTGTCTTTGGTTTTCCTTTTCCCATCTCCTTTTTCTTCCTCCCAATTTCTCGCTCCTGTTTTCCCAATTCTTCCGTTAAAATCTCCTCCCATAAGTATGCATTCTTCTGTGTTTTCTTTCACTGTTTCATCTATGTTTTTTATTGTCTTTTTCATCTCTCTGCTGTATATCGTCATTATTTTCCACCATCGTTTGTCTATTTCGATATTTCTCTCCATGAGTCCTTCTATTTCTTTTTTTTCCTGGTTTTTTTCTCTTATCCACTTTCTTACTCCCGTGACTATCCCTCCTGCTGCCCTTCCTTTCTTTTTTTCTTTCTTTGCCCCTTGACACTCCCAAATAAATTCTGGTGGTAGCCTTCCCTTTATTTTTTTCCAGCTTTTTTCTTCTATCCATGTTTCTACTAAACCTACTACGTCAAAAAGTTTCACATAATCCCAGAAATTGTCTTCTTTTTTAGCTAATCCCGCTACATTCCAAAATAGTATCTTTTTCTTCCCGTTGCTTATATCTTTATTTGTTTCATTAGTCTTCTCAGTTTCCGTTGTACATTTGCTCGTGTCTTCTTCCTTGTTTCTTTTAACTCTCCCTTTTCTCCCTAAAAAACCTGCAGTTTCAGGTCTTTCTCATCCCATTTGAATGTTTTTCCCTCCATAAATATTTTTCCATATCCCACCGTTGCTTTTATTCCCTGTCCTCTCTTTCCTTTTGCGATTTCTCTTAATTTTTTCTGAACCTCTCTCTCCCTCTTTGTTAAATCATCATCTATATAAATATTCTTAGTTGTTTCTTCTTTTCTTAACTCTTTTTTATTTTCCATAATTCTTTTCTTCGCTTCCCAGTCTTGGAGTTCTACTAGTACTTTTCCCTTCCCAATTTTGTGCCACTCTTTTATTCCCGTTTTTACCACTTTTTTCATTTCTTTTTCAATGTCTTCTTTTCCTTCTCTTCCTCCGTCAATTCCACTTATTATTATTTTGTTTTTCCTATTTTTCTTATCTGCTATCTCTGTTTGTTTTTCTAAAGTTTCTATCCTCTCTAGCATTGTACCCTTTTCTTCCTCCCATTTCTTCTCTTTCTTTTTAAACTCATCTTTTATTTCTTCTATTTCTTTTCTAACTTTTCTGTTCTCTTGCCTTAACAATTTGACCTCTTCTATTAATTGGTCTAATTTCCTTACCACTAGGTCCAAGTCTTTCATTTCTGCCTCTCCTATGTTTTTTCTTTCTTTTGGGGATTTTATTACTTTTTTGCTAATCGCGAAGACTTCTGTTTCTTCTAGCTTTTCTTCTTCTTCTTTCCTTTTCCTTTTCTTTTTTTCCGCTTCCTCTTTCCTTTGCCCTTGCGCTCCTTTTCCTCAACTGAGCGACCTCTGCCTTGCTTTGTGCATTAGCCTCTCTCGCCACAGATTGTTTACGCTTCTGAAACCGGAACTTCCTCGAATTTGCCCGGGTCGACCCCTCGGAGGCCTATTTGCTTAATCCCACCGGAACACACTCAGCACTAATCTACGTAAAGTAGGTCACGGACAAAAATTCCTCACTTAGCACTTATCGATGCAATTTGCAGTGTTTCGCAATTAGATTTTGCACCGTGACTACAACCGCTCGCGCCGACTGCCAACAAAGGAATCCAAAATAGTTTTAAGCATTTTTAATAATTTTTTAAGGTTTAATTTATAATTTATCTTAAAATTATAAATTAAACCTTAAAAAAAATATTAAAAATGCTTAAAACTATTTTTAGAGACGTTTAAATATTTTTAAATTGATAATTATTAAAAATAATTCAAATCTTGTGTTAAAAATTTTTTAAATCATTTCAAAGCATTTAAATAATCTTTTCAAGCACTTTTAAGTAATTTATTTAAACTTTTAAAGTTTTTTGAACGTATTATTGAATTTTAAAAAGTAAATAAAAAAGTTTAATAAAAATTTTTAAAAGTTATTGAAAAATTCTTAAAAGAATTTAAAATGCTTTTAAAATTTATTAAAAATATAAATTAAACCTTAAAAAAGTATTAAAAATTGTTAAAACTATTTTTAAAGACGTTTAAATATTTTTAAATTGATAATTATTGAAAATAATTCAAATTTTGTGTTGAAAATTTTTTAAATCATTCCAAAGCATTTAAATAATCTTTTCAAGCACTTTTAACTGATTTATTTGAACTTTTAAAATTTTTTGAACGTAGAATTGAATTTTAAAAATTAAATATGAAAAGTTTAATGAAATTTTTTAAAACTTCTTAAAAAATGTTTAAAAAAATTTGAAAAGCATTTAAAAAACCATATTAAAAGGATAAATTAAACCTTAAAAAATTAATAAAAATGCTTAAAACTTTTTTTAAAGACGTTTAATTATTAAAAATAATTCAAATCTTGTGTTAAAAACTTTTTAAATTATTCCAAAGCATTTAAATAATCTTTTCAAGCAGCTCTTTTAAGTAATTCATTTGTACTTTTAAAATTTTTTAAACAAATTATTAAATTTTAAAAATTAAATATAAATAGTTTAATAAAATTTTTTTAAACTTATTAAAAATTCTTTAAAAAAATTTAAAAACTTTTTAAAACTTTTTAAAATTATAAATTAAACCTTAAAAAATTATTAAAAATGCTTAAAACTATTTTTAAAGACGTTTAAATATTTTTAAATTATTTTTTAACACAAGTTTTGAATTATTTTTAATAATTATCAATTTAAAAATATTTAAACGTCTTTAAAAAAAGTTTTAAGCATTTTTATTAATTTTTTAAGGTTTAATTTATACTTTTATTAAGTTTTAAAAGCTTTTCAAATTTTTTTAAACATTTTTTAAGAAGTTTTAAAAACTTTCATTAAACTTTTTATATTTAATTTTTAAAATTCAATTTTACTTTCAAAAAATTTTAAAAGTTCAAATAAATTACTTAAAAGTGTTTGAAATAGATATTTATGCATTAAGGGAGATATAAATGTTTTTTCTCCAAGGTTGACGTGTTACAGACCAAGGGCCGGAGGCCCGCAGTCTGTAAGTCTACCGAGGGTGAAAAACAGAATATCTCCCGTAGTGCATTAAATATTTTATTTTTTAGCAACATTATATTCTTTATTTTCAACATAAAACGTAAAAAAAACATTCAAAATTTGAAAAAAATGTGGATATCAAAGGTGGTTTGACTGTGCCGTTGCTACGATAGTTGCTACAGTTACATAAATTTGTTTTTCAATCAACAAAAAAAAAATGTCTGGAAGCAGCAGCGTTATTCCTCACACTGTGATTATAAAAGCGGAAAAAGCCAGTGAGTTATTGGTTCCGAAGAAGTCTGAACATTTGTACATCAAAGAATATGACCGATTTCATGTATGGATGGTGAAAAATGGGGTTACGGATATAAATGGAACTGTAATGTTAGTCGAAGTTCTGCAACATTGGCGGCAGATGGTGGATTAAATATGACAAAGTTGAAGCGACTAGGAGGATGGAAAAGTTCTACTGTTGCTTCAAATTACTTTGCGGATAGTATGGAATCAAAAAATAATATATCCCGTGTGATTGCTGGGGTGGAAAATATTGAAAAACCAAGATCGTTGGCTGCTGAAAAAGCTACAAACTCATTCAAAAGCAACCAGTTTAGTGGAAAGTTTGAAAATTGTACCTTCTATTTGACTCGTGAACAGGCGCAGGAAATTGAGGAAGAAAAAAGTATCAAAAATCCCTAGGGAGTTATGACTATCTTTTCATGTATTGTATCTATGTTGAAAATAAAGAATATGATGTTACTAAAAAATAAAGATTATTTAAATGCTTTGAAATGATTTAAAAAATTTTCAACACAAAATTTGAATTATTTTCAATAATTATCAATTTAAAAATATTTAAACGTCTTTAAAAATAGTTTTAAGGATTTTTAATACTTTTTTAAGGTTTAATTTATATTTTTAATAAATTTTAAAAGCATTTTAAAATTTTTTAAGAATTTTTCAATAACTTTTAAGAATTTTCATTAAACTTTTTATATTTAATTTTTAAAATTCAATAATACGTTCAAAAAATTTTAAAAGTTTAAATAAATTACTTAAAAGTGCTTAAAAAGATTATTTAAATGCTTTGGAATGATTTAAAAAATTTTTAACACAAGATTTGAATTATTTTTAATAATTATCAATTTAAAAATATTTAAACGTCTTTAAAAATACTTTTAAGCATTTTTAATAATTTTTTGAGATTTAATTTATAATTTTAAGAAGTTTTATAAACTTTTTAAATTTTTTTAAAAAAATTTTAATAACTTTAAAAAATTTTTATTAAACTATTTATATTTAATTTTTAAAATTTAATAATTTGTTTAAAAAATTTTAAAAGTACAAATGAATTACTTAAAAGTGCTTGAAAAGATTATTTAAATGCTTTGGAATGATTTAAAAACTTTTTTATTTACATTTTAAAATTCAATAATACGTTCAAAAAATTTTAAAAGTTCAAATAAATCACTTAAAAGTGCTTGAAAAGATTATTTAAATGCTTTGGAATGATTTAAAAAATTTTCAACACAAAATTTGAACTATTTTCCATAATTCTCAATTTAAAAATATTTAAACGTCTTTAAAAATAGTTTTAAGGATTTTTAATACTTTTTTAAGGTTTAATTTATATTTTTAATAAATTTTAAAAACATTTTAAATTTTTTTAAGAATTTTTCAATAATTTTTAAAAATATTCATTAAACTTTTTTATTTAATTTCTAAAATTCAATAATACGTTTAAAAAATTTTAAAATGACAAATAAATTACTTAAAAGTGCTTGAAAAGATTATTTAAATGCTTTGGAATGACTTAAAAATTTTTTAACCCAAGATTTGAATTATTTTTAATAATTATCAATTTAAAAATATTTAAACGTCTTTAAAAATAGTTTTAAGCATTTTTAATAATTTTTTAAGGGTTAATTTATAATTTTAAGAAGTTTTAAAAAGTTTTTAAATTTTTTTAAAAATTTTTTAATAACTTTAAAAAAATTTTATTAAACTATTTATATTTAATTTTTAAAATTCAATAATACGTTCAAAAAATTTTAAAACGTCTTGGCAGACTGTGCGTTTATCTGCTATTTCTGCTGACCACCAATAGATCGGGCTCCACTTTTTAAAAGTTTTTTGTTTCAGTATATTTTGACATGTGCTTTGTATTTCATATGTTAATTCTTTTGCCTAAACTACAGATTTTGTTTTCGCTTTTTATCTGTATTTTTCGTTAAATTTGTTCTACAATTATTCTTGTCATATATATGATATCCTTTTAATTGCGCTCTTGTTTTTTATAGCATCTTTTTGCTGTACAGTCCTGCTACTATTTGCTATTATTTATTCGATATGTTAGTGATGTACTTAATTTGTTCTTTAGGCACTATTACTTCTTCTCCTAGCCCCTCCTCTGTTTTTAGCTTAGCCTGCTTTAGCCCGACCTTTGTCATTCAATTCTCTATATTCTGTAGTATGCCGTTTATATTTGTACAAAGTTTATCTTTGCTCCGAGCCATACCAACCACAGCTAGATCGTCTGCAAATCCAATCAGCCTTAAACCTGCCAGTATTTCCACAGCTAACAGATCATCGTAAAAAATATTCTAAAGTATTGAGCATAGAACCGATCCCTGTAAAACTCCATACGTCACCTGAAAAGCTTTGTTTTCTTAGCTTAGCAAGTATCTATTTTGCAAATAGCTTTGCAAAATAATTATTAAACCCGCGTTGATGCCACGCTTTATAACAGCATCTAGGATTTTATCACACGGTGTTGATTTGAAAGCAATCTCTACATCAAGCGTTACAAGAACGCAAATTTTGCAAATTTAAGAACTTCTTGTATTGCATCTTTGGTTGATATTCTCTTTCTAAACCCGTACAGGTTTTTAGATAAAACAGATTTTTCGTCTAAATCCTTTTGCAGTTTTTTGGTTATTACTTGTTCCATCAGTTTCCCTAGAGAGTTTAACAAGCAGATAGGTCTGAATTTCTTGTTTTCGTCATCTCCTCCCTTTTTAATTTTGAGCACTAGTCTACCAACGTTCCATTCTACAAGAAACATGCCTGCTTTGTACGTTCGGTTGATAATTTCTAAGATCAATGCTGGTTTTTGTGCTACTATTGCCTTTACTGCTTCCGCCGAGACACCGTCAGGTCCAACTGCTTTTACTGTTTTTAACCGTTTTGCTGCTTCCTGTAGCTCGTTTAGTGTGATTTCTTGGATGTTTTTATCTATACTTTGCCATATAATTTACGGCTTTATTGGAAACAATTTTCTTACTGTTTTCTCGTGTTCTTCTGCAGTAACAGGTCTTGCTCTTTTTAACTTACCAGTTGCTATTTAATAGCCTTTACCATACGGATCTTCTTTAACATCATCTATTAGTTTAGTCCAGGTGTTTTTTTTCCTTTTTTTTTATCGCTTTGTTAAGGCTTCTTTTGGCTTCTTTATATTTAAGATGGAGCCGATCTGCTTTATCATAGTTTTGCTCTGCTCAAACCCTTGTCACCTTTCTTTTAGCTGCGTGACAAACTCTGCGTTTATTTGCCATTTTCGTTGACCACCAATAGACCGGGGTCTACTTTTCAAAACTTTTTTGTTTTAGTATATTTTGACATGTGCTTTGTATTTCATATGTTATTCCTTTTGCTAAAACTACAGATTTTGTTTTCGTTTTTTATCTGTATTTTTCCTTAAATTTGTTCTACAATTAATCTTGCCATATTTATGATACCCCTTTAATTGCGCTCTTGTTTTTTATAGCATCTTTTTGCTGTACAGTCCTGCTACTATGTGCTATTATGTATTCGATATGTTAGTGATCGCTATGTGTTTCTTTGTCTAGTACCTTCCAGTGACTGACGCACAATTTTCTAGTGCTAAACGTAACAGCTATTATTGAACAAGCATTTTTCCGCAAAAAGGTTAGCTTATCACCAATATCTGAAACTGAGAGGTCATGTTGACAGATCCACTCTGAAATTAGCTCTCCTTTTTTAATCAGTTAGATTTGAGCCCCACGGCTTAGACTTAGCATTTATGTCCCCACCCGAAACACAAGGTTGTTTGAACACTTTATCGCTTGGCTTAGTGTTTTCAACTATTTTTCGAGTTCCTTCAACGTCTTATTCGGAGAAAAGTAGAACGCTATAAGACGCACTTTTGACGTTTTTATCGAGGCAAATTCCACCCCCTTGCTTTCGGCCTTGATGAGTAAATTTTAGTGATTTCAGATAGCAACGTCTTTGCTCATGTCCATAAGCGCTCTCTTATTTTTTGCTTAATTTTTGTTACGCTTACTGATCAACATTATCTCGTACTTATCATTGACCTCATCCGCTGCCAACAGGTCCATTGCTGTATGACATCTGGTTGTGCTAGAGTGCAGACGTTAATTTTGTTGCTTGGTTTGAATTCTATTAATTGATAAAAATAAAAGTCTAGTTAAGCTGGATAAGTCTGGGAGGACTCATTAGATAAGTAGTTTAAATTATTCTTTATTTGTCTATTAACTACAAAATTTTCACATTTTTTTTTTCTTTTTCTGAAATAGTCGCTTTTATATACATTATCTTATCTGAGTAATATTTTTTTTCTTTTTTTGCGGATTGTACATTGCTGAACACCATGCCGTCTTGTAAATCCTGTTCCGTGGCGATAAAAAATTTTGATAAGACCGTCAAATGTTTTCTTTGTAATGTAAAATATCATATCAAATGTTGTAAATTCAACGATGAAGATATAAAAGTCTTAAATAGATATAATAATTTTCATTTTATTTGTGATGATTGTGTCTCTGCTGAACGGTCTTCTAAAATTGATCTCTTGGTGGAAACCGTAAACAAATGTGTTAATTTAGTTGAAGAACAGAACAGGTCGATAAACAGCACCAGAATGTTGCCAAAGAAGATCCTACTGAAAGTCAATCGTTATCTTATGCTCAAGTTACGAGCAAACCCTCTATCATTTTAAAACCAAAAAATGTTAAACAGTCGGTAGCGGATACCAAAAAAGATCTTCTCACCAAAATCGATCCTATAATATCTAACATTTCTATATCAAACATTAAAGGGGGCAGAAATGGCACAGTCAGAATAACATGTGATACGTCAGAGGATTTATCGGTAATGGAAGATCTAGTCTCTAAGAATCTTGCGGAATATGATATAACAAATCTACGTACTTTGCACCCATGCATTAGAATTTCTCATTTAAGCCACTCAACAACGTCTGATTCCCTGATTGAATATGTTGTGAAACAAAATAAATCTCTTTTTAGCTCAAACTATACATGTAACTTGAAAAAATTCTATCCTTTACGTAATAAAAGTACTCTCAATCAAGCAATTATCGAAGTGGACCTTCAGTCGTATAAAAACATTTTAGCAATTGGTAAACTATTAATTGGGTATAATTACTGCAAAGTCTGGGATGCTGTTTCAATTGTTCGGGCTTTCATCATTTTTCAAAAAATTGCCTAATATCGGAACCAATTTGTCCTAAATGCTCAGGCGGTCACGTGTTGAAAGACTGTACTTCTAAAACTTTTAACTGTTCAAACTGTAAAACATTAAAACTAAAAATTAATTCTTCTGAAGTTAAATCGAACCATGCAGCCTGGGATACTCAAAACTGTGCCTCGTATAAAGAGCAACTGACGGTTTTCAAAAACCGTCTTTTGGGTGTTGAATAGCCATTACTGCAACCTGCGCATCTAATAAAAAACAATATACGCATTTACTACCAAAATGTGAGAGGTATTAAATCCAAAACTCATACAATTTTCAAATCATCTAGTCTAGTTGATTTCGATATTATCTTGTTTGCTGAAACATGGTTAGATGATAGTGTAATAAGCAGCGAAATTTTTCCTTCTAATTTTGAAGTCCACCGTAAAGATCGGAACTTTGACATCTGTCAGAGGTCCAAAGGCGGTGGTGTTCTTGCAGCTATTGATTCTAGGTATGAAAGTATACGCTTAGACGTAGGTGACATCCGCTTGCCGCCTCTAGTAGATTTCATGGGAGTAAAGGTATTGATGGATCGTGAGTGGATGTATTTATTTGTGATCTATATTCCACCTGCCATATCAAAAGAGTTATATCAACAAATTCTTGACAGTTTACTCCTACTTAAATATCTGTATAATAAGAATGTTGTTATGGTTGGAGATTTTAATATTTCTAACTTATCTAGTCATATCAAACATCTGTGTCACTGCTCTATTGCACAAACTTTTTTAGATCTAATAAAGTTTTTTTGTTTCTACCAGTGCAATTCTATATTGAACTCAGAAGGCAAAACACTAGATTTGGTCATTTCGAATACACAACTGGAAGTCATTGATTCAGCGGAGAATTGTTTGTGTACAATCGATATTTACCATCCGCCACTTTCATTTAATTGTGACTTCTTTAAATTGCAAGAGGCTTCATATATAAAACCATTGTCTGTTAAGAGGTTTAACTTTCGGAAAGCTGATTTTCCTCAACTATATCAGTCGCTACTGAAGGCGGACTGGACCTTCTTAACCACTTTCTCCGATGCAAATATAGCATGCAAACAGTTCTATGATTATCTGAATGCTATTTTCAAAAAACATGTGCCTTTTTTTTGTTCTAGCAAAGCAAACAACGGGACTTATCCGCCATGGTACTCAAAGGAAGTTATCTCAATGATAAAACGTAAATTTCGTGCTTTCCGTAAATTTAAAACGTCTGGTAATAGTAATGATGGGGAGAATTACAGAGAGTTGCGATCAAAACTCAAAACCTTGATTAATAACTGCTACAATAACTTTTTGGAATGTGCGCAACATAGAATCAATTCTGACCCTAAATACTTTTGGAACTTCATTAGTATGAAACGAAAAAACACTGGAATTCCTAATAAAATGCATTATGATGATCAGCCAGTTGCTGAGGCTTCAAACATTTGTAACGCTTTTGCAAACTTGTTTAGCGTTAATCATGGCTTGAAACCGTCAAAAATGGCCTTCTCCTCGTCGTTACAGGTTAAAAATTTTTCATCTTTTAACTTTTCCGAGGAACAAGTATTCAAGAGTCTCAAGCGACTGAATGCTAAATGGAGTGCTGGACCTGATTCTATTCCTTTCTTTGTTGTTAAAGATTGTGCATCCGTATTTGCATACCCACTCACTTTATTGTTTAACTTATCCATTGCAAATAGCATTTTTCCCGATTGTTGGAAGTTCTCCAAGGTAGTCCCAATATACAAAAGTAGAGACAAGTCAATTATTGAAAACTATCGGCCTATTTCTTTGATCAATAATTTTGCAAAAGTTTTTGAATACTTGTTGACAGATCAGATATATTTCAATGTCAACCAGATAATTGTTGAGAACCAACATGGTTTCGTTCACAACCAATTTGCTTTGTTTTACGCAATTTGTATCAAATTCTTTAAATAAAGGTCATCAAGTAGATGTGATCTATACAGATCTGAGCAAGGCTTTTGATTCTATCAACCACGACTTGCTCGTTTCAAAACTATCTAGAATGGGTTTTCCTAGTACTCTAGTAGCTCTTACTAAAAGCTATTTGCTAAATAGGAAGTTTTATGTCGAATGCTGTAAGCTCGTATCGGAACTAAAAGATGTCATCTCTGGAGTACCGCAGGGCTCAGTCATACCGAGCCGGAATGAAGTACCAACCCGGCGCGTCTCCAGGTGGCGGATAGGAGGGGGCCTCTGGCTGATGATTGCAAATGAAGCGAGGTTTGCAGGCGAACATACATGAGCTCGTTGTGCGAAAACCACAACTCGTAGCCCATTAAAACGCCCGCCGCGGACCAACTTCCCCTATCCCAGCTGTAGTGTCGTGGCTAAGGGATTGCACTAGGGATAACGATGCCAGAAAGGGCTTGCACCTTTCTGATATACCCATAGCTCTTGGCTGACTGTGGTCATGTCTTGCGGGCCAATAGGCAAGTGGCGGGTCTTGGCTTTGCCGCCCGGACCAAGAGGAGACAACCTTATAAAAAACCTAAATCCAAGGTGGGGTGCCAGGCCGAAGGATGCGTAGTTAGATAGAGGACTAGCTGCCACTGGACCAACCTTGGGGCACCAGGGGGAACCCCATTGTATACACCCCTTACCCCTGCATGCAGGCTGTGCAGGGGTGGACCTTAATTTCCTAGCTACTCGTGGGATCTACCATGGAAAAAGTAAAATCTTTAAAAGAAAAAATAATAAAAAAAAACATTACCTCAAACACCGGAGGGCCAAGTGGAGTTTCTTCTTCCACAATAAAACCTCAAGGTGCCGGAGGGCAAACAAGTGGAGCAAGCCAGGCTGGGCGCAAAAAACCAGCTCGGCTACCGTTTCCTCTTCCTCAACTAGGGCAACCTGGAGGAAAAGATGATCTACTAAGGCATGGACTTAGTGGGGCAGGAGTTAGGAAGTACCTGCGTCTTCTGCATCAGGGCAGTGCACCTGAGGATGCCAGAAAGCAGGTACTCCAAGAAAAAGAGGAGAGGGCAAAAAATCTACCTCTCCAACAAAAAGGTAATGGAAAGAACTTCAAACTTCTTTTACTAAATTTCTTAAAGACTCTGAAAGTAAAATTTGCGAAGAACCTGGCAATTTTTGGAAATACATTAAATTGCGACGACATGCATCAAGTGTTCCACAAAACATGCGTGACGGAGATAGAACGGTGTCTGATTGTCAAAAAATTGCTCAAACTTTTGGAAAAACCTTTGCTTCGAATTTTATTGATTCTGATAAAATATTTCTAAACGAAGCTGATTATGCTTCTACATCAAATTTTAAGTTTGAAATTTTTGACGTAGCTACAGTTCAGAAAAAACTGTCTCTACTAAGCTCCAAATCTACTTCTGGGCCCGATTTCCTGCCTTCTTACTTGTTGAAAAAATGTTCCAGCGCTTTTGCCGTTCCGTTATGTAAAATTTACAATCTTTGTTTAAAATTCGGCTCTTATCCAAAATCTTGGAAAGTCGCAAAAGTATTCCCGTGTTTCAAATCTGGGGATAGCACACATTTTTCTAATTACCGTCCGATATCAATAATAAATAATTCTGCAAAGGTTTTTGAGTTAATATTACATGATAAACTTGAATTTAAATTGCGCAATTTTTTCACTGATTGCCAGCATGGTTTCCTCTCGGGACGTTCAACAGTGACGAATTTATTTGTTATGACTCAAAACCTGTGTATACAAATGGACAGTGGCGTGCAGGTTGACGTCATTTATACAGACATGGCAAAAGCTTTTGATCGCTTGGATCATGCCATATTGTGTAATAAACTACTCAAACTTGGTCTTAACATAAATATCGTTAAACTTTTTGCTGATTATATGACAGGTCGCGTTTTTTTTGTAGATTGTTTTGGATATTGTTCTTCAAAATTTGATATTCGTTCCGGCGTTCCTCAAGGATCTGTTTTAGGGCCGTTGTTTTTCAACATATACGTCAATGATCTGATATCTGAATTGTCTTGTTCTGCTTTGTTGTATGCTGATGACTTAAAAATATTTTTACCTATCAATTCAATCAGCGACTGCCAACAACTACAAGATTCTTTAAATGCAGTCATTAGATGGTGTTTTACAAACAAATTAGCTCTTAATGTTAAAAAATGTTCGGTCATGTCTTTTACTAGAAAGGTTAATAAATTCATCTTTAATTATTGTGTAAACAACCAGGTTCTCAACAGAGTAAGCACTATCAAAGACTTGGGAGTAACCTTCGATGACAAACTGACGTTTGTAAAACACGTTGACAATGTAGTGTCCAGTTCATTCAAAATGCTTGGATTTATCTTGCGGAACTCTCGCGACTTGAACAGCCAACTTGCTATCAAGCTTATCTATTTTGCTCTTGTCCGTTCTAAAATTGAATATGCTATAACTATTTGGAAACCGTTCTACCGTATACATATAAATGCTCTGGAATGTGTACAACGACGTTTTTTAAAATATCTGTATCTTTGTCGCAATGGTGTTTATCTTCCAAGGGGGTATCCCCAAAAGCAACTGCTGCTGGACTTTGATTTTCTTAGCCTTGACGACCGTGCTAAAATTGCTTACTTAAAATTGTTTTTTAAAATAGTTAATTTCGAAATCAATTGTCCGAATATACTTCAAATGCTTAGCTTTCACTGTCCTCGGCTCTCTGCTAGAACGTATGCTGTGTTGTATCTGAACAAGGCTAAAAGCAATTTATTGCATTTCTCGCCATTGCACAAAATGGGCCGCAGAGTGAACTTGGCAAATTTTGACTTTTTCGCCAATGCCTTTAACAGTTTAAATAAAGTAGATTTGACTTCTATTCATTTTAGGTAGCCGAAAACCTTTTCTTTTTTTATTTTACCTTTTGTTTTCTTTCTTTCTCTTGCGTTTTCAGTAATTTTTATGCATCTTTCTTCTTATTTTTTCTATTCTGCTTCAACTCTCTTTAATTGGGGATGCATCCCTGTCGAGAGTTTGGTAAGGGGGGGTTTAGTGGGTATACCAGGCTCAGGTGAGTCCCACACACTCTTCTGGCATCTCCTAACCTGCCACAGTCCATAAAGGATTCCCCTCCTTTAGTTGTCTTTGTTCCTCGCAATGACAGCTATATAAAAAAAAAAAAAAAAAAAAAAAAAAAAAGAGGGGAGCTGAACATATCACTCTCCCTCCACAGCCAAAGTCGAAGAGGTCTAAACCAGCAGTGGTCACAACTGGGCAAGTCACTAGTTACGCCTCTGCGGCAAAGACCTTTAGAATGGCAATTTTACCAAAGGCATACCCTGAGGTAATGTTAGATGCCACCCAACTATCTTCTCTAGAGGAAGCTCTAGTAGAAGAAATGGTAGAGAGTTCGGAAAGCGGACTGAAGTATACCGGTATTAATTTCCGATCGGGATTAATGCTGGTAGACTGCAAAACAGCACAGACTGCGGAATGGCTGGCTCGAACAGCACCGCAGCTGAAAACTTGGAAGAGTCCGGAAATGGATGCGCGAAAGGGAGATGACATCCCTAAACCGCATACCATTTCAATCTTCTTTCCAAGAAGCAAAGAAATGCCGGTTGAGAAAATCCTCAACCGCAACCGGAAAAAAAGTTCAAAACCCGGAGCTTCCAACGCCAGGGTGGAAGGTCATAAACTCCAAACCAGAGGGACATGGCCAAGTTCTCACCATTGGGATTGACCCCAAATCATGTAAGATTATGAAGGCGGGAGGATGCGCAATCAATTATAGATTTGGGCAAATTCCCGTCTCAGGACTCAAAAAGGGGCAGCAAAAACTCAAACCGGAGGCAATGGAAGTAGAGACACCCACTACTTTCCAACGGACAGAGAAAGACCAAGAGGAAGTTAAGTTTGCGCATGCGCTTCTCACTTGCCTTAGTTAATCGCACAGCTCCACTTGCATATTTGTCTCCAAATGATGATTAACCATCGTCACCTTGATATGATGTGTTTGTAAAATTTATTGCGCAAGCGTCACATGGCTACCATAAATTAATCATTAAGCGAGAGCTATCAGTTAAAAAAATGTAAATTGTGTGATACCAATAATCAAACACTAGTCAATCAATAAGTAATCAATAACCAATCAACGACCGTGAGCGTTAACACCTGTTGTCTTGATCTTGGAATGTTTGCAATAATTGTTAGCGCATGCGCTTCCCACTAGCCTTAGTTAATCACGCAGCTCTAATTGGAATTTTTTTCTCCGTCGATGATTAATCATGAATTTTTTCTGCAAGATATGATGTGTTCTTGATTGCGCAAGCGTCACATATAATGGCGATCATAAAACAATAGCGAGCTAGACTTTTTTCAGGTAAAATAGTAAATTATGTGATACCTACCAATAATCAATCAATAGCTAATCAATAATCAATCAACGACCGTGAGCGTTAACACCTGTTGTCTTGATCTTGGAATATTTGCCATGACCGTTTGCGCATGCGTTTCCCACAAGCCTTAGTTAATTGCGCAGCTTCACTTGAAATTTTTCCTCCGTCGATGATTAACCATGAATTTTTTCTTTGAGATATGTGTTCTTGAAATTGATTGCGCAAGCGTCACATATAATGGCGAGCGACCAGAGAGCTAAGCTAGACTTTATCAGGTAAAAATGTAAATTGTGCGACACTTAGTAATAATCAATCAACATGACTACTTTAATAAAATTCTTGGAAATTAATATGAGTACTGTAAATTTAAAAATTTGAAAAACAGATATGTTTGTATGATATATTAAGCTGGGTTCTCAATAGAAAAATATGATAATAACGTCACTATCAAAGTTGACTCATAAAATATAAATGAGAATTCTGTATGAAGTAATAGTAAATGTTCAAGTCGTATGCTTGAATATGAAGGTAGATGATAAATTTTTGAAAACAATTATGACAGCCAAATATTGTTGAATGAGAATAGTTAGAGCAGCCTTAAAAAAGTATATAAGGAAAGTGTGAATTAAATTACCAGTTAGTTTGTAGGTAGTTCTGTTTGTATGTAGAAATGAAAATATATAAAGACAGAAACCAAAATAAAAAGGTTAATTCTAATGTAAACACCTGCAAGAAAGGTACTGGATTTATTAATAATTTAATTAATAAACTACCTGTAGAATTGCATTTACCTGGGTATCAATTTTGTGGTTCTGGTACAAAGTTGGGAAAAAGATTAGAACGAGGGGATAGTGGAATAAATCTGCTAGATTCAGCTTGTAAGGAACACGACATAGCATATTCTAAAGATAAAGAGATAGACAAACGTCACAATGCAGATGAATTATTGATAACAAAAGCAAAAGAACGGTTAAAAGCAAAACATACACCACTTGGAGAAAAAGCCGCAGCAGCAATAGTCATCGCATTGATGAAAGCAAAAACAAAGTTAGGAATGGGACTGCAAAAAAAAAAAATTTAAAGAAAAAACGAATATTGAAAGCTCCAAAGCGTGGAGGATTTTTACCGCTACTGCTTCCATTATTAGGGATGTTAGGAGGTTTAGGTGGAGGTGCAGCTGGAATTGCAACGGCTGTAAATAAAGCGCAAGCAGATAAGAAATTATTAGAAGAGACGCAACGACATAACAAAGTTATGGAAGGAAATGCTAAAGGAAAAGGATTTTGAAAGAAACGTTCTGTACATAAAAAAAAGAAAGGAAAAGGCTTATTTATTGGACCAAGTCAATGGTATCAAAAAAACTACCAATAGCACTACCTAAGCGTGCGTTATTTAATACGGATCTAATTAAATATGTTAAGAAATTAAAAATTCAAGGCTTTCGTGGTGTGTATATGAGAAATGCCACACCAAAAAAAATTAGAAAAAATGAATGTGATATAATAAATATGGATGATAAATTCGACCCTGGTACACATTGGACTGCGTATATAAAAAAAGAGAAAAAAATTATTTATTTTGATAGTATGGGTGATTTAAAACCACCACTCGAATTAATCACATATTTCAAGAGTGATAATATAAACAATCAAATTCAATATAATATAGAAAGATTTCAAAATTTTGACACATTTAATTGTGGTCATTTAATTGTGGTGTTTAAAGTTCTTATATTAGGATTTAGTAAAAAAATCTTAAAAAAAAATGTTGTTAATGAATCAGACTGGATTGTTAATATAATGAAGATAAACTCGATATGTGTTGAATGCAATATCGCTGTTAATAGTTTTCGAAATGATAGACCAGCTCACATCATCCATCAATTTTTTCCAAATGTACCCCCTGGATTTAAAATTGTGGAAGCTCCAGATCATATAATTTATTTACCTATTAGTGTAGACGCCATTCGAAACATAACTCTTAAAATAATGGATCAAAATGGAAACTTGATCAATTTCGAAAACGAAACCGTCACAAAAAATTTCTTGAGTCATTAGGTTTTAAATTATATAAAAATGTTTGAGCTTGCTGAAAAACCATCAATAGATGAGTCTATTGTTAGCTATAGATTTTATAGTCATGAAGCTTATACATCACGATATAAAAATAATGATGAAATAAGAATTCGTTTACCTGAAGACCTATGTACTAGACCTAGTGATAGCTATTTGTTTATACAAGGGCGGATTGTTGAAGACGATAACATAACTGCATCCCAAGCACAGTTTGTTAATAACGGTGTGACATTTTTATTTAGTGAAATAAGATATGAAGTAAATGGACAAACAATAGATATTAATACAAAACCAGGAATAACAAGTACAATGAAAGCACTAGCATCTTTTAATCATAGTGAAAGTATACGATATCAGAACGCTGGGTGGTTTATGAATGGAGAAGGCACTTTAGTGGAAAATGGAAAATTTAACGTTTGCATTCCTCTTAAGATGTTATTGGGTTTTGCGGAAGACTATACAGAAGTGATGGTTAATATTGCTCAAGAATTGATATTGATTCGCAGTAATTCGGACAACAATGCTTTAAGCGTAGTGAACGAGAACGAAAAACCAAAAGCAGTGATAGACAAAATTGTTTGGAGAGTACCACATATCGCTCCTGGTTTGAGAGAAGAAGTCAAACTTACAAAAAAAATTGAAAAAGGAAAAGGAAAAGATGTTATTTTATCTTTTCGTAGTTGGCAATTACATAGTTATCCGTCGTTACCAAATACCACAAAACATATTTGGTCCGTGAAAAGTTCTACAAAACTTGAATCGCCACGTTATATTATACTTGGTTTTCAAACTAATAGAGAAAGAGATTTGAAAAAAGATATGAGTAAATTTGATCATTGTGATTTCGCCAATATACGCGTATTTTTAAACAACGAACGTTATCCATATGAAAACCTAAATATATCTTTCAATAACAATCAATTTGCTACATTATATGAAATGTTTACACAGTTTCGAAAAACTTACTATTATCAAGATAAAACTGAGTGTTCAATAACACCAGCTCAGTTTAAATCTAACTTTCCTTTGATAATCGTCGACTGTTCTTATCAAAAACTCGGTTTTCAAACTCAAGCCGTAGTATTAAGAATAGAATTCGATACACATTCTATAATTCCAAATAATACAACCGCTCATGCTATTATAATTAGCGATCGTATCTTCACATATAATCTCCAAACACAAGCCATAAAACAAATGTAATAATGAATGCGGTTGTAGATATACAACTATTTAAAATAGATCATCAACAATATATTGTTAAAGAATTAGTTGTAATCAAAAACAAAAAAATTGCACATTTTGTGTTTAAACCACCGTTTCCGTTTGAAGAGTTATCTGCAAAATATCAGGCACAAGCCAATTGGTTGATGAAAAATCATCATTGTATAAAGTGAAATAAAGGCGAAATTGAATGTGAAAAGTTTGAAGATATATTGAAAAGTTGTACTTATGATGTCAAAAAAATGTATGTTAAAGGAAGAGAAAAAGCTTTTTATTTAGGAAAAATTTTAAATAAAAATATTATTGAACTACCTGAAAGTCCATCATTAAAACTAGATACACCTAGTTGTTTATTTCATTCTTCAGAGCGTTGCCGTTGTAGTTTAAGAACTGTAAAAGTTTTAGAAGTTATTTGGAAAATTGGAAAATAAATTATTCAAGTTAAGTTTAGAGATAAGTAAACGTATTTTATATTGTTTGCGTACTAAAGTCTAGTACTACATCTAACAGCAATAATGTAAATGTGTTCCAAAATTTGACATGTAATCAAGTAGAAATAAAATTACATTTTAACATAATATGAGTCTTCCGATATAGATCCTAACAACTCTAGTTAAAAAATTAATTATTTATTATCAAAATAGAAAAATAAGTTATAAAGTTTGATTGATGTAGATTGTTGACGATAATGAAGAGTTTATAAATTTTATTCTGCAAGAAAACCTTGACAATAAATAAGAGGTCTTGACCTGTTAAGAATTTGTTCCAACAGGTGTCAGCTGCAGCTGTGTGATAACGAAGCCTTGAAAACTATAAGAAGGTCATGCGCATAGGTACATTGCACATGACCATTGCGCCTACTCTGTTTTTCAGATAAAAAAGAAAATTTGATACGTGGCAATCACTTCCATTTTGTTAGTGATCCAGCAATTATTGTTATTCACTTGTGTTTTAACGGGGCAGTTTTATTTTTTTGCCATTATTTAGTGTAATAATGTCCAGTCATCCAGTGCCAAACGTAAGTTGATTTTTTTAAATTACTTAAGTTGTAAATAAAGGGGATTAGTTATATAATTTGAAATAATTTTTATTTCAGAATAAGTTTACTTGCGATTGGTGTCGTAAGCAGTTTTCTAAAACTTATCATAAAAATAGACATATGACCAACTCATGTACCCCAAACAAAAAACAAAAATTGTCAGAATCAAATGGTAAAATTTACATTATTAGAAAATTAATCTATATTGATAATCCTTTTGCAGACTTAGTCAAGTGCAATTTATGTGATTGTTTTATCAATTGCTAACAGTTAAAAAGTCATCAATCAAGTCGGCACCATAAAAATAACTGTGTTACACCGCTGGCTGCAAATATTTTTATTGTAGCTACAGCATTCAAAAAACGAATTGCGACCTATCGTTTAATTCCAGAAGAAGAATATGTGAATATTTCGGACTTTCTTGAAAATGAAAAGGAAAAAATCTTCGACTTACTTCAAAAAGAATTGGACAAAATGATCACACTCAAAGTTAATATGGAATTACATGGTTTATACACAATTGAATCAAAAAACTTGACGGACATCAAATCGTTTCAAACAGCTAACAAAATAATCACACCTGGTTTATCTCTAGATGAGATTTTGTTAACATTTAAAGAAGAAATTCAGCATAAAATGGAAATATTTGTTGAAAAAGACTCAGGTAAGAAATTTTTTCATACGTACATTTATTACAGTATAAATTTTTTAGGGTGGGCTTTAAAACATATTTCATATTTAGAAATAAATATAAATAAGTATAATCCTCTTCGAGCATCGTCATACATTGAATTACCAGAATGCATTAGTAAAAAAAAAGCCATTATAAATATCCAAAATGATGAGAACAAGTGTTTTGGTTGGAGTATTGTGGCAGCACTAATTCAGCCAAATGGTCCCGAAAGCAGTCCAATGTCATACCCTCATTTTACGCAAGTGTGTAATTTTTCTGATATAGTTTTTCCAGTTAAATTAGAAAGTATTGCAATTTTTGAAAAAAATAATAATATTTCGATTAATGTTTACGGTTTAGAACTTGTTTTTCATAATAACAAAAAGCGATATGAAATAGTTGGCCCGCTATAATTTTCAAAATTCAAACAAAATGATCATATTAATTTATTATTGATTGATGATGAATCTGGCAACCAGCATTATTGTGTTATTAAAGATTTATCGAGATTAGTATCAAGTCAAGTTTCAAATCATAAAACAAAAAAACATTTTTGTGATGGTTGTTTGCAATATTTTACTACTAAAGATATATTGGAACGACATTGTGAAAACGATTGTACTACAGTAGCTGTAAAAATACCTAGGACAGAGATGAGAACAACTAAATTCGGTAAATTAATCCCATCAAATATTTTACAATTTGAAAATTTTCAAAAAAAATATAAAGTTCCATTTGTTGCATATGCCGATTTTGAGTGTTTACTTATGCCTTTAGCTACTTGTCAACCAAATTCTAAAGCAAATACAGAAAGTTTTCATGTAAAAACACATTTGCACGACCCTTACTCATGCGCATACTATGTAAAATGTGCTTTTAACGATGACTTATCTGTTTTTAAGACTTTTAGAGGTAAAAATTGTGTTCAAGAATTTTTAACATTGTTAGAAACTGATGCAATAGAATTGTATCGTAAATATTTAGAACCTATAAAACCAATGAGACCTCTTTCACCTGAAGAGGAAGCTAAATTTTATTTTGATAAATCTTGCCACATTTGTAAAATATAATTTACTGAAACCGATGTTAAAGTTCGAGAGCATTCGCATACAACTGGCTTTTTCCGTGGCTCAAGTCATAACGCATGTAATTTAAATTTTAAAGCTCCAAATTTTTTTTCAATTTTTTTCCATAATTTAACAAATTACGACATGCACTTATTTGTAAAGCAGTAAGCTTTACATCACGAAAATATTGAAGTTATTGGAAAAACTAAAGAAAAGTATATTGCGCTAACTAAAATCCTTGATGTTGGCGAATACAAAAATAAAAACGGGCAAACAGTGAAAAAAAAGTTCAAATTACGTTTTATAGATTCGTATCAATTTTTGTCATCTTCTTTAGAGACTTTAGCTGATACTTTAGAAGCATATCAGTGTAATGAAGTCAATAAATATTTTCCACTTGATGAACAATTTTGCTTAATTAGACAAAAAGGTGTGTTTCCGTATTCATTTGTAGACGATTGGGATAAACTAGATTTACAGCAATTACCCAATAAAGACGATTTTTTCGATAAAAATGAACATATTTCTGATGAGTCATACAAGCGCGCTCAATTAGTGTGGTCAACTTTTGAATGTAAGACGTTAGGTGATTATTCAGATATTTATTTAAAATCCGATGTTTTATTACTTTGCGATGTTTTTGAAAATTTTCGAGAAGCTTCTTTAAACGCGTATGGGTTAGATCCTGCGCAATATCTTACTATACTATCTCTTAGCTGGGATGCCATGCTAAAATATACACAGGTTGAACTAGAACTTTTAACAGATGTAGATATGATTCATTTTTTTAAAAAAGGTATTCGAGGTGGTGTTAGTACGTGTGTTAAGCGTATTTGTAAAGCAAACAACCCCTTGATAAATAATTATAATTCAAAAAATCCCTTATCGTACATTTTATATTTGGATGCTACTAATTTATACGGATGGGCAATGAAACAATATTTACCAACTGGTAAATTTAGATGGTTAAATGAAAAAGAAATAACTACTTTTAAAATTTTTGAAATATCTCATACTTCAGAAGACGGGTATGTACTTGAAGTAGATTTAGATTATCCACAAGAATTACATGATTACTATAATGATTTACCTTTTTGTCCAGAAAATATTGTATCGCCAAGTGGAAAATTACCAAAATTAATACCAAATTTAAATAATAAATCAAATTATATCATACATTACATCACTTTACAGCAATGCTTAAAACATGGATTAATATTAAAAAAAATTTATAGAATATTAACTTTTAAACAATCTCCTTGGTTTGAAAAATATATCGACCTAAATTCAAAATACCGCGCGGAAGCTAAAACCAAATCTGAAAAAGATCTGCGAAAATTATACAATAACAGCGTATTTGGTAAAACTATGGAGAATGTTGATAAATATATTAGCATTAAAATTGCAACTCATTGGTCAAAAGAAACTCGTAAATTTGGTGCAGAGACCTGGCTTGCCAAACCTAATTTTAAAAATTTTGCAATTTTTTCGGAAAACTTGATAGCAATTGAAATGAATAAAGTTTTTGTAACGTATGACAAACCGGTTTATGTAGGTTTTTGCATTTTAGAGTTAGCAAAAACTGTCATGTATGAATTTTTTTACGATTTTCTTAAACCTAAATATCAGAGTAATATTTCTCTTTTATACATGGATACTGATTCTCTAATATTAGAAGTCTTTACTGAAAATATTTATGAAGATATAAAACAACATAGTGATAGATTTGATTTTTCAAATTATTCAATATTTAATAGTCATGGAATACAGCCAAATGTTTCAGTTGTTGGTAAAATGAAGGACGAATATGCAGGTGCTCCACTTAAAGCATTTTACGGTACTGGTGCCAAAGCATATTGTATTGACTTGAACGACCACACTGATAAAAAAGCTAAAGGTGTAAGTAAACACGTTGTACAAACTACACTACAAATTGCAGATTATCAAAATGTTATAATTAATAACGTATCAGTTTATTGTAGTATGTCAATATTTAAATCTTATTTGCACGACATATACACCGAATTGCGTCATAAAGTTGCATTGTCAGCAGTTGATGATAAACGCTACGTAGTACAAGATTCTAATAAAACTTTAGCATGGGGGCATTATGATATTGAACGTCAAAAAAATTTTGACATGTTGTTTGAACTTTTGAAAAATATCTAATATTGTGAATAAATAAGCATTTTTGTAGTATAGTATATAATGTTAGATTTTATCTAGAATATTTAGTTAGTACTTTCAATTTGTACAAAGCATGAAGATTGTAAAACAAAAAGATTCATTACACGTTATAAATCATGACTTTTGTAGCGTTACTAATTCCTTTGAAAAACACAATTCTCTTTTTGGTTCTACAGTAAAGCGAGTACTAGTGATTGGAAGCTCCGGGTCTGGAAAAACTAATGCTTTACTAAGTTTATTACTTCATGAGAACGGCTTACGTTTTTTGAATATTTATTTATATTCCAAAACATTGGATCAACCGAAATATAAATTTTTAAAAACAGTTCTGGAGCCTATAAAAGAAGTCTCTTATATAGAGTTTGAAGATAGTAAAGATGTTTTAACACCACAACAAGCTAAACCACTTTCAATCATAATTTTTGATGATGTCATATGTGATAATCAAAGCATAATACGTGATTACTTTTGTTTTGGAAGACATTATTATATCGATTGCTTTTATTTAGCTCAAACCTATTCAGCCGTACCAAAGCAACTTATTCGTGATAATACTAAAATTAGTATAATAAAATTATTATAATTTTTCCACAAGATGTTACAAACCTCAAACATATTTTTAATGATCACGTAAATGTGGATATGTCATTTGAAAAGTTTCAAAACATATGTACACACTGTTGGAAAGATTCTTATGGTTTTTTAGTGGTTGATAAAGATTCTGAAATAACTAATGGTCGATATCGCAAAGACTTTGACAGTTTTATTATACCATAAGCAGTGATAAACATTGCATTCAGCTTTAATCATTCAACATGGATAAACGTCGTGATTTATCTCTACAACTAGAGAAAGCTGGAAAAATTGTGAGAAGCAAGTTGCGTGGTTTACAAACTGGTTTAGAAACATCCCAGCTTCAATTTGAAAAAAAATTACAACCTTTTTCTGAACCTATCCACAAACTGATAACTGAATTAAAACAAAATAAAAGAATTAAACAAGAGCCGCATATAAAAAATGAAGTGCTTGAACATATTTCATCAACTCAAAAATTGAAAAATTTCATACGTACGCTAATTTTAACTAACAAAAAAGTGCAATTTGTTCCATATAAAGACCCAAACACACTAATTCAGCGCCTTCAAACGTTGGTTGCATCAAAATTAGCAGGAAATACAAGCAATGAGAACGATATTAATTATATTATTAACGAGTTAAAAAGGTCAAAAATTATTAAATTTTAATTATGAAAGAGTCGTTAAAAAGAGATATAGTCAATGAATTACATAAACCTGCTAGAGTTAATTATCCAAGACGTCGTGTAATTGTCAAAGGTCTAAATGATTTATATCAGTGTGATTTAGTTGAAATGATTCCATATTCTATAGTTAATAAAGGATTTAAATATATTTTAATGATAATCAATGTATTTTCAAAATACGTCTGGAGCTATCCAATTAAAAATAAAAGTGCAAGGGAAGTAGTGCGCACATTCAAACAATTTTTAAGTCAAATAAAGCATACCCCCCAAAATTTGCAAACAGATTTTGGTAAAGAGTTTTATAACAAAGAGTTTGAAGCACTCATGAAAAAGCATAAAATAAATCATTATAGTTCATATTCTAATCTGAAAGCTAGTGTCGTTGAACGAGTCAATCGAACAATAAAAAATTTGATGTACAAAGAATTTAGTATGCAAGGAAATTATAAGTGGTTAAATATTTTACCTAAAATAATTTTTAAGTACAATAACACAAAACATAGGACAACTGGATATAAACCATGTGATGTTGATGAGCAGAATGAAAAATTGATATTACAGAAAGCCTATACCCATCTAAAAGTTATTGATGTCAAAAAACCAAAATTTAAAATTGGAGATAAGGTCCGAGTGAGTAAGCACCGCAGTGTGTTCAAAAAAGGTTACACATCATCATGGAGTAATGAAATATTTTCTATTGTAAAAGTACAAATGACCAATCCTCGCACTTATATTATTCAAGATTACCTTGGAGAAATAATTAAAGGCGGTTTCTATGAGTTTGAACTTCAAAAAGTAAAACACAATGACGCTTATTTAGTTGAGAAAATTTTAAGACGGAAAGGAAATCAAGTGTATGTTAAATGGTTAAATATGGACAAAAAACACAACTCGTGGATTGAATTTAAAAATCTTACAAACTTGTAGAGTATGTTTTATAGTAAAAGACAAATTAGCAAATTGTTTGTTTTATTAAAATTTATTTTAGCATTTGTTTTTTAAATCTATTATTATATATAGTCTCTCTGTGCCTAATTTCTAACACTTTTGAAATTTTTAAACCAGTGGCTTCAATTCTTCTATGAAATCTAGCAGAATCTCTTGCAATCATTTCCCATTGACCAATGCGTGATTGTTGATATGCAAAACTCCAAACATGCATAACATGAACTTCTACTACACTAGAGTTAAACCTAACAGACATTTTATTTTATAGAAAAATATTCGACATGTTTCCATATCTTTTTGTACCACATCAGGTTCAAGAAGCACCAACCGTTTTAGTGCGCAAGTGTTTTCATCTGGTTTCATAACTTTGAGCAGCTCTTTTATATTCTCTAGCACATTACCTTGCCTTTTACATAATCTTCTTAAAATTGATTCATAGAATTCTCTAAACTGATGTTCTTCAAGTAATTGTAGTTTAGTTAAAATTAGCTGTGCTAGGAAAAATACACTTTTCAAGGATTCTTGACCAAGGAACATTACAGTATCTTGCGATTTAAAGATTTGTAGAACTGGTTTTGTCTTAACGTCATAGAACATAACAGTTATTTTTCCACATTGCTTGATCTCTGATCGGTTATCATTTGGAGTAATTGTTGACCAATTTTTGCAAATGTTGGTAATCCACGGTTCTAACTCCAAAAAAGCAATAAAGTCTTCACGGGACATATCCACAACTTGATAACTTCGGGTTGCAGCAAAGCGAATTGTTGGAGAAATGAACACAGTTTAGAGTTTACACTTCCCACGGGAGATACTATATATATTTTTCCATATATAGAAGGAATTGTAGAAAACATTTTACTTAATCCTAATAAGAGGATAACTCTTAAAATTAATAATAATAAAATTTCCTTAAAATAAAAGCTAATTCTTCGGTTTGGTGATAAAATAACCGTTGAAAGAAACTCCTTCTAGAAAAAAGTTTCGTATGTTTTTGTGGAATTAGTAGTAAAATTACCAATCATTTTTGAGAGCAAACTGTCTGGAAACATAGAGTGAAAGATTTAATCTACATAATGTGCCTCGATGATTCTACTGGAATCCCTATTTTGAAAAACAATTACTCGTGTTTTGATCAAAGGCTTTTATCGTTTAAGACGTGGAAACTCTCTTCACCTACTGCGATTGATTTGCCAAAATCTGGATTTTTTTACACAAATTCCTTCGATACAGTTATCTGCTTTTGCTGCAAGCTTCACTTAGGACACTGGAAATCCACCGATATAGTACAGCAGGAACATTTAAAATTTTCACCGGATTGTGCGTTTGCCTTATTAAATCAATCTATTTTTTATAATGCTGTATTCACTCAAAAGATTAATGAATCTAATCAGTTTATTTTGATGTGGATTAGTTTCTTATATGCAACCACTTTGTTTATTTACTTACTGTTTAAGTAATAGAATAAATGTTTGTAAATTGTACTTATATATTATAATTATATAGTTTTTGTACAAAATCTTATATAAAAATGACAACCATTATTTTTTAACTGTATTGTCCATCAAACTCTTCATTGTAAAACAACTAAAAACTTGCAAATAAAAAATGCCCATTCCTGTGAATTATACTTGTATAAACTGTGGCGGAGAAACAGAGATAGCTGCTTCTGAATGCATTGCTTGTCAATTTGCACGCCATATAAGAGCTGTATACCAAACGAAACATGTAAACTATACAAATAAATAAATACTAATAAGAAAAAAACATTTTATTAATAATCCTTTTGTTTTCACTTCTAAACTACACGGTTTACCAATAAGCAAAAAAATTAAATAGTAAAACTCTGTATAAGCGGAGCATCCATTTATATTTTATGAGTCAACTTTGATAGTGACGTCATTATCATATTTTTCTATTGAGAGCCCAGCTTAATATATTATACAAACATCTCTATTTTTCAAATTTCTAAATTTACAGTACTCATATTAATTTCCAAGAATTTTATTAAAATAGTCATGTTGATTGATTATTAGTAAGTGTCGCAAAATTTACATTTTTACCTGATAAAGTCTAGCTTAGCTCTCTGGTCGCTCGCCATTATATGTGACGCTTGCGCAATCAATTTTAAGAACACATATCTCAAAGAAAAAATTCATGATTAATCATCGACGGAGGAAAAATTTCAAGTGAAGCTGCGCAATTAACTAAGGCTTGTGGGAAGCGCATGCGCAAACGGTCATGGCAAATATTCCAAGATCAAGACAACAGGTGTTAACGCTCACGGTCGTTGATTGATTATTGATTAGCTATTGATTGATTATTGGTAGGTAGCACATAATTTACTATTTTACCTGAAAAAAGTCTAGCTCGCTGTTGTTTTATGATCGCCATTGTATGTGACGCTTGCGCAATCAAGAACACATCATATCTTGCAGAAAAAATTCATGATTAATCATCGACGGAGAAAAAAAATTCTAATTGGAGCTGCGTGATTAACTAAGGCTAGTGGGAAGCGCATGCGCTAACAATTATTGCAAATATTCCAAGATCAAGACAACAGGTGTTAACGCTCACGGTCGTTGATTGGGTATTGATTACTTATTGATTGATTAGTGTTTGATTATTGGTATCACACAATTTACATTTTTTTTAACTGATAGCTCTCGCTTAATGATTAATTTATGGTAGCCATGTGACGCTTGCGCAATAAATTTTACAAACACATCATATCAAGGTGACGATGGTTAATCATCATTTGGAGACAAATATGCAAGTGGAGCTGTGCGATTAACTAAGGCAAGTGAGAAGCGCAGGCGCAAACGGTCAATGCAAATATTCCAAGATCAAGACAACAGGTGTTAAGGCTCATGGTCATGTGGCAGGTGTTCCGAAATCGCCATCTTACTGTATTTCCAATTCAAAGAATTGAAGTTGATTACTTATTGATTGATCATCGATTGATTATCGATTATCGATTATTGATTATTGATTATTGATTATTGATTATTGATTATTGATTATTGATTATTGATTATTGATTATTGATTATTGGTTATTGATTATTGATTATTGATTATTGATTATTGGCCGCTCATTGGTCGATTCTTGGTATTACAAAATTTACATTTTTTTATTTAAACACGTCGAGCTTTGCTCGCGCTTCATGAGTGAATGCTCCAAAGTGGCTATCACAATTTTCGAAAAAAGTGGTGGGGGGAAAGAAATGTGGTGGGGGGAGAACAAAGTAGTGAGAGAACAAATGTACAAAACAGGTGTTCCATGGTCGTTTCAAGGTTCAAGGTCAAGGACATTCCAAAGTCCAAGGTCATATGACGTAAAAGTGGTGGGGGGGCATTTGTACCCCTATTCTATATCTACTATCTTACTGTCTACCACTGACGCAATTAGTTTTCTGGTTCGTTGCCCTGCTCTTCTCGTATTTGGCATTATGCACTCTCTGCTCATTTCTCATTTTTAATACCTTCAAATTCTTTAAAAGTTTGGCAGGGCTTAGCAATGGTGTTCATCACTTCTTGTTTTTTGCACCTTCTACAAATTGTCTGGTGTTCAAGCTCTTTCACCTGATCTTCCAGTTTTTTGATGCGCTTGATTTGTTGCGCTATTATTGCTTTTACACTGCGAATTTCTTCGTCGGTGCTCATTTGGTGATTATTGCCAAAAGCAAAAAACAAGAGAGCGCTTATGGACATGAGCAAAGACGTTGCTATCTGAAATCACCAAAATTTACTCATCGAGGCCAGGTCCAACTGCTTTTATTGTTTTTAACCGTTTTGCTGCTTTCTGTAGCTCGTTTAGTGTGATTTCTTGGATGTTTCTATCTATACTTTGCCATATAATTTACGGCTTTATTGGAAACAATTTTCTTACTGTTTTCTCGTGTTCTTCTGCAGTAACAAGTTTTGCTTTTTCTAACTTACCAGTTGCTATTTTATAGCCTTTACCATACGGATTTTCGTCAACATTATCTATTGGTTTAGCCCACGCGCTCTTTTTGCTTTTTTTGCTTTTTTGCATTTTTTGCTTTTTTTATCGTTTTTTCAAGGCTTCTTTTGGCTTCTTTATATTCAAGATAGAACCGGTCTGCTTCATCATAGTTTTGCTTTGCTCTAGCCCTTGTCACCTTGCTTTTAAGCGCGTGGCAGACTTTGCGTCTGTCTGCTATTTCCGGTGACGACCAATAGACCTAGCTCCACTTTCTAAAGCTTTTTTGTTTTAGTATATTTTGACATGTGCTTTGTATTTCATATGTTAATTTTTTCGCCAAAACTACAGATTTTGTCTTCGCTCTTTTTCTGTATTTCTTCATAAATTTACTCTCCCATTCATCTTGTCATTTATATGATACTTCTTTTATGGCGCTCTTGTTTTGGTTATCTATCATAGCATCTTTTTGCTGTACAGTCCTGCTACTATTTGCTATTATGTATTCGATATGTTAGTGATCGCTATGTGTTTCTTTGTCTAGTACCTTCCAGTGACTGACGCACAATTTTCTAGTGCTAAACGTAACAGCTATTATTGAACAAGCATTTTTCCGCAAAAAGGTTAGCTTATCACCAATATCTGAAACTGAGAGGTCATGTTGACAGATCCACTCTGAAATTAGCTCTCCTATTTTAATCGGTTAGATTTCAGCCCCACGGCTTAGACTTAGCATTTATGTCCCCACCCGAAACACAAGGTTTTTTGAACACTTTATCGCTTGGCTTAGTGTTTTCAACAATTTTTCGAGTTCCTTCAACGTCTTATTCGGAGAAAAGTAGAACGCTATAAGACGCACTTTTGACGTTTTTATCGAGGCAAATTTTACCCCCTTGCTTTCGGCCTTGATGAGTAAATTTTAGTGATATCAGATAGCAACGTCTTCGCTCATGTCTATAAGCGTTCTCTTATTTTTTGCTTAATTTTGTTACGCTTACTGATCAACATTATCTCGTACTTATCATTGACCTCATCCGCTGCCAACAGGTCCATTGCTGTATGACATCTGTTTACGTTAGCTTGTAGTATTTGTAGCTCTTCCACGTATATTTCGCTGTCCTCTTTAGTGGCTTTCCGATAGCCTTTACAACACCTTCTTTATGCCCATATTCTAATTTTGGGAAACAATCTGTTGGTTCATCTACCTTTATCACAGCTTTCCCATCTAAAAAAAATCGCATGCCGCTAGGAGAAGTAGGTGTAGTAAAGGCTATCGGAAAGCCACTGAAGGAAACAGCGGAACATACGTAGAAGAACTACGAATACTACAAGCTAACGCAAACAGATGTTATGCAGCAATGGACCTGTTGGCAGTGGATAAGGCTAATGATAAGAACGAGGTATTGTTGATAAGTGAGCCTTACAGTAATCGAGCAAAAAATGAGGGAGCAAAAACGTTGCTATCTGGAATCACCAAAATTTACTCATCGAGGACGAAAGCAAGGGGGTGAGATTTGCCTGGATAAAAAAATCAAAAGTGCCTCTTATAACGTTCTACTTTTTCCCAAATAAGACGGTAAAAAAACTCAAAGAATAGTTGGAAACACTAAGCCAAGCAATAAGGTGTTCAAAAAAACCTGAAGTTTTAGGGAGAGACATAAATGCTAAGTCTACACTGTAGGGTTCAAATCAAACGGATAAAAAAGGAGAGTTTCAGAGTGGATCTGTCAACATGACCTCTCAGTTCCAGATATTGGTAATAAGCCAATCTTTTTGCTTTGCGAAAAAATGCTTGTTCAATAGAAGCTGTTACGTTTAGCACTAGAAAAGTGTGCGTCAGTCACTGGAAAGTACTAGACAAAGAAACACATAGCGATCACTAACATATCGAATACATAATAGCAAATAGTAGCAGGACTGTACAGCAAAAAATGCTATAAAAAAAAAGAGCGCAATTAAAGGAGTATCATATGAAAGGCAAGATAAATTGGAGAACCAGCTCATAAAAAAATACAGAAAAAAGGCGAAAAGAAAATCTGTAGTTTTGGCGAAAAAATTAACATATGAAATACAAAGCACACGTCAAAATATACTGAAACAAAAAAGCTTTGAAAAGTGAAGCCCGGTCTATTTGTGGTCAGCGGAAAGGCAGATAAACGCAAAGCCTGTCTCGCGGTTAAATAAAAGGTGACAAGGACCAGAGCAAAGCAAAACTATGACTAAGCAGATCAGCTCCATCTTGAATATAAAGAAGCCAAAAAAACCCTTAACAAAGCGATGAAAAAAAGCAAAAAAAGCGCGTAGGCTAAACTAATAGACCATGTTGAAACAGATCCGTGGGGTAAAGGCTATAAAATAGCAACAGATAAGTTGAAAAGAGCAAGACCGCTTACTGCAGAAGAACACGAGAAAGCAGTAAGGAAATTGTTTCTAATAAATCCAAAAATTATATGGCAAAGTGTAGAAAAAAAGATTAAAAAAATCATCCTTAACGAGCTACAGGAAGCAGCAAAACGGTTAAAAATAAAAAAAGCTGTTGGACCTGACGGTGCCTCGGCGGAAGCAGTAAAGGCACTAGTGGCACAAGAATTGGGATTGATCTTAGAAGTTATCAACCGAACGTACAAAGCAGGCATATTTCTTGTAGAATATAACGTCGGTAGACTAGTGCTGATAACTAAAAAGGGGGGAGATGACGAAAACAGGAAGTTTAGACCTATCTGCTTGTTAAACTCTCTAGGAAAACTGATGGAACAAGAAATAACCGAAAAACAGCCAAAGGAATTAGACGAAAAGGCTGTTTTATCTGAAAACCAGTACGGGTTTAAAAAAAGAAAATCAACCATAGATGCAATAGAAGAATTTCTTTAATTTGCAAAATTAGCGTTCTAGTAACGCTTGATGTAGAGATGGCTTTCTACTCAGCACCGTGGGATAAAATCCTAGATGCTGTTAGAAAGCGTGGCATCAACGCTGGTCTAATAAATATTTTGCAAAGCTATTTGCAAAATAGATACTTGCTAAGCTGAGAAAACAAAGCTTTCCAGGTGACGTATGGAGTTCTACAGGGATCAGTTCTAAGCCCAAAACTTTGGAATATTCTTTACAATGATCTGTAGGCTATGGAAATATCGGCAGGTTTAATGCTGATTGGATTTGCAGACGATCTTGCTGTGGTTGTTATGGCTCGGAGCAAATATAAACTTTGTACAAATATAAACGGCATTCTACAGAATATAGAGAATTGAATGACAAAGGTTGGGCTAAAGTTGGCTAAGCTAAAACAGAGGCTGTTATGCTGGTGGGTCAAAGAAGATGATACATCGAATTTAGGCTAGGAGAAGAAGTAATAGTGCCTGAAGAACAAATTAAGTATCTGGGAGTGTGGCTTGACACAAAGATGACCTTTAAATATCACTTAGAAAAAAGAGCGTCTGGAGCGAAAAAACTAGCTGGACTAATTGCCAACATACAGCCAAATGCGAGAAGAGCAGGGCAACGGACCAGACAGCTTATTGCGTCAGTAGTAAACAGTAAGGTGCTGTATGCGGCCCCAGTGTAGGCGCAAGCACCAAAGATTAAACTGTAATTGTAAAAAAACACAAAAAAAAATTTTGTTAAGGGTAATTCGTGCGTAAAGAACGGTGTCAACAGCAGCTCTACAAGTGCTGGCTGGAGAGTTTTCAATTAACTTGCAGGCCTCTAAACAGATGCAACGTCGACAAAATATTATAGACAGAAAAGCTACAAAAAAGAGAAGCTTTGCAGTGTGGCAATCTAGATGGGATAGCTGTGATAAAGACAGATGGACCAACAGATGGTTTTCCAAAATTAGAATATGGTCAGAAAGAAAACACGGCGAGCTAGAATATCATCTTACTGTCTACCACTGACGCAATTAGTTTTCTGGTTCGTTGCCCTGCTCTTCTCGTATTTGGCATTATGTTGGTAATAATTCGCAGCTTAAGAGCAATAATAGCGCAACAAAATAAGCGCATCAAAAAACTGGAAGACCAGGTGAAAGAGCTTAAACACCAGACAATTCTTAGAAGGTGCAAAAGACAAGAAGTGATGAACACCATTGCTAAGCCCTGCCAAACCTTTAAAGAAATTGAAGGAATTAAAGATGAGAAATGGGCAGAGAGTGCGTTTAAGACTACTAGCGTAGACCACACGGATTCGATTAAAATGACTGAAGAGCATGTTGTTTTTTTCGTCGAAGACAAGATGGTAGAAAGAATAAGAAGGAACATTAATATCCTAGGAAAATTTCCGCAAGCAGAAAAATGCGAAAGCACTACATGCCCTGCAGGATGTGTGGTTACATTACACAATGTACGCGGCTACCAAGAAGTGATGAACACCATTGCTAAACCCTGCCAAACCTTTGGAGAATTTGAAGGTATTAAAAATGAGAAATGAGCAGAGAGTGCATAATGCCAAATACAAGAAGAGCAGAGCAACAAACCAGAAAACTAATTGCGTCAGTGGTAGACAGTAAGATGCTGTATACGGCCCCAGTGTAAGCGCAAGCACTTAAGATTAAACGGTATGCAAAAATTGTAAAAAAAGCACACCGAAAAGCATTGTTACGAGTATTCCGTGCCTATAGAACGGTGTCAACAGAAGCCTTACAAGTGCTGGCTGGAAGGGTCTCAATTGACTTGCGGTTGTCTGAACAGATGCAGCGCTGATAGACTATTATAAACAGAAAAGCTATAGAAGAGAGAAGCCTTGCGGTGTGGCAGACTAGATAGGACAGCTGTGATAAAGGTAGATAGACCAACAGATTGCTTCCCAAAATTAGAATATGGTCAGAAAGAACGTTTAGTAGACATGGCTGCAGATAGGTCTAAATTTCTTGTTTTTGTCATCTCCTCCGTTTTTAGGTATAAGTCTAATGACCTTCCATTCTACAGGAAATATGCCTGCTTTGTACGTTCGGTTGCTAATTTCCAAGATCGATCCCGGTTTTTGTGCCAGTAGTGCTTTTACTGCTCCCGCCAGAACACCGTCAAGTCTATTGCTTTTTTTTTATAACCGTTTTGCTGCTTTCTGTAGCTCGCTTAGGGTAATTTTTTTGATGTTTTAATCTATACTTTGCCATTGGATTTCCGGCTTTATTGAAAACAATTTTTTCACTGCTTTCTCGTGTTTTTTTGCAGTAACAGGTCTTGCTCAATTAACTAACCAGTTGCTATTCTGTGGATCTCCTCTAACATTATCTATTAGTTTAGCCCACGCGCTGTTCTTGTTTTTGTCATAGTTTTGCTTTGCTCTGGTTCTTGTCACCTTTTATTTAACCGCGAGACAGACTTTGCGTTTATCTGCCTTTCCGCTGACCACAAATAGACCGGGCTCCACTTTTCAAAGCTTTTTTGTTTTAGTATATTTTGACGTGTGCTTTGTATTTCATATGTTAATTTTTTTGCCAAAACTACAGATTTTGTCTTCGCTTTTTTTTTCTGTATTTTTTTATGAATCGGTTCTCCAATTTATCTTGCCTTTCATAGCATTTTTTGCTGTACAGTCCTGCCACTATTTGATATTATGTATTCGATATGTTAGTGATCGCTATGTGTTTCTTTGTCTAGTATTTTCCAGTGACTGACGCACACTTTTCTAGTGCTAAACGTAACAGCTTCTATTGAACAAGCATTTTTCCGCAAAGCAAAAAGATTGGCTTATTACCAATATCTGGAACTGAGAGGTCATGTTGACAGATCCACTCTGAAACTCTCCTTTTTTATCCGTTTGATTTGAACCCTACAGTGTAGACTTAGCATTTATGTCTCTCCCTAAAACTTCAGGTTTTTTTGAACACCTTATTGCTTGGCTTAGTGTTTCCAACTATTCTTTGAGTTTTTTTAGCGTCTTATTTGGAAAAAAGTAGAACGTTATAAGAGGCACTTTTGATTTTTCTATCCAGGCAAATCTCACCCCCTTGCTTTCGTCCTCGATGAGTAAATTTTGGTGATTCCAGATAGCAAGGTTTTTGCTCCCTCATTTTTTGCTCGATTACTGTAAGGCTCACTTATCAACAATACCTCGTTCTTATCACTAGCCTTATCCGCTGCCAACAGGTCTATTGCTGCATAACATCTGTTTGCGTTAGCTTGTAGTATTTGTAGTTCTTCTACGTATGTTCCGCTGTTTCCTTCAGTGGCTTTCCGATAGCCTTTACTACACCTACTTCTCCTAGCAAGATTAATTGTAGAACAAATTTAAGCAAAAATACAGATAAAAAGCAAAAACAAGAGCTGTAGTTTTGGCAAAAGGAATAACATATGAAATACAAAGCACATGTCAAAATATACTAAAACAAAAAAGTTTTGAAAAGTGGAGCCCGGTCTATTGGTGGTCAGCGGAAATAGCAAATGAACGCAGAGTTTGTCACGCAGCTAAAACAAAGGTGGCAAGGGTTTGAGCAGAGCAGAACTATGATAAAGCAGATCGGCTCCATCTTAAATATAAAGAAGCCAAAAGAAGCCTTAACAAAGCGATAAAAAAAGGAGCAAATATGTACGGCTCGGAGCAAATATGAACTTTGTACAAATATAAACGGCATACTACAGAATATAGAGAATTGAATGAAAAAGGTCGGGCTAAAGCTGGCTAAGGTAAAAACCGAGTCTGTAATGCTGGTGGGTCAAAGAAGATACGGATATATTGAATTTAGGCTAGGAGAAGAAGTAATAGTGTCTTAAGAACAAATTAAGTGTCTGAGAGTTTGCGCTTGACACAAAGATGATCTTTTAATATCACTTAGAAAAAAGTGCGTTTGAAGCGGAAAAACTAGCTGGACTAACTGCCAACATACAGCCAAATGCGAGAAGAACAGGGCAACGGACCAGACAGCTTATTGCGTCAGTGGTAAACAGTAAGATGCTGTATGCGGCCCCAGTCTGAGCGCAAGCACCAAAGATTAAACTGTATGCAAAAATTGTGGAAAAACACAAAGAAAAATATTGTTAAGAGTAATTCGTGCGTATAGAACGGTGTCAACAGAAGCTTTACGAGTGCAGGCTGGAAAATTTTCAATTGACTTGCATGCCTCTAAACAGATGCAACACCGACAAAATATTATAGACAGGAAAGCTACAAAAGAGAGAAACCTTGTGGTTTGAGAAGGACTTAACCTTTAGTTATCTACTTATTTTCTTTTTTTTTATTCGGCTTCTTCTGCTGTTATTCCAATCTTTTCTAGAGCTCTTTCGCTTTTTCCTTTCTAGACCATTATATTTCTAACCATTGCTGTTGCACTTTACCAAGTCTCCTTGGTGTTAAGCATTATTTTGCACCAATTTTTTACTGACTGCCAAGCCGATGTAAATTCTTAAAACTTAATTTTTTTTTGGGTCCATCTTTTGCAATAAAAAATCGTATGCACTGCGTCATCTGTGCTATTACAGTATCAACATTTATCAGTGGTAGCTTTTCCTATCTTAAATAACTAAGTCGAGAAGCAGCCATATTCACTAAGCGCCTGCATCATGCGGTATTCTAGCTCGCCGTGTTTTTTTTCTGACCATATTCTAATTTTGGAAAGCAAACTGTTAGTCCATCTACCTTTATCACAGCTATCCCATCTAGATTGCCACACCGCAAGGCTTCCCTCTTCTGTAGGTTTTTTGTCTATAAAATTTTGTCAGTGTTGCATCTGTTTAAAAGTCAATTGAGAACTTTCCAGCCAGCACTTTTAAAGCTTCTGTTGACACCGTTCTATACTCACAAATTACTCTTTAACAATATTTTTTTTGTGTTTTTTTACAATTTTTGCATACAGTTTAATCTTTGATGCTTGCGCCCACACTGAGGCCGCATACAGCATCTTACTGTTTACCACTGACGCACTAAGCTGTCTGGTCCGTTGCCCTGCTCTTCTTGCATTTGGCTGTATGTTGGCAGTTAGTCCAGCTAGTTTTTCCGCTTCAGACGCACTTTTTTTTAAATGATATTTAAAAATCATCTTTGTGTCAAGCCCACACTCTCAGATACTTAATTTGTTCTTTAGGCACTATTACTTCTTCTCCTAGCCCCTCCTTTGTTTTTAGCTTAGCCTGCTTTAGCCGGACCTTTGTCATTCAATTCTCTATATTCTGTAGTATGCCGTTTATATTTGTACAAAGTTTATCTTTGCTCCGAGCCATACCAACCACAGCTAGATCGTCTGCAAATCCATTCAGCCTTAAACCTGCCAGTATTTCCACAGCTAACAGATCACCGTAAAAAATATTCTAAAGTATTGGGCCTAGAACCAATCCCTGTAAAACTCCATACGTCACCTGAAAAGCTTTGTTTTCTTAGCTTAGCAAGTATCTATTTTGCAAATAGCTTTGCAAGATAATTATTAAACCCGCGTTGATGCCACGCTTTCTAACAGCATCTAGGATTTTATCACACGGTGTTGATTTGAAAGCAATCTCTACATCAAGCGTTACAAGAACGCAAATTTTGCAAATTTAAGAACTTCTTGTACTGCATCTTTGGTTGATGTTCTCTTTCTAAACCCGTACAGGTTTTTAGATAAAACAGAATTTTCGTCTAATTCCTTTTGCAGTTTTTTGGTTATTACTTGCTCCATCAGTTTCCCTAGAGAGTTTAACAAGCAGATAGGTCTGAATTTCTTGTTTTCGTCATCTCCTCCCTTTTTAATTATGAGCACTAGTCTACCAACGTTACATTCTACAAGAAACATGCCTGCTTTGTACGTTCGGTTGATAACTTCTAAGATCAATGCTGGTTCTTGTGCTACTATTGCCTTTACTGCTTCCGCCGAGACACCGTCAGATCCAGCTGCTTTTTTCGTTTTTAACCGTTTTGCTGCTTCTTGTAGCTCGTTTAGGGTGGTTTCTTCGATGTTTTTATCTATACTTTGCCATATAATTTACGGCTTTATTGGAAACAATTTTCTTACTTTTTCTCGTGTTCTTCTGCAGTAACAGGTCTTGCTCTTTTTAACTTACCAGCTGCTATTTTATAGCCTTTACCATACGGATCTTCTTTAACATCATCTATTAGTTTAGTCCACGTGCCTTTTTTGCTTTTTATATCGCTTTGTTAAAGCTTCTTTTGGCTTCCTTATATTCAAGATGTAGCCGATCTGTTTATCATAGTTTTGCTCTGCTCAAACCCTTGTCACCTTTCTTTTAGCTGCGTGACAAACTCTGCGTTTATCTGCTATTTCCGCTGACCACCAATAGACCGGGCTCCACTTTTAAAAACTTTTTTGTTTTAGTATATTTTGACATGTGCTTTGTATTTCATATGTTATTCTTTTTGCCAAAACTACATATTTTGTTTTCCTTTTTTATCTGTATTTTTCCTTAAATTTGTTCAACAATTAATCTTGCCATATTTATGATACCCCTTTAATTGCGCTCTTGTTTTTATAGCATCTTTTTGCTGTACAGTCCTGCTACTATTTGCTATTATGTATTCGATATGTTGGTGATCGCTATGTGTTTCTTTGTCTAGTACTTTCCTGTGACTAACGCACATTTTTCTAGTGCTAAACGTAACATCTATTATTGAACAAGCATTTTTCCGTAAAAAAGTTGGTTTATCACTAATTTCTGCAACTGAGAGGTCATGTTGACAGATCCACTCTGAAACTAGCTCTTCTTTTTTAATCGGTTAGATTTGAGCCCCACGGTTTAGACTTAGCATTTAAGTTCCCACCTGAAACACAAGGTTTTTTTGAACACTTTATCGCTTGGCTTAGTGTTTTCAACTATTTTTCGAGTTTCTTCAACGTCTTATTCGGAGAAAAGTAGAACGCTATAAGACGCACTTTTGACGTTTTTATCGAGGCAAATTCCACTCCCTTGCTTTCGGCCTTAATGAGTAAATTTTGGTGATTTCAGATAGCAACGTCTTCGCTCATGTCCATAAGCGCTCTCTTATTGTTTGCTTAATTTTTGTTACGCTTACTGATCAACATTATCTCGTACTTTTTATTGACCTTATCCGCTGCCAACAGGTTCATTGCTGTATGACATCTGTTTACTTTAGCTTGTAGTATTTGTAGCTCTTCCACGTATATTCCGCTGTCCTCTTTAGTGGCTTTTCGATAGCCTTTACAACACCTTCTTTATGACTATTTTCTAATTTTGGGAAACAATCTGATGGTTCATCTACCTTTATCACAGCTATCCAATCTAAAAAAAATCGAATGCCGCCAGGAGAAGTAGGTGAAGTAAAGGCTTTCGGAAAGCCACTGAAGGAAACAGCGGAACATACGTAGAAGAACTACGAATACTACAAGCTAACGCAAACAGATGTCATGCAGCAATGGACCTGTTGGCAGCGGATAAGGCTAATGATAAGTACGAGGTATTGTTGATAAGTGAGCCTTGCAGAAATCGAGCAGAAAATGAGGGAGCAAAAACGTTGCTATCTGGAATCACCAAAATTTACTTATCGAGGACGAAAGCAAGAGGGTGAGATTTGCCTGGATAGAAAAATCAAAAGTGCCTCTTATAACGTTCTACTTTTTTCCAAATAAGACGCTAAAAAAACTCAAAGAATAGTTGGAAACACTAAGCCAAGCAATAAGGTGTTCAAAAAAACCTGAAGTTTTAGGGAGAGACATAAATGCTAAGTCTTCACTGTAGGGTTCAAATCAAACGGATAAAAAAGAAGAGTTTCAGAGTGGATCTGTCAACATGATTTCTCAGTTCCAGATATTGGTAATAAGCCAATCTTTTTGCTTTGCGGAAAAATGCTTGTTCAATAGAAGCTGTTACGTTTAGCACTAGAAAAGTGTGCGTCAGTCACTGGAAAGAGATAATATTCAGTATTGCTCTGGAAGATCTAGATTGTGAAATATCAAATGTATTGTCTAACTCATATAAAGTATTACCAGAGGACAATAGTCTGTAAACAGGTGACGTTTTAGCAAAATTTGTCCTCACTGAAGGTAAATAAAAAGGTCTACCAGGTCTGCTAGAGGAGGCAACAAACTTGATAGATTCCAATAAATCAATGCAGTCCACATGACTATTAACAATACGATTCAGTAGCATAGCAGTAGCACATAGACGTCTGTCTTTTAAAGTAAACAAACCTAATCTTTTTCTCAATGCAACATAGTCAGAGCCTAATTCCGGATATGCTCCATCCAGCTTCCAGATTAAAAATTTTATGAATTTATTTTGAATCCTTTCAATTTTGTAGCTATGAACATCAAATATTGGATTCCAGACAACTGAGGCATATTCCAGTTTGGCTCTCACCAGTGCACAGTATACTGCTTTCATGGCTTTTAAAGTGTTAAGATTTTTACAGGAGCGAGTAACAAATCCCAAGGTTTTCCAGGATGCGGTAGTGATTCTATCTATGTGCTGGTAAAAATTGAATTCCGAGTCTATGACTACACCTAAATCAATGTGTGAGGACACACGTTTAACTACAAAATCATTAATAGTGTAATTGAAGATTATTGGAGACCTTGACCTAGAAATTGACATTACTTCACATTTATCTTTATTTAATATTAGGTTATTATCAGCACATAGATTTACAAAGTAATCGACAAGCCGTTGTAGTTTTGAGCAGTCACGGACAGTATCAATACGGAGAAAAATTTTAGTATCATCAGCAAATGCATTGACTATACATCCAAAATCATTGTTGCTAAGCAGATTTAATAATACATTCATGAATATTATGAACAATAGCGGTCCAAGGTTCGAGCCCTGTGGAACTCCCGACGTTGAAAGATAACACTTTGAGTAAGCACCCTCATAGAAAACTTTATTCTTACGATTTATCAAATAAGACGATAGCAGTGCTAACAACGCATCTGGCAAATTGAGCTCAGCCAGTCTACTTATAAGTATCCAAATGTCCACCTTATCAAAGGCCTTTGCTAGATCAGTATAAAAGACGTCAACTTGCGCAGCCTCTGATAAAGCAGCATGCGTATACTTGGAGAAACAAAGTAAGCTAGTGACAGTGGACCTTCTTGGAGTGAAACCATGCTGGTGTGGTGAGAGGTCATTTTTAAATGAGCAATAAAGCTTAGAGTATAAATATATTTCAAATACTTTAGAAAAAGCACAGAGGATGGAAATCGGTCTATAATTCTTGACTTGAGATTTACTGCCCGATTTGTGAACTGGGCAGATCTTCGCAGTTTTCCAGCAATCTGGAAAAGTTCCCATTTTTAAACAAAAAGAAAATATGATTGCTAGAGGAACTGCAAAAGAATCTGCTAGAGTTTTTACCACACAGCATGGTATACCATCCAGTCCAGCTGACCATTTCTCAGGTAGCTCTTGAATAATTTTAATGATATCGTTAACAGTTGGAGGTTTCACAAAGCCCAAAGTGTCTTTACAAGAATAATCATTTATACCTTCTGGTCTATCCGAGGCTGGAAGAAAGACCGAGCCTAAATGGTCAGCAAAGGTGTCAGCAATAATATGTGGATCACTTTCATTTATATTATTAATTTCAAAGACACGGGGTATATTATCTTTACCACGTAATTTCTTAATAAAAGACCAAAATAATGAGGGTTGCTTATCAAATTTACATTCTGAGTTTGAAATGAAGCTATCGCGAGCATCTTTAATATCATGTTTTATCTTTTTGCGCAGATGTAAGTACTGTGACAAGTGATAGCCAGAGTTAGTCTTTTTATATTTGATTCTATGTCTTTCTTTCAACCTTAGATCCAATTTTATCCTATAACTAAACCACACTGGCGATACATCACCAAGTTTAGTATTATCATACGCTGGAATAGTATCAGAGAATATCTTATTAATTATATTATAGAAAATATCACAATTTATGTTTGGGTCACACAGTGAAAGAATCTGATGCCAATCAGTAGAATTTAATGCATTACTAATTTTATCTTTATCAAGTTTATTAAAATTAAGTTTGCGATTATTATTAACAATGGGTGCATGTTTAATTGTCTCTTTAGAAAAAATATCGATTGATAGAGCAGAATGATGTTTATCAAGATCTACCAGTGACCATATTGATTCCATCACTGTGCACCTCATATTTGTAAAGACTAAATCTAGACATCTATCCTTACAGTTAAATATGTTATTGATTTGCATGTATTTGAAGTTCTCCTGCCAATTCCTGATAATGTTTGATTTAAAGTCATTACTTGTAAACTTGTGACGATTGACTAGACCAGGTGCATTAAAATCACCCAACACAATTGCTTTCCGATCAGGATCAGAAAATTGCACTGCAATGTCGTCGAAAAAATCTTCAAATGCTTCACTCTTCACATCCGGGGAGATATAAATGAGAAGAACCGATATTGTATTGCCACTACTGGAGATAATGCGAACGCACAGGGCATCAATATCATCAGATTTGTTAGTGATATGGGAAATATCTACTGAGACAGATTGTATATATGTTTTAAGAGCAAGTAATACACCACCACCTCTCTGTTTAGTTTTCGATATTCTGTCAGCACGGTATACCGTAAAGATATTTAAATCCAAAAATTCCGATGAGAGCTTGTCAGGTGTGAGCCATGTCTCAGTAAGAGCAACAATACTAGTCTCAATGATTGATGACGAATTATTTATAATGTCAAATTTAGTATTGATGCCCCGCGTGTTTTGATAGTAGATTGTTACGCAGCAGGTCGAGGATTGACAATCCTCGAGACGCCATTTCTTGTAACTATTCTTGCTTGATCCTCCCCTTGAGTCTTGCGCGCAGTTAGATCCTTCTTCAGCTCCGCATAATCCTGCCGTTGCTTCAATGTCCAATCCCGTTGGATTTGCACATTCACCCAGCACGGAGGAAGTGAGTCTGTTTTCTTCATCTGCTGAAAGGAACGAATAAGTTTATCAACATGCTCTACAGATGCAGTGGTAATTTTAATCGGCCTGGGTTTCCCCAAGGAAGTTGAGAATTTACCTAGTCTGATAGCACCAGTAATTGACGAGCTATCAAATCCAAGATCACTCAGGGCACTGTTTGCATTATCTTTATCAGCCTTTAAATTATTGTCGTTCTCCGGAATACCATACAAAATGACATTCTTTCTTCTCAATAGTCTGTCCTCGTTTTCCTCAAGAACTTGGTTCTGACTTACAGCATTCCCAGTATCTCTTGCTGAGATTTTTGCAACCGAGAGATCTTTGTTGAACGTATCTATTCTGGCATTTATTCTAGTTATTTCTTCTCTTGCAATAAATAGATCATCCTCCATCGTTTTCATTCTAGCATTCGTAGATTTAGCAAATTCCTCAAAAGACGTACGAATACCTGTAAGTCTTGTATCCAGGTCTTTTTGAAGATCATCCATAGCAGGCTGTATATTATCCCTGACTGCGGTTCCAAGACATTCAGATATTTCTTTGTTAATACTAGTTTTCAACGATTCACTAATTGTGTCTTTAACAGCATTAGATATCATATTACTAAGTTCTGAGCGAAGTTCGAGTAGGACCACATTTTTAACATTATCTGTTGATGTTGTGCCTGTTACGAGAGCACAACTAGGATGATAACCACCTTTGCACTGTGGACATGTGGCGATCTTCGTAGATACATTACTACCACACCCCTTACATTTTATAGGAAGTTGTTGAACGTCAATCAATGAACTCTTTGCTGCAGGTGTGTCCGGCATATTTAATAATTTAAGTTCACTGGATGAAAAAGTGGTTGTTGTGAGTTGTTTGTAAACAAATAATAAACAGATTTAAAAAATGTTTAACACAAGATTTGAATTATTTTTAATAATTATCAATTTAAAAATATTTAAACGTCTTTAAAAAAAGTTTTAAGCATTTTTATTAATTTTTTAAGGTTTAATTTATACTTTTATTAAGTTTTAAAAGCTTTTCAAAATTTTTTAAACATTTTTTAAGAAGTTTTAAAAAATTTCATTAAACTTTTTATATTTAATTTTTAAAATTCAATAATACGTTCAAAAAATTTTAAAAGTTCAAATAAATTACTTAAAAGTGCTTAAAAAGATTATTTAAATGCTTTGGAATGATTTAAAAATTTTTTACCACAAGATTTGAATTATTTTTAATAATTATTAATTTAAAAATATTTAAACGTCTTTAAAAATAGTTTCAAGCATTTTTAATAATTTTTTAAGGCTTAATTTATAATTTTAATACGTTTTGAAAGTTTTTTAAATTGTTTTAAAAAATTTTTAATAACTTTAAAAAAATTTTATTAAACTATTTATATTTAATTTTTAAAATTTAATAATTTGTTTAAAAAATTTTAAAAGTACAAATGAATTACTTAAAAGTGCTTGAAAAGATTATTTAAATGCTTTGGAATGATTTAAAAAATTTTTAACACAAGTTTTGAATTATTTTTAATAATTATCAATTTAAAAATATTTAAACGTCTTTAAAAAAAGTTTTAAGCATTTTTATTAATTTTTCAAGGTTTAATTTATACTTTTATTAAGTTTTAAAAGCTTTTCAAATTTTTTTAAACATTTTTTAAGAAGTTTTAAAAAATTTCATTAAACTTTTTATATTTAATTTTTAAAATTCAATTTTACGTTCAAAAAATTTTTAAAGTTCAAATAAATTACTTAAAAGTGATTGAAAAGATTATTTATATGCTTTGGAATAATTTAAAAAATTTTCAACACAAAATTTGAATTATTTTCAATAATTATCAATTTAAAAATATTTAAACGTCTTTAATTTTTTAACACAAGATTTGAATTATTTTTAATAATTATCAGTTTAAAAATATTTAAACGTCTTTAAAAATAGTTTTAAGCATTTTTAATAATTTTTTGAGGTTTAATTTATAATTTTAAAAAGTTTTAAAAGCTTTTTAAATTTTTTTAAAAAATTTTTAACAACTTTAAATAAATTTTATTAAACTATTTATATTTAATTTTTAAAATTTAATAATTTGTTTAAAAAATTTTAAAAGTACAAATGAGTTACTTAAAAGTGCTTGAAAAAATTATTTAAATGCTTTGGAATGATTTCAAAAATTTTTCACACAAGATTTGAATTATTTTTAATAATTATCAATTTAAAAATATTTGAACGTCTTTAAAAAAAGTTTTAAGCATTTTTATTAATTTTTTAAGGTTTAATTTATACTTTTATTAAGTTTTAAAAGTTTTTTAAATTTTTGAAAACATTTTTTAAGAAGTTTTAAAAAACTTCATTAAACTTTTTATATTTAATTTTTAAAATTCAAGTCTACGTTCAAAAAATTTTAAAAGTTTAAATAAATTACTTAAAAGTGCTTGAAAAGATTATTTAAATGCTTTGGAATGATTTAAAAAATTTTCAACACAAAATTTTAATTATTTTCAATAATTATCAATTTAAAAATATTTAATCGTCTTTAAAAATAGTTTTAAGGATTTTTAATACTTTTTTAAGGCTTAATTTATATTTTTAATAAATTTTAAAAGCATTTTAAATTTTTTTAAGAATTTTTCAATAACTTTTAAAAATTTTCATTAAACTTTTCATATTTAAGTTTTAAAATTCAATAATACGTTCAAAAAATTTTAAAAGTTTAAATAAATGACTTAAAAGTGCTTGAAAAGATTATTTAAATGCTTTGGAATGATTTAAAAATTTTTTAACACAAGATTTGAATTATTTTTAATAATTATCAGTTTAAAAATATTTAAACGTCTTTAAAAATAGTTTTAAGCATTTTTAATAATTTTTTGAGGTTTAATTTATAATTTTAAAAAGTTTTAAAAGCTTTTTAAATTTTTTTAAAAAATTTTTAATAACTTTAAAAAAATTTTATTAAACTATTTATATTTAATTTTCAAAATTTAATATTTTGTTTAAAAAATTTTAAAAGTACAAATAAATTACTTAAAAATGCTTGAAAAGATTATTTAAATGCTTTGGAATGATTTAAAAAATTTTTCACACAAGATTTGAATTATTTTTAATAATTATCAATTTAAAAATATTTAAACGTCTTTAAAAAAAGTCTAAAGCATTTTTATTAATTTTTTAAAATTTAATTTATACTTTTATTAAGTTTTAAAAGTTTTTCAAATTTTTTTAAACATTTTTTAAGAAGTTTTAAAAAATTTTATTAAACTTTTTATATTTAATTTTTAAAATTTAATTCTTTGTTTAAAAAAATTTAAAAGTTTAAATAAATCACTTAAAAGTGCTTGAAGAGATTATTTAAATGCTTTGGAATAATTTAAAAATTTTTTAACACAAGATTTGAATTATTTTTAATAATTATCAATTTAAAAATATTTAAACGTCTTTAAAAAAGTTTCAAGCAATTTTAATAATTTTTTAAGGTTTAATTTATATTTTTAATTAGTTTTAATATTTTTCAAATTTTTTTAAACATTTTTTAATAAGTTTTAAAAAATTTCATTAAACTTTTTATATTTAATTTTTAAAATTCAATAATACGTTCAAAAAATTTTAAAAGTTCAAATAAATTACTTAAAAGTGCTTAAAAAGATTATTTAAATGCTTTGGAATGATTTAAAAATTTTTTAACACAAGATTTGAATTATTTTTAATAATTATCAATTTAAAAATATTTAAACGTCTTTAAAAAAAGTTTCAAGCAATTTTAATAATTTTTTAAGGTTTAACTTGTATTTTTAATTAGTTTAAAAAGCTTTTCAAATTTTTTTAAAAATTTTTTAATAAGTGTTAAAAAATTTGATTAAACTTTTAATATTTAATTTTAAAAATTTAATAATACGTTTAAAAAATTTTAAAAGTACAAATAAATTACTTAAAAGTGCTTGAAAAGATTATTTAAATGCTTTGGAATGATTTAAAAAATTTTTAACACAAGATTTGAATTATTTTTAATAATTATTTTCAATTTAAAAATATTTAAACGTCTTTAAAAAAAGTTTTAAGCTTTTTTATTAATTTTTCAAGGTTCAATTTATACTTTTATTAAGTTTTAAAAGCTTTTCAAATTTTTTTAAACATTTTTTAAGAAGTTTTAAAAAATTTCATTAAACTTTTTACATTTAATTTTTAAAATTCAATTTTACGTTCAAAAAATTTTTAAAGTTCAAATAAATTACTTAAAAGTGCTTGAAAAGATTATTTATATGCTTTGAAATGATTTAAAAAATTTTCAACACAAAATTTGAATTATTTTCAATAATTATCAATTTAAAAATATTTAAACGTCTTTAATTTTTTAACACAAGATTTGAATTATTTTTAATAATTATTAGTTTAAAAATATTTAAACGTCTTAAAAAATAGTTTTAAGCATTTTTAATAATTTTTTTAAGTTTAATTTATAATTTTAAACAGTTTTAAAAGCTTTTTAAATTTTTTTAAAAAATTTTTAATAACTTTAAAAAAGTTTTATTAAACTATTTATATTTAATTTTTAAAATTTAATAATTTGTTTAAAAAATTTTAAAAGTACAAATGAGTTACTTAAAAGTGCTTGAAAAAATTATTTAAATGCTTTGGAATGATTTAAAAAATTTTTAACACAAGATTTGAATTATTTTTAATAATTATCAATTTAAAAATATTTAAACGTCTTTAAAGAAAGTTTTAAGCATTTTTATTAATTTTTTAAGGTTTAATTTATCCTTTTATTGTTTTAAAAGCTTTTCAAATTTTTTTAAACATTTTTTAAGAAGTTTTAAAAAATTTCATTAAACTTTTTATATTTAATTTTTAAAATTCAGTTCTACGTTCAAAAAATTTTAAAAGTTCAAATAAATCACTTAAAAGTGCTTGAAAAGATTATTTAAATACTTTGGAATGATTTAAAAAATTTTCAACACAAAATTTGAATTATTTTCAATAATTATCAATTTTAAAATATTTAAAAGTCTTTAAAAATAGTTTTAAGAATTTTTAATATTTTTTTAAGGTTTAATTTATATTTTTAATAAATTTTAAAAGCATTTTAAATTTTTTTAAGAATTTTTCAATAACTTTTAAAAATTTTCATTAAACTTTTTTATTTACATTTTAAAATTTAATAATACGTTCAAAAAATTTTAAAAGTTTAAATAAATTACTTAAAAGTGCTTGAAAAGATTATTTAAATGCTTTGGAATGATTTAAAAATTTTTTAACACAAGATTTGAATTATTTTTAATAATTATCAATTTAAAAATATTTAAACGTCTTTAAAAAAAGTTTTAAGCATTTTTAATAATTTTTTAAGGTTTAATTTATAATTTTAAGAAGTTTTAAAAAATTTTTAAATTTTTTTAAAAAATTTTTAATAAGTTTAAAAAAGTTTTATTAAACTATTTATATTTAATTTTAAAATTTAATAACTTGTTTAAAAAATTTTAAAGGTACAAATGAATTACTAAAAGTGCTTGAAAAGATTATTTAAATGCTTTGGAATAATTTAAAAAAGTTTTAACACAAGATTTGAATTATTTTTAAAAATTATCAATTTAAAAATATTTAAACGTCTTTAAAAAAAGTTTTAAGCATTTTTATTAATTTTTTATGGTTTAATTTATCCTTTTATTAAGTTTTAAAAGCTTTTCAAATTTTTTTAAACATTTTTTAAGAAGTTTTAAAAAATTTCATTAAACTTTTTATATTTAATTTTTAAAATTCAATTCTACGTTCAAAAAATTTTAAAAGTTTAAACAAATCACTTAAAAGTGCTTGAAAAGATTATTTAAATGCTTTGGAATGATTTAAAAATTTTTTAACACAAGATTTAAATTATTTTTAATAATTATCAATATAAAAATATTTAAACGTCTTTAAAAAAGTTTCAAGCAATTTTAATGATTTTTTAAGGTTTAATTTATATTTTTAATTAGTTTTAAAAGTTTTTCAAATTTTTTTAAACATTTTTTAATAAGTTTTAAAAAATTTCATTAAACTTTTTATTTTTAATTTTTAAAATTCAATTTTACGTTCAAAAAATTTTAAAAGTTCAAATAAATTACTTAAAAGTGCTTAAAAAGATTATTTAAATGCTTTGGAATGATTTAAAAATTTTGTACCACAAGATTTGAATTATTTTTAATAATTATTAATTTAAAAATATTTAAACGTCTTTAAAAATAGTTTTAAGCATTTTTAATAATTTTTTAAGGTTTAATTTATAATTTTAATACGTTTTAAAAGTTTTTTAAATTGTTTTAAAAAATTTTTAATAACTTTAAAAAAATTTTATTAAACTATTTATATTTAATTTTTAAAATTTAATAATTTGTTTAAAAAATTTTAAAAGTACAAATGAATTACTTAAAAGTGCTTGAAAAGATTATTTAAATGCTTTGGAATGATTTAAAAAATTTTTAACACAAGTTTTGAATTATTTTTAATAATTATCAATTTAAAAATATTTAAACGTCTTTAAAAAAAGTTTTAAGCATTTTTAATACTTTTTTAAGGTTTAATTTATATTTTTAATTAGTTTTAAAAGCTTTTCAAATCTTTTTAAAAATTTTTTAATAAGTGTTAAGAAATTTTATTAAACTTTTAATATTTAATTTTTAAAATTTAATAATACGTTTAAAAAATTTTAAAAGTACAAATGAATTATAATAATAATAATAATATTTATTTGTTTTCAACAGGATACAATCCTCAATACAAAATTTTACATTAGAGTTAGGTTGAGGAGTAAAAACAATAATTAATTAGGGTGAATAAATATCGATAGATATAATAAATAAAGGTAAAAATAGAAATATGGAACATATAATGGACACAGCGCCGTTATATCTTGATCATCAGTCAGTACCTTCTAGGTGGTTTCTAATAAAATAGCAAGCCTTACAGAAGGCAAATAATTTTTTGGTCGAGTCGGTGCTCCATGATTCCAGAAATACCGGATCTATACCTCTTGGAATTTCGTGGTTGTACCATTGGCTCAGGAACTTTTCTCTTGGTATTTGGTAGGCTGGACAGTCAGAGAGCAGATGTAGGATATTGTCTGGTTTCTCGAGGTAGCAGCAGGGACAGTTCTTTGTTGGTGACAGCTTTATGTGATGTTTTCCCACCGAGATATGACAGGCGAAGGTTGTGGAGAGTCGACATTGGCAGAGCAGTTTAGCTAGGTGATCAGGTAGTCGGCTAAGAATGAACTCTGCGGAGGTATGGGATAAACTTGCGTTGTTGAAGTAGAAGAGACATGATTTGGAAAGATAGTATCTTTCCATGTCACGTGAGTGTCGATAGTCTTTGTATTTCTCGAGAACCGCTAGCTTCCTGCTTCTCCAGTAGTCTGCTGTTAGGTTGGAGAGCAGATCCTCCTTTCCTATGTTTATTAGGATGTTTGAGAGTTGCTGGCACCAATTAAGGCGGTCAGAGTTAAATGGAGTGTGCGTGAGCTGGACAAGTTTTTTGAGACATATTTTAGGCAAGCGGTTGCTGGGCATATCAAGTATCTTAATCACCCAATTCAGGGCGGCTTTTAGAACGTATAGTGAGAAGTGATTTAGCCCAAGCTCAAGGCGGATTGCGTAGTGTGGAGTGCTTAGAGGAAGATTCATCAGGCGTTTGAAGAAGTACAAGTTTGCCGATTCCAATCTTTCCAGGGTAGACTGGCTCAGACCCCAAATGTGAGCAAGATATGCTATACTGGAGCGGATAATACTGCTGTGTAGTTTAATTACGCCATTCCAGGCGCTGGTGTTGAGCTTATTAAGTATCCCAAGTACCGTACTGGTCGCCATTTTGCTCTTTTTGATGGCTGATTCTGTGGCGATAGTACCTTGTAGTGACGTGCAGAATGTGGTGCCTAGGTATTCGTAAGTTGAAACTATGTCTAAAGCTTCACCAAGGAAAGGAAAATTTGCAAGTTGTCTAGGAAGACGGCCAGTAGATCTGATAATGAGTATTTTGGTCTTCGTTGTATTGACTGTGAGGCCGTTTATTTTGCAGTATTCTTCTAAGATTTTTAGGATTCTGCGTAGTTTTACCTCCGTTGAAGCTACCAAGACAATGTCATCAGCATACATTAATAATGTGATTTCACAACTGTCGATGAAAAGACCCTCGGCGCCTTTTTGCTTCAAATATTTGACAATGTCACTTATGTATAGACTGAAGAGCAAAGGGCTAAGGATTTCTCCTTGTAGAACACCTTCTGTAATATTTATTGGAGATGAGAGGTTTCCAGAACATCTAACTCTCATATGCGTGTTACTGTAGAAATTAACAAGGAGATTTAGGATTTTGGAGCTGAGGCCCAGTTGGTTAAGTTTTTCCCATAGACGGTTGTGCGGGAGAGTCGAAAGCCCTCTTGAAATCGACGAATAGTGCATAGGAGCTGACACCTTTAAACCTAGTTTGAATCTGTAGAACTGATTGTAGGACAAATACATTGTCTTCACATCCACGGCCATTGCGAAAGCCAGCTTGTTCTTTTGGAATTAAGTCTTCAGTCTCTGCGCCACCCATTCCAAAAAACTACCTAGCAAGCACACCCATCAGCATTCATCTCCAAGCTTAAAGATCACTTTCTGGAACATCAAAGGCTCTAAAGAACTTATCACCCCTACTAACCTCTTCACTTCCTCATTAATTGGATTCAGCGAGACGTGGCCCCAATACATAATCTTGATTCCTGGTGTAGCTTTTGGTCACCTGCTCTGAAGCCTCAGGGCCCCGGTAGGCCAAGTGGAGGGCTACTGACTCTTGCTAAACTTGAAGACAATCCACAAACTCTACACTGTACAGACTTCTGGATAATTAGTAAAATTCACTCACACGGTCTTATTCTAATTATTGTTTCAGTGTACTTTCCTCCATCTTGCACCTTCAATGAATCTCTTGAGCTCCTTCAAAACACTCTACAGCCAATTTTTGCCTCCTACCATCATGACATATGCATTATAGCCGGGGACTTTAATGCTCGTCTCGGTTCCTATGGGACCCTGGATCCAAACTCAATGGTAGGAACAACACTACAGGAAAATAGACAATTAGCTGACCAAGTCTTCAACCACAGAGGAAAGCTGCTAGCAGATTGCATGGAAGCTTTTAAAACTTAATAAAAGGATAAATTAAGTCTTAAAAAATTAATAAAAATGCCTAAAACTTTTTTTAAAGACGATTAAATATTTTTAAATTGATAATTATTAAAAATAATTCAAATCTTATGTTAAAAATTTTTTAAATTATTCCAAAGCATTTAAATAATCTTTTCAAGCACTTTTAAGTAATTCATTTGTACTTTTAAAACTTTTTAAACGTATTATTGAATTTTAAAAATTAAATATATAAAGTTTAATGAAATTTTTTAAAACTTCTTGAAAAATGTTTAAAAAAATTTGAAAAGCTTTTAAAACTTAATAAAAAGATAAATTAAACCTTAAAAAATTAATAAAAATGCTTAAAACTTTTTTTAAAGACGTTTAAATATTTTTAAATTGATAATTATTAAAAATAACTCAAATCTTGTAATAAAAATTTTTTAAATCATTCCAAAACATTTAAATAATCTTTTCAAGCACTTTTAAGTAATTTATTTGAACTTTTAAAATTTTTTGAACGTATTATTGAATTTTAAAAATTAAATATATAAAGTTTAATGAAATTTATTAAAACTTCTTGAAAAATGTTTAAAAAAATTTGAAAAGCTTTTAAAACTTAATAAAAGGATAAATTAAGTCTTAAAAAATTAATAAAAATGCCTAAAACTTTTTTTAAAGACGTTTAAATATTTTTAAATTGATAATTATAAAAAATAATTCAAATCTTATGTTAAAAATTTTTTAAATTATTCCAAAGCATTTAAATAATCTTTTCAAGCACTTTTAAGTAATTCATTTGTACTTTTAAAATTTTTTAAACAAATTATTAAATTTTAAAAATTAATTATAAATAGTTTAATAAAATTTTTTTAAACTTATTAAAAATTTTTTAAAAAAATTTAAAAACCATTTTAAACTTTTTAAAATTATAAATTAAACCTTAAAAAATTATTAAAAATGCTTAAAACTATTTTTAAAGACGTTTAAATATTTTTAAATTGATAATTATTAAAAATAATTCAAATCTTGTGGTAAAAAACTTTTAAATAATTCCAAAGCATTTAAATAATCTTTTCAAGCACTTTTAAGTAATTTATTTGAACTTTTAAAACTTTTTGAACGTATTATTGAATTTTAAAAATTAAATATATAAAGTTTAATGAAATTTTTTAAAACTTCTTGAAAAATGTTTAAAAAAATTTGAAAAGCTTTTAAAACTTAATAAAAAGATAAATTAAACCTTAAAAAATTAATAAAAATGCTTAAAACTTTTTTTAAAGACGTTTAAATATTTTTAAATTGATAATTATTAAAAATAACTCAAATCTTGTAATAAAAATTTTTTAAATCATTCCAAAACATTTAAATAATCTTTTCAAGCACTTTTAAGTAATTTATTTAAACTTTTAAAATTTTTTGAACGTATTATTGAATTTTAAAAATTAAATAAAAAAGTTTAATGAAAATTTTTAAAAGTTATTGAAAAATACTTAAAAAAATTTAAAATGCTTTTAAAATTTATTAAAAATATAAATTAAACCTTAAAAAAGTATTAAAAATTCTTAAAACTATTTTTAAAGACGTTTAAATATTTTTAAATTGATTGAAAATAATTCAAATTTTGTGTTGAAAATTTTTTAAATCATTCCAAAGCATTTAAATAATTTTTTCAAGCATTTTTAAGTAATTTATTTGAACTTTTAAAATTTTTTGAACGTAAAATTGAATTTTAAAAATTAAACAAAAAGTTTTATGAAATTTTTTAAAACTTTTTAAAAAATGTTTAAAAAAATTTGAAAAGCTTTCAAAACTTAATAAAAGTATAAATTAAACCTTAAAAAATTATTAAAATTGCTTAAAACTTTTTTTAAAGACGTTTAAATATTTTTAAATTGATAATTATTAAAAATAGTTCAAATCTTGTGTTAAAAAAATTTTAAATCATTCCAAAGCATTTAAATAATCTTTTCAAGCACTTTTAAGTAATTTATTTAAAATTTTAAAATTTTTTGAACGTATTATTGAATTTTAAAAATTAAATATAAAAAGTTTAATGAAAATTTTTAAAAGGTATTGAAAAACTCTTAAAAAATTTTAAAATGCTCTTAAAATTTATTAAAAATATAAATTAAACCTTAAAAAAGTATTAAAAATTTTTAAAACTATTTTTAAAGACGTTTAAAAATTTTTAAATTGATAATTATTGAAAATAATTCAAATTTTGTGTTAAAAATTTCATTTCAAAGCATTTAAATAATCTTTTTAAGCACTTTTAAGTAATTCATTTGTACATTTAAAATTTTTTTTACGTATTAAATTTTAAAAATTAAATATTAAAAGTTTAATGAAATTTCTTAACACTTATTAAAAAATTTTTAAAAAAATTTTTAAAAAAAATTGAAAAGCTTTTAAAACTAATTACAAATATAAATTAAGCCTTAAAAAATTATTAAAATTGCTTGAAACTTTTTTTAAAGACGTTTAAATATTTTTAAATTAATAATTATTAAAAATAATTCAAATCTTGTGTTAAAAAATTTTTAAATCATTCCAAAGCATTTAAATAATCTTTTCAAGCACTTTTAAGAAATTCATTTGTACTTTTAAAATTTTTTAAACAAATTATTAAATTTTAAAAATTAAATAAAAATAGTTTAATAAAAATTTTTTAAAGTTATTAAAAATTTCTTAAAACAATTTAAAGAACTTTTAAAACTAATTAAAAATATAAATTAAACCTTAAAAAATTATTAAAAATGCTTAAAACTTTTTTTAAAGACGTTTAAATATTTTTAAATTGATAATTATTAAAAATAATTCAAATCTTGTGTTAAAAATTTTTTAAATCATTCCAAGGCATTTAAATAATCTTTTCAAGCACTTTTAAGAAATTCATTTGTACTTTTAAAATTTTTTAAACAAATTATTAAATTTTAAAAATTAAATATAAATAGTTTAATAAAATTTTTTTAAAGTTATTAAAAATTTTTTAAAACAATTTAAAAAACTTTTAAAACTAATTAAAAATATAAATTAAACCTTAAAAAATTATTAAAATTGCTTGAAACTTTTTTTAAAGACGTTTAAATATTTTTAAATTGATAATTATTAAAAATAATTCAAATCTTGTGTTAAAAAATTTTTAAATAATTCCAAAGCATTTAAATAATCTTTTCAAGCACTTTTAAGTAATTTATTTAAACTTTTAAAATTTTTTAAATAAATTATTAAATTTTAAAAATTAAATATAAATAGTTTAATAAAATTTTCTTAAAGTTATTAAAAAATTTTTAAAACAATTTAAAAAACTTTTAAAACTTATTAAAATTTTAAATTAAACCTTTAAAAATTATTAAAAATGCTTAAAACTATTGTTAAAGACGTTTAAATATTTTTAAATTGATAATTATTAAAAATAATTCAAATCTTGTGGTAAAAAATTTTTAAATCATTCCAAAGCATTTAAATAATCTTTTCAAGCACTTTTAAGTGATTTATTTGAACTTTAAAAATTTTTTGAACGTAGAATTGAATTTTAAAAGTTAAATATAAAAAGTTTAATGAAATTTTCAAAAACTTCTTAAAAAATGTTTAAAAAAAATTGAAAAGCTTTTAAAACTTAATAAAAGAATAAATTAAGTCTTAAAAAATTAATAAAAATGCCTAAAATTTTTTTTAAAGACGTTTAAATATTTTTAAATTGATAATTATTAAAAATAATTCAAATCTTATGTTAAAAATTTTTTAAATTATTCCAAAGCATTTAAATAATCTTTTCAAGCACTTTTAAGTAATTCATTTGTACTTTTAAAATTTTTTAAACCAATTATTAAATTTTAAAAATTAAATATAAATAGTTTAATAAAATTTTTTTAAACTTATTAAAAATTTTTTAAAAAAATTTAAAAATTATTTTAAACTTTTTAAAATTATAAATTAAACCTTAAAAAATTATTAAAAATGCTTAAAACTATTTTTAAAGACGTTTAAATATTTTTAAATTGATAATTATTAAAAATAATTCAAATCTTGTGGTAAAAAACTTTTAAATAATTCCAAAGCATTTAAATAATTTTTTCAAGCACTTTTAAGTGATTTATTTGAACTTTTAAAATTTTTTGAACGTAAAATTGAATTTTAAAAATTAAACATAAAAAGTTTTATGAAATTTTTTAAAACTTTTTAAAAAATGTTTATTAACAAAAGTATAAATTAAACCTTAAAAAATTATTAAAATTGCTTAAAACTTTTTTTAAAGACGTTTAAATATTTTTAAATTGATAATTATTAAAAATAACTCAAATCTTGTGTTAAAAAATTTTTAAATCATTCCAAAGCATTTAAATAATCTTTTCAAGCACTTTTAAGTAATTTATTTAAACTTTTAAAATTTTTTGAACGTATTATTGAATTTTAAAAATTAAATATATAAAGTTTAATGAAATTTTTTAAAACTTCTTGAAAAATGTTTAAAAAAATTTGAAAAGCTTTTAAAACTTAATAAAAGGATAAATTAAGTCTTAAAAAATTAATAAAAATGCCTAAAACTTTTTTTAAAGACGTTTAAATATTTTTAAATTGATAATTATTAAAAATAATTCAAATCTTATGTTAAAAATTTTTTAAATCATTCCAAAGCATTTAAATAATCTTTTCAAGCACTTTTAAGTAATTTATTTAAACTTTTAAAATTTTTTGAACGTATTATTGAATTTAATTATTGAATATAAATTAAACCTTAAAAAAGTATTAAAAATTTTTAAAACTATTTTTAAAGACGTTTAAATATTTTTAAATTGATAATTATTGAAAATAATTCAAATTTTGTGTTAAAAATTTCATTTCAAAGCATTTAAATAATCTTTTTAAGCACTTTTAAGTAATTCATTTGTACATTTAAAATTTTTTAAACGTATTATTAAATTTTAAAAATTAAATATTAAAAGTTTAATGAAATTTCTTAACACTTATTAAAAAATTTTTAAAAAAATTTTAAAAAAAAATTGAAAAGCTTTTTTTTTTTTTTTTTTATTTTTTTTTATATAGTTGTCATTGCGAGGAACAAAGACAACTAAAGGAGGGGAATCCTTTATGGACTGTGGCAGGTTAGGAGATGCCAGAAGAGTGTGTGGGACTCACCTGAGCCTGGTATACCCACTAAACCCCCCCTTACCAAACTCTCGACAGGGATGCATCCCCAATTAAAGAGAGTTGAAGCAGAATAGAAAAAATAAAAAAGAAGGATGCATAAAAATTACTGAAAACGCAAGAGAAAGAAAGAAAACAAAAGGTAAAATGAAAAAAGAAAAGAAAAGGTTTTCGGCTACCTAAAATGAATAGAAGTCAAATCTACTTTATTTAAACTGCTAAAGGCATTGGCGAAAAAGTCAAAATTTGCCAACTTTACTATGCGGCCCATTTTGTGCAATGGCGAGAAATGCAATAAATTGCTTTTAGCCTTGTTCAGATACAACACATCATACGTTCTAGCAGAGAGCCGAGGACAGTGAAAGCTAAGCATTTGAAGTATATTCGGGCAATTGATTTCGAAATTAACTATTTTAAAAAACAATTTTAAGTAAGCAATTTTAGCACGGTCGTCAAGGCTAAGAAAATCAAAGTCCAGCAGCAGTTGCTTTTGGGGATACCCCCTTGGAAGATAAACACCATTGCGACAAAGATACAATTATTTTAAAAAACGTCGTTGAACACATTCCAGAGCATTTATATGTATACGGTAGAACGGTTTCCAAATAGTTATAGCATATTCAATTTTAGAACGGACAAGAGCAAAATAGATAAGCTTGATAGCAAGTTGGCTGTTCAAGTCGCGAGAGTTCCGCAAGACAAATCCAAGCATTTTGAATGAACTGGATACTACATTGTCAACGTGTTTTACAAACGTCAGTTTGTCATCGAAGGTTACTCCCAAGTCTTTGATAGTGCTTACTCTGTTGAGAACCTGGTTGTTTACACAATAATTAAAGATGAATTTATTAACCTTCCTAGTAAAAGACATAACCGAACATTTTTTAACATTAAGAGCTAATTTGTTTGTAAAACACCATCTAATGACTGCATTTAAAGAATCTTGTAGTTGTTGGCAGTCGCTGATTGAATTGATAGGTAAAAATATTTTTAAGTCATCAGCATACAACAAAGCAGAACAAGACAATTCAGATATCAGATCATTGACGTATATGTTGAAAAACAACGGCCCCAAAACAGATCCTTGAGGAACGCCGGAACGAATATCAAATTTTGAAGAACAATATCCAAAACAATCTACAAAAAAAACGCGACCTGTCATATAATCAGCAAAAAGTTTAACGATATTTATGTTAAGACCAAGTTTGAGTAGTTTATTACACAATATGGCATGATCCAAGCGATCAAAAGCTTTTGCCATGTCTGTATAAATGACGTCAACCTGCACGCCACTGTCCATTTGTATACACAGGTTTTGAGTCATAACAAATAAATTCGTCACTGTTGAACGTCCCGAGAGAAAACCATGCTGGCAATCAGTGAAAAAATTGCGCAATTTAAATTCAAGTTTATCATGTAAGATTAACTCAAAAACCTTTGCAGAATTATTTATTATTGATATCGGACGGTAATTAGAAAAATGTGTGCCATCCCCAGATTTGAAACACGGAAATACTTTTGCGACTTTTCAAGATTTTGGATAAGAGCCGAATTTCAAACAAAGATTGTAAATTTTACATAACGGAACGGCAAAAGCGCTGGAACATTTTTTCAACAAGTAAGAAGGCAGGAAATCGGGCCCAGAAGTGGATTTGGAGCTTAGTAGAGACAGTTTTTTCTGAACTGTAGCTACGTCAAAAATGTCAAAGTTAAAATTTGATGTAGAAGCATAATCAGCTTCGTTTAGAAATATTTTATCAGAATCAATAAAATTCGAAGAAAAGGTTTTTCCAAAAGTTTGAGCAATTTTTTGACAATCAGACACCGTTCTATCTCCGTCACGCATGTTTTGTGGAACACTTGATGCATGTCGTCGCAATTTAATGTATTTCCAAAAATTGCCAGGTTCTTCGCAAATTTTACTTTCAGAGTCTTTAAGAAATTTAGTAAAAGAAGTTCTAATCTCTTTTTTTAATTTAGACCTTAGAGCAGAGAATTTTAAATAATCAGATTGCCGGCGATGTTTTTTGTAAATACAGAAAGCTTTGTATTTAGCTTTGATTAAAGTTATAATTCCTACTGAAAACCATAAGGGGTGAGAATGCGGCCGAGCTGAGCAAACAGGCACTAGCGTGTCAAAAGTGTCTTCAAGAGTTTTGTAGAAGTAATCACAGGCAGAATTAACATTATGACAGTTATCAAGAAAAGCCCAGTTAATGTTGAGCAGAGCATTGTTCAAATCCACCATGCAAGCTTTCCTAAAATTAAAAGCGTTTATTGCCTTAGATGGAAGGTATTTTGTAATAACAGCTTTTATATTAAAATCAAATGTTAAAGCAGGATGATGAACGTCTTCCTTAACTAGATAAAAATCAGCCCTATGCACGGTTACAACATTATTTGATATCACTAGGTCTAACAGTCTATCAGAAGCATTGAAGACTTCATTGTATTGCGTAAAAGACATAAAGTCTAAAAAATTACATAAGCACCTAGCTGACGGACACGCTTTATCTCTAGCAGAGAAGAAATTATGAAAAACGGGAATGTTGAAATCACCTAAAATTAAAATTTCAGGGTTTTTTTCAAATTTAGAGATTGTCGAATCCAGTAAGTCAAACAAAGAATTATAGTAATCTTCTCCTAGCGAGGGTGGGATGTAAACGCAGAAGATTAAAAGGAATTTAAATTTTAGTTGAATTTTAATGCCAACGATGTCAACCAGTGGAATTTTTTGCAAGTCCTCTTCTGAGAATACTATTGGAGAAGCAGAAAACAATTTTTTCAAGACAATAGCAACGCCTCCGCCACGAGACCTGCCTACTTTATGAAAATTTCGATCTTGCCTGAAAACCAAAAATGATGAGTCAGAAAACTCAGAGTTGAGAACGCTGTCATTAAGCCATGTTTCAGTCAGGCAAATAATGTCATAACTTGAGCTTAAAACATTGTTATAAAATAAGCTACATTTGGAATTAAGACCTCTAACGTTCTGATAGAAAATAGATACAGAATTACTATTACAGTGAGGATGCCCTAAAGATGCTATTGTACCGGAATGAATCTGATCAATCGAACAGTTAGACATTGATTGCTACTTAACGTTCACTGATTGATTATCCTTTAATACCTTTTGTTTGAACACAGACAGAGCATTCGCATATGCATGACAGGAATTATAATCCCAAGCAGCGTGATTTAATTGAACTTGGGGATTTTGTTCTTTCAGAATAGCACAATTTGAACAATTCCGAGGTTTGGCTACATTAGGACACTCTTTCACATTGTGCTCAAGTGCACAGAGAGGACATGAAAGATTTTTAGTGCAACGCGTACTAGTGTGGTTGTAGCCGTTACATTTATAGCACCTCATGAGCTCAACCGCGTCGAAAACAGAACAGCTATTGTACCCAATTAAGATATTCTTTTGCTGACACAATTGGTTGTACGTATTAACGTCTACTTGCAAAATAGCTTGAAATATATCTTTATTTTTGTGAGTAGGCCAGTACTTTGTCAGCTTACAAAAGGAGAAGTCAAAAATTTCTTTGTTTTGGGCCATTAAAACATCAACAAAATCAGGTTCTGCAATTTCTCTAGAGAATCCAACTATTTTGACTTTAGGATGTAACGGAGACAGCTTAGATACCGTGTATTTAGACGAAAGCTTATCAGAAATTACTTGTTCAAATTTATCACAGTTTTTTGAATCAGAGCTAATAATTAAACCGTTGCCACTGGTCGCTCTTACATCCATAATTTTAATATCACACATAACAGGGTCGACACTTTTAAACAAATCTGACCTTGTTCCCTCTTGCGTTTGAGAGGGATTTTTTGGCTTCACAATAACTCTACTGTTATTCAAGGTTTTGACTTTATCTGAATACAAGTCTGGCTGCTTATTTGTACCATTTTCGATCAAGTTACTACACAATTTAACGAGCTCAATATTGCTTTGTTTTAAATCACTAACTTCTGTTTTCAAAGAATTTACAACAGAGATAACACCGTCCAGCATTTGGGCCACTCCCTCCTTGAACATTGAGTTTTGTAAAATGTCAGAGCAGATCTGCTGAACATTTGCGCCAGGAGAATTCGAGCATGATGAGCAAGAGATCTTAATAAATCGCGACTTTTTACAAAAATCAGCAATTGATGAAGCATCCACGGCTCTAATACCAATACAAGAAAAATGCAAATTGCAATTACATGTGCTACAAGAAACCGACAAAGTATAATCTACCTGTGCCTTGCACTCGGGACATATATTGACCACGTCACCTCCCATAGCATAAAAAATGCTTTAAATAGTCAATAATATGATGATCACATTCAACCCGGATTACACTGAGAGAAAAGATACATTGATCACAGTTCAATTTGGCAAACAAAAACCTTGACCGTGGTACAGCTAATCAGTAAGAAAAAAGGCACTGTACGTAGGAGTAAATTCAATAAATATCACTGTATCAGGCTCCGAGTTGAAGCTTGTAAGAGTTGTAAGTCCGCGTCAACCCCAATTATAAAAGTCACAATAGATTAGTTGAAATTGAGAAATTGGAACACAGCCAATTATTATCAGCGTCAGCTGACGCCTTATCAGTGAAGACACCGATAAAGAGAATTGCACCAATCTTTTCTATTACGTTTGTAGAGATTATAGGCAAGTCTACCGACTAACCTTAAGTGAAAAAGAAAGGACTAACCTTAGCACATGAAGAGTTTTCCCAAAACAAGAATTAAAAACTCCTAAAAACCTCGAAAAACTACAGGAATTCACTCAGCAGTAAACACCACGTGAACACACAGCTGACATTTCCTAATTTTTCCAGCTTTTAAAACTAATTAAAAATATAAATTAAACCTTGAAAAATTATTAAAATTGCTTGAAACTTTTTTTAAAGACGTTTAAATATTTTTAAATTGATAATTATTAAAAATAATTCAAATCTTGTGTTAAAAAATTTTTAAATTATTCCAAAGTGTTTAGACTCGCGGTTGGTTTAGCGTAAGCGATTGTTGTTACGTGCAAGACTTGCAATAAGTTTTGCACCAAAAAATATATTCAAGATTTAAGTGAACAAGTATTTTATTTTATGCGACTGTTCGCTGGAAGAATTCTAAAGTAAGTGATCTTACAATAACTTTACAATACTTTTAAAATTTTTTGAACGTAAAATTTAATTTTAAAAATTAAATATAAAAAGATTAATGAAATTTTTTAAAACTTATTAAAAAATGTTTAAAAAAATTTGAAAAACTTTTAAAACTAATTAAAAATATAAATTAAACATTAAAAAATTATTAAAATTGCTTGAAACTTTTTTAAAGACGTTTAAATATTTTTAAATTGATAATTATTAAAAATAATTAAAATCTTGTGTTAAAAAGTTTTTAAATCATTCCAAAGCATTTAAAAAATCTTTTCAAGCACTTTTAAAAGATTTATTTAAACTTTTAAAATTTTTTGAACTTTGAATTGAATTTTAAAAATTAAATATAAAAAGTTTAATGAAATTTTTTGAAACTTCTTAAAAAAAGTTTAAAAATTTTTGAAAAACTTTTAAAACTTAATAAAAGGATAAATTAAACCTTAAAAAATTAATAAAAATGCTTAAAACTATTTATAAAGATGTTTAAATATTTTTAGATTGATAATTATTGAAAATAATTCAAATCTTGTGTTAAAAAATTTTTAAATCATTTCAAAGCATTTAAATAATCTTTTCAAGCACTTTTAAATAATTTATTTGAACTTTTAAAATTTTTTGAACGTATTATTGAATTTAAAAAATTAAATATAAAAAGTTTAATGAAAATTTTTAAAAGTTATTGAAAAATTCTTAAAAAAATTTAAAATGCTTTTAAAATTTATTAAAAATATAAATTAAACCTTAAAAAATTATTAAAAATCCTTAAAACTATTTTTAAAGACGTTTAAATATTTTTAAAATGATAATTATTAAAAATAATTCAAATCTTGTGTTAAAAAATTTTTAAATCATTCCAAAGCATTTAAATAATCTTTTCAAGCACTTTTAAGTAATTTATATAAACTTTTAAAATTTTTTGAACGTGGAATTGAATTTTAAAAATTAAATATAAAAAGTTTAATGAAATTTTTTAAAACATCTTAAAAAAGGTTTAAAAAAATTTGAAAAGCTTTTAAAACTTAATAAAAAGATAAATTAAACCTAAAAAAATTAATAAAAATGCTTAAAACTTTTTTTAAAGACGTTTAAATATTTTTAAATTGATAATTATTAAAAATAATTCAAATCTTGTGTTAAAAATTTTTTAAATTATTCCAAAGCATTTAAATAATCTTTTCAAGCACTTTTAAGTAATTCATTTGTACTTTTAAAGTTTTTTAAACAAATTATTAAATTTTAAAAATTAAATATAAATAGTTTAATAAAATTTTTTTAAACTTATTAAAAATTCTTTAAAAAAATTTAAAATCCTTTTAAAACTTTTTAAAATTATAAATTAAACCTTAAAAAATTATTAAAAATGCTTAAAACTATTTTTAAAGACGTTTAAATATTTTTAAATTGATAATTATTAAAAATAATTCAAATCTTGTGTTAAAAAATTTTTAAATCATTCCAAAGCATTTAAATAATTTTTTCAAGCACTTTTAAGTAATTTATTTAAACTTTTAAAATTTTTTGAACGTATTATTGAATTTTAAAATGTAAATAAAAAAGTTTAATGAAAATTTTTAAAAGTTATTGAAAAATTCTTAAAAAAATTTAAAATGCTTTTAAAATTTATTAAAAATATAAATTAAACCTTAAAAAAGTATTAAAAAACCTTTAAACTATTTTTAAAGACGTTTAAATATTTTTGAATTGATAATTATTGAAAATAATTCAAATTTTGTGTTGAAAATTTTTTAAATCATTCCAAAGCATTTAAATAATCTTTTCAAGCACTTTTAAGTGATTCATTTGAACTTTTAAAATTTTTTGAACGTAAAATTTAATTTAAAAAATTAAATATAAAAAGTTTTATGAAATTTTTTAAAACTTCTTAAAAAATGTTTAAAAAAATTTGAAAAGCTATTAAAACTTAATAAAAGTATAAATTAAACCTTAAAAAATTATTAAAAATGCTTAAAACTTTTTTTAAAGACGTTTAAATATTTTTAAATTGATAATTATTAAAAATAATTCAAATCTTGTGTTAAAAAATTTTTAAATCATTTCAAAGCATTTAATTAATCTTTTCAAGCACTTTTAAGTAATTTAATTAAACTTTTAAAATTTTTTGAACGTATTATTGAATTTTAAAATTTAAATATAAAAAGTTTAATGAAATTTTTTAAAACTTATTAAAAAATGTTTAAAAAAATTTGAAAAACTTTTAAAACTAATTAAAAATATAAATTAAACCTTAAAAAATTATTAAAATTGCTTGAAACTTTTTTAAAGACGTTTAAATATTTTTAAATTGATAATTATTAAAAATAATTCAAACCTTGTGTTAAAAATTTTTTAAATCATTCCAAAGCATTTAAAAAATTTTTTCAAGCACTTTTAAGTTATTTATTTGAACTTTTAAAATATTTTGAACTTTGAATTGAATTTTAAAAATTAAATATAAAAAGTTTAATGAAATTTTTTGAAACTTCTTAAAAAATGTTTAAAAATTTTTGAAAAGTTTTTAAAACTTAATAAAAGGATAAATTAAACCTTAAAAAATTAATAAAAATGCTTAAAACTATTTTTAAAGACGTTTAAATATTTTTAAATTGATAATTATTAAAAATAATTCAAATCTTGTGTTAAAAAGTTTTTAAATCATTCCAAAGCATTTAAAAAATCTTTTCAAGCACTTTTAAATAATTTATTTGAACTTTTAAAATTTTTTGAACGTATTATTGAATTTTAAAAATTAAATATAAAAAGTTTAATGAAAATTTTTAAAAGTTATTGAAAAATTCTTAAAAAAATTTAAAATGCTTTTAAAATTTTTTAAAAATATAAATTAAACCTTAAAAAAGTATTAAAAATTCTTAAAACTATTTTTAAAGACGTTTAAATATTTTTGAATTGATATTTATTGAAAATAATTCAAATTTTGTGTTGCAAATTTTTTAAATCATTGCAAAGCATTTAAATAATCTTTTTAAGGACTTTTAAGTAATTTATTTAAACTTTTAAAATTTTTTGAACGTAAAATGTAATTTTAAAAATTAAATATAAAAAGTTTAATAAAATTTTTTTAAAGTTATTAAAAATTTTTTAAAACAATTTAAAAAACTTTTGAAACTTATTAAAATTATATAATAAACCTTAAAAAATTATTAAAAATGCATAAAACAATTTTTAAAAACGTTTAAATATTTTTAAATTGATAATTATTAATGTGTTAAAAAATTTTTAAATTATTCCAAAGCATTTAAATAATTTTTTCAAGCACTTTTGAGTAATTTTATTAAGCTTTTAAAATTTTTTGAACGTTAAATTGAATTTTAAAAATTAAATATAAAAAGTTTAATGAAATTTTTTAAAACTTCTTAAAAAATGTTTAAAAAAATTTGAAAAGCTTTTAAAACTTAATAAAAGTATAAATTAAACCTAAAAATATTAATAAAATTGCTTAAAACTTTTTTTAAAGATGTTTAAAAATTTTTAAATTGATAATTATTAAAAATAATTCAAATCTTGTGTTAAAAATTTTTTAAATCATTCTAAAGCATTTAAATAATCTTTTCAAGCACGTTTAAGTAATTCATTTGTACTTTTAAAATTTTTTAAACAAATTATTAAATTTTAAAAATTAAATATAAATAGTTTAATAAAATTTTTTTAAAGTTATTAAAAATTTTTTAAAACAATTTAAAAAACTTTTAAAACTTATTAAAATTTTAAATTAAACCTTTAAAAATTATTAAAAATGCTTAAAACTATTTTTAAAGACGTTTAAATATTTTTAAATTGATAATTATTAAAAATAATTCAAATCTTGTGGTAAAAAATTTTTAAATTATTCCAAAGCATTTAAATAATCTTTTCAAGCACTTTTAAGTAATTTATTTAATCTTTTAAAATTTTTTGAACGTATTATTAAATTTTAAAAATTAAATAAAAAAGTTTAATGAAAATTTTTAAAAGTTATTGAAAAATTCTTAAAAAAATTTAAAATGCTTTTAAAATTTATTAAAATCATATATTAAACCTTAAAAAATTATTAAAATTGCTTGAAACTTTTTTTAAAGACGTTTAAATATTTTTAAATTGATAATTATTGAAAATAATTCAAATTTTGTGTTGAAAATTTTTTAAATCATTCCAAAGCATTTAAATAATCTTTTCAAGCACTTTTAAGTGATTCATTTGAACTTTTAAAATTTTTTGAACGTAAAATTTAATTTTAAAAATTAAATATAAAAAGTTTTATGAAATTTTTTAAAACTTCTTAAAAAATTTTAAAAAAATTTGCAAAGCTTTTAATATTTATTAAAAATATAAATTAAATTTTAAAAAAGTATTAAAAATCCTTAAAACTATTTTTAAAGACGTTTAAGTATTTTTAAATTGATAATTATTGAAAATAATTCAAATTTTGTGTTGAAAAATTTTTAAATCATTCCAAAGCATTTAAATAATCTTTTCAAGCACTTTTAAGTAATTTATTTGAACTTTTAAAATTTTTTGAACGTAAAATTGAATTTTAAAAATTAAATATAAAAAGTTTAATGAAATTTTTTAAAACTTCTTAAAAAATGTTTAAAAAAATTTGAAAAACTTTTAAAACTTAATAAAAGTATAAATTAAACCTTAAAAAATTAATAAAAATGCTTAAAACTTTTTTTAAAGACGTTTAAATATTTTTAAATTGATAATTATTAAAAATAATTCAAATCTTGTGTGAAAAATTTTTTAAATCATTCCAAAGCATTTAAATAATCTTTTCAAGCACTTTTAAGTAATTCATTTGTACTTTTAAAAATTTTTTAAACAAATTTTTAAATTTTAAAAATTAAATATAAATAGTTAAATAAAATTTTTTTAAAGTTATTAAAATTTTTTTAAAAAAATTTAAAAAGTTTTTAAAACTTTTTAAAATTATAAATTAAACCTCAAAAAATTATTAAAAATGCTTAAAACTATTTTTAAAGACGTTTAAATATTTTTTAATTGATAATTATTAAAAATAATTCAAATCTTGTGTTAAAAATTTTTTTAATCATTTCAAAGCATTTAAATAATTTTTTCAAGCACTTTTAAGCAATTTATTTGTAGTTTTAAAATTTTTTAAACGTATTATTAAATTTTAAAAATTAAATATTAAAAGTTTAATGAAATTTCTTAACACTTATTAAAAAATTTTTAAAAAAATTTGAAAAGCTTTTAAAACTAATTAAAAATACAAATTAAACCTTAAAAAATTATTAAAATTGCTTGAAACTTTTTTAAAGACGTTTAAATATTTTTAAATTGATAATTATTGAAAATAATTCAAATTTTGTGTTGAAAATTTTTTAAATCATTCCAAAGCATTTAAATAATCTTTTCAAGCACTTTTAAGTGATTCATTTGAACTTTTAAAATTTTTTGAACGTAAAATTTAATTTTAAAAATTAAATATAAAAAGTTTTATGAAATTTTTTAAAACTTCTTAAAAAATGTTTAAAAAAATTTGAAAAGCTTTTAAAACTTAATAAAAGTATAAACTAAACCTTAAAAAATTATTAAAAATGCTTAAAACTTTTTTTAAAGACGTTTAAATATTTTTAAATTGATAATTATTAAAAATAATTCAAATCTTGTGTTAAAAATTTTTTAAATCATTCCAAAGCATTTAAATAATGCTTTCAAGCACTTTTAAGTAATTCATTTGTACTTTTAAAATTTTTTAAACAAATTATTAAATTTTAAAAATTAAATATAAATAGTTTAATAAAATTTTTTTAAAGTTATTAAAAATTTTTTAAAACAATTTAAAAAACTTTTAAAACTTATTAAAATTTTATATTAAACCTTAAAAAATTATTAAAAATGCATTAAACTATTTTTAAAAACGTTTAAATATTTTTAAATTGATAATTATTAAAAATAATTCAAATCTTGTGGTAAAAATTTTTTAAATCATTCCAAAGCATTTAAATAATCTTTTCAAGCACTTTTAAGTAATTGATTTGAACTTTTAAAATTTTTTGAACGTATTATTGAATTTTAAAAATTAAATATAAAAAGTTTAATGAAATTTTTTAAAACTTATTAAAAAATGTTTAAAAAAATTTGAAAAACTTTTAAAACTAATTAAAAATATAAATTAAACATTAAAAAATTATTAAAATTGCTTGAAACTTTTTTAAAAACGTTTAAATATTTTTAAATTGATAATTATTAAAAATAATTCAAATCTTGTGTTAAAAAGTTTTTAAATCATTCCAAAGCATTTAAAAAATCTTTTCAAGCACTTTTAAAAGATTTATTTGAACTTTTAAAATTTTTTGAACTTTGAATTGAATTTTAAAAATTAAATATAAAAAGTTTAATGAAATTTTTTGAAACTTCTTAAAAAAAGTTTAAAAATTTTTGAAAAGCTTTTAAAACTTAATAAAAGGATAAATTAAACCTTAAAAAATTAATAAAAATGCTTTAAACTATTTATAAAGATGTTTAAATATTTTTAAATTGATAATTATTAAAAATAATTCAAATCTTGTGTTAAAAAATTTTTAAATCATTTCAAAGCATTTAAATAATCTTTTCAAGCACTTTTAAATAATTTATTTGAACTTTTAAAATTTTTTGAACGTATTATTGAATTTAAAAAATTAAATATAAAAAGTTTAATGAAAATTTTTAAAAGTTATTGAAAAATTCTTAAAAAAATTTAAAATGCTTTTAAAATTTATTAAAAATATAAATTAAACCTTAAAAAAGTATTAAAAATCCTTAAAACTATTTTTAAAGACGTTTAAATATTTTTAAAATGATAATTATTAAAAATAATTCAAATCTTGTGTTAAAAAATTTTTAAATCATTCCAAAGCATTTAAATAATCTTTTCAAGCACTTTTAAGTAATTTATATAAACTTTTAAAATTTTTTGAACGTGGAATTGAATTTTAAAAATTAAATATAAAAAGTTTAATGAAATTTTTTAAAACTTCTTAAAAAATGTTTAAAAAAATTTGAAAAGCTTTTAAAACTTAATAAAAAGATAAATTAAACCTAAATAAATTAATAAAAATGCTTAAAACTTTTTTTAAAGACGTTTAAATATTTTTAAATTGATAATTATTAAAAATAATTCAAATCTTGTGTTAAAAATTTTTTAAATTATTCCAAAGCATTTAAATAATCTTTTCAAGCACTTTTAAGTAATTCATTTGTACTTTTAAAGTTTTTTAAACAAATTATTAAATTTTAAAAATTAAATATAAATAGTTTAATAAAATTTTTTTAAACTTATTAAAAATTCTTTAAAAAAATTTAAAAACCTTTTAAAACTTTTTAAAATTATAAATTAAACCTTAAAAAATTATTAAAAATGCTTAAAACTATTTTTAAAGACGTTTAAATATTTTTAAATTGATAATTATTAAAAATAATTCAAATCTTGTGTTAAAAAATTTTTAAATCATTCCAAAGCATTTAAATAATTTTTTCAAGCACTTTTAAGTAATTTATTTAAACTTTTAAAATTTTTTGAACGTATTATTGAATTTTAAAATGTAAATAAAAAAGTTTAATGAAAATTTTTAAAAGTTATTGAAAAATTCTTAAAAAAATTTAAAATGCTTTTAAAATTTATTAAAAATATAAATTAAACCTTAAAAAAGTATTAAAAAACCTTTAAACTATTTTTAAAGACGTTTAAATATTTTTGAATTGATAATTATTGAAAATAATTCAAATTTTGTGTTGAAAATTTTTTAAATCATTCCAAAGCATTTAAATAATCTTTTCAAGCACTTTTAAGTGATTCATTTGAACTTTTAAAATTTTTTGAACGTAAAATTTAATTTTAAAAATTAAATATAAAAAGTTTTATGAAATTTTTTAAAACTTCTTAAAAAATGTTTAAAAAAATTTGAAAAGCTATTAAAACTTAATAAAAGTATAAATTAAACCTTAAAAAATTATTAAAAATGCTTAAAACTTTTTTTAAAGACGTTTAAATATTTTTAAATTGATAATTATTAAAAATAATTCAAATCTTGTGTTAAAAAATTTTTAAATCATTTCAAAGCATTTAAATAATCTTTTCAAGCACTTTTAAGTAATTTAATTAAACTTTTAAAATTTTTTGAACGTATTATTGAATTTTAAAATTTAAATATAAAAAGTTTAATGAAATTTTTTAAAACTTATTAAAAAATGTTTAAAAAAATTTGAAAAACTTTTAAAACTAATTAAAAATATAAATTAAACCTTAAAAAATTATTAAAATTGCTTGAAACTTTTTTAAAGACGTTTAAATATTTTTAAATTGATAATTATTAAAAATAATTCAAACCTTGTGTTAAAAATTTTTTAAATCATTCCAAAGCATTTAAAAAATCTTTTCAAGCACTTTTAAGTTATTTATTTGAACTTTTAAAATTTTTTGAACTTTGAATTGAATTTTAAAAATTAAATATAAAAAGTTTAATGAAATTTTTTGAAACTTCTTAAAAAATGTTTAAAAATTTTTGAAAAGTTTTTAAAACTTAATAAAAGGATAAATTAAACCTTAAAAAATTAATAAAAATGCTTAAAACTATTTTTAAAGACGTTTAAATATTTTTAAATTGATAATTATTAAAAATAATTCAAATCTTGTGTTAAAAAGTTTTTAAATCATTCCAAAGCATTTAAAAAATCTTTTTAAGCACTTTTAAATAATTTATTTGAACTTTTAAAATTTTTTGAACGTATTATTGAATTTTAAAAATTAAATATAAAAAGTTTAATGAAAATTTTTAAAAGTTATTGAAAAATTCTTAAAAAAATTTAAAATGCTTTTAAAATTTATTAAAAATATAAATTAAACCTTAAAAAAGTATTAAAAAATCTTAAAACTATTTTTAAAGACGTTTAAATATTTTTGAATTGATATTTATTGAAAATAATTCAAATTTTGTGTTGAAAATTTTTTAAATCATTGCAAAGCATTTAAATAATCTTTTTAAGGACTTTTAAGTAATTTATTTAGACTTTTAAAATTTTTTGAACGTAAAATGTAATTTTAAAAATTAAATATAAAAAGTTTTATGAAGTTTTTTAAAACTTCTTATAAAATGTTTAAAAAAATTTGAAAAGTTTTTAAAACTTAATAAAAGTATAAATTAAACCTTAAAAAATTATTAAAAATGCTTAAAACTTTTTTTAAAGACGTTTAAATATTTTTAAATTGATAATTATTAAAAATAATTCAAATCTTGTGTTAAAAATTTTTTAAATCATTCCAAAGCATTTAAATAATGCTTTCAAGCACTTTTAAGTAATTCATTTGTACTTTTAAAATTTTTTAAACAAATTATTAAATTTTAAAAATTAAATATAAATAGTTTAATAAAATTTTTTTAAAGTTATTAAAAATTTTTTAAAACAGTTTAAAAAACTTTTGAAACTTATTAAAATTATATAATAAACCTTAAAAAATTATTAAAAATGCATAAAACTATTTTTAAAGACGTTTAAATATTTTTAAATTGATAATTATTAATGTGTTAAAAAATTTTTAAATTATTCCAAAGCATTTAAATAATTTTTTCAAGCACTTTTGAGTAATTTTATTAAGCTTTTAAAATTTTTTGAACGTTAAATTGAATTTTAAAAATTAAATATAAAAAGTTTAATGAAATTTTTTAAAACTTCTTAAAAAATGTTTAAAAAAATTTGAAAAGCTTTTAAAACTTAATAAAAGTATAAATTAAACCTAAAAATATTAACAAAATTGCTTAAAACTTTTTTTAAAGATGTTTAAAAATTTTTAAATTGATAATTATTAAAAATAATTCAAATCTTGTGTTAAAAATTTTTTAAATTATTCTAAAGCATTTAAATAATCTTTTCAAGCACTTTTAAGTAATTCATTTTTACTTTTAAAATTTTTTAAAAAAATTATTAAATTTTAAAAATTAAATATAAATAGTTTAATAAAATTTTTTTAAAGTTATTAAAAATTTTTTAAAACAATTTAAAAAACTTTTAAAACTTATTAAAATTTTAAATTAAACTTTTAAAAATTATTAAAAATGCTTAAAACTATTTTTAAAGAAGTTTAAATATTTTTAAATTGATAATTATTAAAAATAATTCAAATCTTGTGGTAAAAAATTTTTAAATTATTCCAAAGCATTTAAATAATCTTTTCAAGCACTTTTAAGTGATTTATTTAAACTTTTAAAATTTTTTTAGCGTAGAATTGAATTTTAAAAATTAAATAAATAAGTTTAATGAAAATTTTTAAAAGTTATTGAAAAATTCTTAAAAAAATTTAAAATGCATTTAAAATTTATTAAAAATATAAATTAAACCTTAAAAAAGTATTAAAAATCCATAAAACTATTTTTAAAGACGTTTAAAAATTTTTAAATTGATAATTATTGAAAATTATTCAAATTTTGTGTTGAAAATTTTTTAAATCATTCCAAACCATTTAAATAATTTTTTCAAGCACTTTTAAGTGATTTATTTAAACTTTTAAAATTTTTTGAACGTAAAATTGAATTTTAAAAATTAAATATAAAAAGTTTTATAAAATTTTTTAAAACTTCTTAAAAAATGTTTAAAAAAATTTGAAAAGCTTTTAAAACTTAATAAAAGTATAAATTAAACCTTAAAAAATTATTAAAAATGCTTAAAACTTTTTTTAAAGACGTTTAAATATTTTTAAATTAATAATTATTAAAAATAATTCAAATCTTGTGTTAAAAATTTTTTAAATCATTCCAAAGCATTTAAATAATCTTTTCAAGCACTTTTAAGTAATTCATTTGTACTTTTAAAATTTTTTAAACAAATTATTAAATTTTAAAAATTAAATATAAATAGTTTAATAAAATTTTTTTGAAGTTATTAAAAATTTTTTAAAACAATTTAAAAAACTTTGAAAACTAATTAAAAATATAAATTAAACCTTAAAAAATTATTAAAATTGCTTGAAACTTTTTTTAAAGACGTTTAAATATTTTTAAATTGATAATTATTAAAAATAATTCAAATCTTGTGTTAAAAAATTTTTAAATCATTCCAAAGCATTTAAATAATCTTTTCAAGCACTTTTAAGTAATTTATTTAATCTTTTAAAATTTTTTGAACGTATTATTGAATTTTAAAAATTAAATAAAAAAGTTTAATGAAAATTTTTAAAAGTTATTGAAAAATTCTTAAAAAAATTTAAAATGCTTTTAAAATTTATTAAAATCATATATTAAACCTTAAAAAATTATTAAAATTGCTTGAAACTTTTTTTAAAGACGTTTAAATATTTTTAAATTGATAATTATTGAAAATAATTCAAATTTTGTGTTGAAAATTTTTTAAATCATTCCAAAGCATTTAAATAATCTTTTCAAGCACTTTTAAGTGATTCATTTGAACTTTTAAAATTTTTTGAACGTAAAATTTAATTTTAAAAATTAAATATAAAAAGTTTTATGAAATTTTTTAAAACTTCTTAAAAAATGTTTAAAAAAATTTGAAAAGCTTTTAAAATTTATTAAAAATATAAATTTTTTAAAACTTCTTAAAAAATGTTTAAAAAAATTTGAAAAGCTTTTAAAACTTAATAAAAGTATAAATTAAACCTTAAAAAATTATTAAAAATGCTTAAAACTTTTTTTAAAGACGTTTAAATATTTTTAAATTAATAATTATTAAAAATAATTCAAATCTTGTGTTAAAAATTTTTTAAATCATTCCAAAGCATTTAAATAATCTTTTCAAGCACTTTTAAGTAATTCATTTGTACTTTTAAAATTTTTTAAACAAATTATTAAATTTTAAAAATTAAATATAAATAGTTTAATAAAATTTTTTTGAAGTTATTAAAAATTTTTTAAAACAATTTAAAAAACTTTGAAAACTAATTAAAAATATAAATTAAACCTTAAAAAATTATTAAAATTGCTTGAAACTTTTTTTAAAGACGTTTAAATATTTTTAAATTGATAATTATTAAAAATAATTCAAATCTTGTGTTAAAAAATTTTTAAATCATTCCAAAGCATTTAAATAATCTTTTCAAGCACTTTTAAGTAATTTATTTAATCTTTTAAAATTTTTTGAACGTATTATTGAATTTTAAAAATTAAATAAAAAAGTTTAATGAAAATTTTTAAAAGTTATTGAAAAATTCTTAAAAAAATTTAAAATGCTTTTAAAATTTATTAAAATCATATATTAAACCTTAAAAAATTATTAAAATTGCTTGAAACTTTTTTTAAAGACGTTTAAATATTTTTAAATTGATAATTATTGAAAATAATTCAAATTTTGTGTTGAAAATTTTTTAAATCATTCCAAAGCATTTAAATAATCTTTTCAAGCACTTTTAAGTGATTCATTTGAACTTTTAAAATTTTTTGAACGTAAAATTTAATTTTAAAAATTAAATATAAAAAGTTTTATGAAATTTTTTAAAACTTCTTAAAAAATGTTTAAAAAAATTTGAAAAGCTTTTAAAATTTATTAAAAATATAAATTAAATTTTAAAAAAGTATTAAAAATCCTTAAAACTATTTTTAAAGACGTTTAAGTATTTTTAAATTGATAATTATTGAAAATAATTCAAATTTTGTGTTGAAAATTTTTTAAATCATTCCAAAGCATTTAAATAATCTTTTCAAGCACTTTTAAGTAATTTATTTGAACTTTTAAAATTTTTTGAACGTAAAATTGAATTTTAAAAATTAAATATAAAAAGTTTTATGAAATTTTTTAAAACTTCTTAAAAAATGTTTAAAAAAATTTGAAAAACTTTTAAAACTTAATAAAAGTATAAATTAAACCTTAAAAAATTAATAAAAATGCTTAAAACTTTTTTTAAAGACGTTTAAATATTTTTAAATTGATAATTATTAAAAATAATTCAAATCTTGTGTGAAAAATTTTTTAAATCATTCCAAAGCATTTAAATAATCTTTTCAAGCACTTTTAAGTAATTCATTTGTACTTTTAAAAATTTTTTAATCATATTATTAAATTTTAAAAATTAAATATAAATAGTTAAATAAAATTTTTTTAAAGTTATTAAAAATTTTTTAAAAAAATTTAAAAAGCTTTTAAAACTTCTTAAAATTATAAATTAAACCTCAAAAAATTATTAAAAATGCTTAAAACTATTTTTAAAGACGTTTAAATATTTTTAAATTGATAATTATTAAAAATAATTCAAATCTTGTGTTAAAAATTTTTTTAATCATTTCAAAGCATTTAAATAATCTTTTCAAGCACTTTTAAGCAATTTATTTGTACTTTTAAAATTTTTTAAACGTATTATTAAATTTTAAAAAATAAATATTAAAAGTTTAATGAAATTTCTTAACACTTATTAAAAAATTTTTAAAAAAATTTGAAAAGCTTTTAAAACTAATTAAAAATACAAATTAAACCTTAAAAAATTATTAAAATTGCTTGAAACTTTTTTAAAGACGTTTAAATATTTTTAAATTGATAATTATTGAAAATAATTCAAGTTTTGTGTTGAAAATTTTTTAAATCATTCCAAAGCATTTAAATAATCTTTTCAAGCACTTTTAAGTGATTTATTTGAACTTTTAAAATTTTTTAAACGTAAAATTTAATTTTAAAAATTAAATATAAAAAGTTTTATGAAGTTTTTTAAAACTTCTTAAAAAATGTTTAAAAAAATTTGAAAAGCTTTTAAAACTTAATAAAAGTATAAATTAAACCATAAAAAATTATTAAAAATGCTTAAAACTTTTTTTAAAGACGTTTAAATATTTTTAAATTGATAATTATTAAAAATAATTCAAATCTTGTGTTAAAAATTTTTTAAATTATTCCAAAGCATTTAAATAATGCTTACAAGCACTTTTAAGTAATTTATTTGTACTTTTAAAATTTTATAAACAAATTATTAAATTTTAAAAATTAAATATAAATAGTTTAATAAAATTTTTTTAAAGTTATTAAAAATTTTTTAAAACATTTTAAAAAACTTTTTAAACTTATTAAAATTATATAATAAACCTTAAAAAATTATTAAAAATGCATAAAACTATTTTTAAAGACGTTTAAATATTTTTAAATTGATAATTATTAATTTGTTAAAAATTTTTTAAATTATTCCAAAGCATTTAAATAATCTTTTCAAGCACTTTTGAGTAATTTTATTAAACTTTTAAAATTTTTTGAACGTTAAATTGAATTTTAAAAATTAAATATAAAAAGTTTAATGAAATTTTTTAAAACTTCTTAAAAAATGTTTAAAAAAATTTGAAAAGCTTTTAAAACTTAATAAAAGTATAAATTAAACCTAAAAATATTAACAAAATTGCTTAAAACTTTTTTTAAAGATGTTTAAAAATTTTTAAATTGATAATTATTAAAAATAATTCAAATCTTGTGTTAAAAATTTTTTAAATTATTCTAAAGCATTTAAATAATCTTTTCAAGCACTTTTAAGTAATTCATTTTTACTTTTAAAATTTTTTAAAAAAATTATTAAATTTTAAAAATTAAATATAAATAGTTTAATAAAATTTTTTTAAAGTTATTAAAAATTTTTTAAAACAATTTAAAAAACTTTTAAAACTTATTAAAATTTTAAATTAAACTTTTAAAAATTATTAAAAATGCTTAAAACTATTTTTAAAGAAGTTTAAATATTTTTAAATTGATAATTATTAAAAATAATTCAAATCTTGTGGTAAAAAATTTTTAAATTATTCCAAAGCATTTAAATAATCTTTTCAAGCACTTTTAAGTGATTTATTTAAACTTTTAAAATTTTTTTAGCGTAGAATTGAATTTTAAAAATTAAATAAATAAGTTTAATGAAAATTTTTAAAAGTTATTGAAAAATTCTTAAAAAAATTTAAAATGCATTTAAAATTTATTAAAAATATAAATTAAACCTTAAAAAAGTATTAAAAATCCATAAAACTATTTTTAAAGACGTTTAAAAATTTTTAAATTGATAATTATTGAAAATTATTCAAATTTTGTGTTGAAAATTTTTTAAATCATTCCAAACCATTTAAATAATTTTTTCAAGCACTTTTAAGTGATTTATTTAAACTTTTAAAATTTTTTGAACGTAAAATTGAATTTTAAAAATTAAATATAAAAAGTTTTATGAAATTTTTTAAAACTTCTTAAAAAATGTTTAAAAAAATTTGAAAAGCTTTTAAAACTTAATAAAAGTATAAATTAAACCTTAAAAAATTATTAAAAATGCTTAAAACTTTTTTTAAAGACGTTTAAATATTTTTAAATTAATAATTATTAAAAATAATTCAAATCTTGTGTTAAAAATTTTTTAAATCATTCCAAAGCATTTAAATAATCTTTTCAAGCACTTTTAAGTAATTCATTTGTACTTTTAAAATTTTTTAAACAAATTATTAAATTTTAAAAATTAAATATAAATAGTTTAATAAAATTTTTTTAAAGTTATTAAAAATTTTTTAAAACAATTTAAAAAACTTTGAAAACTAATTAAAAATATAAATTAAACCTTAAAAAATTATTAAAATTGCTTGAAACTTTTTTTAAAGACGTTTAAATATTTTTAAATTGATAATTATTAAAAATAATTCAAATCTTGTGTTAAAAAATTTTTAAATCATTCCAAAGCATTTAAATAATCTTTTCAAGCACTTTTAAGTAATTTATTTAATCTTTTAAAATTTTTTGAACGTATTATTGAATTTTAAAAATTAAATAAAAAAGTTTAATGAAAATTTTTAAAAGTTATTAAAAAATTCTTAAAAAAATTTAAAATGTTTTTAAAATTTATTAAAATCATATATTAAACCTTAAAAAAGTATTAAAAATCCTTAGAACCTTTTTTTAAAGACGTTTAAATATTTTTAAATTGATAATTATTGAAAATAATTCAAATTTTGTGTTGAAAATTTTTAAATCATTCCAAAGCATTGAAATAATCTTTTCAAGCACTTTTAAGTGATTTATTTGAACTTTTAAAATTTTTTGAACGTAAAATTGAATTTTAAAAATTAAACAAAAAGTTTTATGAAATTTTCAAAAACTTCTTAAAAAATGTTTAAAAAAAATTGAAAAGTTTTTAAAACTTAATAAAAGGATAAATTAAGTCTTAAAAAATTATTAAAAATGCCTAAAACTTTTTTTAAAGACGTTTAAATATTTTTAAATTGATAATTATTAAAAATAATTCAAATCTTGTGTTAAAAAATTTTTAAATCATTCCAAAGCATTTAAATAATCTTTTCAAGCACTTTTAAGTAATTTATTTAAACTTTTAAGATTTTTTGAACGTATTATTGAATTTTAAAAATTAAATAAAAAAGTTTAATGAAAATTATTAAAAGTTATTGAAAAATTCTTAAAAAAATTTAAAATGCTTTTAAAATTTATTAAAAAAATAAATTAAACCTTAAAAAAGTATTAAAAATCCTTAAAACTTTTTTTAAAGACGTTTAAATATTTTTAAATTGATAATTATTAAAAATAATTCAAATCTTGTGTTAAAAAATTTTTAAATCATTCCAAAGCATTTAAATAATCTTTTCAAGCACTTTTAAGTAATTTATTTAAATTTTTAAAATTTTTTGAACGTATTATTGAGTTTTAAAAATTAAATAAAAAAGTTTAATGAAAATTTTTAAAAGTTATTGAAAAATTCTTAAAAAAATTTAAAATGCTTTTAAAATTGATTAAAAATATAAATTAAACCTTAAAAAAGTATTAAAAATTCTTAGAACTATTTTTAAAGACGTTTAAATATTTTTAAATATTAATTATTGAAAATAATTCAAATTTGGTGTTGAAAATTTTTTAAATCATTCCAAAGCATTTAAATAAATTTTTCAAGCACTTTTAAGT